>OX328271.1:28652456-29277456 GCA_946814005.1 Chamaenerion angustifolium | reverse complement strand
TTGTCCCGATCTGTCTTGTCCACAACAGGAGACCGGAACCACAGGTAGGGACCGAAGCTGAGGTGCGGCATGAGTTGGGTCAGGAACTGGGGGAGGGTCTGCAGGGCTCCTTCGGGGCCAAGGGTGCTGGTATAGCTGAAGCGACAAGGGCAGAATGCGGGATTGTAGAGGTGGAAAACGACAGTGGCTAGGCAGTTGCCAAGATGGCGTTGGGCTGCATAGAGGACAAGGGTCCTTTGAAAAAGAGGAAGACACAAAGTGGGCCATCGGCCCTTGGCCAAGGGGAGATGATCTGCTTCTCTAATCCTGGGGGGGAACCCAGGGGTTATGGAGGCAAGGACGGTGGCGACAAGAAAGAGTGTTCGTGTTATCAAGAATAACGACAAATCAAAGGGTTCCGGTGGCTGTCCTAAAACAGCCACGGGTATCCAATGATCGTCGTCAATTGGAATTGTCAGGGGCTAGGGTCTCCCCTGACAATTCGTCACCTCAAAGACCTAGTGAAGGGTTCTCGGCCTTCTATAGTTTTCTTAATGGAGACTAAGAAGACGGAGACCCACTGCAAGAAGGTTCGAAGGGAAGTCGGGATGGACTATGCTACGTATATTCATCCCATTGGTGCTAGTGGAGGGTTGGCCCTTTGGTGGACAAAGGAGGTCAACATTCAGGCTCATTCACAAGATAGGAATTTCATCGACACTTCGGTGTCGGGTCCGGAGTTTAGGGGCGTATGCAGATTCACGTGGGTTTATGCCGATTCGGTTTTTTCGAGACGTTGTCAGAATTGGGAGGAGCTTAAAAGGATCGGCCGAAATCGATCGGAGGCATGGGCTTGTGTGGGGGACTTTAACGATATATCCCATCAAAGGAAGAAGGAGGGGGCGGACTTAAGGATCAAAACAAGATTGACGGGTTCAACTCTCTTTTGGATGACCTCGCTCTTGAAGACTTGGGCTTCAAAGGATCAATTTTCACTTGGTCAAATAATAGAAGGGGAGGGGACCGCATAAGAGAAAGGTTAGACCGAGCCATCGCCAATCAATCTTGTCTATCGATGTTCCCTTCGGCCATTTGTGTTCATGAGCTCATCATCGGGTCAGATCACGCCCCGATCTCCATTCATTTAAAACCGACGGAGGCGAAGGGTAAGAGAACATTTCGTTTTGAGGATATGTGGCTTGAACATGACGAGTGCCTCAAAGTCATCGAGGGGGCGTGGCAACGGGGCGGGCCTCTTCGGGTCGTGGGTGAAATAAAGGTGAAACTCGATAGATGTAAGTCGGCCCTTTTGGATTGGAGCTCAAAGGAATTTAAACATAACGTCGTGGAGATTGCCAAGGTCAAACGACTTTTGGCACGATCCTCATCACTTGCCGAAGGGGAGGACGAATTGGATCGGGAAAGGGCGCTTAAATCTAGGCTTCATGCCTTATGGAAGCGTGAAGAGATTTTTTGGAAACAACGATCTAGGATCAAGTGGTTGAGCCATAGGGACAAGAACACGAAGTTCTTCCATCAAACAACTCTATCTCGGCGAAGGAGGAACAAGATTGTCAAACTTAGGGATGGGTCGGGAGTATGGTTGGAAAATGAGGCGGACATTAGGACCGAGCTTCATGGCTTCCATTCGGCGTTATTCTCTTCGGGCCGAAGTCAGGGGGGTCAGGTCAGATGGTCAGATCAGGTGTTATCATGTGTGCCCTTACAAGTATCTGATGAGTGAATGATAATCTTTCGGGTTTGGCATCGATGGAGGAAGTTAGAAGGGCTTGCTTCCAGATGGGGGGTTCTAAGGCTGTAGGACCAGACGGCTTCTCGGGGTCGTTTTTCCAAAAGAGTTGGGCAACAATCGGATCAGATATGCACACATCAGTCAACGCCTTCCTCACATCAGGTATCATGCCCTCCTTTCTTAACCAAACTCATATTACCTTGATCCCTAAACTCGCTAATCCCATATGTGCTTCAGACTTTAGACCTATCAGTCTTTGTAACTTCGGTTATAAGGTCATCTCTAAGGTTCTTGCGAATAGGCTTAAAACCTATTTGGCGGAACTGGTCACCCCCTTTCAGAGTGTTTTCGTTTCAGGGAGACGGATACAGGACAGTATTATTATTGCACACGAGATGTTCCACTACCTGAAGACAAGAGGCAAGCCAAGAACTACCTCAGGGCGAACCGAGTGTGCTTTGAAGATAGACATGCAGAAGGCTTATGATCGGGTCGAATGGGATTTCCTTCTGGAAGGCATGAGGAAGCGGGGATTTAATGACAGATGGATCGGATGGATCAAAGCATGTATATCAACCGTCACATATAGGGTCATGGCAAATGGAAAGCAATCAGCGATTATCACACCTTCGCGAGGCTTAAGGCAGGGTGACCCGCTTTCACCTTACCTTTTCATTTTAGTCGCTGATGTTCTTTCTAGATTGCTTGATGACCAGATCAGACAGGGGAGTATTCGAGGCATCAGACCGAGGCGGGGTTGCCCTGAGATCCAACACTTGTTCTTCGCGGATGATTCAATCTTTTTCCTAAAAGGATCGATGAACTTGGCCTCAAACCTGAAGGATACGCTTGACTTGTACTGCCACGCGTTAGGACAGAAGATCAATTTCCACAAGTCTAGCCTCTATTTCAACTCGGGGGCATCGGATGGCTACAAAAGGGAATTCTCATCGCTCTTTGGTGTGCCAACTTGCGTGGACCCGGGTCACTATCTCGGCCTTCCGACGGTATGGGGGAGGTCGAAAAGGGAGGCTTTGGGCTATCTGAAAGAGAGGATCCGGGACAAACTTCAGTGTTGGAGGAACAAGCTCATTAATCAGGCAGGGAAGGAGGTGCTAATAAAGTCGGTGCTAAGCGCTATACCCACATATGTTATGCACATCTTCAAACTTCCTGTCTCTTGGTGTAAGGAAGTCAACAGTATTATTGCTCGTTTCTGGTGGGGATCTAAGGAGGGAAACAGGAAGATACACTGGAAGAATTGGGCCTCTATGACTTCCTCCAAGTCGGAGGGGGGATATGGGTTTAGGGACATGCACAATTTCAACAAAGCTATTTTAGCTAACATGGAGGCGAGGATCCTCTCGGAACCGAATGCGCTATGGGTGAGGTTCCTCAAAGGCCTGTATTTCCCGGACCTTCCATTCTTTCAGGCGAAGGCGGGGAGCAGGGCCTCATGGGCGTGGTCGAGCTTACTCGAGGGGCGGGATGTTATTCGATCGGATGGTGTTTGGCTACTTGGGGATGGGAGGTCGATTAACCCATTCTCGGATTATTGGGTCACGACGCGTAATCATTCGAGGATTAGACCTAGGGAGGATGGATCCCAAACATCCTCACCTAGGGTGTCTCTTTGGATAAACCACGACTCTCGGGTGTGGGGCGAGGTAGCGGTACGACAAGCCGTTCATAGGGACGACGTCAATGCAGTTCTTCAACACCACATCCCTATCGAACAAGTGCAGGACCGTCACAGGTGGCCGTTCTCTAGGTCGGGCGAGACCTCAGTGCGCTCGATCTACCACCACATCCACTCGACGCGTGATCGGACTTGGGACTTGAACAGGAGGCCAGGACCGGACTTACCTTCGGTATGGCCAGCGATATGGAGTTCTGATTTGTGGCCTAAGATAAAGGCGTTCTCTTCAAAGTTGAAGAATTGGCGTTTGACGTGACTCGTTTGTCGTCACATCCTGTGAAAGACCACTGTACTCTAAAGAGCCTTCTCAAGAAGCTGCACATTGAATACAAAGTCCTTGAATGACATGGTTTTGGCAATGTAGACCTTTCTAGAATGGAGAAACATTGTGTTGAGATCGATATCAAGTGTAAGGGCTTCATTTCACGCCAAAAATACCAACTTCAACAGGTCAGTACTCACTACTATATATGTTGGGATATTATCTACTGCTAATTTCCACGTTGCAGGATCTCGGGACTCGGTGGATTAAGATAAATGCAAAACGACACAAGAATTTGCGTGGTTCATCAATTTGGTTATGTCAACGGCTCACACCCACACTTTCACTATAGACAAATAGTGTTACAAATTGTATCGCACTCTGAAACACTCACTCAGTATTTCTGGCTAATAATACAACACTATTTTCTCCCACACTCAAGACACCAACAACCAACTCTTCTCTCAAATTCGTGGTTCAAATCTGAAGTGATTTTCCTTCAATTCAGACATTGTAGGTTCTTATAGACCACAGAAGTTGGCAATCTTCAGTGGCTTGTCCACCTTCATGATTGGCCTGTCCACCTTGGTGAGTGTCTTGCCCACCAGAAGAATGACTTCTCCACTTCAGCAAGTGCTCTACTTCAGCAAGTGCTCTACTTCAGCAAGTGCTCCACTTCAGTAAGTGCTCTACTTCAGTAAGTGATGGCTGAGTTTTTGCTGCCTTGGATCTTCCCGAGTGTTAAAACTCCATCCTCTAGTAGAGACCTGACGAAGTGATAACGAAGTCCAATATGCTTGGTCCTCGAATGAAATGCAGAGTTCTTTGCCAAATGTATCGCACTTTGACTGTCACTATGCAAAACATTCTTTACCTGTCTTAAACCCAATTCTGCGAACAAACCTTGTAACCAGATCATCTCCTTGCTTGCCTCAGTGACTGCTATGTATTCCGCCTATGTGGTTGATAACACTACTATCTTTTGTATGTGCGAAATCCAACTAACTGCAGTAATCCCCACTATGAATATATAGCTGGTACTCCTCCTCCTATTGTCTACCTCACTAGCAAAATCTAAGTCTACAAACTCTTGTAGTCTCAGCTCATTTCTTCTGAAACATAGGCAGCTATCAGTAGTGCCTCTTAGATACCTTAGTATCCACTTGACCGCTTCCCAGTGTTGCCTTCCAGGATTGGTCATGAACCTGCGCACCGCTCCCACTGCATGAGCTATATCCGGTCTTGTGCAAACCATGGCATAAATGAGACTTCAAATGGCTGATGCATATTGAACCTCAGCCATGAAGTTCCTTTCTTCTTTCGTCTTGGGTGACTACTCCTTGGATAGTCGAAAGTGACTAGCCAATGGTGTGTTGACCACCTTAGCATCACACATGCTGAATCGTTTGAGAACACGCCCAATGTACTCCGCCTAAGATAACTCCAAAGTACCCTTTGGCTCGTCTCTGTTGATTCTCATCCCAAGAATCTGCTTTGCTGCACCCAAGTCCTTCATCTCGAACTCACTAGACAATTTCTTCTTCAATCCTTTGATTTCACCTATATCTGAACCTGCCACTAACATGTCATCGACATAAAGTAGCAAAATAATATAGCTGGACTCAAACCTTTTGAAGTAGCAACAATGGTCAGCATTGCATCTAAAATATCCATTTGTTTGCATAAAACCACCAAACTTTTTGTAGCACTGCCTTGGAGCTTGTTTCAACCCATATAAGCTCTTCCGCAGTTTACAAACGAGTTTCTCCTTGCCATTCTCTGAGAAACCCTCCGGCTTCTCCATGTATATCTCCTCCTCGAGATCACCATGAAGGAAAGCAGTTTTAACATCTAACTGATCATGTTGCAAATCTTCTGCTGCAACAATACTTAAAATTGACCGAATGGTCGTCAGTTTTACAACCGGGAAAAAAATGTTGGTGTAATCGATACCTGCTTTCTGCTGAAAGCCCTTGGCTACAAGTTTCGCCTTGTACCTTTTGGAACCGTCATGTTCCTCCTTGACTCGATACACCCATTTGTTGTGTAAGGACTTCTTTACAATGGGTAACTCATCTAGCTCCCATGTATGGTTAGAGATAAGGGAATCCATCTCTTCTTTCATTGCATGCTCCCACTTGCTAGAGAATTCTCTTTGACATGCTTCATCATAGCATTCAGGTTCTCCTGCATCAGTAAGCATCAAATAATTCATGTACCTTCTATTTGGTATAGTAGGCCGTGAAGATCTCCTCAATACTGGAGAAGAAGAAAATGGAGACTGTGGTTGATCAGTCTGTTGTGTGTTGCTCTGTGGTGTCTGTTCCTCTGGCTGAGGACTTTCCATTGCTTGTTGCACTATACTTCTGTTTGGGATATCGTCTGGATCAACGTACATATGATCGCTTTGTGCTACACTACTGGGTTGTAGTGTATTTCTGTCCTTGTACATGACCTTTTCATTGAATATCACGTCTCGACTTCTGATCACCTTCTTGGTCTGGTCATCCCAGAACTTGTACTCAAGCTTATCTCCGCCATATCCGATGAAGGTGCTTTTTAGTGACTTAGAGTCAAGCTTCCCCCTAGCTTGATCACTAATATGCACATATGATAAACAACCAAAAACTTTCAAATGAGAACGTTTTACCTCTTTTCCGCTCCATACCTCTTCTGGTATTCCGAACTCTAGCGGAACCGATGGTCCACGGTTGATCAAGTATGCTGCTGTATTGACTACCTCTGCCCATAACTCCTTGGGTACTCATGCATGTATTCGCATGCTTCTCGCTCTCTCAGTCAATGTCTGGTTCATTCGTTCTGCTACATTATTCTGTTGTGGTGTTCCTGGCACAGTCCTTGCTAGTCTGATGCCATTCTCAAAACAGAACTTCATGAACTCCATGTCATCATACTTACCACCGTTGTCGGATCGCAAAGTTTTGATCTTTAAACCTGTCTCATTTTCTACCATGGCTTTCCATATCTTGAACATTTCAAATACTTCAAATTTATGTCTCAAGAAATAAACCCATACCTTTCTGGAATGGTCGTCAATGAAAGTCACAAATTATGACTTTCCGCCAATTGATGAGACACTGGTTGGACCCCAAACATCCGTGCGAACTAGCTCAAGCTTTTCCTGCTTTGCTGCTCTGCCACTCTTTATGAAGCTACCTCTCTTCTACTTCCCCAAGATGCAGCTTTCACACAAGTCAGTGTCAACTGACTTCAAGTCTGGTATTCTTCCCTTGGAATGCAGTATATTGAGACCCTTGTCACTCATGTAACCAAGTCTCTGGTGCCATAAATTTGGATCGTATTTGCTGTCTGCCACTGTAATTGACCCACCAACGTTCGTCGTCGTATAGAGTGTACCACTCTTCTGGCCACGAGCGACTATCATCGCACCTTTAGAAACTTCCAAGTATCGCTATTGAAGGTTGTAACATAACCTTCTGTTGCGAGTTGCCCCACCGAGATCAAATTCTTTCTTAAGTCAGGAATGTGTCTCAAATCCCTTAACTTCCACACAGATCCATTTAACTTGATCTGTACATCACCCTTGCCAACAACATTAGAAGGTTGATCATCACCAAGATATACTTGACAAATTATAAACTTGAATGAATTGATTGAATTCCTCTTCAGTTACATAGCATATATATATTGTATAACTAGGAACAATGACAGCAAATCCATGCCTAAAGTATGAAGAACATGTTGTTATGATGTGATCTTAGTTGTAAAGTATGTTAACACTAATAGCTAATAATAGTTGGATGTTAGGTGGATGTTGTATACGGTAACATCCCCCCTCAAATTGATGCTGGTAAGTCAACTAACAACAATTTGCCAATAAGAAATTGATGTCGTTGTCGAGTCATAGCTTTGGTGAAGACATCAGCTACTTGAAGATCAGAAGAGATGTGAGGAAGAGATATCACCCGACTTTCCAAGGTGTTTCGAATAGAATGACAATCAACGTCAATGTGCTTAGTGCACTCATGGAAAACGGGATTGGTGGCAATCTGAATAGCACTAGTGTTATCAGCATGAAGAGGAGTAGAAGTGGTCTGAGGAAACCCAAGTTCCTCAAGAAGACCGCGTAGCCATACAATTTCTGAACAAGCAGTAAACATAGCACGATACTCTGCCTCAGTAGAAGATTTAGACACGCGATCTTGCTTCTTGCATCTCCAAGAAATTAAGGCATCACCTAAAAACATACCCCAACCCGTAGTAGATCGACGTGTATCTGGACACCCAGCCCAATCAGCATCACTGTAGGCAACAAGCTGAAGTGAGGAGACGGTAGGAAAGAATAACGCACGAGTAGGTGAACCTCGAAGATAGCGGATGATGCGTCGAACAGCAGCAAGATGGAGATGTCGAGGAGCAGACATAAACTGACTAACCTGATGAACAGCATAGGAGATATCAGGTCGAGTAGTGGTTAAGTAGATAAGACTCCCAACCAGGCTCCGATAGAGAGTAGGATCATGCAGAAGATCCCCTTCATCTTTCCTGTATTTGACATTGACTTCCATAGGAGTATCAACAGAAGAAGTGTCCTCCAAACCAGCCAAAGTAATAATATCTTGAATATACTTATGTTGGTTCACGAAAATACCACTGTCCTGATGATGAACTTCCAATCCTAAAAAATATGTGAGCTGACCAAGATCTTTCATATGAAAAGTTGCATGTAACAACTTCTGAATCTAAGTAATCAAACCACAGTCATTGCCAGTAATGATAATATCATCCACATAAACTAAGAGAATGACTATTCCAGATGCAGACACGTGGAAGAATAGAGAAAAATCATACTGACTTTGTGTAAAACTGAATGAAAGAATTGTACTGCGAAATTTCTCAAACCAAGCCCGTGGCGCCTGCTTGAGCCCATACAGAGAACGTCGTAGCTTACATACATCATGAGAAGAAGAAGTAGTCATACTAGAGGGGAGCTTCATGTAAATCTCCTCTTGTAGATCACCATGAAGAAATGCATTCTTCACATCCATCTGATGCAGTTCCCACGACTGTGAAGCGGCAATAGCTAAGATGGTTCGAACCGTGGTCATTTTGGCAACAGGAGCAAATGTTTCCTCATAATCAACTCCATATTCTTGCTTGTTACCTAGAGCTACAAGGCGAGCTTTGTACCAGTCCAAAAAGCCATCAGAGCGAAGTTTTACAGAGAAAACCCATTTACTCCCAATAGGTTTGACTGTAGGTGGACAAGGAACAATATCACAAGTGTGATTCTCCTCAAGTGCTTGAAGTTCTATTTGCATTGCCTTTTGCCAACACTCGTGTTCCATGGCCTATTTGTAGCAAGAAGGAATGGAAATAGAGGATAGAGTAGTAACAAAAGAGACAGGAGAATAGAAACCATACCAATCAGGGGGTCGAGAAGTACGAGATGAACGACGAAGAGTGGTGGAAGCAGGTGCATGAACAGGAGCGGAAGCGGGATCAAGCGTCGGATTATGATCGTTAGGGGGCACTGAGGAAGTGGAACTGGACTCATGTCGACTACGTCGTTCATACACTAAACCAGGTTTAAACCTTTCCACAATTGTCGGGGAATCAGAAAAAATAGGCAACAGAGATAAATGTGCAAATGGAGGTTGAAAATGAGATGGAAAGAAATATTGATTTTCAAAGAAAACCACATTCCTAGAGACTCGTATACGACGAGCATGAGGATCATAACAAACATAACCCTTTTGAGGGATAGAATAACCAAGAAATGCACACTTAACAGATTGAGCAGTAAGTTTATGTCGTTCATGAGCAAGGAGATGCACAAAACAAACACAGCCAAATGTACGAAGATCAGAATATAAAGGAGAATGACCAAACAACTTGAAGAAAGGAGAAACGTGATTTATCGTAGGAGATGGTAAGCGGTTGATCAAATGAACTGAAGTAGAAATAGCCTCACACCAAAATCGAGGAGGAACAGATGACTCTAGCAAAAGGGTTCTTACCACATCAAGGAGATGACGATTTTTCCTCTCAACAACTCCGTTTTGTTGCGGTGTTGAAGGACAAGAACGCTGAGAGATGATACCTTTGCTTTGAAGAAATGTTTGAAACTCATTAGACATGTATTCACCTCCTGAATCAGATCGCAAGATCTTGATGCTGGCAGAGAATTGAGTCTCAAGAAGGGCAAGGAAGCGCTGAAATACTAAAAAAACTTCTGACTTAGCCCGTAGGAAGTAAACCCACGTAAAACGGCTAAAATCATTAATAAAAGTAATAAAGTACTTATAATGCGCATGAGAAACAATAGGTGCAATCCCCCAAACATCACTATGAATAATATCGAAACATTGTGAAGCACGAGATGAATGAGAAGGAAAAGGTAGAACTTTACTTTTTCCAAGTTTGCATGTTGTACAATCAAAAGAAAGATCAAGAGAAGAACGTGCTTTACTGCCCAACAAACCAGATTTAAATAAAGTACGTAAAACCTCTGAATTTGGGTGACCTAGACGTCTATGCCACGTCTTATTTTCAAGAGTAACCGCATGACATGCAAAAGAAAGTAAATGAAAACGAGGGATAGATGGTGAAAGTGAAACATCGAGAGGAAAGAGTCATCCCAATTTAGGCCCCTTCGCAATTATCTTCCCCGACACTTGATCCTGCACAACACAACCAGAACGAGAGAAGTTGACATTACAATTATTATCAACCAATTGACCAACAGAAAGAAGATTTGTAGCGAGAGCAGGAGACACAAAAACATCAGTTAAGGAAGAGGAAAGATCACCAACAGCACTAATAGGTAAAGAACTACCATCAGCAGTATTAATTTTTAGATTTCCATCATAATTTCGGACATTAGAAAGGGGAACAGTGGTTTTGGTCATATGATTAGAAGCTTCGGAGTCAAAATACCATGGTGTAGAAGAAACTTGATGATTACCTGAAAGACCAAAAGTCGAAAGAGCAGAAATGATCATTTGTTGTACCATTTCAGGAGTGAGTGTGTTCGGGTATGCAGGTGTTGTAGGAACAGGAATAGGAACAACCGGCGGGGCAGCATGCAATGCAGCAGAACTAGAAGCACCAATGGAGGTATGAAAAGCAATAGCCTGCTTCCTTTGAAGTACGAGACAATTAGAGATGATATGACCTTGTTTCTTGCAGTATTTACAAAACTTCTTAGGACAATCCCGAGCAATATGTCCAAAAGCTTTACAACCATAACACTGGACAGCTTGCATGTCTCTCCCCTTCTGCCTCTCATGTGCTGTATAAGCCACTGAAATAGGGACACTAGCAGGCGCCTGATGTGCCATGGAAGCTTGAGTGAGTAGACGTTGCTCCTCACGAAGAAGCTCACTTAAACAAGCATCCAGAGATGGGATAGGAACACGATTCATTAAATTAGCCCGTGCAAATTCAAAGTCAGACCGTAGTTTCATCAAGAATTGATCTCGTTTGCTGGTTGCATGCACTTCTTGGACAACAGAGAGAGATGCAGTGGGAACATTAGCATAAACAATGTCCGAATAGTCACCCCAAAGAGTTTGAAAACCAGAAAAATATTCCTCAATTGAGAGACTTCCTTGAGTGAAATTAGACATTTCATACTCCAATTGAAATCGCCTGGCAGAGTTATCCTGATTATAAACCGTTTTGAGATAATTCCACATACCAGCAGCAGTTTTATAAGGCTTTAAATTTAGAACAAGATGAGGCTCAACTGAGCTAATAATCCAGGTCATAACTCGAGCATCCTTAATTTTCCATTTAGATAAAGCCTCGACTTCTTCAGGTGTCGGAGCACTCCCATCTATATGACCCCACAACTCTTTTCCCAGAACAAATAATCGAAATTGAAATTCCCATGCAGAGTAATTTTTACCCGTGAATTTCACAGCAAAAGATTCAAAAGACATTATGCCAAAAGTCCAAATAATGGACAGACCAAGTCAATCAAAAGCTGAACTGAATCGAACCGGAGCAGAAAATCAAACCTGAACCGGACTGAAGCAGTAATCTGAAGAACCAGACCAGAAAATGGAACCGGTTAAAACAAAAGAGACAAACCAGAGTTGTAAAAAACTGAACCGGTTCAACAAAGGAACCGAACCAGAGTTGCAGAAAACTGAACCGGTTCAACAAAGGAACCGACCCGGAGTTGTGTATACCTAGCAGCAGCAGCAAATACACTTCACCAAATGTGTTTCAAACACAGCCACCACAAGAGGAAAGCTGCAGCGGAGGCGACAGAAGCTACAACGGAGACGACGGAAGCTACGACTTGTGACGGAAGCTGCGACGGAAGCAGCGAGGAGGCTGCGACGGAAGCAGCGACGGAAGCAGCGAGGAGGCTGCGACGGAAGCAGCGACGGAAGCAGCGAGGAGGCTGCGACGGAAGCAGCGGAGCTGATGCCGACAGGTATGCTGCGCGGATGCACGTTCGTCTGGAAACCGATGAACAAGAGGTATGCCGACTAATTTCTGATTTGTGGCTCTGATACCATGTCAAATTATAAACTTGAATGAATTGATTGAATTCCTCTTCAGTTACATAGCATATATATAGTGTATAACTAGGAACAATGACAGCAAATCCATGCCTAAAGTATGAAGAACATGTTGTTATGATGTGATCTTAGTTGTAAAGTATGTTAACACTAATAGCTAATAATAATTGGATGTTAGGTGGATGTTGTATACGGTAACAATACTTTGCCAAGATTACCTGGTGAATAACTCATTAAGAGTTCTCTGTTGGAGGTCGCATGAAAGGAAGCTCCTGAGTCAAGCACCCATGACTCTGACTTGCTCTCCAAAGAGCATACCAAAACATCGTCTGCCTCTTCTGTTGCGATGTTTGCTTCAGGCTTCCCTTCCTTCTCTTTCTTCGGGGATCTACACTGGTTCTTGTAGTGCCCGATCTTCCCGCAGTTCCAACACTCGATCACCTTCTGGTTCTGATTGTTGGAATTTTTGGGATTCTGAGAGTGTGACCTCCCACTCTTGGACTTGTTGCCCCATCCATTCTGCTTTGAATCCCTGCCTTTGCTCTCTACGTTCAAAGCTGACCCTAAGCTAGAAGTGCCATTCGACTGATTTCGAATTTCTTCAGTCATAATGATGCTGACCACATCATCAAACTTTAGAGTTTTCTTTTTACATGCAGATCCGTTGATCGCAGTGACTGTGCCTTTCCAACTATTGGGCAACTGCCCAAGAATTAGACAGGCACATATCTCTTCAGTGAACGTCATGCCCACTGCTTCTAGCTCTTCTGTCACTTCTTTGAACTTGCTTAGATGATTTTTGAATGGTGTTCCTTTTGACATCGTCATATTGAACAATTTCTTTATCAGATGAATTTTGTTTGCTGCAGAAGGCTGTTCGTACATACTGGAGAGGGCCGCCATGAGAGATGCGGTTGTCTTTTGATTCTTGATGTTGTAGGCCACTAATTTTGACAGTGATAGCCTTATCTGCCCGAGAGCTTTCCGATCCAGTACCACCCAATCGACCTCTTTCATTTCCTCTGGTTTCTTACCTAAAAGTAAATAAAGATCCTTCTGGTACAGGCTGTCTTCTATTTGCATCTTCCAGAATCCAAAATTTGTGACATCAAAATGAGAAATTTTGCACTCCTTCTCTAGCGCCATTGCTCCCACTCGAACAGATAGAATGAATACGAAAAATTATTTCACAGAATAATTTCCGTAAACGTCTTCCTTGCCTTTGATTCACCAACCGAAGGCTCTGATACCAATTGTTGGGATATTATATGCTGCTAATTTCCACCTTGCAGGATCTTGGGACTCGATGGATTAAGAGAAATGCAAAACGACACAAGAATTTACTTGGTTCATCAATTTGGCTACGTCCACGGCTCACACCCACACTTTCACTACAAACAAATAGTGTTACAAATTGTATCGCACTCTGAAACACTCTCTGTATTTCTGGCTAACAATACAACACTATTTTCTCCCACACTCAAGACACCAACAACCAACTCTTCTCTAAAATTCGTGGTTCAAATCTGAAGTGATTTTCCTTCAATCAGACATTGTTGGTTCTTATAGACCACTGAAGTTGACAATCTTCAGTGGCTTTTCCACCTTCATGAGTGGCCTGTCCACCTTGGTGAGTGACTTGCCCACCAAAAGAGTGACTTCTCCACTTCAGCAAGTGCTCCACTTCAGCAAGTGGTGGTGGTGGCCCGAAAGTCTCCATCATAAAAAATATAGATATATTAGTTCTGTAATCAATTATCATCTCTATTTTTTTATTTATCATTCTTTGATCATTATTAAGGCCAGCAACAAATATTGATCAATTCTAACCTAAAAGTTTAAGGTCAACCCAGATAATCTACTTATAACACATATATGAGGAGAAATGGTGTTTAGAAACGGCTTCCTGAGGACCTAGATTACTACGCGATGAATACTCTCTCTCATGAAGCAAGAGAGAAGCTCTCCAAGGTATTTGATTTAATTCAAATTCTTGTTCCATTCTATATGCTTTTGCCTACAACATCTCTGTTGTTATGGTGACAGGTGAGACCGCAAACAATCGGGTAAACGAGCAGGGTAGGTGGAGTGAGCCCTGCAGACATTACTGCTCCGATGATTGTTCTTGAAGGTAACAAGAGGCGGACTCATGAACAGAAGAGGCAGCAAATGCTGTCTTCTAGTAGGCAAAAAGAAGAAGAAAAAGAAGTAGCAATAGAAAATGAGGAACACACAGATTGCTACGTGAAGAAATAAGATTTGTGTTTGGAATTGTGTATTTTGTTACATTATTATGAGTCAATTTAGTAATTTGGAACTGGGGTTTGAATTGTAATTTGGAATTGTTTGTGTTTTGGAACTGAAATGGATTGTATAACCGGAACCGAACCGGTTACCAAACCGGAGACGCAAAGAAACAGGTTCCTAATAGGGTACCTGGAACCGTTTGTATAAACAGGTTCCGGGTACAAAATTAAACGGGTGGATTTCGGTTCCAAAATTAAATACCATGTATTGAACTGTGTAGGTTCCGAGAACCCCTAAATTTACAAGGTACCCGAAACCGCTCACCCATAATCCTAACAACTTAATGTTAGCACAAAATAACAACGCTCATCACCGATAATGCAATTTTACAAAAAAAAAAAAAAGAATAAAGAATAAACTGCGCTAATAGATTAAAACATTGATTTAACTTGAACCGCATCTAGGGCTGACAATGGTTAGGGTATGGTACGGGTATGACAAATATCATAAGCATAAAATATTTTTAAACCACATACCATAACCATTACGAGTACAATTTTCAATACCATAACCATTAAAATAACAGTGGTTATTAACCATGGTTTTACCCGTATACTCATATTAATTCAACACATGTAATATAATAAAATACCAAAAATGTTATTTAAAAAAATACATAAATCTATAATGTCAACAATAAAAATATATAAAACTAACATCATAGTTATTTATTACATGTATGTATATTAACTTCCATTATTTATTATATATTAATTTATTAATAATAATTAATTATTATATTTATATACTAACCATGGTTATAACCATGGGTATAGCTCAAATACCATAACCATAACCATAATCATTATGGGTAAAAAATTCATCACCATAACCGCACCACACCATAATGGTACAGTTAACCATTTTAAACAGTAACGGTTATAACCATGGTTATGAATTTTTCACCGCACCATTACCGGCCCTAACCGCATCCATAAGAAAACAAAGCTGATACATTAGTTTTATTTTCAACAAATCAAAGGTTATACATGATGTCTTGAGAGGATTTTTTATATACCATATTTGTAAGCTTATGAGTAAAGTTAACGCTTAGGAAAGAGAGAAACTTGTAATGAGTAACACACTGAAAAGGCTGTAGGCCACAAATACCTTAGATACTCTGGCAACTTAATCAACACCCGATTGTTGGCCAAAAAAAAAAAATCAACACCCGATTGACATAACAATCGTTTCTTCTTCGTAATCCTCATTTAGAGATGGAAAATTATATAATATTTTATGTTCATTTAAAAAAAAAACTGTTATAATATCTAGATAAAAAAAATAATTAATACACCTTTAAGTTTGATCTATGTAATCGAATCATATCTCTTATTATTTTATGCACACTTTTATTTAATGAATGTTTTTTTAGGTTCAAACTGTGTTTATCGTCACCGTCACGTATAAATGAAAATGAGATTTTTTTTATAAAGTAATGAATATAATATATATATATACATAAATATATATATATATATATATATTGAAACTATATATAGAAATTAGCAAAATAATTTTGATAAAACTAAATATTAAAGTAAAAATGCTAAATAAATCATTTAAAAAGTATTGGTTATATGTTTAAAAAATGGTTAAATATCAATTTACTAGTTAAAATTTACAGTCTACAATTTGCTATATGAACTTTTCTTACATCAAACTGTTATCTTGCCTTTTTTTTTATTGCGCACAAAAACTAATTTCATCTATATTTCTATTAACCTCGGAAAGACAATACATTAAAAAATTGCTAAAAATCCTAACTTTCTATTATGATGATAAAATAACTTTAAAATTATAAAAAATTTAATAAATTCACAAATGAAGATTTCAAATATGTTATAAAAAAAAGATATATAACCCAAAACTTTAAAACTACTAAAAATGAAATTTTATTAAAATATGTAAAATTTAAATTAAATATTTTAAGATTTACTTTTTAGAAAATTGAAACTAAACCTAAATGAAATTTATTTGATATATATAATTTGAGGTTATTTTAAATTATTATAAAGTACTAGTTTTATAAAAGTATTTTTCGTTCAAGGTAAACTACTAATTTGCTATAAATAAAAAAACATTAATTAACAAATTACACATAAATATAATGTTCAACTAGTAAATTTGTCTTTAAGCCTAGAAAAGTCAAGGGTTTAACCATTGGCTCGATTGAACCAACTCAGAGTCGTGCCCTAATCTAGGTCCAAACTGGATAAGTACCATATCTAGGAGGGTAAGAGCCTATAATACTTTGTAATTAGAAAAATATGAAGGATACACAGAAAATTCATAATTCTCTTGTCAGTTTCAATCTAGAAAACATGGTATCGGAGCAAGTATGGTTCAGAATGACTGCTAACTGTATCATCATGTACCTTTTTCATGAATCGAGACTCGGTACCCGTCCCAGCCGAACCAACTGAAGACTCCTCAGAAAACCAGTCATCACTAGAGCAATCACCATGTCATCCACACCAGAGACATGCAAATATGTAACCACGGAAGGGTAAAAGGATATGGCCACAACTCTACTCAACCTACTCAAAAGTGGTATGGGAAATTCAGACACATCAATTACAAATCAGTCCAACCAAAGCACATCAGAAACAATGACACCAACGGTAAAATTAAACGAGTTGAATTACCCTCTATGGGCAATTATTATGAAGGCAACGATCAGAGGGCGGCGACGGCTCAACCATATCACAGGGGTGCCACCACCACCATCCTCAACCGAACCAACGTACCCGGAGTGGGAGGAACACGATTTATGCGTTTTCTCTTGGATCATTTAGAACATCGAACCAGATCTGATAGCCAATGTTGCAGCCTACCCTTCAGTCAGGGCACTATGGAAGGCGTTGGAGGTAACTTACTGCGCAGAAGGACCTGCACATTAAGGCCAGCGAACTAAAGTAGGCACGGAATCCCTTTGAACGTTATTTCAATAATTTGCAGCGAATCTGGCAAGCAATCGACAAACAACATCCTAATCCCATGAAATGTGAATCAGACATTGTCTTTATAATGAATAGCGACAGGAAACCCGTTTGTTTCAATTTTTGGCAGGATTGAACTACAAGTACGATACAGTCAGACGGTACATCCTCCCGGAGGATCCGCTGCCATCATTCGAGAGGGCATACACACAAGTCTGACGGGAGGCAGACCGGGTCGGCATCTTCAATCAATCAGTCATCGAAGATACATCGATCGAGAGTGGTCTTAGTGCTAAAAAAAGGACCAATACCTCATATATAGGCGACGCACACACAACAAAGGGAAGACGGAAATACTGATCGGAGGATGCCAAGAAACCGTTCGGGTCGCCATCCTAAGAGGACCGAGCAAAGCAATTGGAGGAGAAGAGCAAGCTTCGATGCTTTCACTGTTAAATGAGCCGTCACACGAAGGAGACATGCTTCAGACTCGTCGGATACCTTGACTGGTGGGAGGACGGGCACACGAAAACCATCGGAACGGGAAAGGTGGCTACCGCTGCAGGCAACCTAGTGGTCGCCGTCAAAAACGGGGGCAACAACTCTCGGATTGGAGGAGAATAAGAAAACCCTAGACAGAAGCAATGAGAATCTTCTTGAATGTGTGGGAGAAAATGGAGGGTCCGACCGAACTAAGCAAAGGTGAAAATCCTATTCACCTCAAAATTAACCCCACAGTATTTACTGTACATAAGTTTAATCTAGATATATGTTCTGAGTGGATCTTCGATTGTAGAGCAACGAACACACTGACACATGACAGTCGAGACATAATAGCATGGTCAACTTCGAAAAAGAAAAAAAAATCAGACAGCAAATGGGAGTATTACACCTGTAATGGGTTCTAGCACGATCAAAGTCTGTCCAAATTTGAAAGTGTCCAATTGTCTCTATGTGTCGTCACTATCGTGCAAATTATTATCGATTAGTCACGTCACTAGAGAATTAAATTGTACAATACTAATATACCCAAACTGTTGCATTTTATAGGATATCCAAACGAAAGAGATAATTGGGCGTGAAACTGAGCGAGATGGATTGTACTATGTGGATGAGGCGACTCAACAAGGGACTGCGTTGCTGGCTCACAGGACGACAGATAGACAATTTTGGTTGTGGCATCGTCGGTTAGGACATACATCATCTACCTATCTCGGTATTTTATTTCCACATTTAAAAAATAAAAAATTTTAGCATGTGAAACATGCATATATGCCAAAAGTCATAGGACTACTTTTTCAGTCAATAATACTCGTGTTAGTTCAGCTTTTGAATTAGTTCATTCAGATGTCTGGGGTCCTGCTCTGAACTCAATAAATAGTCCTTTTCGATATTTTGTATAGTTTATTGATGACTATTCTAGGATGACTTGGGTATATTTCATGAAAAATAAGTCTGAAGTTCCAGAAAAGTTTATATCTTTCTATAGCCTTGTCCAAACCCAATACCAAAATCAAATTCAGATTCTTCATTCAGACAATGGGGGAGAATACGTAAATTCGACACTTGACCATTTCTTTAAAAAGGAAGGTCTCATCCACCAGACTACCTGTCCTAATTCTCCACAACAAAATGGAGTTGCTGAAACAAAAAACTGTATCCTCCTAGAAATCACTTGAGCACTCATGGTTGAATCTCATGTTCCCCATTCTTTTTGGTCAGAAGCTATTGCCACAGCTACGCACCTTATTAATCGATTACCTACAAAAATCCTTGATTTTCGCACTCCAGCCTAAATGCTCTCTCAACAAACAAATAACTCTACTGTATCCATTCTCACACCACAGGTTTTTGGGTGCTCGGTATTTGTTCACATTCCAAAGTCCGACAGAACTAAATTCCAACCTTGTGCTATCAAATGTGTCTTCATCGGGTATGGTCCGAATCAAAAAGGATATATATGTTACAATCCAATGACACAACGTCTATATACTACATTGGATTGAAATTTTATTGAAACCGAATACTATTATAAACCCCAACTTTACGGTTAGGGGGAGAATAATACTAGTGACCGCCTAAGTTGGGTGAACATCCATGATCAGAATTTGTCAAACTCCGACCCAAAAGAGCCAAATATCAGCTCCACTGATGTAACCTTTGAAGCAGAAATAAGATCCATCGAACTCGGCAAAATGACCCAAGAGTCCTTGACATATGGAGATCCTAAGGTATGTACCCCTTCCGGTATGATAGAACATCAAATATTTGGTTTAGAAACTGACGGTGCAGAAAGACCCGAAGAAGTAGCAGGAGAATAGGAGAGCTCTGAGTGGTATATACTACATCCATGATTAACTAGGGGAATACCTCCCAAGAGATACTCGTTGGACCTCAAACCAAGAAGACTGCGATATCCCGTAGATGACGATGATAGGGGATCTTATCTGCTACAGCCAGAGCTTTCAGGGTCACACTCTAGAATGAGAACACTCCCAAAACAGTCGATGAAACCAAGGGTAACCAGAAATGGATTCAAGCAATGCAAATTGAGATGGATGCACTCACGAAGAACAAAACGTGGGAAAAGTGTCGACTACCCGCGGGAAAAACACAAGTTGGGTGCAGGTGGGTGTTTACAATCAAGCACAAAGCAAATGGTACAGTAGAAAGATATAAAGCACGACTAGTCTCTAAAGGATACACCCAGACATATGGAAATGACTACTCTGAGACGTTCTCACCTGTGGTTAAGATTGACACAATCAGAGTTCTCTTCTCAATAGCGGCAAACCAGGATTGACCCCTTCACCGGTTTGGTGTGAAGAATGTCTTCTTACATGGAGACCTCAATGAAGAAGTTTATATGATAGCACCACCACATTTTGAGTCAGAGTTTCAGCCAAATGAAGTTTGCAGGTTGAAAAAGGCATTATATAGTCTCAAACAATCACCTAGAACCTGGTTTGGGAGGTTCTCTGTTGCCATGAGAAGATCCTGATACAAACAAAGCACTACTGACCATACGTTATTCTTCAAGCTCAATGGTGAGTTGATTACATGTCTGATTATTTACGTGGACGATATGATAATTAAGGGAAGCAATAAAAAGAAAATTAGTCAACTACGAAGAAACCTGCTTACTAAGTTCGAGATGAAGGATCTGGGAAATCTCAAGTATTTCCTAGGAATTGAGATGTTGAAGTCAAGCAAAGGAATCTATATTTCTCAGAGGAAGTATATTCTTGATCTGCTAGCTGAGGTGGGACTTATAAATTGCAAACCGTCTGAAATGCCTATGGTCCCAAATCACGGTTTGAGGATAATTGAAGGAGCTAGACCGACGAATCGTGATAGATATTAACGGCTTATTGGAAAGTTGATTTACTTGACGCATACAAGGCCTGACATTGCATACTTAGTTGGAATAGTAAGTCAGTTCATGCATAGTCCTCAAGAAGATCATATGGAAGTTGCGTTACGGATTGTCAGATACCTCAAAGGTGCACCCGGAAGAGGAATTTTATTCAAGAAGAATGGACATCTCGATATTCAAAGATATACAAACATTGATTGACCTGGTAATCCAACAAACAGGAGGTCCACCTCAGGGTATTTTACTCTAGTTGGTGGAAATGCAGTAACTTGGAGAAGCAAAAAGCAGAAGTGGTAGCACTCTCCAGCGCAGAGGCCAAATTTCGAGGGATAGCTAAGGGATTAACCGAGATCCTATGGCTAAGAAACTCATGACAAAGTTGGGATTCCCAATTAAGGATACATGCAGGTTGATATGCGATAATAAGGTTGCAATTAGCATTTCATAAAATCCAGTACAACATGACAGAACAAAACACGTAGAAGTAGACCGACACTTCATCAAAGAAAAGTTAGATGAAATACTAGTTGAATTCCCGTTTGTAAGATCAGAAGACCAACTAGCGGATATTTTGACTAAAGTAGTTACTAGAAAAGTATTACAAGGAGTCCTGCGCAAGTTAGGTATTGTGGATCCCACTACCCAACTTGAGCGGGAGTGTGAGAAAGGAAAGTAAAGAAGTTAGGAAAGAACATATTTTAAAATATTTGTAATATTTACTTACCATACTTTGGCCTTACCATATCTAGGAGGGTAGGAGCCTATAATACTTTGTAATCACAAAAATATGAAGGATACATAGAAAATTCATAATTCTCTTGTCAGTTTCAATCTAGAAAACAAACGGTTAACGGAAAATTAATTGAAGTATCATTGGATCACATTCTAAAACATAAAAGTGACCAGACCACACATAAATTCTTGTGGTACCATTCGATCTCAGAGGCTAAACTTAAGGGTGATTAAGTTTAAAATAATGTATCCACTTCATTTTACTAAGACATATATAATGTTTACAATTAAACAAAATGACTTTTTTAATCAAATTTATTGCTTCGTCTAGATCGTGCACTGTAATTGTCTATGTGATATCATATTTGTATATATGTGGACATTTTAAAATTGCTTTAAAGAATCACATTAAAACTTAAAAACCGTCTCATTTATAATATTTTTGTATCTCATTTCTTACATACTAATTTAGCAATGCGTTTCTATTTTTTCTACAAGTTAAGTTTTCTCTGTTTTTTATTTAAAAAAAAATTCTATTGATAATTTTGAATTTCTAATATATTTTATTCACAAATCTATATCGATATGTTTTAAGGTTGTAATTCGAAATTTATTTATTAGGGTAGTATTCAATACATATTATTCTCTATTTTATGTGTATATTACGTTCAAAATATAAAATTGTTTTTTTAAATCTTTCTAACTATGTTATAGTCATCTTATGTTTTTAAATAATTTCATTTCCATTGTTGATGCAAATTTTTTTTTAATGTTTTCTAATCATTGTTGGAGAGTTTCTCTCATTAATAAGTTATTCTCTATGGCATGTTCTTTTCACGGAATGGAAAAGGAATTCGGCTTACGAATTTCGTAAGAAGTTGTTCTTTTCGCGGAATTGCAAAAATTTGGCTTACGGATTCCGGGCGGGGTAGGCTTAGACATTCCGTGTGAAAAGCTCGGAATTCCTAAGCCGGGCGCGCTAGGAATGAGGAATAGGAGGCGAAATGACTGAAATGCCCTTACTTTAAAATTTATATTAATTCAACAATTTTATCTTAATTAATAATTAATTAAATAAGTTATTTTATTTTTTTTAATTATTAATTAATTATATTATAAGTTTTTATTATTCTTAATTTTAAAATTAATTAATACAAATTATATATATTATATACTATACATATACAAGGAGGGGCAAATATGTCATTTTACCACATTCCATTCCCTTTCCATATACAATTCCACCAAATAAACAACAGAATTCCTTATTCCATTCCATTTCATTCCACCAAAGAAACAACTTCATATTCTTATCTCCTATTCCTTATTCCCTATTCCTATTCCCTATTCCGTATTCCTTATTCCGAATTCCATGAAAGAAACGCCCCGTAAGTGTTAGAAGTTCGTAAGTTCAACAACTCTAACATAACAAGGACAAAAGCCTTTTTTTTTTAAAACGTGTTAAATCAATAATAAAAATCATGCACAAACAATCTATATTTGAAATTTAGAACTGATATATAACTACATAAAAGTTTGGGTTAATATACTCAATGATTACTTCTCTTTGCTCATGTGACTAATTTGCTATAACTTCTGCACAATGGTCACTTATGTTTGGTCATGTGACTATTTGGTCATTTTTATTGTTCATCGTTTATTTTCTCCGTTAAGTAACTATTTGGATACGTAAACATACCAAATTACCCTTACTTTCATTACTTAATCAATTAATAGCAGAAGAAGATACAATTCATGTCCAATGTAAGACTTTGGAGAAAGACTATATCATACTACATGAAAATCTGTATTTTGTGAAGGTTATTTTGCAAGGGAAATAATCCATTTAAATTTAGAACTATTTGTAAGGGATTTGTTAGGGTTTAGTGAGGAGAATAATAATTAGTGAAATTCCTCACAAAATATATTTTCCTTACTACATTACTTACAGATTTATAAGGAAAAGATTTCAGAGGAATAATGAAGATATTTTGTGACAGATTTTCCTTATAAATAGTTTTAAGGATAATCGCTCACTAATTACCTTTTTCAATCCTAAATTTTGTAAGGGGTTTATAGCTCCTGAGAAAATATATTCATTTGCAAGGGATTTATATCTCCTTAAAAAAAATTATTTTTTGTAAGGGAAAACCCTAAGAAATATTATATGACATAATATTAGCAATAGATGCCAAAAAAAATTCTCGGTCATACGACTTATCCCCGTATTAGTGACTGTGATTTCCATCCACCCTTCCCGGAGAGATTTGTTGTCGGCCCAACTACTCAAACTGTATCCTACGCAAGCCCATGACCCGTATTGTTTTTATTTCCAGCCCATGTAATAAACCGATGTAATTAATTCATAATAAAACGATGAAATAAGAACCATTTCTTCTCGTCCGTGATTCTCCTATAACCTTCTGCTTGTCACTATTTATTCCCAAATAAGAACCCTAACCTTCTGCTCGTCCGTGATTCTGGTCGCTCATCGGTTCCGATAAATTCAATTTATGCGAGGGAAAAAGGTGAGCAATCCTCTGCGCTCATTCCATGTGACATTTTAGTGGCGAGGCTGCTCTTTAATTTTGAGCATTAGTGTAGTTTAGATGTTGGGGAGTTTAATATAGGTTTGCTCATCTTCTCGATTCGTGTATTCGTTTAAGGTTTATTCATTAGCTCGTTGCTTTAAGAGAGTGATTGTTGGTTAGTTAGGAAATAACTGCATGATTGATTTGCTTTGGATATCTATCATTTGGATGGCTTTGATGTTGCTCCAGTTTTGGCCTCGGTATCTGCCTTTAGGTTAAAATTTGGGGGACAATTGAAAGAAGAAAGTCCTAGGTTTGATTGAGGAAGTGCTGAAGAACAAATATGTTAAAATGGTTTGAGGAAGTGTTGAATTCCTGGGTTTTGATTGAGGAGATCATATTCGCAGAGAAATACAAAACAAGGAGAAGGTCTGAGGGTCAATAGCTCCTCCTCGACAACCACTTGAACTCCCCCTCTCCTCCATATTCATCTTCAAAATCGAACGCAAAATTGATTCTAACTTGTCTTCATGTTTGAGTTGGGAAGAAAATATGAACAAATGAACAAATTGAATTTTTGGGTGAATTTCAAACCAAAAGAAGATGAAGAATGGATGCATTGATAATTAAAGAATATAAACACATGAATATATAAATAAGGGTAAAAGTGTCATTTAATAATTCAAATATATGTTAAATGGGTAATGGACATAAAAAATAACAATTGCTTAACGGAGTGACCAAATAGTCACATGCTGAAACATAAGTGGCCATTTAGTCACACACAAAAAGTTGAATAACCAAATAATCACATTGGTCAAACATGTGTGGCCATTGAGTATATTAACCCTAAAATTTATATATAAATACAATTGATAAATAACTAGATACAAATATTTATTCTGCTTACATGAATAAGTCTCCTAGTCTTTGGCATCGTAGATTATAACAAATTAATTATGATACTTGTGAAGGTTAATTCACATAAATCACATCCCTACATTTAAACTTGATCTTAAACATAAATGTGGAATATGTGTTGAGGCTAATTAAGTTAACCATATCATCCTTTCATTCAGTTGAAAGGAATACATAAACTCTTGATTTGAAACATAGTGATGTTTGTGACTTAAAATTTGCTCAAACGAGAGACTGAAATAAGTACTATATCACTTTTGTGGATGATAGTACAAAATATTGTTATGTATACTTGTTGAAAAGTAAAGATGAAGCTATTGAAAAGTTCATTATTTAGAAACAAGAAGTTGAGAGTTAACTTAATAAGAAACTCAAGGTGTTGCATAATGATAGAGTTGGTGAGTATGATGAATTTGGTGAGTTTTGTGCTCAACACAGAATCATACATGAGGTTACCACGCCTTAATCACCCCTATCAAATGGGGTGACGGAAAGGAAAAATCGAACATTGAAGGAGATGATGAATTTAATATTGATAAGTTCTAGGTTACCCCAGAACAAGTTAGGAGAAACTATTTTAAGTACTAATTACCTTTTAAATAAAGTACCCCAAAAGAAAGAAGAGAAAGCCCTTTTCCAATTATGGAAAGGTAGAATACATTCTTTCACTCACCTCTGAGTGTGGAGATGTTTTGCTAAAGTGATGGTGCCTTTTCCTAAAAAGGTTAGCATTAAATCAAAAAAATTTGATTGCATCTTCATTGGATATGCTCAAAACAACAATGCTTATTGGTTTTTTGTGCATGATTCAAAGATTTCAGATATAAACAAAGATACGATAATGGAATCAAGAAATGCATATTTCTTTGAAGAAGTATTTCCAACTAACTCTAGGGGGACTGCAAGCTTGTTGAAATGAACTTATGAGATTATTGAAGATGATGGTCTAAACCTAAAAAAGGAAGAAAATATTAAGGTAGAACCGAGGAAAAGTAAACGAGCGCGGGTAGAAAAATTATTTGGTCCAGATTTGTTTACCTATATAATTGAAGTTGAACCTCAAACAATTCAAAAGGTTGTAAATTCTCTTAAAGGACCTCTATGGAAAGAAGCAGTCAATAGTGAAATTGAATCCATCATTCAAGATCATGCTAATGAGTTAGTGGATCATCCTCCTGGATCCATGGCACTACACTAGACGTGGATTTTTAAAAGAAAGATGAAAACATATGGTTAAATTGACAAGTATAAGGCTAAACTTATAATTAAGGGTTACAATCAGAAAGAATGTCTTCACGGTTCGACCGGTCCAACCCGGTTTAGTGTGTGGTTCACTGTTCACAAGAGGAAAAAAAATTAAAACTTAAAATACATACATAGTCTCAAACACAAACATAATTACCTCAAACTACATAATCTTACACACACACAAACTACATAGTTTCAATTTCAAACACACATTACTCTCAATTCTCAAACGCAATACACAATAGTAGTGAACCAGTTTAACCAATTGGGTTAGGCCGATTGGTTTGTGCAGAACCAAACCAATCGGTTTAAACTGAAAAACAGATTGTTCTGTAAAAAAAATTGCTAAAAAGTGAACCGGAAACCGACCAGTTTTCTAAAAAAAACTCGGTTCTCCAAAAACCGCTCGGTTCAAACACTGTTTATTTGTAAAACGGTCTTTTAACTGAACCAAACCGGACAGGGGTCTGGTTCCCAGTCCGACCCGGTCGGACCGCCGGTCCGGTTCTGATAACTATGGTCTAAAGGCTTTATTGCGTAGGAGCAAGAAAACAAATTCTTTAAACTGGTAAAATCACTATACAATCTAAAACAAGTACCGAAATAGTGAGAATAAAAAATTTAATAATGTCATCCTGGAAAAGGGATTTAAAAGAAATGAATGTGACAAATGTATCTACTTGAAAGATACAAATGAAGGTTATGTCATTTTGTGTCTTTATGTTGATGGCATGCTTATCGTTGGAAGTAACGATAAGATGATTGAATCCACTAAAGATATGTTTAACTCGAAATTTGACATGATAGATATGAGCCTTGTTGATGTAATTCCTTGAATAGAGATGACTAGAACATCAAAATGAATCATTCTAAGTCGATCTTATTATAACGATAAAATATTAGAAACATTTAACAAGGTTGACAAAGGAGAGGTTTGCATTTCAATGGATCCTAACAAGTATTTATCAAGAAATACATATGAACGTGTCTCTCAAGTAGAGTGCTCAGGGATCATTGAAAGTGTGATATACTTGATGACATACACTACACCTGATATAACAAACACTATTGGTGTGTTAAGTAGATATACGAGTAATTCAAGTATCGATCCTTGGAGTGGAATCACAAGATTACTCAGGTACTTGAGATATACTTGTAGTTATGAGTTACACTATAAAAGATATTCAATTGTCATAGCAGGATACATTGATGCTAATTGAATATCTGAATCACGAGGCTTGAACTCCACGAGTGGATTCGTGTTCACTCTAGGTGGTACAACTATGTCATGAAAATCCTCAAAGCAATCACATATAATCAATCCACCATGGAATATGAGTTTACAACATTGCATATATTTAGGTTCAAAAGGACAACCTAATGACAAAACTGAGGTAGATCACTGTGGGTGATTTTAAACCTGGATCCATTCCCATGATAAAAACAAACAGTGTGATGATAGTGGATGAGGTTAAGCAAATGTTTTTAATGATTCATAAATTAATAAAGCTTAGTAAGTGTGGATTAATACTTGAGAAAATGAATAACCTATGAAAGTGAGAAGATGTGTCGTTCAAAAGAATTTGTTGAGGACACAATTTTTACTAACGCTTTCACAATCACGCAATGTCCATGACCAGAACGAACATGATCACGTGAACTGAAAAATACTAGGAAGATACTATGTGGGTGTGACACTTCAAGGAAATCACGTCTACTGACTAGCCAGTAAAGTCGATGTAACTTTACAATGGAAGGTTCAAAGGGTAACTTTAACCTATCTTATGCAGGTGTCAACTGTTGAACTCTTATTCCGAGTATAGAGCTACTACAAACTTTATCATTTCTCAATTCAAATGAGCAAGGACGAAGCCACAAAAAATTTTCAGTGGGGGCAAGTATTAGAGTAAGGGTAAATAGTTTAACTAAAAAGAATTTTGTGGGGGCAAATGTATGATTTAAAAGGGCTAAATTGAAAATTATTATATCTTTTAGGTTCAAATTCACACAAAGTTAAAAGTTGAGGGAAAGCATAACCCCCTCGTCCCTTGGTGGCTCCGTGCTTGCATATGAGGGATTGTTGAAATTTTGGGTTAAAGAAAGTTTTAACTGAATTTTGGGTCAAAAGTGGAAAAATATCAAAATTTAGATCAAACCAAAATCAAGTGAATGAGATAAATGACGAAGGTGGATACAATGTGTATATTGGAGTACTACACCGAAATTTTAGAGTGGTTTTGAACAATATATAATTTTTTCCACTTTATAGGAGTGTAAAAATTTGCAAGACAAGAGTCTCTCTTGCGTGCTTGGGGAGTGAAAATCACAACTCGATTAACACAACTCGGTCATTTTGGCTCACGAGTGTGCTCCCTATAACTTTTTCTAACAAAATTCTACTTGAATATTTATTTTCATGACTGTTTGGGAATTTAATTTTTTGGCTATTGGAGTGTTCTGGTAATGTTTTTCGTTTTTTACAAAATTAATTTATTTTTCCATAATTTATTTGTGTCATTAGTGCATTTTATTGCATATATGGTGGAAAATTCCTACAAATAGATTGTGTTTTCCTTCATTTTATGTAAGAACATACTTCAACAGAAACATTACTCTTTTTGTTGCTCTTAGCTTCATCTTTCGATTTTGTCTGTTTGGAATTTTGTCTGATTTTGGTTTTCATCTTCCATTCGTCAATAAAAGCCCAGGTATTGTTCAGTTCGGTCAAGGAAACATCTTGTTTGCTTTCAACTTCATGACACTATTGTATCCTGTTACAGTGAAGGGAACAAAGTTGCCTTAAGGAAATCGTCGTGCATCTCACGAGCCTCAGTTTAAATAAACACCTTTTTTTTCTCAAGACAATTTCATAGTTTTACATAACTTGTATGTTATTAGGGTTAATAACTAAATTGCTACCCCAACTTTGGGCACTTTACAAATTACTACATAAACTTTGCTCTTTGAAATTTTGCTACATGTACTTTCATACTTGGGGCAAATTGCTACCTCTGTTAAGTTTTTCATTAAATATGGACGCAAAATGACGTGGTAGTACATGATTGATCCATTATTTAGAAAACTAATTATTTTTTAAAAAATAGGAAAAATCTAAAAACATTTAGAAAATTAATAGTAACAAATAAAGTTTTAATATAATATTTGTATTGAAAAATATGAAACAAAATATAAAAACAAAACTAATCATTTTCCATTTTTTTAGAATTTTTCTGATTTTCTAGTATTTTTTAAACATAATATAGTTTTTAGTTTTATGGATCAAGCATCTGCTGTCATGTCATTTTCCGTCCATATTTAACGAAAAACTTAACAACGGTAGCAATTTGCCCCATGTGTCAATGTTTAGGTGCAACTTTTAAAACATTTAAAGTTCGGGTAGTGATTTATAAAGTGTTCAAAGTTGGGGTAACAATTTGGTTATTAACCTATATTATTATAGAGTTTATACAACTTTTATACATTTATTTTTCTTTTTGACATTGTTATAATATTATAATTAATCATCCATATTACTACCAACATCATTAATCTAAATACTCATCATTCATTAGCTTTAGGGTAAAATATGGCATTACCCCCTAAAGTTTACACCATTTTTAAGTTTTCCCCTTAAAGTTTAAATTTTAATCCTAATGTTTTGACCAAAAAAAAATTATTCCTTCTCCGTAATATTTCGTGTCATGTATATGTATATAAAACATTGTTCAAATAGTTAACTGCGTGTATCATGTGTGATCTGTTTAATAATCATATTGTATTCGTGTTTACACACGAATTGTGACGCATTAAATGTACAAGTAAATATTATTTTTGGTCGATATAAATGCTTTATTTGATGAAATAAAAAGTCGTGACAATGTCACTAAAGTTCGGGATTACAATCCTTCGATAGGAGACAAAATAATGGGAGTGGGGGTCGGTTGACCCAATCATCTAGACTCACAACCAGTCGTGAATGTTTAGTTATCCAAATAGCGCATTCTTTCGATGTCCTTCATATAGCTTTCCATTGTACTTGCTTAATTCGAGATGCAAGCGCTTTGATGTTTGAAACTATTGCCTTGATTCACCATTGCTTCGATCCCCCTGTTATCTGTTGGATCACTACCTGTGAATTTGATTATATTATTACTTTGGTCCATCATTTCTCTATTGCCAACCTTAACCCTTCATGTATTGCCATCGTCTCCACTGTGGACACATCGTGCCTTCTCAGCTTGCGGTTCGAACCACCGACCAACGCTCCGTCTTCGTCTTTCCCTACCACTCCTAGACCTGTTGATTTGGTTTGAGCACACCACGAGGCATCGCAGGTTATTTTGGTCACTCTTTAATCTGGTTTCTCCCACGTCCGCCTTGGTTGTTACGACCGTGTTTGGCTTAGTGGTTGGCATCCCCTCCTTAGTTCTTCTATTGATTTCATTATCTCTTGCACTGAGACGGTCGACGATGGTTTTTTTCCTTCGAAAACGTTCTTACATATTGTCTTCCATATGTGCCAACATATTGTTTGGCACAATGTCCAACTTTCGGCCTGAGTTCTCCCCTGTGTTCCCAGTTCAGATGCTCTTTCCTCTAGCCATTCGGTCATGGTTGTCTGTTGTGTTCCATTTGTTTGCAGGCCTAGTAGTCTGAACCAAATTGGTTCCGTCCACCTGCATTGATACATCATGTGCTCCCTCGTTTTGTTCTTCCCGCAGATTGGACAGTTCGGTTCAGTTGTCATCTCTCTCCTCTGCATGTTGTAGATGACAGCCAATGCATTTGCCATTAGTCACCACATGAAGTTCGTTTCTTTCAGTACATCATTGGATTTCCATATCTTTTCCCACACGTTGTTTGGTCTCCTTGTTCCGTCTTGGCTTGTGTCGAGGAGTTGTTGGTGTTCGTCAGCTTGTGGTACACCGACTTGACTTATGGTGTTCCTTCATTCGTATAGGGCTATATGAGCTTATCCTTGCCTCCTTGTTCTAGAATCGCCATAGCTAGGATTAGGTCTGCATCGACATTGGACAGCGTTGCTCGTACTTTCTCTTCGTGCCACTGTCTTTCCGGGTTAATAAGGTCGCTTACTTTGATCTCCTCTTGCTCACCTTCTATCGATCCAGTGTCCACCTTTAATCCTTCCTTCGTGTATACCCATGGGTCCTTGAACACCTTGGATGTCATCTCCCATTTTGATGGTCCACAAACCATTTCTTATGAGCACGTCTCTTCCGGCTAGTATGTTGTTCCATCCCCACGATGGTCTTCCTCCTCGTGTCGCCTCCAAGAAATTGCAGATCGGGAAATTTAGGCCATGCGACATGCAGACCCATAGTTCATCTGGTTCGTTGAGTACCCGGGCTGCCATTTTGGTTAGGAGTGCCGTGTTGAATGTTTGTAGTTCTCGGAACCCTAGGCCTCCTACCAGTTTGGCGCGGGTAAGTGTCTTCCAGCTCATCCAGTGTGTTTTCTTCCCAGTATGATCTGGTACCATACACGGCTACTAAAGGATGGTATTCTACGTCATCCTGCTGATACAGGCGCTAGGAAGAAACTTGACATCGTACTACCTGAATTTGGGGAAGATCCACGAAATGTGAGTCTTGGATTAGCTGCGGATGGGTTTGATTCGTACAGTGATAAAAGTCACACATATAGCATGTGGCCAGTTGTTCTTATTCCATACAGTCTGCCTCCCGAGGTGTGTTTGAAAGATACGAACTACGTGTTATCAATATTGATTCCTGGACCAAAGGCTCCAGTAAATGATATAGACGTGTATCTGCAACCGTTGAGTGAAAAGTTGAATGAGTTATGGTCGAATGGTGTGCTCACACATGATGCAGACAAGAAAGAAAACTTTCAAATGCGCGCAGACGTACTTTGGACCATTATTGATCTTCCTGCTTATGCGAACTTGTTCGGTTGGGCTACTTATGGTAATTTTACATGTCCTATCTATCAAATAAACACCCATTATTGTCGATTGAAGAATTGGAAGAAATGTTTTTTTATGGGACACAGACGATTCCTCCCCACCGATCACCCATAGAGAAGAAACAAAAGTTCGTTCGATGGGAAACAAGAGTTACGGATGGCCCTACAAAGACTATCGGGGGAGGAAGTGTTACATGTGCTAGAGAATCTTGATCCAGTCATGTTCGGTAAGACTCAACCGCCCATTCAGGTTGGAATAGACTCAACTACTGGAAATTGGAAAAAAAATGCATATTCTACCAATTACTTTATTGGAAGCACATCTTAATCCCTCACAATTTGGATGTGATTCACATTGAGAAAAACGTCTGTGATAACCTCATTGGGATGTTATTAGGTGTTGCTGGTAAAAGCAATGACAACCTTAATGCTCAGCTAGACTTACATGCCTTAGGTATAAGAACGAGCTTGCATCCAGTCCGTAGAGGAACAAAACTGGTGTTACCACCAGCTTGCTTTTCCCTTTCAAAGGAACAGAAGATTACACTATGTGAGTTCCTTAAGAACTTGAGACTTCCTAGCGGTTATTCATCCAACATTTCACGTTGTGTTAAGGTGAAAGATAGAAAATTGATTGGGTTGAAAAGTCATGACTACCATGTTCTCATACAACGTATCCTATATGTGGATATTAAAGGATTACTCCCCAAACATGTATGCAAAGTTGTGATAGACATTCAGAGTTCTATGCTCTAAGGAGTTGCACATGTCGGATCTGTTGAAGGTGGATTCGCAATTACCCATGACAATGTGCAATCTAGAGAAAATTTTCCCACCAAGTTTCTTCAATATTACAGTCTATCTTATCACTCATCTAGCAGAGGAAGCAAAACTAGATGGGTCAGTGCAATATCGGTGGATGTATTCAATCGAAAGGTAAGTTTCAATGCTCGTTTATGAAGTATACCTTTGAAGAGGTGGTGTCTCACTAATAACATGTTCTTATCGTAGGATAACGGGGATGTTGGATCGTGAAATCCTGAATGCTGATCTGGCAGTGAATTGAATGCCAGACAAGGTTGGGATGACGCTTCAGCTCCAACTCCGGTGAACCTGCAAGTAGGGGAGCGCAACAGAGGGAGTGCCTCTGGGTCCCTCTCCGATGCTTAAATGAGTATGTGTGTGTATATTAACTCAAAACGTAAAGAACATATGTAAAGCAAGGGTATTTATAGGGTAAGAGAGATAGAACCGTATATGGCAGCTGAATATCTTAGTGTATATTGTATTACCGAAGATTCGGATCGTCAGTTACTGCGAGATATTGCAGTTACCAAATCTAATCCTTAGTGAATATGTGACCGAGATATGCGGGATATCGTGGCCACTTCCTTATTAACGGTTTTGTGGGACCAGAGGAGAGAGGCAAGGCTCTCTTTGGGGCGAGCACTCCCATGTCGAGCAGTGGAAGGTCGCGACATGGTAGAGAATGGCGAGCAGTCTGAGAGCCTTTGGCGTCCCTATAGACTTTGGGCTCGATTCTGGATTACTCGATGGTGGGCCAAGTTTGGCTTGTACTTGGGCCGATCCGGTTCGGATGTCATGGGTTTACCCCCTCTATAGTTATTGGGCCTTCGAGGCCTTTTCTTACTGGGCTGTCACTATCGATACCCAACATTTGCCCCCGAAGCTTGATTGAAGTTCCTTCAATCGAGCTTGATTTCTTGGTAGGGTTTTAGATAGTGACGTCTCTTGTAGTGGTTCAGGACCTTTGAGACACTTCGGGCTCATTTGGCGAGCAGTTTCTTATCTGTTCAAAGCTGAAAGAATATCCTTCCTTTTATTCCCTTTCGGCGATCACTCGATGTGACCTAGGCTTATGGAAGTCTATCTTTCTTAGTTAGGCGATCATTACCTACCCGAGGTATTTCTGCTAAAGCCTTATTAGTGCGTAGGCGACCATCTTGTCTCGTTAGTGGACTTTTTAGCATTTAATAACTGCTAAGTTGTCCAGAAATCGAACGGTCACCTTAGGCACGCCTGTCCTTTACTTTTCCGTAAACCTAGGGTAGTTTGACAGCTGTCTGTACCAGCCAACCGTTTGTCTCTTGGAATTCTGACATTGCTTCGGTTCTCCAAAAAGGATGCAATCATTCCTCTGCGTCGCTTCGATTTGCTCGTGGCGGTTACTCCCCTTTTGGTCTATATAAGAAACGTCAGTTTCTGTTTTCTGTCTTTTACGCTTATCCACTCTCTTGGATTTTCAGAGCTTCATTGCGATCCTTTCCATTTCCTTTCTCAACCTTCTTCAGCCTTCTTCCAATATTTCCACGGCTCCCCGCAGTCAAAGAGTCAAGCACATGGCTCCCAAGGGCGCCAACAAAGCCAACACTCCCAGAAATGCTGATGTCCCTTTGACCATCAGGGATGAGGTCGTGCCCCCCTCAGTGGAGGAACAGACCGATTTGGGCAGGACTGCAACCACTCCTGTAGTGGTGGACGAGCCTGAGCTGAACATGCCCGTCTTTTCTCCGAAAGGTAAACCTTCGCCCTTTTACTGCTCTGCTTTGGTGATATCCCCTGCTGTTCTTTGATTTTTATGTTTATCATTGCAATATTTGAATTTGTTCGAGTAGACGTCAAGCCTAATGAATTGAAGCCGGCTTATTTTAAGACCGTGGTGGCGCTCGGTGGCTTCAGCGTGGAGGATGCTCCTAGGTATCCTGGCTTAGGTCTGCATTTTCCTCACGACGGAGAGGTTTACATTTATGCGGCCCAGATCGATGCTGGGTTGCATTTTCCTCTCTGTGAGGATTTACAAACCTTGTGTCAGTTTTACGGGATTCACCCCACACAGCTTGTTCCGAATGCCCTCAGGATGTGGGTCGGTTTCAAGTTCCTGTGCTTACACCAGGAATGGGTGTATTCACTGGTCTTGTTCCGGTGCTCCTTCCGACTGGCAGCAGGGGCAAACCACCTTCACCACTTCCAATCCCGCTGGCCGAAGTTTTCAGAGTGGGGAGGCCCTCAGGGATTGGTTTGGAACGTCCATGTCCGCCTGGTCGATAATTTCCGGGCCACTAACTCCAACTACAAGAAGTTTTACTTCTTGTACAAGGGGGGTGTACCCTGGAAATTGTTTGCTCCGGACAAGAATTTTCCTCCCTCCTTTGAAGAATTGTCAGGGAGTGACCGGAATGCCATCGACGACCTGTACCGGCTGCATCGGTCATCCCAGTTCAAGCCCATCCGCTCAGTGGCGGAGACTACTGAGAATATGCTTGAGATGGCGGGCATTCATCAGGCCACGCCAATCTTTGGCGATTGGGTAATTTTCTAACCCTTTTCTTGTTTTATCATTTGTAGGCAAGGCCATAGGCAGGAGTCAAAAACTGATAGGTCTCTTTGATGACCAGGGATCGGCAGGGTTATCCTCCGACCAAGCACTGCTGAGCTCTCCTCCTCCCCCCTCTAGGCGTTCGTCCAAGAGGAAGTCCGAGGAGGTGATTCCTTCGGCTAATACTGGTCCTCGCCAACCAGGTATATCGCCTCGCCATCTGTGGAAGCAATATTTTCATACTCTACAATTTTTTGGTTTTTGACTTATTGCCTTGTTGTTTTACAGGGAAGTCCTCAGCTGATGCGACCCGGGACCCTCCTTCTCCTCCTCCTAAGAAGGTCAGGAGCGAGGAGCATCCTGAGGTCGACCAGCGTCCTCCTCCTCCCCCTCTTAAGGGTCCTTCTGCCAACAAGGGGAAGGGTACGGATGCGGTGCCCCCTTCTCCTTCTCCTCAGGGTCCTTCTGCTACCAAGGAGAAGGTTCTGACTTTAGCGTCTCCCGCTCCCACTGTGCCCACGGTTCCTCCCCAGGAGTCTGGGAGCCAGAAGAAGGGGCCTGCTACCTCCAGCTCCTCGAGGGCTCCTTCGGAGGAGTACTGCTCGATGGCGAGCCTGTTCCAGCCTTTTAAGGCTGTGGACTCTAGGAGGCCTTGGGTCCCTTGCGGGGACCTTGCCAAGAAGGGGTACCCCGTTCAGAAGAGCCTCCGGGGTAGCCCGGATATGTGCATGCGGCTCTTTGACGGGATAATTCCTCCCAAGGACCGTTCGATCGTCCCCACGGAGCTTCCTCAGATCGAGGGGTTCCTAAGGACCCACTTCGAACTAGTTGCTCTGGTATGATCTAGCCTTTCTTTCTTTCTTGTCATTCCTTTTATGTTTTGATGACCTGACATTTTTCTTCATGTTCTTGTTGTCAGCTCGTTCGGGAAGAAGTGATCCTTGGTCGCGTCTTTGGTGAGCTCGCCGATAAGCACTCTGATCTGCTTGTCGAGCTAGAGCAGTACCGAAGCACGGGGGTCACTCCCGGGCAGATGGGGGCCATCAAGACGACTGTCGATGCGGCTATCACCTTGGTGGATGGCGCGCGGGAGGAGTACTTTAGGAAGGAGCAGCGTCTCCTTGCCGATGTTAAGAAGAGGGAGGCTGACGCCGCCGCCTTCCTTCAAGAAGCTGAGGCCCTCCATCAGTGCTTGGATGAAGGGGAAGCGGTCCGAGCTCGCCTCGAGGCCGAGCTGAAGGATGCCCAGGCTCAGGTGGCGGAGTCGGACGCTCTGCGGGTTGCTGCTGAGGCTCAAAGAGCTGTTGCTGATGCTCAGAGGAAGGCTGTGGAGGAAGAGAGGGATCGGCTAGCTGAACAGTTGAGAGCCGTCCCTTCGCCCCAAAGCACAGTCGAGGCTTTCAAGTCCTCTGAAGATTTTGAGGACTGTGCTCTGAAGGTGATGAGGTCGGTGATAACCGATTTTCTCCAAGTCCTGGTGAACGATGTCCAGGCAGTCGACCCCAACTTTCCCATTGGGGAAGTTGGGTCCTTGAGGAGCTTCCTCCGGAGTCGTACCTCTCATTCTACCCCTATTGCTTAAGAGGTTGCCCCCGAGGGCGAGCCAAGCAATATTGCTCCCGAAGGCGAGCAAAGCGTCCCTGCTCCTGAAGGCGAGCAAAGTGCCTCTGCCCCCGAGGATCCTAAAGCCTGAAATCTTCCCCTCCTTTATCGACCATATTTGCCTTTTAGATAGCTATTTTTCTTTGTAATTTTTTGTTTTCCTTGTAATTATTTATTTGATTTAAGACTGGGTTTCTTTTATTGAATGCCCTTATATTCATAAGCCTTTTATTCGACTTTGAACATGCTTGGCTATTTACCCAACGTCTTAATCATAATTACTCTTCGACTTCCTCTTGACTTGTAATGTCTTCGACTCTTGAAGTCTTAGACCAAGCATAAGTCGAACTTTCTAAGGATAATACTTCTGATACTTACAATCATAAACTTCTAAGTTCAAAGAGATATTACCTTCTTTGAAGTTTAGACCTTCGAGGTCATCCTAAGGCTTTGTCATCCATAGTGATTGCCTAAAATTCTTTGTTAGCAGATCCCTTTGTTTGGTTTTGGCGTCTGCTTCTCATCTTGCCTAACTTTATTGCTAGGTCTTTTGGCTTGACATTGGCGTCAGGGATTTTTTGTTTTGCCTAGATTTGTTGTTAGGGCTTTTGGCCTGACTTTGGCGTCAGGGCTTTTTGTGCCTGTTATCAGGTTTTTTGCCTGACTCTTGGCATCAGGTCTTTTGAGGCCTAACTTTGTTGTTAGGGCTTTTGTGGCCTAGTTTTGTTACTAGGGCTTTTTTGGCCTAACTTTGTTGTTAGGGCTTTTGGCCTGTCTTTGGCGACAGGGCTTTTTGGCCTAGCTTTGTTGCTAGGGCTTTTTGGCCTGACTTTGGCGTCAGGGCTTTTGGCCTGTCTTTGGCGACAGGACTTTTTGGCCTGACTTTTGCTAGGGCTTTTTGGCCTAGCTTTGTTGCTAGGGCTTTTTGGCCTGACTTTGGCGTCAGGGCTTTTTGGCCTAGCTTTGTTGCTAGGGCTTTTTGGCCTGACTTTGGCGTCAGGGCTTTTGGCCTGTCTTTGGCGACAGGGCTTTTTGGCCTAGCTTTGTTGCTAGGGCTTTTTGGCCTGACTTTGGTGTCAGGGCTTTTTGGCTTCGGCTTGCTTCGAGTGGACACGCTTTATGAAGGAATGGATTTCTTTTATTGACATAATCAGTTTGATTACAAGCTATGCATAAAATCTTCTTAAATGCTCAGAATTAAATGGACGGGGTAACCTCTCGCCTTCGGTGGTTTCCAAATAGTAGGATCCTGGTGCGGCGATCTCTACTACTTTGTATGGTCCTTCCCATTTGGCTGAAAGTTTGTTTTTACTGTCCAGCCTTGTAAATTTATTCCTTCTCATAACCATCTCCCCCACGAAAAATTGGTGAGCGCTGACTTTTCTGTTGAAATACCGAGCGGTCGCCAAACGCATCTTTACCTGTGTCTTTTCTGAGAGCCATCTCTTTTCCTCTGCTAAGTCGAGGTCAGTTCTGCGCTCGATCTCATTTGCCTCCGCGTTAAAGTGTAGGACTCTGTGGGTAGGCACTGCTAATTCAGCTGGTGCTACTGCTTCTGATCCGTACACTAAACTGAAAGGCGTTTCTCCTGTGGCCGCCTTAGGCGTTGTTCTGATTGCCCATAATACGTTTTCCAGTTCGTCTGCCCAGTTCCCCTTGAATGCTCGAACTCTTTTCTTGAGTCCTGCTAAGACAACCTTGTTGGATGCTTCAGCTTGCCCATTCGTTTGAGGGTGATGTACTGAACTGAAATGATGGTCGATATGATACTCTTCACAGAGCCATTTCAGGTCGCGTTTGGATTTGCCCATCTTCTCAAAGGCGTCCAGAAATAGGATGTCTGTCGAGCTGCCTCCGTCGACTAGAAACCTTGCAACATCACAGCCGTCAATATCTGTCGTAATGACCAGAGCATCGTTGTGGGGCGTGGTAACGTGTGCCAAATCATCTTCAGAGAATGAGATGACAATGTTCTCTTCAGGTCGGGGCCGCTTCCCCAACTGAACTGCCGTAGAGATCTGAGTGGCGTAGACCTCTCTGGCGATTGACCTCTCGCCGCCTGCGCCGAATCCTCCCGCAATCAGATTCACTCTCCTCTTGCTTCCAGAAGGCTCAGCTTGATCTGCAAGGGCTGGTGAACGATGCCTCCTGGGGGGCGTTCGACTTCGGTCTCGCCCTGCCACAAATTCTTTCAACATTCCCCCTGAATCAGCCTCTCTATATCTCGCTTCAGAATCTTGCAATCGTCTGTCTTATGGCCCTTGCACTTATGGTATCTGCAATAGCTCTCGACATCCTTGCCCATGGGTAGCCCACCTCGACGAGGCATCGGTGGTCTCGCCAAGGATCTCCTCTCCATCTCGACTAGTACCGCTGAGAGATGCCTATTAAAAGGCGTGAAGTACTCAGGGACCTCTAGATGGCGAGGCGCTGGAAGAGACTCGACTCGGGGCTTACTTTCTTTTCCCTTCTTCTCCTTCTTTACCTCCTTCTTACCATCGCGTCGGGGTTCATGGGCTACCCTTAGCGAGGTCGTCAGGAGGTTAGCCTCGATGTTTGCGCGTTCAAGGTCTATGAAACCTTTTGCTCTGGATGCCAGCTCCTCCAACGTCTCAATCTCCTTCACGTGATAGCTGTTTCGCAGCTTTCTCGAGGGTTTGTTGGCCACATCCAGACCTCTGTAGAATGCTCGAATGATCTCCCCATCCGAGATTCGGCGATCTAATTCTGTGACGTTTTGATGAAAACGCCCGTAGAAGTTGGACAGCGACTCTCCAGGCTGCTGTTTGACCGAGTCAAGGGCGACCACGCTCTTCAGCAACTGGCGCTCGCCCATATATCTCTCCAGGAACTTGCTTCTCAACTCTGCCCAAGTTCCGATTGATCCTGCAGGGAGGCCGAAGAACCAGGACGAAGCCGAACCCGAAAGAGTAGATGGAAATAGCAAAGCCAAATGATTAGGATCGTTTGACTTACCCAGAAGGGAGGCCTCATGCTTGTTGACATGTACGGTGGGATATCCTCCACCTCTATACTCAGGTATGGCCCGAGCAACCACATCCTTCGGGATTTTGATAGCGACGAGCGCGTCGGTGAAAGGATGAGAGGACTGTTCCTTGAAGGGAGCTATGACAGTCAACTGTCTTTCCTGGAGCCTTTTGTTGAGGAGGTCATCCATCTTATCCACAGTGCAGTATATGGTAGAGGCTCCGGGTGGAGGCGGACCGGAAGGATTGGCAGTATATGCAGCTGCTGGCTCCTTGGTGTGTGCTGGAGGTAGGGACTGTTGACCTGACGTCATCTCCTGATCCTCATGAGGCGTAGTGGGATCAGGATCTACCGCTTCTAAAGGTGAAGGCCCTGTGGCAGCAGGGCGGTGGTTTTCCTTAGAAGCAGAGGGATTGTTTTCCTGAGGAGTAGGGGCTTGGCGGCGCGCCTGTCCTAGGATGGCTTCCAGCAGGGAGACCATCTTGGGGGTTAAATTAATATCCTGCCCCGCAATGTGGACTGTCTGCGGTGCAGGGGCTCCGTTTTGATCAGCAGCTGGGGTCGGTCTTGAATCACCGACATGTTCTCAGGCTGTCCGCAGAGGAACAGCATTAACTCCTGCTCGGCTGGCAGGTTCTTGTTGAAGCGGTGAAGCGGCGGCGGAATCAGAGCTATCTGAGGATCGATCCCTAGTCTGATTCCGACGGTTGCTTTGGGATCGAGTTCTCATGGCTGAATTGCTCGTTCCCACAGACGGCGCCAAATGTTAGATCGTGAAATCCTGAATGCTGATCTGGCAGTGAATTGAATGCCAGACAAGGTTGGGATGACGCTTCATCTCCAACTCCGGTGAACCTGCAAGTAGGGGAGCACAACAAAGGGGGTGCATCTGGGTCCCTCTCCGATGCTTAAATGAGTATGTGTGTGTATATCAACTCAAAACGTAAAGAACGTATGTAAAGCAAGGGTATTTATAGGGTAAGAGAGATAGAACCGTATATGGCAGCTGAATATCTTAGTGTATATTGTATTGCCGAAGATTCGGATCGTCAGTTACTGCGAGATATTGCAGTTACCAAATCTAATCCTTAGTGAATATGTGACCGAGATATGCGGGATATCGTGGCCACTTCCTTATTAACGGTTTTGTGGGACCAGAGAAGAGAGGCAAGGCTCTCTTTGGGGCGAGCACTCCCATGTCGAGCAGTGGAAGGTCGCGACCTGGTAGAGAATGGCGAGCAGTCTGAGAGCCTTTGGCGTCCCTATAGACTTTGGGCTCGATTCTGGATTACTCGATGGTGGGCCAAGTTTGGCTTGTACTTGGGCCGATCCGGTTCGGATGTCATGGGTTTACCCCCTCTATAGTTATTGGGCCTTCGAGGCATTTTCTTACTGGGCTGTCACTATCGATACCCAACAGGGGATAATGAAGTTGTTTGTGCGTAATCGTAGTCGTCCAGAAGGGTTAATAGTGGAGGGTTATATTGCTTTGGAGTGTTTGACATTTTGTTCTAGATATCTCCATGACATTGAGACCAAATTTACACGACATAAGTCAATTATAGTAACTAAGGTAACTCCAAGGTCGGGAGATGGGTTATTGATCTTCCAGCCGGTAGGAGCTCCAATAGGTCGTGCAATAGTCCGTGAACTGTCAAACACATAATGGGAGCAGTGTCACTTGTACGTGCTTAATCAGCCTGAAGAAGTGAAGTCATTCATCGAGTATTGCATTTACCTTTATTGTGATGTTTATTCTTAAACTTTTAACTGCATTACATCGAACACTTCGATTAGTTGTCTTGTCCATGTACGTAGTGAACACAAGAGCCAACTACTAGGCACACGGGTGAGTAGGTGAAACATCGATGTTATGCACAACAGAACATTCATACAATGGTTGGAGGGTAGGGTATGACACTATGACACAATTAGGAATATCCATGTGTGGTTTTTAATGACGCTGGAATTATTTGCATTCTCAGGTTGGTCGAATAGATGGATCGTCTAACGATGACAGAGGTCGTCAACTAAAGGCTTTGGCACGAGTACCATTATATGGGGCTAAGACTTATAATGGTAATAAAGCAAATAAGTTCATCTTTCACACCAAAGAGCGGTCTCTAATGAGGAGTTTTGACAACAGCGGTTTCTTGTGCAAAGCTGACACAACGTGCTATGCGAGTACCTCCGATAACAACCTCATTGAAGGTGCAATTGATTATTACGGAGTGTTTAGGGAGGTGGTTGAGCTACAGTACCTTGGTCACCTATCGGTTGTGTTGTTCAAATGTGATTGCTACAACGTACTTTCATCCTTCAATGGGATGAAAATTGATGAGTATGGATTTGTGTGTGTCAATACAAAAAATTATTTATCGACAGATGAGCCATTTGTACTTGCATCTCAGGCCACACAAGTTTTCTACTTACCTGAGAACATTAACCCTGATTGGAGCATTGTATTGATGGCAGAGTCCAAAAAAGGATTTTGGCTTGGGGGTCAAATGAGTGGGGAGTCAGTGGAGCTGTATCAAGAAACATCAGCACTGGTTGTTGATGTACCCAATGTAGTTCTTGTCGATGATGTAGTTCACCCAGCCTTTGTTTGTTTCTATGTTTGTTAATGTAATTGTTCAAAAGAAGAGTGTTCAATAGTGAGGATTTTCATTATGTCATTGATGTAACATAAGATTCATTGAATTGTCATTCTGTTTGGTAGAGGAATTGAGCTTATTTTATTGACCGAATTGTTTGCTTTGTCCGAATTGAGATGGTTTTATTAAAGTTTGTTTGGAATATAGAAATTCATTAATTTTTGTGTGTTGTTGTTTATACATTGGTGTGTGCTGCAAAACCTGTAAGTTGTTGTGTGATGCATCGTAAGTTGATGTGTACTACATCGTAAGTTGTTCAGTGTTGCTGTGTAGATCAGTGGAATTCTGCTAAAAATAGTTGGACAAGACGCTGTGTTTGCTGCAATCGCCCTTGGCAAAGCTGTTGTGTGTTTGACAGATTCGGTCCCTTTGAGTGGCAAAAGCAAGTGAGGAAGAGCAGGATGATGCTGTGTGTTTGACAGAATCGGTCCATTTGATTCAGCTGTGTGTTTTAAAACTAATTATGTCTAGAAAATACAGAACCGACCGTGAGTTATTTGCTATGAAAATACATAAATGAAAATTATTATTGACATGGAAATGGAAATCAAACTATGCAGATGTGACAAAGATCATACAGAAATTATAGAATCAACAATTGTTGGTTTGATCATACAAAAAAAAAGTAATAATTTGAGCCCTATTTGGTTTGCATCTTAGCATCTTGTCCACAAAATCATCATAATCAGCAAGAATCTGTGAAGGTATAGTCCAGTAAACATCTAACACTTCAAGGAGAGACTCCTTTAGAAAAGTATCGAACTCTAAAGCCCAAGGCTCGACCTTATTGCTCCGAAATTGAGAAAATATGCAAAATAAATGGCAAATGATATAGGTGACTTCCAACAAAGGTCTTCTTCTTGGGCATTCCATGTGACTTGGAACAAAGCTGCACTGGAAGCTACACAGGAAACAGAGTTGTCAAACAGAGTTGGGCATTGAAGGTGACTTGGAACAAAGCTACACTGGAAGCCGCACAACATGATGATGGATGGGTTTTGTTTAACGGGTCAATTGGATAAGGCAAATGAGCTATCTGCTTGTATGGTCAACACGAGGTTTGAACTCTATGTTGTAAGTTACAAACTTACAATACATTGATTAATTGTTACTACAAAATAGGAAGGACAGACTTTAACATTGTGCTAGCGTTTTTTATTCTTCCAAGAAGGTTTCCATAATGATGCCAATGAATTGTTTTAACTTTGAGGAGTTGAAGTATCTATAGCTAACACCACACTTGATGCAGCAGGTTCGTTGATGGACTTTGCAAGACCAATCACATTGTAGAAGCAACGGTTCTGTTTTTTCATGCACTGGATTCGAAGACTAACCTCACTGTGGCAGATTGTGCAACAAAGCTGAATTTGGAACAAAGCTGCAAATGGAAGCTGCACTGGAAGCATGCACTCAAAGCTGCTTAAGAAAGCTGCACTTGCAACAAAGCTACACTGGTTGCTGCACAAGAAACAGCAGGGATCTGCACAACAACAAAATTGATGCATCTGACACATTAGTCGAACTGCAGATAGAGGTCGAGTTGTATATCAGGTTGTGTCGAGTTGTATATAGAGGTCGATTAGTAGAACGGCAGTAGCTATGTGTCGAGTTGTATGTAGAGGTCGGGCTGCACTTTGACGCATGGTTTTATGTGTCATAAACATGATTTTAGTAACATTTTGACACATGGTAACACTTTGACACATAGTAGTAACACTTTGACACATAGTTACACCATGACACATGGTAACACTTTGACACATCAATGAATATAACACATTTGAAAGTTGTATTTCAAACATAAAATGAATATTATTTAAATTACATACATAAGGACACATATGTCTTGATTTTAAACATGATTTAGAAATATTGTGCTATAAGATAAGTATATGCAAATTAATCTAAAATTTATACAAATTATGTTATTATACAAATTGTGTCATTATTAAATATAAAGAATAAGTATATTTTTCATCAAAGTAAGTAAAATTTGTATAAGTCAATATTAAATTTGTATACATTTGTATAAAGTAAAATATTATAATGAATAACACTTTGACACATCAATGAATATAACACATTAGAAAGTTGTATTTCAAACATAAAATGAATATTATTTAAATTGCATACATAAGGATTTTTAGGTCTTGATTTTAAACATGATTTAGAAATATTGTGCTATAATATAAGTATATACAAATTAATCTAAAATTTATACAAATTATGTTATTATACAAATTATGTCATTATTAAATATAAAGAATAAGTATATTTTTCTTCAAAGTATGTAAAATTTGTATAAGTCGATATTAAATTTGTATAAAGTATAATATTATAATGAATAACACTTTGACACTTTGACACATCAATGAATATAACACATAAGAAAGTTGTATTTCAAACATAAAATGAATATTATTTAAATTGCATACATAGGATAATTAGGTCATGATTTTAAACATCATTTAGAAATATTGTGCTATGAGATAAGTATATACAAATTAATCTAAAATTTATACAAATTATGTTATTATACATCTTATGTCATTATTTGGAACGAGCCTTTAATACACGGGTTCAAACAGCTGCTACGGATGAGGACGAAACTGAAGTATTACCTCGGTTCAAACAGCTACGACGCCTTGGTACCTACACGACGCAGTAGGCTTCATCATCAAGGAGTGATTTGATGGATCAGTCTTGTCACTTGGTCGACTCTTCTTCTTCTCGCGCTTAATTTTCACCCTCAATTGGTTCTTCTTCACACTCTGCAAGTTTTCCCTCCAACCAGTGCTTCAGGACGATCTTCTCTCATGGACAAAAACAGCCCTCCCGGTGTCTGTTCGGGTTCAGCAAGGTATAGTTCTAACTTCCTGTAGGATGATTTTGTTCTCGGCACGGCAAGGTATGGTTCAACAAGGTATGGTTTAGCAAACCCTTTGTTCTTCTATAGTGCTCACTTACATGTTTTATCTCCTTGCCACTGTATCTCGTCTATTTGCGACCATTTTCCATACGATTTTTCGTTTTAAAAAACAAAACTTGCAAGCGAAGCCTCACCTTTGTCGATGATCCATGGTTGATTAATAACTCCTTAAGCATTCGTAGTTTCATGCATGTCATTGTTATTCGTTTATGCGCAAACACACAGAATGTTCAACGCTCAGGTGCTTAGTTTGAGAACCCAACTTGGATATTTGTTGCAACAACACATAAAAATGGAAACTTTACACCAAAAACGTGTTTGACTTCACGTTATGCTACTGTGTTTAACAATATCTTCTGAATATGGTGGGTACTCGGAGAATGGTCGAAAGAAGTATCGTAGCTTCAAAGCTACCGACACGTAGATCCCCAAGGAAGCTAAACAGGGCTGCAACAAGTAAGTTTTTTTTCCCACTACTACGCCTTTTAGTTGCTTTTAGGTTGACTTGTTAGGTATTTTCTTTGTTTTAGATGCTCGGTAACTTGTATGAAACATTGCTTATAGGGGATACGCCTGTGGAGAACATCCATGCAGTCCCTCCGCCTGTCGAACCTCCTTTGGAAGTGTCTACTGAAGAGGAAATCCAGCCGGAGGACCCCTATGTGAAGGAACCACCAGGTATACAAATAGGTAACTTCTAATTTATCCCATACAGCTTGCTTTTCTCCAACTTGGTTATCTAATCGATACATGCTTTACGTGTCAGCTGCGCAAGAGAAAGAGTTAAGGCCACCAGTGGACAAACTACGTAGAGGGCGAACTCGTTGCATAAGGTTGTCTCGAAATGGCGTCAACGAAAAAGAGGTTATGAAGTTTAACTCTCGAGTTAAAGTCTGCAGTAACAATGCTTCGGTGTTTACAAGTTGGTATGGTTGGATCGTTCGCAAACGAACGAATGCACCTCTAATGGTTAATACTGGAAGGATATTCCAAAGTCTCCCATTGACTACGAGGCGAAGATGCTCATGTTGGTTGCGGTAAGTCTCATTTGTGGACAATCCCTACACAATATCGTTCAAATTGAAACTGTACTTACATATTGCACCTGTCTATTTGTAAATGCTGTAAATCTGAGCCTAAGATTTCCATATTGTTCAACATTGCAGGAGAAGTTTGTGATACCGGATGATGAAAACCTGAAGTAGTTGATCATCTGTACTCTTAAAGAAAAGTACAGAAACTACAGGGTGAATCTCAAGATAAGGTACTTTGACAAGTACCTTACGAATAAAGAAAGGTTACAAAACATTCCTCCTGACGTGGTGAAATAGGACTGGGTGTGGCTTGTTAACTGGTTCAGCTCTGACGAGTTTATGGTTTTTGCCTTACTCCCTATCGCAACTGTATTTTTTTGTACAATTAATGAGTGCTGCATTTTTTAAACGTAAACTGGTTCTAACCTATTGTTTGAAGTTAAAGAGAGATTGTAACAAAGCCAACAAATCTCACCAAGTCATGAGGTACACCGCTGGCACTTCGTCCTTTGCGAGGAGAGAGCAGGAAGAGGTAATCCTAACATTGAATTGTTATCTTTAATAAATAGTTGGCTACACTTGAGCAGGTATATGGTACCCTTTGCAGATTGAGAAGAACAATGGGAAACATCCTGGGGAGTATCATATGTTCAAGAAGAACCATGTGGACAAGAAAGGGCAGTCACTGGATGATAAAACCAAATCAATAATGGTAATTAGCACTGCCTTTGCGATAGTCACACCCAGTATATTGTATCTTATTGCTCCCTTATTTTCTTGTCGCACTATTTGCAAAATAGGACCAAGTGGAGTAAAGGGCTGCTCAGTTGGCTGGGGAGGAGGAGGCTCCAGTTGACAAGGATGTCTTGTATGAGGAAGCTCGCCAACCTGAGTGTCGTCAAAGTCGTGTGTCAAAGCTTGCACGGATGATGGAAAGTGATCACTTAAAGCATGCAAGGGAGGAGGTGTATAGAAACGCAACCGAATGTGAGCAACTCCGTGATCAACTCAAGGAGTTCCAGGCCAACATTGAAGTATTTCAATGTGATATTGTTGTCATGAAAAGTTCAATGTTTGCCAACAGTGCGTATAATAATGATTTAATTGCATTGTGTACATCTATTTAGTCATTGTAGGGTATATTCTATATTATGATGCTACCATGATTGCTGTGATTTCTATGTTTGCATATCCAAATGCATGAACCGTGGAGAGATGCGGTAAGTACTCCTGCTTAGTAGTTATGTCGAATGGTGGTACACTAGGTGTTGTGGCTTCTCAGTTTTTATTTTCATTTGGAACTAATTGTAAATGGATATTTTGGACCTGATGTAAATGTGAACATGTCATCTTTTTTTGTGTTTTGCAATTGTCGCCATACATTTGTTTGAAATGCTTGGCTATATATAAATTCTGATGTGTTGGAAATGGTTCTACATATGTAGTTCTTTATGTATTCTCTATTTGGGTATGCTTGGCATATGTAGATGTTTATGTATTCTCTGTTTGGGTATGCTTCGCTACGAGCATACGATGAGTAACAATTCGAAAAGTGTAAAACATTAGCATTTGCATCAAAACAAACCATTTACGACATACTGTACTTGTATCCGTAATTGATGCTTCATATACAATTTAATCATGACAACCCCGCAGCCACAAAACACTTTCTATAGGAACAATTTTCACACTAGTTGAAACTCCATATTAGCTTCAACTATGATGAACATGATAATATTTATTAATGTTGTACGTGCATCAACGGGTTACTTATGACGTTGTCTAACTTTTTGTCCATCAAAATTCATCCGTCGCTAAGTACGTGTAATTACTTTCAAGGAAATGTTGTAGTTGAATAACGTATATTGCCTCAAAGAAATGTGATGCAATATACAACAAATAGGGACAACAATACCATGATACTAATACCCTCATTCTACATCTGACATATGTAGAAACCCTAAATCGGTATTACCCTCAAATAACCGTCGACGATAATTACGCGTAAATAGAGTCGGCATTTTCGCGATGCTAATGATCAAACCAACTATTCATTCCAACCACGACAAATCTTTAGTGTCAACATATTGTCGTCGTGGATATCTTTAGTCACGGGGTCTATTGGCACGACTCTTAGCATCGACACGAGGTTTTAGCAGCGCCAACAGTGCTTCCGACAACTATGATTTACCATTGTTGTAGAGCAAATTTCTTGTAGTGTAGTGGAGAGAAAGCAAGCAGAGATATGTTATATTCAAGTAAATATCACAGGAACAAAGTTCTATCAAACAAAAGAAACGTGAATCGTTAATTGAAGAAGTGATGAAAATGCTAAATTGTATGTAAAGATCAAACTACATAATAATTTTTTTACCTCCTGCTTTGCTTGTTTATATTTTTTTCTATAAACTAACATTTTTGTGTAAAATATACGTCTGATATTTTAAATTATAACTTAATGTAACAAATTATATTAAATGATAAAAATCGAAATTAGTAGTATTAAATGTATTTATCTTTAAATATTTAAAATATCGCAATGCTTACATGACATTTTTGTAAATGTTTATTTTGAGTAGAGCAAAGTCGAGACCCGTCAGTACTCGTGTCCTTTTAATATTTGGTAACCATATAAGTGAAACCCATTGATAGAAATATAGAACAATAATTAATAAATAAAAAAGAGTGTTAGACATGAGCACAAAAATGAAGGACCCACGTTTATTTTATTTTCATATATATATTTTGCAAGAAGTCGCCCACGTTGGGTTGAACACGCTCTATTACATAATATTTTTTTTATCAAAATATACTTCAAAATAAAAATAAATACCAAAATATTCACTGATGGGTTATAAATATTGGACTGGGCTATAATCAACATTTGACCCAATAAGCATTTTGGACTTTATCTCTTCAGAGCCCAATTTGCTAAAGGCGTCGCCTATATCAGAAGGACCAGAGGCGTCGCCATCAAGGACATACTCATTAAGGCGTCGCCTAAATGGGATGCGCCAGAAGAGACTTTATTTCAGTTTCAGTGGATGACACTGCATTCGTTGGCCACCTTAGATGGTGCGTATGCACACCTATGACTTAGGCCGGTTGCTTTTAGCACGCCTAGGATTAAACTAATACAAATGATAGTCTATAGTAGAGTAGCCACTAAAAACGAATATTCAGTAAAGTAACTATGGTCAATGCATCTGAGAACAGCTAGGATGACTAAGGTAAACTCTGACCAAACCATGGTTCCAGGTATGAAATGTTATAAATAGCTCATCACTACCTTCATTACAGGTTAAGTATTCTCTGTTACAGAAACCATACATTCACTTATTACAAACAAACCTCTGACTTACTTCATAATCGGAGGGGAAACAACGGGACATCCCGGGCTTTCCTTTGTGCAGGTATACGAAGCGAACATCTGGTAGGAGAATACGGTGTACGTGATCCAACATTCCCAATTTTAAAAAAAAATATCAAAGTATACCTACCCACAAATAGTGAATATAAAAACATTACCCGCGAATAAAAATAAAATGTTGTTGTTTCAGTATTTGTGTCAATCGGTGTAATTAAGCTCAATTGTTGTGTTTATACTTTATACCAAAAACAAAAGCTCAATTGTTGTGTGCAAAAGAAATCAGAATAAAGTACTAGTACTGCTTTTCCACTTAAAAGCTATGTTTGTTTAAATAAATGTTTTATACCGCTCAAAATGCAGTTTTTTTCCACGACCAATGCATTCATTGTTTACATAAATTGCAGTTTTCCTCTAGTCTTCGGTGCAGTGGTTGAAACTCGGCGAATAGTAGTTATAGTAGTTGCGGGTATGACTTAAATGCGCACCCGTGAATATCATTAGATTGTGACAAAAAAAAATATTTATGAATATCCTTCATAATTAGGTATACTTCCGTAATTTTTCAAAAAATTGAGGTTATTTTTCATTTTTTTTCCAAGTATATTTGGGTCAAAAATTCTCTAATATAAAGAGAAAAACATATTTTTTATATATAAATTTTCTTTGAAACGGTAATACAACAGTTCAAATCTTTTTCACCCCATATTTTTTATATATAAATGTTTATTAATTATAATATGTTAATCTTGATTGTCACCCCACTTTTGCTACCCAATTCTTCCTGGTACTCCTCCTCACCTCTCCATCTTGACCTCTCCATCTTGATTGGTTATTATATGATTCCTGTAATATGACTCTTGGGATCTCTTGTGCTTCATCTGTCTTCTCTCTGTATACTTTATTGAGTTAGACGGACGTGGAATAATAATTTCTGCTTTATTTGATGCTTCTAAATTATATGACAAGCTGATTCGGAACACAGCTTTCGGTTTTGTTTCGTAGTTAATTTGTCAAGATGACATAGGAATCCTTTTGTCGTAGCGTGCTTATTATGGCTTTACCTGGACGTAAGGCTTTTTTTTTTTATATGCTTTATTTAAGTCATATTCATCATACTGGAACAAAAACATATACAAACATACATACATACATACATATATATATATATATAGCATAGCCGACCTATAATGTTGATCGATCTACCTCCCTTTCTGTTTTAGCATAGAAATTACATACTCATCTCTATAATCAGTGTCTATATCTATCTTTATGCTAAAACAGAAAGGGAGGTAGATCGATCAACATTATAGGTCGGCTATGCTATATATATATTTGGTTGGTCTATTGTGACATGACATGACATGTGGTACTAGGTGTATGTATGTATGCATGTATGTAGCTAAGATAGACAACATCCGCTACAAGATTATGTTATGAAAACATATGCGTTGAAGTGCAGTTGCAACAGTCTTGGATTCAATTATTTTTTTGAAAATGCTAATTTTTTTTCTTTAAAAAAAACACTTACTAATACTATATGTTTTATAAATAGTATGGTAAGTAAAAAGTTATGTTTTTGCGCTTACTAAACTATACTATATCCTTACGGATACTATACTATATTCTTATGGTTCGTTTCCGTTCCTTTTAGAAATCGACTGCAAAAGAATTAAAATTTTACGCAAAATCTTACATTTTTTTTCAACGAAAAAAAAAGGAAGTATACATTCACACTCAAATACGTTCACCGACAGTTGGGGTTAAAATCTGATGAGCTTCCAACCGTAGAAAGTTGAAGGTGGAAGAGTTGCACTATGAATCCATGAATATAAGGTATAGACTTCCTCTTTGGAACTCAATGCAATAGAGAAACTTGAGAAGATGATAAGAAAATGACAGGCGAGAGGAATAAAAAATATTCTCTATATTTTTTCTCAATATTGTAAGTCACATGATGACTTAATATTTTTGTTACAATAATAGACCAAATTGTTGTTAGAGTAACAAAAGTATATGGGAAACTGGTTTTTTCTTCATTAGAGTACAATACTAACTTGTTTACAATATTGTGGTTTATAGCATCTTACAATTCTAAGTATCGTAAGGAAATATTACATGATCAATGTTTTTCCTAATTTCCTTTATTTCTTGATTTGTTGGCTTGATTTACTCTTGATTATTTGTAGAAAGTTGAGAGGATTTCTAGATTGGTCTCAAGTTGCGACGACACTTTCATACTGAAACTATTTGGCAGTTCACCCAAAATTTCAATGGTATAAAATCAGAATTTGAACAAGAACTGAGTATGAATGTTTATTTATTGTTTGATCCTTCGAACTAGAGCTTTTGATCAATTTATAATGTCTTTCGCCCCTTTTGGATGAAACTTGGCGCCAAAGAAAGTTGCACCACTTCAGATCAAATTTAGCGCTAAAGTTATTGATTGAAGGTAAGTGTCCAAAACCAGGATTCACTACGGGAGAGACTGTAAATAACGGCCAACACTCACGGCTCAATACACATTGAGCCGTGGAAAATGAAATTTATGTCACTTTCACGGCTCAGATGTGATTGAGCCGTTATTGGGCTAATTTGACGGCTCAAACCACTGAGCCGTTCTAGTTATCACGACTCAAATTGGGCTTGAGCCGTGATAACACGTATTTGCTTCATCAACCGGCCCATTTATCACGGCTCAAGTTGGGCTTGAGCCGTGCGAAAGACTGTCCGGAGTTGTCCCAGTTGTTTATCACGGCTCATTTACATTGAGCCGTGATCAATGTTTGTTTTAAAAAAACAAATAACATTTATCACGACTCAAATTGCATCGAGTCGTGACAAAAGAATAAGTCGGGACTTCAGCAGACAGAGACTTCATTCTGTGCTGGTGTTCTTCCTGCCTTCTCCTCCACGCGGCGCCAAGTACTCTCCAACAGGTAAGTTCTTCTAATTTCTTCAATTAATCGAAGGAAATGGTCGGCCGAACTCTTATATGTGTAGTGCAGGTTCGATTTTGCAGTATAGTCCACTGAATCGGGCTTCTCCGTCGAAATCGCCACTCCGATTTTAGGTATGAAGTTTTCGTTTTTTTCTTCAATTTGTTCATTGAATTGATCTTCCCAAGCCTTGTATCTGTTCTAATTGTTAGATATAGTGTTAGAAATGTCGAAATCTGCATTTTTGAACAATCGGCTCAAACCCTAATTTCTCCACATATATCCGAATCTATGAAGTTTTCGAATTTTTCTTCAATTTGTTCATTGAATTGATCTTCACAAGCCTTATATGTGTTCTAATTGTTAGATTTTGTGTTAGAATTGTCTAAATCCGAATTTTTGAACAATCGGCTCAAACCCTAATTTCTCCACATATATCCGAATCTATGAAGTTTTCGAATTTTTCTTCAATTTGTTCATTGAATTGATCTTACCAAGCCTTATATGTGTTCTACTTGTTAGATTTAGTGTTGAATGGATGACAAATTTTTTTAGATGGTTAGGAACTTTAAAATTTGATTGTTAAGAACTTTATATTTAAGTTGCCTCAATGATGATTTTCAGTTTCCTCAATGATAAATTTAAGTTGCCTCAATATTATTTTTATGGTTAGGAATTTTAGAATTTGGCATGGATAGAAGTTGGATAACAAAACCACGAATTAGCAGAGAGTATCAATCCGGTGTCAAAGACTTCATTGAATTTGCTAATAGAAATGGACTGGTTAATGGAAAGATGTTATGTCCTTGCCGTAAATGCAAGAATAGAAAATATCATGTGGCGGACGAAATAGAGAGTCACCTGGTTTGGAATGGTTTCTTGTTTGGATATACAATATGGTTTTTTCATGGTGAATTGTGTGTCCAAACTCAACCAAATATGAATCATGGAACGAATACTCCTATAACACCCAGTGAAATAAACAATCATTTGGATGGACAAGATGAATTACGAGATTTATTTAATGCTGCCATGGGATCTGCTCCGTCAAATATTGTGCAAGATAATAGTCCAGTTGTTGGTGATAATGACGCTTCCGGATCACAACAACATGATGCATGCCCTGAAAAAATTTCACCTCTTCAAAAGTTAATGAGTGAGTGTGAGAAACCATTGTATCCCCATTGTGAATCATTCACAGTGATATCATTTATCTTGCACATTTGGAATATAAAAACAGTTGGTGGCTGGTCTCGGAAATCAGTTGATATGCTGTTTGAAGTTTTAAGACTTGCATTTCCTTCAGCAACCTTTCCAGTTTCTTATTATGATGCTAAGAAATTGATTACAGAATTGGGTCTTGGGTATGATAAGATACATGCATGTCCAAATGATTGCACGTTGTATTGGGGTGAAAATGCTGAACATTCCAGTTGTCCAACTTATGGTCTTTCGAGGTGGGAAAAACATAAAAAGGACATAGCTTAAGATTGTAGAGAAGAGACTACTTCGGGGAAAAAAAAGAAACCTGCAAAAGTATTGCGGTACTTTCCGTTAATTCCAAGACTCAAACGACTATACATGTCAACGGATAGTGCATCTTCGATGCGATGGCATAAGGAGGGTCGAACAATGGATGGAGTCTTGAGACATCCTGCTGACGCATTGGCGTGGAAGTCATTCGATGAGCGTTACCCGGATTTTGCTTCTGATCCACGTAATGTCAGATTAGGATTAGCCAGTGATGGTTTTAATCCATTTAGGACGATGAGTGTAACTTATAGTACATGGCCTGCTCTGATAATTCCTTACAATATGGAGCCTTGGTCGTGCATGAAAAAGTCGTCTCTCATATTGTCTATGGTCATCCCCGGTGAAAAAGGTCCTGGAAATGATATAGATATTTACCTAAAACCACTGATCGAATAGTTAAAACAACTTTGGAAGGGTGTTGAGGCATATGATGCGTTAAAGGGTGAGCATTTTACTCTTCGTGCATCACTCATGTGGACTATTAATGATTTTCCTGCATATGCAAATTTATCCGGTTGGAGTACTAAAGGTCGGGTTGCATGTCCTATATGTGCTTATTCAACTGAGTCTTTGTGGTTGGATAACGGTGGCAAATACTGTTATATGTGTCATCGTCGCTGGTTACCCAAAGATCATCCATTCCGTCGTCAAAAAACTGAGTTTGATGGTACAAATGAGATGCGACTTGCACCAACAATTCTGTCAGGTATGGTGGTTTTCGAGCAAATGAGGAGGTTAACAACCAGTTATGGTAAAGGTAGTAAGAAGCGGTCAAGAGACGCCAATACCATAGTTGTTGATACAACATTGGAGGATGAAGAGCTATTTGATAGAGACGATTATTCTGAACAAGGTGCCTCAACATCTACTCAAACCAGTATCTTGTGGAAGAAGAAGAGCATATTTTTTGAATTGCCTTATTGGAAATATAATCTTCTCCGACATAATCTGGATGTGGTGCATATAGAAAAAAATGTTTGCGATAACGTGATTGGTACATTGTTGAATGTCGATGGGAAGACAAAGGATAATGAGAAGGCTCGACACGACTTACAGATTATGGGTATAAGACCTGAACTTCATCCTGTAGATTGTCCCAATGGGAAGACTTATTTGCCGCATGCTTGTTACACCTTCACATTGGCTGAGAAAGATAGGTTTCTTAAATTGTTGAAAAATCTTAAAGTTCCTGATGGATATTCTTCAAATATATCAAGAGGAGTAAACCTGAAAGAGCGGAAGCTGACCAATCTTAAAAGTCATGACAGTCATGTGCTAATGCAAGATATTCTACCGCTTGCATTGAGAGGTGTATTGACAAAACATGTTGTTCTAGCTCTCAATGAACTGTCAGCTTTTTTTAAGAAATTGTGCTCTAAAACTCTCCATCTCGAGGATTTGGATGAACTTCAAAGCAGTGCAGCACTGGTTCTGTGTCATCTAGAGAAGATTTTTCCTCCAGGATTCTTTACGGTCATGGTGCATTTAATTATACATCTACCAGTGGAAGTAAAACTAGGTGGACCTGTACAATACCGGTGGATGTATCCTATTGAAAGGTTAGTTCAAATAAATTTCCCTATCCAATTAATGTTTTTAGCGGAATGTGACAATATTTTCCTTCTTCATGAATTCTTAAGGTTTTTGGTCACCTTGAAAAATTACGTTCGGAATAAAGCTCAACCAGAGGGCTCAATTGCAGAAGGATATATTGTTGAAGAATGTATGACCTTTTGCAAAAGGTTTATGGGAGAACTAGGCTCGATCTTTAACCGACCCAAAAGGAGGTTATCTTATGCAGGAGGTGAAAAATATTTGTTTTCATCGGGTGGTTATTTCCTTGGTAGTGCTCAGACAACTGTGCTTGATCGGATGTTGCTTGCTCAAGCACATCGTTATGTGTTACTTCATAGTGATATAATCGAAACACACCGTCGGTCAGTTTTCTTTTCACATCAATTAGTTATGTTTCGATACCAAATATTTAAAGGATAGAGTCGAATGTAATGGAATTGTGCAGGAGATTTATTGATGTTCAACGAGGACAGTACCCTTCAGTTTCAACTTCTCGCATTGAGGGTCAATGGTTTGTAGAGAAATTTGCAGATTGGCTTTATAGACAGGTTTGGATGAACTATTTCTTGTTCTTACTTTTCGTCCATAGTTTTCTTATTAATTGATTCTATACTTATAGGATTTCTACCAATCTAGGTCCCTGACATGATTGTTAATAATTGTTCACAAGAAGAAATTGCTTTTGCCACTGGTCCAAATTCTGTTGTTCGAAAATTTAGTGGATTCTCTATCAACGGATTTGTATTCCACACTAAAGATCGGGAGAAAAACAGAAAATGTCAAAATAGTGGTATAATGGTTGAAGCAGATAGCCAAAATTACTATGGAAGACTATCAGACATTGTTGAACTGGATTATTTTGGCGGATATGCTGTCATTTTATTTCGGTGTGATTGGGTTAATGTGAAATCTCCGGGAGGGCTAAAGAAGGATTCAAATGGCACAGTATTGGTTAATTTTTCAAGATTGATACACACAGGAGAGCGACTGCGTGATGATCCATTTGTGTTCTCATCGCAAGTAAAACAAGTTTTTTATGTGCAAGATCCAAAAAATGTGGACTGGCACTTGGTAGTGGAGATGAAGCCAAGAGACACATTCGATATGGGAAAAAATGAAGATGGCGATGAAGATGAAGATTCTACGCAGTGTATGCCTTATCATATTGTAGATGTTGATGAACTTAATAATCATCATCGTTGTTGGAGTCGAGAAGATATTGGAGAATGAGTTCTACTTTACTTTATGTACTTCATCGTTTATGTTGAACATATATTATTATTTGAAATTTACCTTTTGGCAATTGTTACTGTGATTTTGTATTATCTAACACTATGTTTACTATTAAACCATAAGTGTCTTTTATATTGTCTTTTAGTGGAAGAAAAATGTCAGGCACATATTCAGGTTCCGCTAGTTACAATGATCATTCTGCTAGTTGTCCTACACCAACTCCTTCTCAATCAACAATTGAGGGACCGGATGAAGGTGCATCGTTGCTGACTCATGTAGAGATTTTAGGTGATGTAATTTACAAATTGAATGTATAATGACTTGTTATAGTTGTTCTCTCATAATATTTGAAATTTGATTAACAGATAACTCTGGTCGTCGGCATTGGCGAAAAACGAAGATTAGCCCAATGGAAGTATGGAAAATGCAAGATGGGAGAATAGTTATTTACATTAACCAATATGGTCAACCATATGGTAAATCAGAACAAGTGTTAGGAAGTTGGCTTGGACAAGTTGCTCGTAATTCCAAGCTGTGCCCTTTGAACTTCAAAGGATGGAAGAGTATCCCAGATAACTTCACAAAACAAATACTGTCCATGACAAACGTAAGTGATATCTTCATTCCATTGCAACATTTTTTTATATGTTTAACTTATTCTCTATTTTCTTACAAACATGTTTGCAGAGTAAATTTGTTTGTCCGGATGATAATGGATCCTTTGACAAGTTTATACTGAAATCAGTCGCAAAAAAATGGAAGGATCACAAAAATTCTCTAAAAGCAATGTTTTATAAGCCGGGGGCGACCAAAGAAGAACTCAAAGCAACTCACATTGAAGAAGTGGACAAATGGCAATGGGATTTACTAGTAGATCATTGGTTTTCTGATGTTGGACAGGTTAGGAAATCTATTATTTTTCATACGTTATTGATTCCCATTAGTTTTGGCGTTGTATTTATTTGTTGGTTTATGTGAAGGAATTCTCCTCTCGGGGGAAACAGGCTCGGTCACAACAGTCATCTCTTCACACTACTGGGTTAGAGAGTTTTGCGTCTGCAAGATATAGATTGGTACGAATGCTCCTAAACACATGTTTCAATTAATTGACATAATTGTAGTGTTGCTTTACAATGTGTTTTATCGTCTTTATTTGTTAGGAACTTGAACGTAAAAGACCCATTGGGAGTCTTGAATTCTACGAGTAGGCCCATGTACACAAAAAAAGTGGTTCTTTTATTGATGATGAGAGCGCGTCATTAGTGGTAATATACGGAATTTTCAGTTTAATTATGAGTACACGTTATATTTATAGAATATGTTGTATTAACATCATCTTCATTCTTAAATGTGTGTTGTAGGAAAAAGGAAAAGCTAAATTGCAAGAGTGTGTTTCTCATAACCCGGAAGATGATCCACTTATAAGAGAGGAGAATGTATATCGTGAGGTTGTAAGTGGACAAAAACCGGGGCGAGTCAGAGGTTATGGGCTTGGAGTTACACCGACCATGATACTTGGATCAAAAAAATATAGCTTGAATGAAGCAGACGTAGAGAAACGTGTACGAGCTCGTCTCACGGCAGATTATGAAGAGAAATTGAAAGAACATGATGCTCAAATGGAGGCTAGAATGGAGGCTAAAATGGGAGAGATGTATAAACAATTCCAGATGCAATTTCAGGTCATCCACAATAATATGCAAGGGTATAATTCTCTTCAAAAATTCATGACAGGAGGATCAACTGATGTCACGGCCCCTTTTGACAATTTGGGTTTGGGGTCCTCTCATTTACCACCTGAAAATCAAGTAAGTATATAATTTACATTTTGCAATGATATCATTTTATGCATTACTGTTTGATGGATGACCATATAAATCATTGTTGTTGTCTGTAATCTTTAGATGTTGCATCTTATACTTTAATGTGTTATTGTTTATATAGGATCATTCTAGCCCGTACACTCCTTTTACCAACCTTATGTTGAGTTCTTCACATTTACCAGTTGCAAATCAAGTAAGTATTACTTTTCACGATGTTTTTACTGTTTTGGATAGTTTAGTTTTGCTTGAGAATTTGGGTTTAGTTTGCATCTAGTTAATGTTATGATTGTTGGATGTTTGTATAGAATGATCAAGCAACTCATCAATCAGCAGCATCTAATAGTGAACAATCTGCTAGTGGAAGTCAAGAAAACGATGAAGAAGATGATGAATCGGTTTAGTCAAGGCAGTGTTATGAATGAAGACTTATTATAAGATATTATGTATGTTTTTGAATTAATGAAGCGAACTGCTGGATATGTAATGTATGTTGGATATGTAATATACTGTTTGCAAAAACTATGGTTTTGGTATGTAAGATATTCAGGTTATGGTTATTGTTTTATGATTAGGATTATAATATAAATTATTCTGGTTTTTATGATAAATATTGTATATAGCACGACTCATTCGAATTAGAGCCCTGCAGTCTTTTCAGCACCCTTATTCACGGCTCAAATAGAATTGAGCCGTGAATAATACTGCCTTCAAAATTAAACGGAAATAATTATCGTGGCTCGACTTAATCGAGCCGCGATAATTAATTCCACGGCTCGTTTGAGTCCGAGCCGTGGAATGTCACGGCTCAACTGTATTTGAGTCGTGGAAATGATGCCGACTATTCCTGTAACGGCTCAAATACAGTTGAGCCGTGAATAACTAACGGCTGCAAATCCCAGCCGTTATAAATTGTTTTTTCGGCCGGTGTTGGCCTCCTCTCCCGTAGTGATTTTTGGGGTAAAAAAAATAAGTGATTAATTCCAAAAATTCAAATTTATAATAAATTTTTAGAATAACAATTTTATCCAAAATAAATTTTTTCCAATCTGTCCTGGGCTCGACCCCATCCAGGGGCTCCTACCTCTTGGACCCCACCAACGGGGAGTCGCCCCCTTGGAACCCCCTTTGCTTAGGGGTTTCGCCCCTAACAACCAATGAGGTTATGATACCATAAATCATAATAAACTCAAAGAAGTGTGCACTTCGCACCCTCCTGACTTGTTTGATGAAATATTATGATCATATTGGTCAACTAGTCAATCCAATTACAATAAAATATCTAACAATCCTCCCTCATTTTAGTGTAATCCTTGATTAACTAAAACACAACAAACTTATGCATAAATGAAATATCGTGATGATTGAATTTCATCTTGGTGTATTACACATTTCAAATATTCAAATATCAATGTGTCACTATGGATTGAATCTTTGCTATTCATAGTGAATACATGAAGATAATATACACATAAATTAACATTCTCAAATGTTCTTACTTGACACTATCTTTTACTAGCTTTTTGTCATAATCCTTCATAAACATATCAAAGCCTAACTTCTTGAAGCGGTAAACTTCGTGCTCATGTAGGTAGCTCTTTTACTCTTGCACCTGCATATGCAATTTTTCAAAGGAATTATTAAGAAGTTAAACTTCAACCTCATCAACTTGCACGTCTGAACACATACCTTGGGATGATACAACTAATGTGTTCCAATCTCTAGATGTTAAGCTTTCCACATTGAATGCAACACCTAATGGCATATTAGGTGGGAATTGGGTATCTCAATATGAGAGATTTCAAATGGAATTTAATCTCATCCCCGCAGTTGACTTGCGCACAAGATATCTTCTTAACCCTTTGGTCAGATGATCGACTAAATTATGTTGAATTTTATTAAACTTCACTAATATGACACCATGCATGACGAGCTCACGAATCATGATGTGTCTAACTCCTAAGTGTCTAGACTTGCCTTTTTACACTTGTCTATAAGCATTAGCCAAGGCAGACTCACTATCACATCTGATAGATATAGATGATATCGGTTTAGGCCACAATGGAATTTCATAAATCAGATTTCTTAGCCACTCAACTTCTTTACCAGCTGATGCTAATGCCACAAATTCAGAATCCATTGTTGAGTTAGTAATGCAACTCTGTTTCTTTGATGCCCAAGAGATAGCACCTCGCCCAAGAAGGAATACACATCCACTTGAAGAAGAATGATCTTCCACATTGGAAATCCAACTTGCATCTGAATAACCTTCAAGAACCGAAGGGAATCCAGTATAAGTCAAACCATAATCCATGGTTCCTTTCAAGTACTTGAATACTCGATTTAAAGCTTTCCAATGATGTGAACTAGGATTGCTAGTATACCCACTAAGCTTTCTAACAGCATATGCAATATCTAACCTAGTGCTAATCATGGCATACATAAGACAACCAATAGCTCTTGAGTATTCAAGTTGAGATACTGTGACACCTTTATTAGGTAGGAGCTTAAGACTAGGATCTATAGGAGTGCTAACTGGAGAACAATCTTTAAAGTTAAATTTATTCAGAATCTTCTCAATATAATGGGATTGAGAGATTGAAATACCATTGTTCTTTCGCTTGATCTTTATACCATGAATCACCCCGCCTCCTCCAAATCCTTCATATCAAAATTAGATGACAAGAATTTCTTAGTTTTATCAACTTGATTTTGGTCAGTACCAAAAATCAACATGTCATCTACATATAAACAAATTATAACTCCTTTACCATAAGTATCATACTTTCTATATACATACTTGTCTGCTTGGTTAAGAAGAAAACCATTAGACAAAACCACATCATCAAATTTTCTATATCATTGTTTAGGTGCTTGTTCAAGACCATACAATGATTTATTCACCTTGCATACCTTGTTTTTATACCCAGGCATAACAAACCCTTCTGGTTGTTTCATATAAATCTCATCATCCAAATCGTCAATCAAGAATACGGTTCTTACATCCATTTGATGAATTACAAGGTTGTGCACAACTACAAGTGCTATCAACAACCTAATAGTGAAGGTCCTAGCAACAAGAGTGTTAGGATCTAATCGCAACAAACCCACTTGAATTGGATGAAGAATTTACCCACAGATGATAAGAAACACAGAGAGGAAATGAAGAGAGGAAATGAAGAGAGGAGAACTCACTTTTTCTGTGGTAACACCCAAATTAGGGTAACCTCCATGCGGTTTGGTTAATATGTATTGATGACAGGTTACTATTACAGAATATGTATACATGGATAAATACAGTACAGTACAACCTATGTATACCACGAGACGCGTACATTAATATATAAACTAACATTACATATTAATCAGACTCCAAAACCTAAAACCTCTCCCACTTGGAGACGGATTCAGTCACCAAAACAGTATTCTCTCATTATCATCAATATATTCATTGCACCATCTGTAGTAACACAACTACAAAAGACCAACCGATGTTTTGCACAACCCCAGTTTCCCAACATCAACACATTTTGTTAACATGTCTGTTGGATTCTTTGCACCCTCAATTTTCTCTAAGCACAAGTCGCCTTCTTCCACTGCCCTGCGAGTGAAATGGTACCGCCTTCTGATATGCTTAGTCTTAGAATGATAGACTGGATACTTCACCAACTGTATGACACTCTGGCTATTTGAATACAAAATCTTTTGGCTTTGCTTCTTGCCCAATTCTTCCAGATAATCTACCAGTCATATCATCTCCTTCCTAGCTTCATCTATTGCCACATACTCAGCCTCAGTAGATGAAACAGCAACACATTTATGAAGTCTGGACATCCAACTCACTGCTGTATTACCTATGGTGTAGATGTATCCGGATGTGATCTTGCTAGAGTCTACATCACCACCAAGATCGGCATCCACAAAACCCTACAGAATCATTTTGTTTTTGCCAAAACAAAGTGAAGTATTGGATGTACCTTTCAGATATCTTAGAAGTCACTTCATAGCTTCTCAATGCTCTTTACCCGGATTTACCATGTACATTCTAACCAGACCCACTGCATGTGCTATGTCAGGTCTTGTACATACCATAGCATACATCAAACTCCTAACTATTGATGCATATGGAACCAGTGTCATTTTCTCACGTTCTTCAGTTGTCTTGGGTGTCTGCATCTTTGACAATTTTATGTGATTTGTCAAAGGAGAAGTCCTGGGTTTTGCATCAGTCATCCTGAATCAGGCTACGACCTTGTCAATGTACTGGTCCTGGGATAGACTTAAGGTGCCAGCAGATCTATCTCGAGATATCCTGGGAAACGACCTTTGTGAAGCTAACTCGTTTCTATATGCCCATAACACAGCTCTCGCAAAGACCCATATCAATCGACTGCATGCCCTCTAAGGATCCTTTTGCAACTAGCATATTCATTCCCTTAACACTCATGTATCGAAGTATGTTATGCCACAGACATGAACCAGAAACACTCTCAATGACAACAAACATGTTTATACACCATGCAGTGGTGTATAAGGTTCCAGATTTTATGCCACGAGCTACAATCATAGCACCCTTTACAATCTTCCACAAACCTTTACCAAACTCTGTTGCGTAGCCTGTGCTATCCAACTGACCAATAGAGATTAAATTCTTCTTGAGTCCAGGAATATATCTGACATCCTCTAATGTCCACTGGTTTCCCTATGGGGGTCTTTATGCAGACATCACCCTTTCCTTCAATCTCCAAAGCTTCGTTGTCAACAAGATATATCTTTACAAAATTTCAGACTTGAATTTTTGAAACAATTCCTTGCTTTGAGACGAATGAAAAGATACACCAGAATCCAAAATCCAGGATTCAACCGAGCTGTCCACACTAACGATTAGAACGTTCCCGATGTCTTCTGTTGAATTTACAGAATCAGTATCATCTCCTGATTTATGATTCTGCTTCTTCTTGGGTTTCTTACAGGTTGTCCGATATTGGCCTTTCTCTCCACAATTCCAACAAATCACATTGGCTTTGTTCAGAGATTTTCCTCGATTCTTTGATTTTGATCGTCCATGTTGATTTTGGCCCTTCGAATTGCTTCTCCCTCTTCTGTCTACACTGAGAGCACTGCCTGATAAATCTCACACTTCTCGTTTGCAAATACTTTCGCTGAGAACAACATCTCGGATTTCATCGAACTTCAATTTCTCATAACCACGAGAACTATTAATTACAGCAACAACGGTATCCCAAGACTCAGGCAGAGATAACATCAAATTCAAGGCTTTAATTTCATCTTCGAAGTTAATCTCCACATAACTCAATTGGCTCACAATCATATTAAACTCGTTTATATGATCAGCAATAGACCCACTTTCAGACATCTGTAAATTGAACAATATACGCATCAAATATACATTGTTCATCGCCGATGGCTTTTCGTACATATTTGATAGCACCTTCAACAAATCGGTCGTAGTGTTCTCCTTGACAATGTTGAACGCCACGTTCTTCGACAAGGTCAACCAGATCATCCCTAGGGCCTGACGATCTTTTAGGTTCCACTGCTCCTCTGTCATGGAATCCGCCTTTACCCCTGAGCAAGGGTTCGTGAAGATCTTGTTGGTACAAACAGTCTTCGATCTACATCTTCCAGAAACCAAAATCGGATCCATCAAACTTCTCGATTTTAAACTTTGAACTCTCCATCTTCAGTGGTCGTGTTGAATCTCATTAGCTCTGATACCAGTTGTTAGGATCTAATCGCAACAAACCCACTTGAATCTGATGAAAAATTTACCCACAAATTATAAGGAACACAGAGAGCAAAAGAAAAAGAGGAGAACTCAGTTTTTTCCGTGGTAACACCCAAATTAGGGTAACCTCCACGCGAGTTGGTTAATATGTATTGATGACAGGTTACTGTTACAGAATACGTATACATGGATAAATACAGTACAGTACAACTTACAGGTACATTAATACATAAACTAACATTACATATTAATCAGGCTCCAATACCTAACAAAGAGCATAAGTATCAAAGTAATCAATCCTTTCGTTTTGTCTAAAGCCTTGGATAGCCAATATGGCTATTTACTTATCTATGGTACTATCCACTTTTATTTTTTCTTTTGAAGATCCATCTGTTTCCCAAAGCTTTACATCTAGGAGGTAGATCAATCAATTTCCATGTATTATTATTCATGATAGAATCCATCTCATCCTGGGTAATTTCTTTCCAGAATGCAACATCCCTTGATGTCATAGCTTCACTAAAGGTTCGTGGACCCTCTTCAATAATAAAACAATATTGATAGTGATACCCAATTTCATCTCTTGAACCTTCAACCAAATAAAGTTGAAAGTCAGATCCAAAAATTTTGGCATTTCTAGCTCTAGTGCTTCTCCTTGGTTCAGACAGTCCAGGTACATAAACAGTACCACCAGATACATTTTCAGCCTGAACTGAGTTCGTACTGAAAGAATTATAAATCATGTATTTTGGTCTAAGTATAGATGTAAATCTGTCTTCATCAAAGTCCACATCTCTTGACTCTATAACTGTGTCACAGACACATAGGCATTAGATTCTAATACATAGAACCTATATGCATAGGAATGCTCGACATACCCAATGAAGATACAATATATACCTCTTTCACCCAAGTTTCTCCTTTGGGGTTCAGTGAGCCTTACAACCGCTCTACATCCCCCAAACTCTTAGAAAACTCAATTATTGTGGCTTTTTATACCAAAGTTCATATGGGGTAATCTTATTTCTTTTATTATGAATTCTATTCAACAAATAACAGGTTGTTAACATAGCCTCACCCCAAAAGCCTTCACTCAAACCCAAATAGGATAACATGGAATTAACCATATCTTTCAAAGCCATATTCTTCCTTTCTGCTACACCATTTTGCTGTAGTGTATAAGGAGATGTGGTTTGATGTATTATCCTAGTAGATTGAAAATATACTGGATCATAATACTCACCTCCTCTATCAGTACGTAGATTTTTAATCAAGTTACTTTGATGTAGCTTAACTTCTTCTTTATAAATTTTAAATTTATCAAGAGCTTCATCCTTAGCATGCAACAAATAAACATAACAATATCTGATGCATCATCAATAAAAGTAATGACATACATGTTATTTCCTAATGAAGGTGTAACATGTAAATCACATAAATCACTATCTATTAGTTCCAATACTTTAGATATTCTGTTAATATCCTTGAAAAAATTTATGGTTATCTTAGTTAACATGCAAGTTTTATATTTCTCATTGTTTATGTCAATAGCAAGTATGAGACTCATTTTAGACATATCTTTTATTCTTGTATAATGTACATGTCCTAGTCTAGCATAACATAATTCTGATTTATTCAAATTATTGCTAGCACTAGTAGAAACCATACAAGCAAATTCATTATCAAACTAAACATTAACATTCAACATATACATACCATTACATAAATAACCAAAACCTACAAAAGTACCATGTTTTGACAATATATAATTGTCACTTTCATACACCTGTTTGTAACCACACTTATTTAATACAACACCAAACAAGAGATTCTTTCGAATCCCGGGAGCATACAACACATTGTTTAAAGATACACATTTTCCAGAAGTGAAAACAAGCTTTACATTTCCTAGTCCTTTGATTGATTCAGTCACAACATTTCCCATCTGTAACATAGATCCAACTTCAATTGGTTGAAAGTCTTTGAACCAACGAAGATCTCTACACACATGACTAGTTGCTCCTGAATCAATTCACCACACAACATTATCATCCTGCACATAAAATGCCTCTGATATTAATGATACATAATTCTGACCCGAATTATAATTTTTTATTAAAATTTGGCCTTGTTGCATATCTGGATCCTTAGATTCTCTTGGACCAACATTATTCTTGCCTTTACCAACATGACAATCCTTCTTGAAATGACCAGGTTTGCCACACTTCCAACATGCCAACTTAGGCTTCTTGTTAAAAGACTTGTTGTCTTCTCCTTTAAACTTTCGTTTGTTACCTTTGTCTTTGTTCGATTATTTAGAAAATCGACCCTCTTCAATCATGTTCATAGAAGAGTTACCAACTTGGTTCTTACCCTTAGGGTTGTTGTCGACTTATTGAGCCCTTAAAGACTCTTCAATCCTGAAATGACTTCCAAGTTGAACCAGAGACATCTCTTCCTTATTGTGTTTCATGGTATGTTTGAAATCTTTCCATGATGGTGACAGTTTGTCTATAACACTAGAAACTGAAATGGATTCATCCATCTTCATGTTATGTTGAGCAAACTGTCCAAAAATCCTTAACAATTCATTATATTGTTCCATGACCGGTCTAGAATCAACCACCTTGTAATTATTAAGATTATTAACCAGAAACTTCTTGCTTGAAGCATCTTCGGCCATGTACTTGGATTCAAGGGAATCATGCAATTCTTTTGCAGACTCAACATTTTGGTATATGTCAAAAAGGGAATCGGACATACCATTCAAGACGTGACCACGACAGATGTAGTCACCATTCTCAAATTTGCACCGCCTTCTAGTTTGTTCCAATATTTCATTCTCAAACACTTCTGGCATAGGGGTACTCAAAACGTACACAACTTTCAGTGTTGTCAAAAGGAAGTGCATCTTCTTCTGCCATCGTCGAAAATTATTGCCTTCAAACTTGTTCAGTTTCGCAAACTTTCTTGTCATATCTCTTGTAGATTCTCCATTCGTCATCTTTAGATAAATAGTTTCATTCTTTGTAGAAAGGTGAGAGGATTTCTGGATTGATCTTAAGTCGTGACGACACTGTCAGATTGAAACTATTTGGTGGTTCACCCAAAATTTCAATCGGATAAAATTAGAATCTGAACAAGAACTCAACATAAATGTTTGTTTATTCAGTGATCCTTCGAACCAGAACTTCTGACTAATTTATAATGTATTTCGCCCCTTTTGGCGCCAAAAAAACTTGCACCACTTCAGATCAAACTTGGTGCCAAAGTTAATGATTAAAGGTAAGTATCTAAAATCGAGTTTTTTGGGGGTAAAACAATAAGTGATTAATTCCAAAAATTCAAATTTATAATGAATTTTTAGAATAGAAATTTTATCCAAACTAAAAAATTTCCAAGCTGACCTAGGCTCGACCCGAGCGAGGGGCTCTGCCTCTTGGACCCCACCAAGGGATCCCCCCCCCCTTGGACCCCACCAAGGGGTACTGCCCCCAGGCCCTTGCCAAGGGGGGGTGGCCCCCTTGGAACCCCTATTGCTTAGGGGTTTCTCCCCTAACAACCGATGAGGTTCTGATACCATGAATCATAATAAACTCAAATAAGTGTGCACTCCGCACCATCTTGACTTGTTTGATGAAATATTATGATCATATTGGTCAACTAGTCAATCCAATTACACTAAAATATCTAACATTATTCTCACACACACCCTCAAGTTGAGTAGTGGGATTCACAATACCGAACTTGCTAAGGACTTCCTGCAATAATTTTTAAGTGATTGCTTTAGTCAAGATTACTTAAGAGTATACTAAATATCTTCACTCACAAGTTCGGACTTTTGAGACAGTTGGTTAATGCATACATTTTAAGTCTCACATGGTATCAGAGCGCGCAAGTTCAAATCTAGGTGACACCGAAAATATTGATACACTTTCATTAAAGGCCAAGGTCGGGCACTAAGCCCATGGGTAAACCGATATCCATAAACATTAGTTTAAGGGAGGATGTTAAGATGACTTAAGAGTATACCGACCACCTTCACTCACAAGTTCTGACTTTTAAGACAGTTGTTCAAGGCGTACGTCTTAAGTCACACATGGTATTAGAGCACGCAGGTTCAAATCCTGGAGACACTGAAAATAATGTTACTCCCATTATAGGTTAAGGTCGGGCACTAAGGCCATGGGTAAATCGATGTTCATAAAAATCAGTTTCAGGGAGGATGTTAAGATGAATTAAGAGTATACCAAATGTCTTCACTCACAAATTCGTATTTTGAGATAGTTGGTTAAGGCATACGCCTTAAGTCTCACAAAGATATCTGTCAATTGGTCATCTAATCTAACAATTGAGAGCTCAACTAGCCCTTATCCAATTTCTCTTTAATGAAGTAACGAATATGATTTTCAAATATGTTGATTGCAACTTTGTTATCACAAATCAATTTGCATGTATGCTTAATTGGGAATCCCAGCTTTGCCAAAAGTTTTCTCCACCACAGGATTTCAGTCAACCATTTTACTATCCCTCGAAAATTTGCTAAACAATTTTGATGCCTAAATTTCCTTTCTTGACCTCAAAACTTCGATGCCTAAAAAATACTTGTGGTTTCTCATATCCTTCATTTAAAATTTTGTGAATAGGTTCCTTTGGTCCCTTTCTTGTGGTCCCTTTCTTTGTCACTCCTTGTAATTATCATGTCATCCACATAAACAATAAGACATGTGAGCAATACACCTCTGCGCTTGAGAAACAACGTATGATCTGCATTAGTTTGCTTGTATCCATATTTTTTCATTCCAACAGTAAGTCTCCCAAACCAGGCACTAGGTGACTGCTTTAGACCATATAACACCTTCAGTTTGCAAACTTCATTCGGTTGACAGCCGAACTCAAACACTTGCACAACTATCATATACACTTCTTCTTTGAGAACTCCATGCAAGAAGACATTGTTCACATCATATTGATGAAGAGGTGAATCCTGGTTTGCTATTATTGAGAAGAGAACTCAGACTGTATCAATTTTAGCTATTGGCAAGAACGTCTCAGAGTAATCAATTCCATATGTCCGAGTGTACCTCTTTGTAACTAATCAAGCTTTGAATCTCTCGATTTTGCCATCTGCTTTGTGTTTGATTGTTAATATCCTTTTGCACCCAACCAGTTTTTTTTTTCCTGTGTGTAACTTGCATTTTCCCCATGTTTGGTTCTTTACGAGCTCGTCCATTTCAATTTGTATCGCTTGACGTCATTGTTTGTCACCCTAGTTTCTCACTGTTCTCAAGGGTACTTCATTATAATGCAATTCTAAAATATCTGGTTATAATAGATAGACTTTTCCTGTCATTATCATCTATAGGATACCGCGATCTACTAACCTTGTGATATGGTGAGTACCTATTGGTAGGTATTCCTCTAGTCTTCCGTGGGGGAAATATGTATCTCCCAGAGTTCCCCTGTACTCATGTTACCGCTTTAGGTCTGTCAACATCATCAATTTCTAAAGCAGAAACTTGGTATTCTACTATATTGGGAGAAGTACATACCTCAAGATTCACAGATGTCAGAGACTATTGGGTCGTATTACTGGATTCAATGGACCGTCTTTCTATTTCAGGGGTTACATCAGCTATATGTAGCAAACATGTTGTGTCGTGTCTAATCGTGTTGTGTCAATAAACATGTCGTGTATAAACAAATAAGTCTTAAACGTGTCTCCAAAATCCAAATGCGAACATGACACGGTTAGTAAACAGATCACATGTGACACGACACGATAACACGATTAAGTTTTTGGGTCTAGAAAAATACTGTGTCGTATTTGCCACACGACCTGACACGAAACTACATGATCCAATTCGACATGACACGATAAGACACGACAAGACACAGTAAGTCGCTAATTCCACTAACAATCAATCTACAACTCCATTTGAATTAACAAAAACCAACATCAAATGCAAACTACATCAATTCCAATAGCAACACAAAGTCCAAAAACAGAAAACATTACGATTTTGAAATGAGGTACAAAGTAAATAATGCAAATTCCATGAGCATGAAGTAAAAGGTAAACGATGTGCATTCATGCTTGAATATCGCCTACATATTACAAAAGAAGTGTCAAGACTCACATGTAAAATTTATTCAAACTTATAATGATAACTTACATTTTCACACTTTCGTAACACCACCACCATGCTCATCTTCTTATCGTTGATTAACTTTTATCACATCTTCAGCAAGACCATCAATATAAATCTCTTTATTCTCTATTATCAATTGAGGTAAACAAGATTAGAGCCTTTATAATAACAAAAGAGAAAAATATTACATAATTATATTATACATATATCTCCATAAATCCAATCTATGCAACACATTAATGCGTCAACCACCTCAGGACGTAATGTACTCCTCTTCTTACCAAGTACTCGACCTCTACCACTAAAAGCCGACTCCGAAGCAACTGAAGAGATTGGTATGCTCAAGATATCACGGGCCATTCTTTCAAGAATAGGATACCTAAATTAGTCATTTTTCCAATGCTCGATGACATTCACTTCTTTTTCTCTATCCATTCTTTTCTATTCTAGATAACACTCCAACTCAATCTTCTTCGATGTCATCTCATACTCATTCTCATCAAAGCAATCAAACTCCTATTATGCAAATATATATATATATATGTTAGAATGCAGATTTTATACTATAAAACATTAAATCGGAATAGTAAATAAAAAAAACAATGAACACAAGTTTAAATTATTACCTGCAGTGTATCATCATCGACTTCAACATCCAAATTGTTCTCCTTTATACACGTTGCATTTGCTCTCTCTTTAGATAAGGATAATTGTTCATGGAAGCAATCAACAATTCACGGAACTTCATAGGATCAAATGCAGATGATCTCAAAGATAGATCATGATTCATCAACAACTGCCCTATATCGCGTGTATCCTTTCTAGAGCACGTTTCAATATGGCATTTTAAATTTACAGTTCTAGTTCTAGCAATATATTTCATTATTATTTTTTGCCAACAATATATTTCATTATTTGCCCATACCTTTTGCAAGTACAGTCGTACTTACCATCTATGTCGTCAGATGTTTTCCCTTTTTCAATAAAAGCCAAGACTACAAATGTTAACTTTATGCTCCTTTTATTACCTTGTGTTGCATTTGAAGTTGCACCCAAACATGAATCACTATCTTCGTCATCTTCAATCTTTGTTATTAATTAAGTATAAATATAGATTTGGATGTTTCAAGTTACTTACAAGCTAATAATAGTTAAAGTTTTAATTATTAATTAATCCTAAACATTATAAAAATATAAATCAAAATTTTATTATTATATTTATACAATATTTTAGTCTCATTCTAATTATTTTTTATTTGTTGTCGTTATGTTAATAATAACAAATGAATTGAAAGGAAATAAAAGTAACACATATATTTATAATACAAATTTCCTGTAATAACAAATGTATTTTAACATTTAACACAATGTAATTATAATAAAACATTTCCTATATATTTGTTTTCATTCCATATATATAATTATTTACGCATTTTGTAATTTTTTTAATATATATATAAATTGCATATCAATATTATTTACCTTGTTATAATTAAAATTGTAATATAAAGTTAGCATATGAATGAATAATAATAATAATACTAATATGAAGATAAATTTTTGACATTTTTATATAAGTATATAAAACTAATAGAAGTCTACCTTATATATGTAACTTATGTGGTTTTATGAAGGAGAAGGTTTGGAGTAACTTATGTGGTTTTACATGATTTGCCACATATACATGAAACATTGAAAATTATGTGTTTGACATGAAGCAATAAGAAATTATGAATATACATTATATGTTTGTCATAATTATCTATATTATTAAGGCTCAACATGTTTATGTAACCGTCATCAGTTTAAATTACTAAAATACCATTTAATTGCATGAAACTATTAGATAGATACATTATTTAATAAACTATTTTAGTCATTTCACATTTTATTATTTTATTATTTATCCACCCCATTCTCTCTCCATATTATTTTATTATTTTTCTTCCACAGTGCACATCCATTTTTAACGATAAAATATCTCTCATTATCCCTCTCTCTCCCATCTCTCCCACTATCCCACCAACCACCATCTCTCCAATCTCAACATAATTTTTTATCTCCAATCTCTCCAATTCTTTATTATTGTTAAAATTCTGTAAGAATAAAGAATCAACATCAATCGTTTGGATCTTTAAAATGTAATATTAAGATTATAATATTATTGTTAATAATACGTATTATACATAATGTTTTAATATACCATTAATAACAATTAACAATCATATACTAATAATTTTACCTTCAATTATTAATATCAACACAATGGTATATTATGGGTATACTTACAATAATTTTAATATTATAATACAAATATGTTACTAATTTATTATGTATTACTATTATAACTATATTTGCTAATATTATGCATAACTATATGCCGTCTGTAAATTGACACAAATACCCTTTAATAATCTAATTAGTTTACATTTATCATGACTATTTTGGTCATTTAAATGTCAACTCAAAAATGTTATGAAAAAATATTTCTACAGAGATTTGAACCTATGACTTTATAATTGAAGACATGTGTATTAACCAGCTACACCCTTATCACTAGCTCTTTCTTTTTTTTCATGAACCATTTTTTTTATATATCGCTAATAAATGAAATTATATTTTCACTTTATTGGACGTTAAGAGAACAATGAATCTAAAGACTTAAATCACTTATAAAAGTTATAATATCATCTACAACTGAGAAAAATTAGATTGAATGAATATTTCAAATATGCATTATCTATTATTTGAAATTTAAAATGTACAATATAATCAAGTTTGAAATTTAAAATGTACAATATAGTCAAGTGTGAAATTTAAATTCGAGTAGAAGAAGAAAAACCATTTATTATTTATCCAATTTTTTTAAAAAATATTTTATTTAATTTAATTACTATATTTGTTATTTTATATAACTTTACAATTTTAAATAATAATGATAATTGTATATTATGTTCTCAAGTCGTCATATTTTTCTTTTGGTAATTGTGACTTTTTTAATGTTTCTACAATTAATTATATATATATTCTTCAAAATATTCTCTCTTCTTTCCAAGAAGTTAAATTGTTTTTGAATTGTGAGCATTGTCATTATAAAAATACATTTCATCTATAAATTAAAATAGAATTATAATCTATCAAAATTTACTATATTTATATGTTGAATATACATAATTTATCGTGTGAAACAATAAATACAAAAAAAAAAATCAAATTTGAAAGGAGATATTTGATTAATGTATATATTTTTTATATTGATAATTATAAATTATATAGTATTTTCAAATAATGATATTTTTAAAATGTTTAAAAAATTATACTTTTTTTTAATATTATTAATATTAATGCATAAATGATTCCAGCTGCCCAAAGTTGTTCATATAATATTATCCAAAATTTAGGTATTACATGTCGAGAAAAAAGTAACAAAAATATTTTACTACAAAATTAAAATAACTCCGGTGATGTGTTGAATTAATATTTTACGAATTACTGAAACATAAAAATCAATATTAATTTTCAGTGTTTATTATTTATTATATTTACAAAATATTTTTGGGATTTGTCAAATTTAGATTCTATCAGTATTTCTTTACTTAACTCTACATTTCAAATATATGTAAAATTAACATATGAATTTACCTAAATCTCAACCCTACTTTATGAACTCAGGAAATATTAAAGTAAAATAACTATGAAAATATCAAAATAAGGAAAAAGTTAATCAAATATATCTAATTTTATTTTTTGGGTTAATTTTTCTGGTAATTTCTTGATGTTGTCACAGTAGATTTTTTATAATCGTCGTTTCATAGACATGGTAGTGAGTTTGTTAAGAGATCTTAAGAGTATATTAAATGTATTCACTGACATGTTCGAACTTATGAGACAGTTGGTTAAGGCGTGCGTCTTAAATTATAGGTACTGACAGCGCCCATGTTCAAATCCCGGGGATATCGACAGTATAATAACCAAAGAAAGGTTGGATGTCGGGAGTATAATACTCAAAGAAATGTCGGATGTCAGGAGTATAATACTCAAAGAAATATCGGATGTCGGGACTATAATACTCAAACGAAGGTCGGTCGGATGTCGGAAGTAAAATACTCAAAGAAAGGTTGGTTGGATGCCGAAAGTAAAATACGTATTTTGTCCAAATATCGACATATATTTTTTTTGATCATATTATTAGAAACAAATATGATAAATATTTATCATGCTTGAGGTGTTGATATGAGAATTAAACATTTGATAAATATATCTGAAATTAAAATATAATTAAACTTAACTCTGAAAATATCAAAGTAATAAAACAAGAAATAAATTGATCAAATATATAATTTTATTTTTTTGTGCAAATTAGTGGAAATTTCTTGATGTTGTCATGGTAGATTTGTAATAGTCATTATTTTATAGACATGGTAGTGAACGTGTTAAGATACCTTAAGAGTATATTGAATGCATTCATTGACGAGTTCTGACTTATGAGCGTACGTCTTAAATCTCAAATAGTATGAGCGCATAGGACTGAATCCTACGAATGTTGTCTGAGTGAAAATACTCATAGAAAGTTAGAGGTTGGTATGAATACTCATAGAAAGTTCGAGGTCGAGCATTAGCGATAGTTGGTATGAGATAAGATAGTATGACATGATACATGAGTGAAAATTACTCATAGAATGTTCGCGATTAAGCATTAAACGATAGTTGATATTATCATGATAGATTTGTAATAGCCTTTATGAATACTCATAAAAATTAGTTTGAGGTCGGGCATTACGCGATAGTTGATATGAGATATTATGACATGGTATGTGAGTGAAAATACTCATAGTATGACTATAAACATTGCGCAATGTCAACTTTATCAAATATCGACATATATTTGTTTGGTCATATTCTTAGTAGCAAATATTTTTAAAAAATTGCTCGAGCAACCAGGACCAAGAACCACTACTAAAGAGGCTCTCGGTTGCTCGAATAAATTTTTAAAAATATTTAAAACAAAATTAATTTTATTTAATTTTATTAGATAATTTAAGTTTAGTTTTACAATTTAAATAATATTTTTAATCAAGTGTTTAGAGTAAAATTGGAATAAACTCAACGTTATACCTTCATAATATGTAGATATGTGTTGCGTATATATATAGATATATCTAATTAACTACTAAACTATACAAACTTTTTGTAATCCACTTAAGTGTATTTCTCTAATGGTTATCCTAGACCCCGGCACACGCTACGCGTGTGCATGTTGTCGTCGTTGGTCGTACGTGAAGTCTTACGAGAACATGATCAACCCGACTCCTAGGATAATACAAGAATTGATCACTTCATAAAAATATTATTAATGTAAAAACTAAACTTAATTTGCATAAGATAATGAAATAATAAATTTAAAAACTCTTAAATATTTTTAAAAACTTGCTCGAGTGACCGAGATTCCTTTTGATAGTGTTATATGTTCCCGGTCGCTCGAGCAATTTTTTAAAAATATTTAAGAGTTTTTAAATTTATTATTTCATTATCTTATACAAATTAAGTTTAGTTTTTACATTAATAATATTTTTATGAAGTGATCAATTCTTGTATTATCCTAGGAGTCGGGTTGATCATGTTCTCGTAAGACTTCACGCACGACCAACGACGACAACGTGCACACGCGTAGCGTGTGCCGAGGTCTAGTATACATTATAGCCAAATTAATATATACATAGATGATATATAATGTATATCTACATCAAGTATGAACAAGTATTAAATAGACTGAAATATATAATATTATATTTAATGGATAATAAGTATGAACATTTAAATATTTGCAAATAAAAATTAAATATATTAATTAAGTATAAATATAGATTATGGGAGTGTATAAACATTTTTGGGAGTGTATTAGAAATACACAAGCCCAACCCATCTCATCTCTCCCAGCCCAGCCGCACTCCCAGCCCAGCCGCAGCAACCCAGCCGAAGTCCTCCACTCCTCCCCTTAACAAAAATCTCACATCGGTGCTCCAATCTAAGAGAGTCTTCCATGCATTTATAAATAGAGATCTCCTAAGATTTTTAGTTCATATATCTTTTGGTCTTTTGGCTAAGATCAAGTATAGTATTTATTTTATTAGTTTAATATTTGATTTGTGGGTTATTGGCCTACATCATATTAAATTAATATTTTGATAGAGGTACTATTCTCTCGTGTTACCGTGTCGTGTGACACGTTTATTAAACGTGTCGTGTACGTGTTTGAATATTCGAGACACATTTAAAACTTATTCATTCAGCACGATACGATTATTGACACGATACTATTACTAACGCAACACGATTAGACACACCCTGTTTGCCACCCCTACATATTAATACTCCACAATATATATATATATATATATTGGGTTAGGCTTGTTCATTTAAATCGGTTCGGCTGAACTGGTCTGGTTTTGGTTTGGTTCGAACCGACTCGACAGAACTAGTATCAAAATCATACCAGTATTTTTAGGCTTCAAGTAGACCAATTCAAAATAATACAAAAAATTCAGTTTGAATAGGTTCGAATCAACTCGTTTTTTTTATTCTGGTTTATATTTAAATTTAAATCAAACCACTTTAAACCTATATAATTTTAAAACCAGTTTGAAGCAAAATCAACTAAACCGGTCTGAAATTAAACCAAACCTAGAGATGTCTTCAATAAATCAAACCTAGAGATGTATTGTACTCTCGTATGTTGATGTTGGACAGAATTTTAGTTGGTTGTGGAACATATTTTAAATCAGTTAAGTGTGTTTTTCAGTCGGTTCAGTGTTTTTCCAGTCGGTTCAGTGTGTTTTTCAGTTGGTTCAGTATTTTTTCAGTTGGTTAAGTGTGTTGCACATAATTTCTAGCCGGTTCAGTTTCGGTTTGAACTGGATTATTTTCGAACCAAAATTGTTATTAAAAAAAAAGAACCAAACCAGTTCAAATCGGTTTTGAACCGGTTCGAACCAAACAAGTTCTTTTTAGCTAAATCAAACCAGTTTTTTTAGAAATAGAAAAAGTATTGTTTTTTTACAAACCAGACCAGTTCAGTTCTGAACCGGTTTGAGGTCGAACTGATTCATGAACAAGCCTATAGTGGGTGCTGGAACTATTGGTCGGCGTCGCTGGAACTGAGCGGAGATCGGAGATAGAGAAGCGGAGAGACGATAAACTCACTAAGGGGGGGGGGACTGGAGAGGGAAAATTGAATGAGAGTGAGCTTCTTTCGGAGGGAGCCAGGCTACCAGGGAGGAAAAGCTGCACAAGAGTAAAATGAAAAGCAAATTAGGTATACTAACTGCGTTTGGCTGAGGGAAAATTGAAAAGTGGGAAACTTAGTGTTAAAGTTGTGTTAATCGTGTTCACACGTTACACGATTAAACACGATACAATTAGACAAAATTAGACACGATTAATTAATCGTGTTTAGACATGTGTTTGTCGTGTATTTGCATATTAGATATATTTAAATACTAAAAAGATAAAATAGGAATATATTTGAATTTCGAACTAGCACGACAAATATTATTGAGTTTCAACTTTTACACCATACACTCAATCAAGTTAAAGTTGATATCTGAAAATTTAATTTAAAAATTGACCAATTTTGACTCGACTGTCAAAACTCAACATCCATTAGAACTTTAAGGTCGGAATCTAACTACTCTAGTTTTTTACCTTTATTTAGTCGGTAAATAATTAAATTATGACTTTAATGTTGTTTGCATTTCAATTTATTTTGACAGTCAAAGTTTATTAATTTTGGATCAAACATTCTATCTCAACTTTGACCGAAACGTATAGTCAATCAAGAAGTTTAAAATCAACGTCTCTTTGTGGTAGTAGTTGAATGATCTATCTAGTATAATTTTGTTTGAGTTTGAGTATGTTGATATTTAAATTACAACTTAACACAATTTATGCTTTAATTTATTTTGATAATAAAAATCTATCAAAATAAATTGAAAGGTAAACGTCTTTTGGATGGTAATTTGTTATCTACCTATTGAATTTTTTTTTTAAATAAGTAAATAATTGATTTATGCTCGTAACATTGCAAACATTGTTGAATTCTAACGCTACTCCAAGTTCGTCACTTTTGGGATAAATTTTAGAAAGTCAACTTTAATCGAAGTACATAATTAATTCAGAAGTTGAAACTATATAATTAAATTACAATGCAAACGACGTTAAATTAATTTTCTATTTTTTTGAAATTTAATTTATTATTATATACTGTAATTTTAATAATTTAATATATATAAGGATGCTGCAAATAGCATTACAATACTTACCAAGTGCTGTACCCTTAGTTGGGAATTCTTTTTGCTGTACCCTTCATTATTTGTCGTCTTTTTTATTTTATTAATTAATAATCAGGATAAAAATACCCTTCATTTTGTCGTCTTTTTTTTAATTATTATTATTATTTAACAATTAGAAGGTACATGCTTTTATTTGGAAGCTCTTTTCTAACTGTTTGCCCGTCCGTGAGTCATTGGTCAGGCGAGGAGTCCCGATCTCGTCTAGGTGCCCAGTGTGTGAGGAGGGGGAGTCTCGTTTCCATATGGCGCTTGGGTGTTGCTGGACACACCATGTCTGGCGAGACGTGTTGCAACTAGAGTCGCTGGAGCAGAGGGCGCAGCCGTGGGAGGGACTCCTGCTGTGTTTTGGCGCGTCTGCAGGTCTTTCTCCCAGCCAGGTGATCAGGCAGGTCCAGGGGCTGGGACGTGCTGGTGTGCTGGGCCTCCAACTGGGCGGGCCTGGCGGTGGGGGGAGTGGTCGGTCGCCGGATCGGTCAGCCCGTCAGCTGCATCAGGACGAGCCATGGGAGCGGTTCATGATTACGTGCTGGGTTATATGGAAAGCTCGTTGTAAGTCGGCTTTCGAGAACAAGAGGCCGGTCGGCGGGCAAGCTATTGTGGAGATTAATTCTTCTTGGGAGGAGCTGCGGAAGTCCAGAGTGTTCGAGCTTGGGGCTAGGGCGAACAGCCATCCCGCAGCCTTGGTTCGGAGTAGGTGGACTAAGCCGCCTTACGGTACCATCAAAATAAACTGTGATGCGGCTTGGTGTACCGACTCGAGGTGCGGGGGCATAGGAATCATAGCACGGGATCATTCGGGAACCATGGTGGGGGGCCGTCACGGTCTTGTGCTATGCGGGTCAGTGGAGGAAGCCGAGGCATTGGCGATATTAGAGGCGCTCAATCTCGCTATTCACTCGGGATGGCAAGATATTGAGATTGAATCGGATGCTTTGGTCGTTATCAACCACATACTTGGCTCTGATTTCTTTTGGCGGTTACATGCTTTGTCGTCTAATATTTTGTTGTTTGCTTCGTCTATTTCTTCCGTTACATGGAGGGCTATTCCTAGAATGGCTAACCAATGTGCGGATTGTATTGCTATGTTAGCTAAGTTAAGGGTGTGTCCTTCGGATTGGGTCGTGAGACCCCCACCCGATCTAGATCGTTTTATTATTGCGGACATGTCGTTGTAACGGTTTGGTTTCATTTATGAAATTTGAATCTCGTTGTTGGCCAAAAAAAATCAGTGTGGAATAAAAGAAACCGAGAACAGGTGAGGGCGTATGGGAAGGAGCATGCTTTTGAATACCGAAAGAAGACTATTAAAATATATAGAGAGAGAAAAGGTGAAAAAGGAGAGAGAAGAAGAGCAATGAATTCAAGAAGAAATCCAGCAAGAACTAATATGCAAGAAGAAGAACAGGGGTTGTTTGAGATGCGAGTCGAAAATCTTAGAAACCCAAATTTTTCCTTCTCCCACATTCGTTTGATTCTCCTCTTAAACCTTCCTCGCATCTAACTCAAAATCCGAAAATATTGGTGAGGAAGTTAAGTTGAGTCTTGCATTAGTCAAAAAGGTTTCGTTTTTCCTGGTTGAATGCTCCTTCAATCGATCTGTGGATGCTTAGTTCATGATTCAGGGATCGGTTAACTTCTTCTGGGTTTGCTGTTTCCTCTTATTAACTAAATCCGTCTGTATCCTTTAATTCTTCTTGTCGAGATCTGACTCAGACAAGATTCAGTGTACAGTCTTCCTTTTACTAAAGTGAGTCCTCCTCCAATGAAATAAATTTTGTGATTTCTCTGGAGCATTTGATTGTTTTTGTTGACACACAAATACATATAAAGAAAAAAAAAGTTTCATTTTTTTTAATCATAAATTCCATGATACCCAAATCACTAGAAATTTTACAGTCGTTTTGTGGCGTGTCGCTGATTTTTTCCGTTTTCTTTTGAAAAATCTCGGAACAAAGTCTTGGATTTAACTATTGATTGAACGTGTGATATAAATTTCTGGGTTGACTATTGCATTCTATGAGATTAGGTGATAGCACAGGTCTAGATCTTGTAGAAAAGATCAGGTCTTGGTTTTCCTGGGATTCTGAGTTGGTAATGTCTGAGAGTAATAGGCTTTGTTGTGAGAGCGGTTCGAATGCGGGAGGTGATTCGGTCAGGTACCATTGTCTTGGTTGTGACCGTGATTCGTGTGAAAAATGTACTCTTTTTGGATCAAAACGGACGGTGGCTGTATCAGGATCAGACGATGGAGGGGTGAGGATTAAGTGCTGCAGATTTTGTCAAGGCAAGAAGAAACACTGTGAGAAGGTGCATCCTCGAGATAGCCCTGAACCGCCATCTCCATGCTTTAGCGGATCTAAGGGAGTCAGTTTGATGCTTAGTGAATCAGTTCAGAGTGATTATATAACCAGTTCTCTTGAAGCCCAAGAGCGCGTCGTTTCACCTCGTGGTGTCTCTTCCAGCAACATGTCTGACTCTGTTCCGCATCCACCTTTGATATCTGTTCGTTGCTCCCCAATGAGGTTTGTTTATGCAACTTCTCTTTAAAGTATTATACAATTATGTTTCGTTTTAATGGATGCAGTGTAAAATTATGTTCCTGGTTTGGCTGCAAAATTTGTTATGATATGTTAGTTAGTTGCAATATACACATATATATATACACACACAAAGAGGTTAACTAATAATAGTTTGTGTGCACTAGATATCGGAGCGATGAAGAAGAGACAGAGGAATCGGGAAAACAATTCTTCAGTCCGTCGGGTGAATCTAGCCATGACATCTCAGACATAGATACAACACGTAGTTTTAGGTATAGAAATGAATTTAGCAGTTTCAGGTCTGGGGGCTCAGACAGTCCTTCTAGAATAACTTTTAGTCGAAGCAGCGGGAACTTTGTACAGCGGGAACAAGATGGAAGCCCAATTATTTCACGAGGCAGTCCCTCCTCCTATAGTCAAGAAGCTCTTCCTCTGGCTGTTTTAAAAAAGCCAGGGGCTGATGATGCAGAAAGTACTGATTATTGCTCGGATGACTTGTCAATTTTTCAAAACCAATATCAGGGTAATTTTCAAAAGCCACTGGATTTCGAAAACAATCAACTGATTTGGTTTCCTCCACCAGCCAATGATGAAGAAGATGACATGGAGAGTAATTTCTTCGAGTACGATGACGATGAAGATGATGTTGGAGACTCAGGAGCGATGTTCACTTCCAGTAGTAGCCTTTCTTGTATTTTTCCTGCAAAGGAAAGAAAGAGTGAAGGGAGTAAGGAACCCTTGAGATCTTTGGTTCAGGTCCATTTCAGGGCTCTTGTGTCTCAACTCTTATATGGTGAAGACGTGATCAAAATGGAGACAGAAGATGGAAGTGCAGAATGGGTTGACATTGTGACCTCCGTTGCGTGGCAAGCAGCAAGTTATGTAAAGCCAGATACCAGCAAGGGAGGTAGTATGGATCCTTGTGACTATGTCAAGGTTAAATGTGTTGCTTCAGGGAGTCCAAATGAGAGGTATAATTTATCTTTTTCTTTTTTTTAAAAAAATTTGTAAATTTATCAATCAATGTCAAATGGATTTGTATTTTATTTTATTTTATATTTTGCAGCACCCTTGTTAAAGGGGTAATATGTACAAAAAACGTAAAGCACAAGCGCATGACCTCTCAATACAAAAATCCTCGAATACTTATTTTAGGTGGAGCACTTGAATATCAGAGAGTTCCAAACCAACTGGCTTCTTTTGATACACTTCTTCAGCAGGTAAAACTTTTCATCTTACATTTATATTGCTTTTTGTAATAAATTCAGTCAAAAGTGTCCCGTCATTGTACAGTGATTTCAATATCCTTGACTTGCTTCCTGGCAGGAAAATGATCATCTGAAGATGATTATTTCAAAAATAGAGTCGCTTCATCCCAACGTTCTGCTAGTGGAGAAGAGTGTTTCATCGTATGCTCAAGGATATCTGCTTGAAAAGGAAATATCTTTAGTTCTGAATGTAAAAAGGCCTTTGCTCGATCGAATATCCAAGTGCACAGGAGCATCAGTTACCCCTTCTATAGACAACATTTCTACAACCAGGCTAGGGCACTGTGAACTCTTCAGACTGGAGCGTGTCACTGAAGAGTACGAGGTCAACAACCAGAGGAAACCATCTAAAACCCTTATGTTTTTCGAGGGCTGTCCAAGGCGATTGGGATGCACGGTAATTTTCTGCAGTTGCTTGTGCTTTTTTCCTTTATATTTTTTAGCGTATCAACTTGTTTTTTTTATTCTCGTTAAAATTGTTTCTCTGTTATATACAGGTCTTACTGAGAGGGGCAAGTCGTGAGGAGCTCAAGAAGATTAAGCATGTAGTCCAATATGCCGTCTTTGCTGCATATCATTTGTCGCTAGAAACTTCATTCCTTGCTGATGAAGGTGCCAGTTTACCAAAAATGAGCCCAAGACCGTCCATAGCCTTACCCGAGCAGTTAGCTCCAGATTATATTGGTGTTTCAGATGAAAGAGTTTTGAATATCCATGATCAAGAGGAAGGTTCTGACTCTGCAGATGAGGATACACAGCAGCATGATTTAGTTCCAAGAGCACCATCCAACACTGGTTTCTCCCATTCTTCTCTGTCTTCACGAAAGGATGAAATGTTGATTTACGATGCATATGACAGTGATTCTGTACTAGCTAATAATGTGGTGGAATCAAAGGATTCTCACTTCCACCCCCCAGAATTTGTGGAGAGTATGACTGGAGATGGTGAGAATGAAATTTCAAGTGAGTACTTCTCAGCTGCTGATACAAATCAGAGCATTCTGGTTTCCTTCTCAAGTAGGTGTGTGGTCAAAGGGACTGTTTGTGAACGATCTCGCCTCCAGCGCATCAAGTTCTATGGATGTTTCGATAAACCTCTTGGGAGATATCTACGAGATGATCTCTTTGATCAGGTGAGTCATTATTGATTATATATATAAACACAATCCCTTGTGAATTAATGGACGTTGTGAATCAATCACGCTGTAAGTTGTCTTTTTCTTTTGTTTTTTCTCCCAGATATGCTACTGTCGGAGCTGTAAGGAGCCTGCTGAAGCCCATGTGCTGTGTTACACACATCAGCAAGGAAATCTGACAGTGAATGTGAAGCGAATTCTGTCGCTAAAGCTTTCAGGGGCCCAGGATGGTAAGATATGGATGTGGCACCGATGCTTGAAGTGTGCTCAGGTAAATGGTGTTCCTCCTGCAGCACCAAGGGTGGTGATGTCGGATGCTGCTTGGGGTCTTTCTTTTGGGAAATTCCTGGAACTCAGCTTCTCAAACCATGCTACTGCCAATCGTGTTGCGACATGTGGCCACTCCTTGCAAAGAGATTGCCTCCGTTACTATGGCTGTGGAAGCATGGTTGCATTTTTCCGCTATTCCCCAATCGATATTCTGACTGTATGCTTGCCTCCATCTGTGCTCGATTTTGATGGACCCTTTCAGCAAGAATGGCTGAGGAAAGAAGCAGCTGAGGTACTTTGCTACATTCTGTAGAGACTAGATGTTTTTTATGTTAAAAATCTTTCTAGAAATGATTTCGGGGTTCTATATGTTGAAAAGCTTTTGATTGTGTTCTTCTATGCACAGCTATATGATAAGATGGAAACTCTGTACATGGAGATAGCTAGAGTGCTAGACACTATTCAGCAGAAAAGTGATTGCTGTGGACATCAATCCGTCGGTGCTTCTGAGTTGCACAGCTACATTTTTGAGCTGAAAGACTTGCTTAAGAAAGAACGGGATGATTACAATGTGAGTTGTGCTTTTTATTATATATGTATAGTAAAGGCCCGACACATGCGGATATGTTACATTTTACTGAGAAAAATAGATTCCATGACCCCTTCCATACGCTCTTATGTAATTGCTTGTGATGATTCTTCGGGTTCTGTTTGTGACACTTGAATGAACATGTACAGGAAATGCTCGAACTTGCAGACACTTCTCGATGCGATGAATCACCCAATCTGGATATTTTGGAACTAAACCGTATACAAAGATCGCTCGTAATTGGCTCACGGGTTTGGGATCGACGACTTTGCTCATTAGACCTACTTCTCGAGACAAACTCTCCCAAGGCTGCTAAGCGTGGGAACTCCATAGCAGCTCAACTCAAAGCATTGAGGGACGAGACTCCATTTGAGATGACCATTGATGTTTCTTCTCATCATCTTCTAGAGTCCTCCAAGGTGGCAGCAGCAGGTACTGCGAAAGAGGATGAGGATGTAGGCTCCTCCTCAGATGAACCACCGAACCTCTCTGAACGAATTGATTCTGCGTGGACTGGTGGTGGTGAAAACGAAAGTCCCTCATTCAGGAGGTTAATGGCGCCGATGCGGGTTCAATCCTTTGACTCGGCACTGAGAGTCCGAGATAGAATCAAGAGAGGTCTGCCACCTTCTTCACTACACTTATCAGCACTTGGGTCTTTCCATGCTTCCGGAGAATACCGGAATATGGTGAGGGATCCGGTCTCAACTACCAATGTCATGAGGACATACTCTCAGACGCTTCCACGAGATGCTCAGCGTCTGAGTTCCTCACTAATATCCCCGGTGCTGTCTCTGGGGGCAAGATTGTTGCTTCCTCAGACAGGACGCAGTGACATTGTTGTTGCTGTTTATGATGATGACCCCACCAGCATCATATCGTATGCTCTTAGCTCCAAGGAGTACGAGGATTGGGTATTGTTCAAATCGGATGAAGAAATTTCATCTTCTGGTTTTTCGGGTTTCCAATCTTTTACAAGCCTGGACACGGATCATTATTCTTCAAATTACGATGATGCTGCATCTCTATCATCGTTCGGAGGTGCCTTGTTCAGGGATCCTCCAAAGAAGTCCCCACATTTTCGTGTTTCTTTTGAAGACGAGTCTTCTCCCGGTAGTGGTAAGATGAAGTTTTCTGTGACGTGCTACTTTGCGAAGCAGTTTGAATCTCTGAGATGGAAGTGTTGTCCAAGCGAGATTGATTTTGTAAGGTCCCTGAGTCGGTGTAGAAGATGGAGTGCTCAGGGAGGTAAGAGCAATGTGTATTTTGCCAAGTCCATGGACGAGCGGTTTATAATCAAGCAGGTTACGAAGACTGAGTTGGATTCTTTTGAGGATTTTTCTTGTGAATATTTCAAGTATTTGAGTGATTCTCTTAGCTCTGGCAGCCCCACTTGCCTTGCCAAAGTATTTGGAATGTATCAGGTCAGTGTGAAACATGTCCGAGGAGGAAAGGAGACGAAAATGGATGTGATGGTGATGGAGAATCTGTTCTACAAGAGGAACATATCTCGAGTGTATGACCTGAAAGGTTCTGTAAGGTCTCGATACAATGCAGACACAACCGGTAAAGACAAAGTGCTTCTGGATCTCAATCTATTGGAGGCTCTTCGCACCAAACCCATGTTTCTTGGCAGCAAAGCAAAGCGTAATCTGGAGCGATCCATCTGGAATGATACGGCTTTCTTAGCTGTAAGTAGCGACTGTTTTCAATCCAAATATGGCCCATCTCATCTGACTGCTAACATAACACCATTCTTCTTCTTCTTCTTCTTTCTTATCTATCATGCAGTGTGTGGATGTGATGGATTACTCCTTGTTGGTTGGTGTTGACGATGAGAGTAATGAACTTGTTGTGGGTATCATTGATTACATGAGACAGTACACGTGGGACAAGCATCTGGAGACGTGGGTGAAGGCGGCAGGGATATTGGGAGGACCCAAAAATGCATCTCCCACCATCGTTTCTCCAAAGCAATACAAGAAGAGGTTTCGGAAAGCAATGACAACCTATTTCCTGACTGTACCGGATCAGTGGTCAGATGCATCAGCAGCCTGATTCGGCTCTCTTCTCTTCTCTTCTACATACCAAGCAAATGTATAGTATAAATGGATTCATCATCATCATCTTTGAAAAATAAGAACCAACATAACACCCTGCCCACCTCTTCCTTCCTCTCTACCTGCTGATGCAGTCAAACTGTAGATTGAGTGCTGATGAAGAGATCCCTATCCCTACCCTTTGTTGTGTGTTCTATTAGCATAATAATTTCAGGCTGTGCGACAATGCAAGATTGCATTTGTATATTCGCAAAACTAAAAGCTCTCATGATTATTTATGGGAAAGAAATATGAAAATGTATCAGAATGCTTTGTGTTGGTAACATAATACTTGTTTAAATGTTTTGAATGATTTATCTTTACACATTTTAAGTTTTCCCTTTCTAAGTTTGTAGCGAAGAAGTTCAAGTGTTAGGTGATGCAGTAATCAGAACCTTGGATCATTCTAGCTTCAAGGAACAATATTCAAATAAATGTTTATTATTTTTTCTTCCATTTTCGGTTTAATTACAGTTGACTCTGAATAATAAAATATTATTTTTCTATAATAATTCATCCAGTGGTTTTGGTTTTGCATCTCAGATCCATGAATTAAACATGGAAACAAAGTAGGGGTGAAATCGGACCGGTCGGACCGGTTTTTATACTATTTCGGTCGGGGTCCTATATTTTCTTCAAAAAAAAGTCCGACCAAAAGACTGTGTAAGGAAAAATAAACCGTCCATTCGGATTTCGGATTTTCGGTTTAAACCGAAAAAAAAGTACTATGTGTTTCATAAATACTAGGGAAGGTTAACTTAGGGAGAAGAAGAGAAAAATTGATGGGTGACATGGGGGAGATGAAAAGTTGATACTTTAGAAAACATGTCCACTCTTGAAAGTTGAAAAAGACAAGTTTTAACACTTGGACCAATGAAAGAGTTGGTATATGTGCACAATGTTTCATATTAATTAATAATAAATATATTATATATAATTAATTTGGTCGGACCGGACCCCATGATTTTTTAAACTCAAAGACCGAACTAGACCGAAAATCCGAAATAAAGGAAAACAAAAACGTATGTGAACCGAACCATGTATTTTCGGATCGGTTCTTATCGGTTTTTCGGACCAACCGGATTTTACTTTTCCTCTACAAAAAACAGGACTGTCAAATCAAACAATGTTCTTTCCTTCTTCCTCCTTTCTACTTTTTCCCTTCAATGTTTCTTTCATTCTTCCTCCCATGCCGGGACTGCACTTTCAATAAAGTTACTCTTAGAAAATGAAAATATAGATGTTAAATTTATAGTTGTTTGACAAATATAATAGCAGTATGTATAAATAGACAAATCACAGGTAAAGAAAATACAGATTAACAATATACAATTCTCAATTCAATCCAATCTCTCAATACAACTCAATATCAATATCCAATACAACAACAATTCAGAGTCGCCCTAGCTCCGATAGGGTACACCAATAACAATTCAGAGTCGCCCTAGCTTCGATAGGGTACAACCACAACAACAATTAGTCACCCGAGCTCCGATCGGGTACAACAACAACAATTGAGAGTCGCCCTAGCTCCAATAGGGTAAAACAACAACAATTCATAGTCGCCCTAGCTGCTATAGGGTACAACAACAACAAAGCTGCCTGGGATCCGATAGGGTTCCAAACCAATCATTTCAAAGAGTGTTTTCACGAAGAAGATATTCTCACAAGTCAGTCAACATAATAGTTTTCAACAATATCCTTGATATGTTAAACATTAGAGATATAACCGTTAGACAAATATGAGTGTTAGAATTATCAGTATAAATAGGCATCTCACATGTAAATAAAATACAGATTGACAATATACAATTCTCAATAGGGTACAACAACAACAATTCAGAGTCGCCCTAGCTCCGATATGGTACAACAACAATAATTCAGAGTCACTCTAGCTCCGATATGGTACAACAACAACAATTCATAGTCGTCCAAGCTCCGATAGGGTACAACAAAAACAATTCAGAGTCACCCTAGCTCTGATAGGGTACAACAACAACTACAGAGCAACCCTAGTTTCGATAGAGTCAAACAACAAATTCAGAGTCGCCCTAGCTTCGATAGGGTACAACAACAAATCAGAGCAGCCCAATGGTGGGTCGACAAACAGACAACGAAAATATTTTCAAAATTATTCTTGGCAAGTTAAACATTGGAGATCTCACTACTTAACTTGAGGGTGAGTGTTAGAAAAGGAAAAACAGTTGTTACGAAATAGAGTTGTTCGAAATATAGTTGTTAGACAAATATGTCTGTTAGAATTAGCAGTATAAATAGGCACCTCACATGTAAAAAAAAATACAGATTGACAATATACAATTCTCAATTGAATTCAATCTCTCAATACAACCCAATATCAATGTCCAATACAATACAATACAATACATCGTTACACAAAAACAGAGGAAACCAAACGGTGGTTGGAACAGTAAGAGGAAGGGAAGGTGGGAGAGACAAATTCAAATGGAAATCTCTTTTCTTTTGTTAAGTCAGCGTCTGGCCAAGAAAATCATGGAAATTTCAATTCGTCAAGCCTTCAATTGAATTAGTAACTTATAGGTAAGTATTCTTTTCCTATACTACTATATATAAATAAAAATTATTAGTGTTGAAAATGTAAAAAGTTTGTGAAAACTAGGATTTGGGTTTCAAAATACATTAATATTAATCATTATTATACAATGTATAGATACATAAAACGCTAATACATAAAAATACTAAAACTAAGAAAGGTAATATACAAAGCGTGAGAATATACAAAATATGTCAACAATATATTTTTAATATATTGTTGAATAGTATTCATAGATAAATGACAACAATATATTGTCGAATATACAAAGTATGTCAACAATATATTTTTGAATAGTATCCATATATGAACATGCCTTAATATTCCCATCAATCTGAAGTAAGTGAACGACTGAAAGATTGACGCACATAATTTTATGACGAGAATTGCGTAAGCCAATTGTAAAGCTATCCACAATTTGATCTGCAATAGGTAAATACATGATCTGAAGACAACCCGAGCTAACACGTTCTCGTACGAAATGGACATCTAACTCAATGTGCTTGGTTCAAAAATGAAAGATCGGATTTAGAACGAGATAAGTAGCTGAAATATTCATCGTAGCAAACTGTTGAAGATGACAACAAAGTGATTTCGAGTTCCCTAAGAAACTGCTAAAACCATTTAAGTTACGCAACACAGTCCGCGATCGAGCGATATTCAGCCTCCATGCTAGATCATGCGATGGTCGATTGTTTCTTGGCATGCTAGGATACCATTCACATCAAGAAATAGACAAAAGTCCGAGGTGGAATGATGTGTATTAAAGTGTCCTGCCCAGTTATCATTTGCATAGGGTGAAAATGAAGTTGTGGTTGTTTTTGAAGATATAGCCCATGCGAGGTGGTACCGACAAGAAAACAAAAAATGTGCTTGATAGACTATATGTGGGGAATGTGCAGTTGATGTATGAATTAACTAATCGAGTTGACTGGAAATGCGATGTCTGGGCGATTCATAGTGACATATTGGAGAACACAAATCATCTGTTTGTAAAGAATCGGTTCAAACATGAGCTCTTTCATGTACTGAGAGTGTATGCTTAGTTGTGATAGGTGTAGCCACATGTTTGGACGCGAAGAGCATGTATATATATATATACTCAACCTTGCTTGCGCGAAAGTCGAGCGAGAGAAGTGAACTACTCAACCAGTGAAAATATGCTCGAGGTGTTTGTTTGAGCTCGTAGATTGCTTTCTTCAACTAGCAGATATGGTCGGGAAAATATCCGAATGAACGAAACTGAGAGGTTGCTTCATGTAGACTCGCTCGCATAATTGGTCGTGAAGGAAGGATTTCATTACGACAAGTTGCCGAATAGACCAGTCGTAGTAGAATTGCTAAGGTAAGAACGACCTGAATCTAGAAGAGTTTCCATTTGGAGGGAAGTGGTTGAGGGAAGAGATGTGATCGTGAAATCATCCCGCCTTGTTACCATGTTGAAAACCTAATGAAGTAATTTGTGAAGACTAGGATTTGTGTTTCAAAACATACTCATTGACCATTGTTACACAATATATAGATACACACAAGGCTAATATATAGAAGGGTTAATATATTCAATGGTTACACATCTTTACTCAATTGTGACTAATTAGTTAATCATCTTTTGTGTGACTAAATGATCACTTATCTTTCAACATGTGACTATTTGGTCCCTCCATCCCTCCACCGCTAACGTTTTCCGTTAATTTGACATGTGTCAACCACGTGACACCTTTTTGTTTGTTTTCTAAAATATGAAATTACTTTTCTGCCCTTTCATCACCCTTATTTTCCCCTTTTTCTGCTGTGATATTTTCAATTCTCCCATTCTCCATGTTCATCTTCCTTCTGCAACGGCTCAACCAACAAACCTGTCGAAGCTTCTACCCTACTATCTTTCATCATCTTCCTCACCCAATTCTTATTTATTTACCTCCCCTGTCCCTCTCCACTGCAATTCTTTCACAAATTTATACACACGGAGTCACGGAGTTTAATAGAGTAATATGACAATGGAGATAAAGTGAGTGAAGAGTTATAGAGTAAGCTCAAGATCAACGGATCCGAACCGGAATCGGCAGACCCTGATCTCAAAATCGATATTTTCCAGCTAAATCCTCGCCTTGTTGTAATGAAAGAGTGGGCGTTAGACTCGCGGAAGGTCGATCATGAAAGAGATAAGGTAACAATAATACTCTAAGGATTACCTTATCTTACATACCATTTATCGTGGGTTGGCCCACCACACTCTACAATAATACATAGGTCCTTATATGAAGGGTATATCAGTAAAATACTCCACCGATTTTTCCCGTTTCTGGACCTTGACTGTTTCATGGCCCAACATTTCTCCGGCCCAATTATCCTTTGTTGCTTGGGCTCCAATTCTTGTGAGGTTTATGTATCGCATGGATAATAGGAGAGTCATTTCCCCTTTAACCCTTTTGACTTGTTCCTTGTATAGCTGGACGAGCTGGGCTCTTTCCTCTTCTTCATCCTTGCGGATGATTGGGCTTCTGAGCAGGTTTTCAGTAAGGACATTGAAATGTTGTTGTTTTGCAATGCCTCCGGAAGTACATTCTTCAATACATTGGGCAACATTACTTCCTTCTTGGATACATTGCTCCCCATAGTCCTTCCATAGATTAGCTCTTGTATAGCTTTCTCCAGCTGCTCCATGGTAGTCCTTAAGTCATTTTCTTCCGCCGACTCCTGGTTCCATCCTGTAACCAGTAGAAAACATGTTATCCTGGATAGTGTGTCTGACAGGGCATTCTGCTTCCCATCAATATGCTCAATATGTATGTCGACTCCTGAACCAGTCATAAAGTCCACAAAGCTTAGAAATCTAACCCGTGATGGTTTATGATGTGAACTTTTGTTATATAAACTGATTGTTCTTAATGTGATTGTCTCCTTATTGAGATAGTAGATTTTGAATGCCTTTAACCCTTCCATGCAAGCATGAGTTTCTGCATCTATGGTGGATTTTATCACCGTAAATTTCTTACTTGCATAGGCGCAGGCCTTCTCAGCACTTTGTGGATCTACCTTTTTCGGTTTCCATTTGCACATCGCACCATATCCTTCCATGCAGTCGTCTGTCTCAATGACCATATGCGCGTCATTTGGTGGTAACTCCATATCCAGGAGTTCTTGTACATTTTTATTTATCTGCGTTACGATGTCCCAATCTGAGGCTTTCATTCGTTTATCATCGTGCGAGCTTGTTTTCTCATACAGGGGTCCTAATAGAATCCCTAATTTCAGGATATATGATCGAGCATAATTAAGAATTTTCAACCATGATCCTAAGCCCTTTTTTTTCCATCAGGCTGCTATCATCAAACTCCACGATCTTCTTGATAATATGTGATTGGAGCTTTATTCCCGACCTTCCAATTGCGGCTCCAAGAAATCCAATCTCATCTACCGCGATCTTCATTTTATTAGCAGACAACACTAGACCCTCCTTCTTGCAGATGCTTAACATTTGAATTAAATGTTTCACATGTTCTTCCTCTGTCTCTGAGAAAACCAGGATATAAGCAATATAAACCGCGATATAATTTGTATGGTCTTTAAAGCAGTTATCCATTTTTTGTTGAAAAAATGCGGGACCATTTTTTAGTCTAAAGGGCATTCCATTCCATTCCATTCGTATAACCCTTCTAGTGTTAGGAATGTTGTCCAGGGTATGGAGCCTTCATCCATGGCCACTTGATGAAAGCCATTCTTTAGGTCAAATTTTGAGTAGATATTTAACCTTCCCACTTTTTGCATAATAGTGCTGATACCTAGTAGTGAATATTGATCCTTATAAGTGTTGTCATTTAGTGTTCGATAATTGAACACCATTCTCTCTTTCCCTTTCCCTTCCCTTCCAGTGGCTAAATCAATTGAGGATCCCGAGTAAACAAGCATGGCCATTGTTCGATGCTTACTCTTGCTTGGTTGTATGATCCCCAACTTGAGGAGTGCTTCTATGTGTCTTTTAAATTGTTCCTTGAGCTTCGGGGTGACATGATTCAGGGGTTTATCTTGTATGGTAATATCAGGATTGATGAGATCCAATTTGCACCGGATTTGGTTTTTCGACCAATGCTTCAAGGGATTGTCACCAATGTAACCTTGTTCTTCCAAGTCATGCAGTAGAGTCTGGAACTGTCGCTTGAATGATGGTTTTGTATTTTTCATGTTGAATAATACCATCACCTCGAAGGCTATGTATTCATTTTCTTCCATTTCCAACTATTCTATTGCAGTATTTGAGGTTTCCTGCTTCGTTTGAATTGAAGTCAGGTTCTTGTAGAAGGTTATAATGTTACCTTCTATTCGCAATCCCCTATACATGGCACATATAAAATTGCATTCTATGAGCATTTCAATGGCTTCCTTCATACCCATGCTGAAGTTGTAGGTGAAAGGTATTTTGAACCGATTTTCACCTATTTCCATCTTCCCTTGCTTTACCTTATGCCTTGCAATCTGCTTAGAGTTAATACCCAAGAATACAATCGGATTAGAGCTTAACTCTAGAGCTCCTTTAGGGACTACCTTCTAGTCAATGCAACAGGTTGTTGGTCTTGTGTCTAATATTGCTTTGACAGTGAATGACTTTACCCCAGGAATGATTATAGAGAATGCCACCTCTTGCTCATACCATTGAAATTCGGTCGCCTCTTCTTCCCAATAGAGGTCAGTTCCCCATAGCGCATGTACTAGTTCCTCTTCTTCAGGCTAGGTTTTACCATCATTGCCATCATCTGCTACCGGTCGATCCACTTCTGGTGCTACGTTGTATGCCGCAAACTGGATAGATATAGATCCATCAACCCTGGTTTGTACATTTGTCTACCCTGGTGTTTGGGCTAGGCTTCGTCGTGCAAGCTGCTGTAGGATCCATCTTTGTCCTTGTAAATGTTCTGCGGTTTTTTCTTGTCCTGCTACAACTTGAATACCATTAGAGGTAGACATTAAGCTCTGTTAGTAACATTGTATCTGAATCCTGTAAATCTGGTATTTGTAAGCCTTCCTACCACGGACCTGGTTATTAAGAGGTTTGATTCTCCTTGGTAGCCTTCGTACCCTCGTACTTGTATTGACATTTCTACATGGCGATAGAAATCATGTATACTCATCATCATACCTGGTGTGATATACACCAATTGTGTTCCCTTTGTCATGTTTACCTCTATCGTTCCGATAATTGAACGATCATCTAGCCATCTAGTGTCCTGTAGTACAACCAGGACATTCGTACCAGCTCCCCGTCGATGTAACGCGTACACCCTTATCATGATTAGACCTAGGTGTATATGTTCCATGTTCGCTTGTCTCAGCTGATTATAGGATTGTTGATTGATAAATCCCATGTTCAGCTATTGTCCCTCACAAGTTACTAATATCGTTTCATATGAGTAATGTTGGTCTACTCGCTGTTCAGGCGCTCTATTTCCCAATTCGTAAAGTTTTTCTGCTGGTACCAAGTTTGCTCGCCTTCTTTGGGAAAGGTGTAGTTGCTCTTCTCGGTTGTGTTGTCTTTCCAGGCTTCTTATGAAGGATTGTGGACGAATAATCTTATTCGCTCTTCTCTGCATTTTGTATCAAGCTCTACTTGCTGCCCGATATGAGTGAATCTGGTCCTCCTGTGTGGGCATCCTTGTTTCCTGCTGTGCCTCCCGCACAGGCAGAGTGTGTTGCAAGGTCTCCGTTCGGCTTATTGTAAGCCTTCTTGCTTTCTTTCTTCCTTAAGGATCTTATGTGGATCCTTAAAGACGTAGAACAATGTTGTCTTTTTCATCGTTTCTACTGGTGTTCAAGTTCCCTCACCAAAATTGATTTTGGCTAAGGAACTTGAAAGATGTTGTATTTGTTTCGCAAATTCGTTGGTTGTTTCTTTGCGGTTTTTTAATATTCTGAGGCGTTCCCGGATTTCCTTCAAATTGTCTTCAATGTCCTTAAGCAATTCAGTTTGCTTACGTGTTTGATAGATGAGGAAATTGTTTTGCTTGATGAGTATCGAATTTCCTTGAACAACTGAAAGTCGTTTTGTTTTGGCGAATCCAGTTGCTGGTGGACTGAATAGATCAGATCGTCGATCTCCGTCGGCGACGCTTTCCAGAACATCCAGATTCGGTCAACGTCCCGTTCTGCCGTTATTCGACAAGATTCGGTCAACGTTCCCGTTATTCGATCAGAGTCTTTATCACTCTTCCATGTTCTGCCAGGCGGAGAATTTGAGACTCTCGTCTCGGTGAAATCCTATGAAAATTTGGCGAACATCGTCAAGGAATACGAATTTCACATAGCGGCTAAGGTTTTCTGTACTGCTCCTTGCTGCAATTACTTGGCAAGGCTTCCAGGAAGACGACTCCAGACTAAATTGAAGACTGCAATTCCAGACGAATAAGGCTCTAGGATGGATTTCTGTGTTATTTGTTGTCGTCTGTATAGATTAGCTTCGCTGTTTTTTTTTTCGACGGCTTGTTTGAGAGTACATTTAGTCATACTTCTCGATTCCCGAGTGTCAATTAATCTCCTGGAACCTTAATTAATGTGTTAATAATATACTATGAATATATTGTTAAGTAGTATCTATATATTAATGTCAACAATATAATGAAAATATATAATGTCCACACATGAATATGCATTAATAAATAGATCCAATGCACTTAAAAGTTTGACTTATATAATCAAATGACACTCTATATTACATAATGCACATTGTGATTATTGGTCTAAATTAGTGTTGACTGTCAAGGTTAATAAACAGAATAGTGTCACGCTAACCTAACAAATAAATAAAAAAAACTAGAAAAAATAAAACTATTGTTTTAGAAAATTAATTTAACAATATATAAATGAAAACAATAAAAATAATTATTAAGTCTATTTTATATAAATTATATAAAAAAGTATTAATTAATTTAAAAGAAAAAGGGATAGACCCCTTACTAGGTCAACTCGAACCCAGGGGTCCTATGCTAAGATATTTTTTAATAAATATATAAATAGTAAGTCTTATATATTTACATATTGTTTTCTTTTAATTTTTGTTTTTTTGTTAATTATTAATTTATATATTTGTTTTCATTTATTATAAAGTATTTTCTACGTTATATATTATTTTATTACTTAAATTAAATATAATATATTTATGTGGTAGTGTATAAAGTTGACGTGACATTGATTTGATATAGTATATGCAAATCTCGTGACTTCGATAACATTAAAAATATAAGGGTGCATCCGATAATGCAAAAAATATTAAGATACAATTCGATCATCTTAACCAAATTTGTGGATGCACTAGACCTATTAGTATTTGTATAATAAAATTTAGAGTAAATAGTCTCAATGCACTAAAATGTTCAACCATGTTGTTAAATACACCACCTATATTGTTTTATGCACCTGAATTATTTTAGAGTGTTGTTATTTGCATCACCGTTACTATTCCATCAATTATTTCATGTTAAATCCGTCAAAATGGGAAAATTATTCTCATGTTCATCTTCAACACTAAATCAAATCCAAAATGCAGATTAAATTTTGAAATCAACTCAATTTCGAACTTAGAACAACATTTATTGGTTTGAAATCAACCCAAAACAACATTTCACTACGGGAGAGGAGGTCATCACCGGCTAAAAACACCATTTGTAACGGTGGAATATCCAGCCGTTATGATGTGACAGCTCAACTGAATTTGAGCCGTTACAGGACGAGTCGGCAACATTATCACGGCTCAAATCCAGTTGAGCCGTCAATTGTCACGGCTCAACTGACACGAGCCGCGATAATTAATTCCGCGGCTCGTTTCAGTTGAGCCGTGATAATTATTTATTTTTAAAAAAAATAAAAATTAATTAACTCTCTCTCTCTCTCTCTCCCGCTCTCTCTCTCTGAGCTCCTTCGATTCCAGATCTGAAATTCCAGATCTACTCCTTTCATTCTCTCTCTCTCCGAGCTCCGTCGTTTTCGCCGGTCCCTTCCACCGTTTCTCCTCGTTTTCGCCGGTAAAATCGCCTCCGTCGACCACAGCTGGAACCAGCACGGCCTCGGGGAGACAATTTCCGGGGGCTCTGAGGTGACACTCAGCTTCAGGAGTACGCCGTTACCGCCATTCTCAATCTGTCCCTGTGCGAAGAGAACAAGGAGCTGATCGTAGCGTCTGGGGCGATAAAGTCGCTGGTGAGGGCACTGAAGGTCGGGACAGCAACAACGAGAGAGAGGCAGCATGAAGAGATGGAAGAAATGCAGAGGACTGGGAGGTAGACTGTTTCCATCGGTCAGAGGTTGCGGTGAAAAAAGATAACGAGCAATAACAGCACTTCAAGGAATGAGGGAGTTCGTCGCTTCATGCCTTCGTCCGCAAAAGAAGAGGCTATTGAAAACATTGTTAAAGCACTTTGCTTTCTTCTTGTCCGAATAAGAAACGGGGGAAAGTACTTTCTTAAAGCATTTTGCTTTGTTAAAGTATTAAATTATGGAAAAAAAGTACTTTAGAACATAACTTTGTTGTAACTCCGAGAAAAGAGGAGGGAAAATAGGAAAAGTTATTTGTTTAAATTTTTGAAAGTGACGGGAAAAGCGTGCAAGGTGTTATCCAGGCGCGGGATAAATAAATATAATTTTCTTTAATTCGCGGCTCTTACATTTGAGCCGTGAAAAATGGGCCCTAAACAGCTATCACAATGACAGAACGCCTTTAGCACGGCTCAAGACCAATTTGAGCCGTGATAAATGGGCCGGATGAAGAAATAAATACGTATTATCACGGCTCAAATCCAATTTAAGCCGTGATAATCGGAACGGCTCAGTAGATTGAGCCGTCAAATTAGCCCAATCACGGCTCAATCTCATTTGAGCCGTGATAGTGAAATAAATAAGATTTATAACGGCTCAACACACATTATAAGTTCGAAATCAACCCAAAAATGTTGTTATGTTTTTTTTAAAACTCAAGACAACATTTCTGGATTGATTTTGAACTTAGAAACGTTGTTTTTGGTTGATTTCGAATTCAAAAATGCATTTTGTATTTCAAAATCATACTCAAATATGTTTTATTGAATTTGATTCGTGATTTTGTGCTGAAAATGAACCTGATGACAAAATCGTCATTTTGATAGAAAACAATAATGCTTCATGAAAAACAATTGATGAAACACCAATGATGGTGTATTCACTCAAATTTATCTGATTTGTCTTTCTACTTGTCATTTTTGATAAAATAAAATAATATTACTGCATTTGTCATTTTATCATTAATGTTTATTTATTTATATTGAATTGTTGTTAATTAGAATCATATTTAAAAGTTAGTATATAATAATTTTTGTATTTTGCAACATTTCATATATTTAGTTAGTTAATTAAGATTCTCCACTTAATAAACCTACACGTGAACGAGATGATCTGTATTTTTTTCCAGACATACTTACGAACGAGTTGACATGTACACTTTTTCAAAAACAAAATTTAAGAAAATTACCTGCACATGTCATTGGCGGATGAATTTTTTTTAAGTGTATTAATTTGGTATTTATTTTTCAAAAAAATACTATTTTGAAAAGAAAAAAATGTTGAAGTATATCACAATAAAGAAACAATGTCCGTTTATAGGCACCTCTATCATCAATCCTCTTACATCCTTTAATCATCTTCGTATTGAATATAACTTTTCGATTTTTTTACTATTATGTTACATGTTTTTAGATAAACACCGACAGTATAACTTTATTTGTTAACAAAATTTCATTTTATTTTATACCTTCAAGCAGTATATTTGTCTCATTTTAACAATTATATTTAAACACTTATACAATTTAAATTATTCCCTTTTCAATTGTTTTAATGTACTTCATTTCAAATTTACGACCATTCCTATTTTTCATCCTCTACAATATTTGAATTAATATATATATATATATATATATATTAAAAAAAATAGGGTTAATTACTTCCACAGTTACACATCTTTGTCCATATGACTAATTTGTTATAACTTGTGCAGAATAATTATATAAGTTTAATCATGTGATTATTTTTTCATTTTTATTGTTCATCGTTAAATTTATTCTCGGAATAATTACAATATTACCCTCCCCCTCTTTAATTAACTTATTAACAACATCCTTCTCGGAAGAAGTCGAAGATTTGGTTGCTTACTTTAATGTTCTTGTTGGAGAGCTGGAGAAGCACTTCCGACGACAGTAGCTAAATTTCTTCCTCCGTTTCATTTCCATTCCAGTAACTGAAGAAGTCGGATTCAGATCATGCGAATGTTAGAACAAGTCAACAAAGCAAGATTTATAATAAGTCCACAAAGCATAAAATTAGGAAATATTGTCAAAAGTAAACAGTAATATTTGACAATATATGTTCTAATGTAATGATGGGTATAAATACTAAATAGATAGACAAGAGTTGTATAAGAATACCTGAATGTCTGAATTGAATGTAATAGAGCTGTAAATTCCAGATATGAATGTCAGAATTATCCGTGTTAACATGGTATCAGAGAAGGTCCACAATCCATAGAAGATTGGGTGTTTTTCTGGCTCATCATATACCATAATAATACTCGATCCAACCAGCCATGTCTGACAACGAAAGCCAACATTCCCAAACCCAAATGGGTTCAGGTCTAACTGAAGATGACCTAACCCTCAAAATAGCCAACATCTTAAAAAATGGTCTCAATTTTAGCCACAAACCAGAAAAAAAACTACCAAAAACCGTCAGAGTGAGCACAAAGCTCATCGGCCAAAATAACCATCTATGGGCCAGATTGATGCAAATTGCAATCGGGGGGAATGGAACGATTGCAACACATAACTAGGGATATGGAACCCCCCAACCAGATCCGACCCAGGCTATGAGAGATGGAAACAAGACGAACTCATCGTATTCTCATGGATGATTCAGAACATAGGGCCACAATTAGCAAATAATGTGGCTCACTATCCTACTTCCCGGAATTTATGGAAGGCATTGCAAACGACTTATGGGAGTGGTAAGGATTCATTGCAAATTTTCGATCATCATAATAGAGCTGCGAAAATGATGCAGGGATTACTTACACTCGAAGATTTCTAGCTTTCGATACAATCCCTATGGGGAGAGATCGAAGCCAGGAGGCCAAACCTTATGGTATGCAGTCAAGATATAATTTCCTATAACCAGATTTGGAACGAGACCAAGATGTATCAATTCTTAGGAGGAATTGATGCCAAATACAATGGATTCAAACGTGAAATGCTACGGTCGAACCGACTCCCTTCAGTCGAAGAAGCATATGCTTCGGTCCGGAAGGAGGCCGCCCGACTCCACATCATGGGAGCGACAACCACCGACGGAACATCATCGGGATCAGGTTCAGGACTCGGCGAGGATTTACTATCTAGGGGCAATTGGACCGAAATCGAAGCAATAGCCGCAGCCTCAGCAAATTCGGCGAAAGGAGGTCGGACCATGACTAGTCGGACACAACCTAGAAACCCGACGGATCTTCATTATGAATTGACAAGAACAAGTTAAAATGTACTCACTGCGGGATGAATTGTCACATGAAGTAAGGGTGCTTCAAGCTGGTCGTATATCCCGATTGGTGGGACGAGAGTCGCAAGGAAAAGGAGCGGAGCTATGCCTCTGTTGTGGTGGGTAGCTCGGTGGCCACCAACACCCACAGTGGCAACGAAGAGCCAGCCGAAACGCTTCGCTGAGCTCCTCAGCAGCCTCCAGCATACGAAGGGGACCCGTCCTTCGCCAGAATCGCAGGGAGCAGCCGCAACGGAGGCTACAGCAGGAACCCTAGGAGCCAAAGTCAGAGAGACGTTTCAGACCGAATGGAGGGGGCTGCCCAAATGCGAATGGCTGCAATGAAGGTGAAGGGATTTGGAATTTGCATCCAAGTCCCTTCACTTTAAACCCTAGCGAATCTGGACCAAAAGTTATAAAAAATCATAAAACCGCCCAAATTAATTTCGGTTCAGTCCCTAATTTTTTAAAGCATGCATATTCAGTCCAGAAAGATATACTTCAAAATCACCAGTGGATTTTTGACTGTGGGGCAATCGATACTATGACGTATGATGCCTGTGATATTAAGAATATTGTGAAGTCCCGGATTAAATATATTCATATTGCAGACGTGGCGAAGGCCCAAGTGACGGGAATGGGAATAGTAGAAATTTCCCCAACCTTGAGAATATCAAATTGTCTTTTGGTTCCGTCTCTCTCAAATAAATTATTATCGGTGTCTCATGTCACTAAAGAACTGAATTGCATTATGGTGATGAACCCAAATTTTTGCATACTGCAGGATATCCAAACGGGAGTGATTATTGAGTGTGGCACTGAACGCGCTGGTCTGTACTACGTTGATGAAGTGGCTCAACCAGGTTCAGAACTACTTGCTCATGGGACTTCCGAAAGAGAGACTTGGTTATGGCACAGGAGATTGGGTCATCCATCCTTGGGTTATCTAAAACTTTTATTCCCTAAGTTGTTTTTTAAGATTAGTAATCTTTCTTGTGAGACTTGTATCCTTGCAAAAAGTCATAGACATGAGTTTAAACCTAATAGTACTCGTATGAATTCCATGTTTTCCTTAGTGCATTCTGATGTGTGGGGTCCAACACCTATTTCTGGGGGTTAAGTTTTTAGATATTTTGTATTATTTGTCGATGACTGCGCTCGTATAACATGAGTGTATTTTTTAAAACAAAAATTTGAAGTGTTGACAAATTCACTCACTTCTTCCAAATGATCCAAAATCAGTTTCAGAAAAACATTCAAGTCCTTCGGTCTGATAATGGGGGGAATTTGTCAATCAACATATGAACAATTTCTTTTCTGAAAAAGGAATTATCACTACAAGAATCTGCCTCAATAGCCACGAAAATATTATGTTGTCGCTAGGTAGTCGTTGTTAATAAGCATGTTTTGTGTTAACACTATTTTTCGAGAGAATAGAGTCGTTTTAGAGTCAGACATTTTGTCGTAGCTTAAACAATGCTTTAGTGTGTACTTTTGCCGCGACTATTTGTGTCAGTTCCAAAAAAATTCTTGACAAATACGTATCCAAGGGTAATATACAGCAACACCATCATGTATTAATGCTATGTCTGATTCATTGTTTTACTCTCAATATTTGTTGATGTAATAAATATGTTAACAACGTCGTAGTAATTGCGTATTTAAAACTTAGTTAGCCGTTACTAATTCGGATATCAACCTGTCAAATTAACAGAACAGTTCAGATTTTACCAGCAGATGACCTAAGTAGCCGTTTCCTCAGCTCAGACTTCTGAATCAACCTGACACCGTCACTTCGAAGCGATTCCATAAACAATCTCATCGTAATTACACCGGAACAAATCGATCGAAGTTGCTTTGCATACCTTATTTACGACAGCCTTCAGTTCACTTCACAACCGATCTACCCAACCTTCACCCCGAGACAACCTTCAATTAACTTCCCTGCATCGTCATCCTTTTTCATGTAGCATTACGAAAAGGTACGGTTTACTCCTCAAATTATGAATTGACGTCTAATTTTTTGAGCTAAGACAATGAAATTCACCCAGCTGCTGTGTTGTCAATGTATTTCATTCTGTGTACATCACGTAAAGAGCAGCTTATCTAATCAGTTAACGAATTGAGTGGCTGCGTGTCCATTTAGACATAACAGCTTATCTAATCAGCTTATCTAATTCGTACGAAGGCGATTGCCGAATGTAGACATAACAAAATGTGTCTGTTTCTCCCAATTTCTGTTGCGTTTCGCTACAAATCGTCTGTTTGATTTTTTGGTTAAGTGTATACACACTGTACGATTGCTACTCTGTTACAGTAACAGAATTAACTGAATTTGTCGTTGAAGAAAGTTGGTTAATTATCATGGTTTCGGGTAAAGCTTCTATCAACATAATTATATAGTAGTTAACACCTACTTGGATTACAAAGAGTATGAATAGGATCTCAGTTTTGTAACAGAATTTATAATTCCCTTTTCTAGACAAAGCAGTTGTAAAACACTTGGTGGGTGGAAAACAGTAGTGTCTACTTACATGATACGTTGTGATATTGGTTTTAATATTTTCTCATTTATAAACAGAGTCTTATTATGGATGGATAAAAATTGGATGACCAAACATCGACAAAGTCATGAATATAAGGCAGATGTTACCTCTTTCTTGGACTTTGCCTATTTGCGTGCGTCATGGGATGTGAGAATCTACTGTCCATGCCATGATTGTGTTGGTATGTCTTTGTTGGGGAGAAGTACGGTGAAGTTGCATCTGGAAAGATATGGAATACTACAAAGTTACACTACATGGGTGGACCATGGATAAGAATTCGAAGAAAGCATTACTAACAGGAGAACTGCCACGTCTCGTGAAGAAATGGAAGATATGATAACTGATGGATTGAGTGGTATGAGTTGTGATGAAGGTGAGGAACCCAATGCAGAGGCTATGACATTTTATAAGCTTTTAGAAGATTGTGAGAAAGGCTTATACCAAGGGTGTGTATCCTATAGCAAGATGTCTTTCTTAGTGGAACTGCTGCATCTAAAGGCTCTGTACAAGGTTTCTAACAAGTTCGCAGATGAGTTGCTTCGTATGCTGAGTAAAGTACTTCCACCTGAGAATACAGTACCTAAGTCGTACTATGAGGCAAAGAAATTTATATCCGGATTAGGTTTAGACTATCAGAAGATACATGCTTGTGTAAATGACTGTATTCTATTTAGAAATAAATACGTTAATCATGATGCGTGTCCAATATGTGGTGAGTCACGATGCTTTCAAGGTCATGAAAGTGCAGGAGGAGTGATCAGTCCGAAAAAATCTAAGCAAAAAGGTGGAAAACTTCCCGTTAAAGTACTCTGGTACTTTCCACTAACGTCTAGGCTGCAAAGACTATTCATGTCTCCTAAAATAGCAGGATCTATGACCTGGCACTCTACAGACCGAATAAAAGATGGAGTACTACGACATCTTACGGATACAGAGACATGGAGAAAACTTGACAACGTGAATCCTGCCTTTGAGGCAGAGCCACGCAACGTTCGTCTTGGATTAGCTACAGATGGGTTCGATCCTTACAGTGACAAGAGTCACCCATATAGCATGTGGCCGGCTGTGTTGATTCCATATAACGTGTCACCGGAGACCTGCCTGCAAGATACCAATTACATATTGTCAATGTTGATTCCTGGTCCAAAAGCCCCAACAAATGATATTGATGTGTATCTGCAGCCATTGGTAGATGAGCTCAACGAGTTATGGTTGAATGGCGCATTAACATATGATGCACACCGTAAAGAGAACTTCCAAATGCACGTTGTTGTACTTTGGACAATAAATGATCTCCCTGCTTATGCAAACTTGTCCGGTTGGGCTACTTATGGTAACCTGGCATGTCCAGTATGTCAAATGGACACACATTACTGCAGATTAAAGCATGGGAGGAAAAGTTCCTTTATGGGCCATAGACGATTCGTACCGTTCGATCACCCATGGAGGAGAAACAAAAGCGCGTTTGATGGAACTGTGGAGGTAAGGAGTGCCCCACAAAGACCTTCCGGGGATGAGGTGTTGAAACAGTTAGAGTATCTTGAAGGGGAGGGCCTTGCAAATCGCAGTTCTGAAGGGGAGGGCCTTGCAAATCGCAGGAAATTCAAAATGAAGGGGAGACCTACGACATGAAGGGCAGAACGAAGGCTTATGGGTTACGGTTTGTAATTAGATTATGCCCTATATTGTTTTCCTGAAATTAATTATATGTATTTTATACACTTAATATAATGAGTATGTATTATTTTCCTAAAATTAATTATATGCATTTTACACACTTAATATAATGAGTATATGTAAAAAAATAAAATATACTACTTATGGCTAATGGGCGTAATTTGTAGGTCAGATATCTAGTTAATAGTGGTTTTGACGGTTTAGAGGTTGTAACTTAACGTTATTACTAAATAAGATAATTTAGTGGGAAATATGACTGTATATAATACTGTATTAGTGAAGTGCTTTGACAATCTCATGTACATGAGTTATATAAAGAAATGAAAAACATACATACTCACTGTTGGGTATTGATAGTGACGACCCAATATGGGAAAGGCCTCGAAGGCCCAATAAATTTGCAGGGGGTGAAACTCATACCATTTAAACAAGGCCAACCCACAGTAAGGTTACTCTGGCCCTCATAAAGTGGTCCAGTATCGAATCCAAACTAAAGTGGACGCCAAAGTGCCACTTCAGGTCGCCATTGGCCAAGGCCAAAGCCTCCCACTGCTCGCCATGGGAGTACTCGCCATAGGAGTGCTCGCCTTGAAGAGAGCCTTGCCTCTCTCCTATGGTCCCACCAACCGTTAATAAGGATATAGCCACGATATCCCGCATATCTCGGGCACATATTCACTAAAGATTAGATACGGTAACTGCAATATCTCGCCGTAACCGCAATATCTACTATCTAAATTTTCAACAACACAATATTCACGAAGATATACAGTTACCTTATACGGTTTGGTATCTCCTACTCTATAAATACCTTTGCTTTACATACATTCTATACGTTTTGAGCTATATACACAAATATACTCATTTAAGCATCGGAGAGGGACCCAGAGGCACCCCCTCTGTTGCGATCCCCTTCTTGCAGGTTCATCGGAGCTCAGGCGAAAGCGCGCGATCACCATCTCCTTGGCATTCAATTCATTGCCAGATCAGCATTCAGGAAATCACGATCCAACATTTGGCGCCGTCTGTGGGAAAACGAGCAAAACAGTCATACATACTCGCTCTAACCGCAATCATCGGAAAGAAGCTAACGAACAATCCTCGGATAGCTCTAATTCCTCTACCGCTTCGCCACTCCACCAAGAACCTGCAAGCCAAGCAGTCTGTGATGCCGTCCCTCCGAGACCGGTACGTAAACACATTGGCAATTCGAGAACGACCCCTGTTCCAAACGTCGCAGGGATTCCAGATCGACAAACCATCCAAGTGGCTTGGGAAACCATTCAGGTAACCACAGAGATGATATCCCTCGTGGAAACCATCATAGGACAGGCCCGCAGAAAACCCCTGCTCCTCATGAAGATCCTCGTCCTACGGGGCCACCGGAATCAGAAACTGGAAATCCTGGCACCACAGCCCCTCAAGAAGATCAAGAGATGACCTTTGGACACCAATCCTTACCTCCGGCCTCCACTGAGACGCCGGCGGTCACTCACTCTGTCAATCCATCAAGTTCTGCACCGACTGGAGGACAGCATCCCCAATTCACTCTTGACCAAGTTTAAGAGATTATCACTAAGAGACTCAAAGAACAACGCGAAACCGTCATGACTCCCTTTAAGGAACGATCAGCTCATCTCTTCACCACTGACCTGGTCGTCATCAAGACCCCAAAGGATGTCGTCGCCAGGGCCATCCCCGAGTATAGTGGTGGAGGCGCCCCCATTATACATGTTAATAAGCATGAAGCCTCTCTGTTGGGTAAGTCGACTGATCCGAATCACTTAGCCCTGTTATTTCTGTCGACCCTTTTGGGTTCGGCGTCGTCTTGGTTCTTTGGTGTCCCTGCAGGATCAAGAAGGGTAAGAAGGGTCGAGAAAAGCCTAGATCGGAAAACCCAGGACAAAGACACATCCAGAGGTCCCCGAGTATTTCACGCCTTTAAACAGGCAGATCTCGGCGGTACTAGTCGAGATGGAAAGGTCTCTGGCAAGGCCACCGAGACCCCGCAAGAGTGGTCAGCCCATGGGGAATGACACCGAGAGCTATTGCAGATATCACAAGTGCGACATCGAAAAGCTGATAAAGAGAGGAATGTTGAAGGAATTAATACACAAGGCTGGACAGTCAGAATAAACTTTCAGCTAAGTGGGAAGGACCATACAAGCAAGTGATTCCTTCATAAACATGTTCACTCGAAGCAAATCGAAGAAAAAGGCCCTGACGCCAAAGTCAGGCCAAAAGCCCTATCACCAAAGATAGGCCACAAAAAAGCCCTAACAACAAAGTTAGGCCACAAAAGCCCTGCCGCCAAAGTCAGGCCAAAAGCCTTAACAACAAAGTTAGGCCACAAAAGCCCTGACGCCAAAGTCAGGCCAAAAGCCCTAACAACAAAGTTAGTCCACAAAAGCCCTGACGCCAAAGTCAGGCCAAAAGCCCTAACAACAAAGTTAGGCCACAAAAGCTCTATCACCAAAGATAGGCCACAAAAAAAGCCCTAACAAAAAAGTTAGGCCACAAAAGCCCTGACGCCAAAGTCAGGCCAAAAGCCCTAACAACAAAGTTAGGCCACAAAAGCCCTGTCGCCAAAGACATGCCAAAAGCCCTAACAACAAAGTTAGGCCACAAAAGCCCTGACGCCAAAGTCAGGCCAAAAGCCCTAGCAACAAAGTTAGGCCACAAAAGCCATGTCGCCAAAGACAGGCCAAAAGCCCTATCACCAAAGATAGGCCACAAAAAAGCCCTAACAACAAAGTTAGGCCACAAAAGCCCTGACGCCAAAGTCAGGCCAAAAGCCCTATCAACAAAGTTAGGCCACAAAAGCCTTGTCGCCAAAGACAGGCCAAAAGCCCTATCACCAAAGATAGGCCACAAAAAAGCCCTAACAACAAAGTTAGGCCACAAAAGCCCTGACGCCAAAGTCAGGCCAAAAGCCCTATCACCAAAGATAGGCCACAAAAAATCTTATCACCAAAGATAGGCCACAAAAGCCCTGATGCCAAAGTCAGGCCAAAAGACCTAGCAATAAAATTAGGCAAAATAAAAGCCCTGACGCCATAGTCAGGCCAAAAGTCCTAACAATAGAATTAGGCAAAGACAGGCCAAAAGCCCTGACACCAAAGTTAGGCCAAAAAGCCATGTCGCCAAAGACAGGCCAAAAGCCCTGACGCCAAAGTCAGGCCAAAAAGCCCTAACGCCAAAGTTAGGTCAAAAGCCCTGACGCCAAGGTCAAAAAGCCCTGTCACCAGAAGTCGAACGCCCCCACGTAGAAAACACTCTACAGCTCTGCCCGAGCAATTTGGCCCATCCCAGAGCAGGAGGGTGATAAACCTGATTGCTGTAAGGTTTGGTGCCGGAGGCGAGGGGTCCAATGCAAAAGAAGTCTATGCTACCCAAATCTCTACAGCTGTCCAACTGGGAAGAACAAAGACCTACACTAAAGGGCGAACGAACCCACATCAAGGGTAACAGTTCCCTTTCAAATTGGGCACAACGGAGCAGACGAACCAATAAGGTAACAGTTTCTCCAAAGAAAAGCTTAAGAGAGCGAACGAATCTTAGGTAACAGCTTCCTAAAAGACGAGCGAATCTAAAGGTAACTGTTCCTTTGAAAAGCGAAGTTGAAAACAAGTATGGTAAAACTTCCTAAAGCTTTCCAGCTTCCTAAAAAGGCGAGCGAATCTTGGGTAACAGTTCCCCAAAAAGGGCGAACGAATCCGAGGTAACAGCTTCCTAAAAGACGAGCAAATCTTAGATAACAGTTTCCTACAACTAGGCGAACGAATCTGAGGTAACAGCTTCCTAAAAGGCGAGCAAATCTTAGATAACAGTTTCCTACGACTAGGCGAACGAATCTAAGGACCAAAATCCTAAAAGGCGAACGAATCCATAAAGGATGACAGTTTCCTTAAAGGCATAATCCTTGAGTAACAGTTTCCTTAAGAAACATGGCAAAAGGAACGGACGAGCCGATAAGAGGCCACAGTCCTTCCCCCGAAACCTAAAGGAGCGAAAAGAACCTATAAAGGGTAACGTTTCCTCCAAAGAAAGGTCTAAGACCCTTTGAATGAAAACAAAAAGGCGAGACTATTCTACAAAAGATGAAGCGAAGTTGAAAACAAGTATGGTAAAACTTCCTAAAGCTTTCAAGCAAGATAGACATCAGAAGAACAACCAAGTATTCTCGAAGTCAAACAAAAATCAAGGCTTACGAAACAAAAAGACCCGATATCAAAATTGGGCGAAAGACCTAACGCCAAAGTTAGGCAAAAAGACCTAACGCCAAAGTTAGGCAAATCAAAAGACCCGAAAGACCTGATGACTGAATCAGGTGAAAGACCTAGCACCAAAGTTAGGCGAAAGACCTGATGCCAAAGTCAGGCACAAGACCTTTATCAAAATCAGGCGAAAAGACCTAAGGAAAATGTTAGGCAAATAAGGCCTAAATATAGAAATCAGACAGAAGTCCTAGCGCAAAAGGCGAGCAATCCGTCAAGGAGTCCGTTCTCTTATAAGTTGGGCAAAAATTGAGAAGTAACATCCAAAGCGAATGAATCCATATCAAAGGTAACAGTTCCTTTGCGAAACAAACACAAGAAAGTGGGTGAATGAACCTAGGGTGACCACTTACTAAAAGATGAATGAGCCTCGGGTAACAGTTCCCCGTGATTAGACGAACACTCCAAAGGTCTAAAACCTTAACAAAGCGAACACATCTACAAAAGATGATAGTTTCCTTAAAGGTATGATCTTCGAGTAACAGTTCCCTTAAGAAACTTTGGTGGAGGGAATGGATGGTCCAAGATCCTATATGGCGAGACTCTCCTACATAAGCTAAAGAGAAGTTGAAAACAAATATTGTAAAACTTCCTAAAGCGTTCGAACGAAGAGATATCAGAAGAACGACCAAACACATTCGAAGTCGAAAAAGAGTAAAGGCTTACGAAATTAAAGGCATTCATTATAATAATATCCGAGTCTGAAATCAAAAGAATAATTACAACTATCCCCAAAACAAAGGGAAGTAAAAGTGATTATCGATAAAAAGAAAAAAGAAGGATGAGCAAAAAGCAGAAGGATGAACAGGCTCCCTTGACCTGAAACTCTGCATCGACTCGGTCGCCTGAAGGCCTGAGACCTCAAGGTCTGGGTTCATCAGGGGATGCAGTCTCCTTCTCGGCCCTGGGGGCAGCCTCATCGCCAAGGAGCTTTCTTGGTGTAGCCGCTCTCAATGAAGTCCTGAAGAGACTTCACCTCCCAGAGAGGAAACTTGGGATCAATCCCTTTAATCTCGTCGACCAAGATCTGGAGGTAGGCAGCAGCCTCGGCCTTTATCACCTCCAAGGCGCAGTCAGAGAACTCCTCAGACTTCTTAAAGTCCTCGACCACGCTAAGGGGGATGGGACAGCCTTAAGATTTAAGGAAAGATGCTCCTGCTCAGCCATCGAGGCATCCCTCTGCACCCAGGACTCTTTCAGCTGAGCCCTGAGGTCACCATTCTCTGCCTCTAGCCAAACAGAGTACTGGTCGACATCCTTGATCCGAAACTCATAGACGCCTAGGCAGCTAACAACCTCGTCTTAGCCCGCTTGGAAAATAGACTGATGAATTTAGGTCCTCAAGTGCGGTCAATGAATTTAGGTCCCAGACTGATGGGTCAGAAATTTATCCAATCAATAAAGACTGGCGCAGAATGATGAACCCCGACCTTGAGCGTCAGTTGTACGAACTGATGAATGCCCGCTAGCCCAAGCATCGACTCTGAAGTTTCCGCCCCTGAGCGGATTGAACAGAAGTTAGGTTGCCTATGATGTCGGAAGAAGTCATCAATGATGTCCCGATCACTCCCCGACAGCTCTCCAAAGCTCGAAGGAGTATCCCGTTCTGGCTGAGAAAGCTTTTTCGAGGATAAAAAGAGAGAAAGGAAAAATTGAAACAGAGGGCTGAAAGAAGATATGAACTCTGGAATGCAAATGAATTGAGTGCGTAAAAGACTAAATGCTAAAGTTCAGCCTTTTTAGCCAAAACGAAGGAAACCGAACGGGCATGTAAGAAACGGCTCAGATAATGATTACACCCTTTTAGGTAAAACCGAAGTAATGTCAGAATTCCAAGGGTTACATCGGGGAGACAAAAGGTTGGAACGACACAAAAAAACTGTGAGTCTGCCCACTGGTTACGGAAGACAAAGAGACAGACATGCCTCAAAAGTCATCTCGACTTTCGCTAACTGTCCATTCATTAAAATGTTCGAAATCTTACACAAAAAAGGTGATTGCCAAAAGCTATACTAGACCTCTCCTAACACCCTCTCAACGATAGTGTTCGCCCAAAGAGTGAAGAATGAGCATCCATAAACCCTGGAAACCCAAAGCGTTCGCCTAATGGGGTAAGGTATCACACATTCCGAAAAACTCTACGCAACCAAAATCGTTCGCCAAAGGATACAGAGCATCAAAAGGCACAAATAGCAGATAAGGAAAGCAAAAGATCCAGTCCAAAAGTCACTATCTTAAACCCTATCACAGAACCAAGATCGACCGAAGAAACTTCACTCAAGCTTCGGGGGAAAATGTTGGGTATTGATAGTGACGACCCAATATGGGAAAGGCCTCGAAGGCCCAATAAATTTGTAGGGGGTGAAACTCATACCATTTAAACAAGGCCAACCCACAGTAAGGTTACTCTGGCCCTCATAAAGTGGTCCAATATCGAATCCAAACTAAAGTGGACGCCAAAGTGCCACTTCAGGTCGCCATTGGCCAAGGCCAAAGCCTCCCACTGCTCGCCATGGGAGTGCTCGCCATAGGAGTGCTCGCCTTGAAGAGAGCATTGCCTCTCTCCTCTGGTCCCACCAACCGTTAATAAGGATATAGCCACGATATCCCGCATATCTCGGGCACATATTCACTAAAGATTAGATACGGTAACTGCAATATCTCGCCGTAACCGCAATATCTACTATCTAAATCTTCAACAACACAATATTCACGAAGATATACAGTTACCTTATACGGTTTGGTATCTCCTACTCTATAAATACCTTTGCTTTACATACATTCTATACGTTTTGAGCTATATACACAAATATACTCATTTAAGCATCGGAGAGGGACCCAGAGGCACCCCCTCTGTTGCGATCCCCTTCTTGCAGGTTCATCGGAGCTCAGGCGAAAGCGCGCGATCACCATCTCCTTGGCATTCAATTCGTTGTCAGATCAGCATTCAGGAAATCACGATCCAACACTCACCATTGTATACTGAACCAGGTTCATCAGTTGGTCCATTCTCTCATATTATTATTTTAATTGTATATGTGGTATAAATTAAGAGCCCAATCTACGACCCAAATGATCCAAGCGTCAAAAACTCTAACAAAAAAACGACCCATACTTGATTCGTAAATAATTGGAAAAAATAAATTATTGACAAATTATTGCATGCATAGGGCTGGACTTGTTCATGCATGTTGTCCACTTCATCCATTTTATAATCTGACTGAAGGCCTGCAGGAAAAGTAACTCATCAAGTGTAATCGGACTGAAGCCCAAACAACTTTTCGGTTGAAGCCCACCCGGTTGAAAACCTTCTGCATCGGCACATTACCCCTCTTCAAAGCAAATGTCATTCGTAATTCGAGATAACATGACTGGCGGTCCCACCATTTCTGCAGCTTTTCCAATTCCTCTCTAATTTTACCGCGCCTTCATTCCTTCTCCCCGCGTTTTGTTCTATCTTCTCCATTTCTCACCGAAGTAAGTTCCTATCTTCCTCTCCTCTGACGATTCAAAGGGACGATTGATCTTCACGAAGTTCTGCAGATCTAGCACCAAAGGTACGGTTCATGTTCTTGCAGAACCACCTGCTTACTTTCCGTTGAAGAAACTTGTAGGATTTAGTGTTAGGTTCTGTTTCGCTGTGCTGTGCTGTTCTTAGGATCATTCGTGCTGTTTCGCTGCGCTGTGCTGTGCTGTTCTTAAGAAACTTGAGCAACTCAGGTTTAGTTTAGTTTAGTTTTGCACAATCTGTGTTGTTCTTACATTTGACTCCACGACAGTCTGTTATAAAATGCTACTTTACAATGTAAAACCTTTTGAAATCATGATTAGCTGGTTGTGTTGGAAGATGCATGTTTTGTTAGGGTTTCTTCGATCGGTTGTCAAAATAATATGTCTTCATAGTGTTGAACACAGTCGTCAGCATGGTGGGAACTAGAAGAATGAGGCTCAATAGTACAAATGTAGCAGCCCCAATTAAGCCAAAAACAACTCGGAAGTCACCCCGGAAACTGTCCCGCGCAGGACCAAGTAGGTTTACTTCCTTCAAACCTTTGTGGCTTACAGGACATGGGAGACGTGTACCCATATAGTTTAACTTCCTTGTTTAACTTTACATTTTCAGGTTCATCAGTTGTTGACACCTTGGTGGAGAACCGTACAACACCGATCACTTTGGACCCCCCCAGTTGAAGAAATTCAACCACAGGAAACACAATATGTTACTCCATTGGTTACTGAGCATGCGACCGAACAGGGTAAGTATTTGTGTAAACCAAAACAGCCAACAACTATTGGAAGTTATTTAAGCCTTTATTCCTATGGTCGTGTGTTTGATATTAAGTACAGATGGTTTAGAAGTGCAAGATGAAGGTGGAAGGGTGGAAGATGAAGGTGTAAGAGTGGAACATGAAGGTGTAAGTGTGCAGGAGGAAGGTATAAGGCCACCAACTGAGAAGATATGAAGGGGGCGGACCAGGTGTATTAAGCTATCCAGAAATGGAATAAATGAAAAAGAAAAGTTACAGTTTAATGCTTTGGGCAAGGTCTGCTCGAAGAATGCATCGGTGTTTGCCTCATGGTGTGGGTGCATCGTACGGAAACGAACGAAAGCACCATTGATGGTGAAAGACTGGAAGGAGATCCCAAAGGAACCCATTGACTACAGGGCCAAAATGCTAATTCTCGTTGGAGTAAGTACACTTACATGCTATTTCTTAACGGTCATTGTTCAATAAGACATAATGTGTATGTTTGCCAAAATGCTAATGCTTGTATGTTTGCTTCACAGGAAAAGTTTGTTATTCCTGAAGATGATAACTTGAAGCAACTGATTGTATGCACACTAAGAGAAAAGTACAGGAATTACAGGGCCAACCTCAAAAGAAGGTATTATGACAGATACCTTACCGATGAAGAAAGGATACAGAACATACCCCCGGACGTGGTGAAATAAGATTGGTCGTGGCTAGTGAACTGCTTCAGTTCAGAGGAGTTTAAGGTGGTTAAACTGTGGAAATCTTGTTATTTTATGCTTTACTGTGGTTTATAGCAAGTTTGTATATCTTATTAACCATATAACTGTTTGTGTCCTCATACTTGAATTGAAGGTGAGGAGCAAGCGTAACAGAGCGAACAAAGCTCACCAAGTCATCAGGCACACTGCGGGGACATGCAGCTTTGCCAAGACGGAACGGGAAGAGGTAATGAACTCATACACCCACACTCTGCAGAATCTAGTAACCACTCAGTTACAATGCTTGTTTTTAAAAATGCATATTATGAAAAATAATGGGGTGCATCCAGGTCAATACCACAAGTTTCGGAAGACCCATGAAGACAAGAAGGGGGTTCCTCAAGATCCGAAAAGTCAAGCAATCCTGGTAAGCGATAAGACCTCCTCTTCCTTCTTAATTTTTAAAATGTTTCACACCTAACACATGAGATTGGATTGTACTGGTTTGTAGGCTGCAGTTGAACAAAGGGTTGCTGAACTGCAAGCTGAAGAGGACATTCCCATTAACAAGGATGCATTTTATGATGAAATTTGTAAGCCTGACCGTCGCCGATCTCGTGTATCCAAAATTGCACGGATGATGGAGAGTGAGAAGTTGAAGAAAGCGAGGGAAGAAATGGCTTTAGCTAGAGCTGAAACTGCATAACTGAAGAGGTTAGCATAGGAGAGCTCAAGGAAAGTGGACGTGAGTTCAAGGAAGGCAGAGGAAGCGGCATTAACTCTAATGAAGTTCCAAGAAAAAATGACGGCAGTCCAAAGAGATATGGCCTTCATGAGAAGGCCACTACAAATCAATGGTGCATTGCTCGATGATTCAGATGCATAAGCTACAGTAAACAAGTCTTTGTTTGAGTGATGGTACTCTGTTTTTTAGGCATGTTAATGTGAGTTTGTTCTAATTCAACTTATTGGTGTGCTTGCAGAACGAAATGTTTGACATATGACCCAACACTTGCTTTAGGTAATCATTTTTCACTTGCTTGGATGTCCAATTGGGTTAGGCCTAGTATAGTATCTGTCTTGAAACAGAAAATGTGCCATTTTGTAATGCTGGAACTTCATAAAAGTATTTTGTCTTTGGTTGTTCTGTGTTTTGGTCCTTTTGGACAACATGTACATGCTGAAACTTATTGTCTGCTATATATGTGCTCTGTTTATGTTGAGGTTGGACACTTTGTATATGGAAATATATGAATGGTTGGTTCTAAGTGGTATGCATTATATGTAATGTCTAGCTGGTGAAAATCCGAAACATTTATTCTGAAACTGGTATAGCTGTATTAGCATCGAAAATTTGATTACCAATACATATGCCAAATACAGTCAGAAAAAACCCGATTCAATTACCTTTTAACTGCAACAAAAGTAGTCAAGTAGACAACGACAATTACTGCGGCTACACGGAGACAATAACCTCAATACCAAGCAAACATTGCAATTTAGGTCGCACTTTTGACTTGCATCGACCACAAATCTATTGTAACGCTATTTATCTATAAATAGTTTCTAAATCTTTTGGGCGTTAATATCACCTTACTGTATCGACATATGGTAGACACAAAAACCATGAAACAACAACACATATATGCTGTAGCCGATAGCTCCATTGTACCATCAATGGATATTGTATATGAACCACCTATATAGCATCCATATATGACCGACGCTAATTACGCATGAACACCATTGACAATATATTGATGCTAAAGGTATGACCAACTGTTCATTCCAGCAGCGGCAGACATTTAGCATCGGCATTTTGTCCGTGCGGATACCTTTAGCATTGGGGCTTTCAGGCACGACCCTTAGCATCGGCATGTCATCTTAGCAACGGAAAAACCCAACTTAGCATCGATTTTACGTCGCGACTATAGTGATACTTTCTTGTAGTGTATACATCAAACTTCTTGTCCACACACTCCAGAACAAAATGGTATGGCCGAAATAAAAAATCGAATTCTCCTCGAAATGACAAAAGCTTTACTTATTGAGTCAAAAGTTCCAAAAGCATTCTGGCCTAAAGTCGTTGCCATGACAACATATCTCCTCAATCGTCTTCCTACAAAAATCCTAAATCTCAAAACACTGATTCAGAGTCTCTCTGAATTGACCAAAGTACCCCTGACTCTCAGTTTAAATCCTCGTGTCTTTAGTTGCTCTGTGTTCGTCTACATACCTAAGATTGACCGAACCAAATTTGATATGTGTACAGTCAAATGTGTGTTTGTCGGATATTGAGTTAATCAAAAGAGGTATCGGTGTTAAGATCCTAAGACTCGTCGCATGTTCACCACGATGAACTGTGATTCACTTGAAACAAAATATTTTTTATCACCAGTCCAGTGGTCAGGGGGGAGTCTTACAGATGATCCACTAGAATGGGTATGTAATCCAAATATCTCCTATGACAGACAAAGCCTCTCCTATGAAGAATCAAAAGAGCGAGATAGTCCAAATACTGAGCCAATCTCTGATACGCCAGTATCGAGCAGTGAACTAAGGGTCACAACCGGTATTTCACCACCATTTGAGGTATCTGAGGTAAGCCCGGTAAGTTCATCCGAAACTCAAAATACCAATATTGTGAGTGAAGAACCAGGTGAACATGAGGAGATAATGATTGGAGGATATAAGTTACCTCCAAGAGAGAATCGAGGAAGGCCACCGAAGAGGTACACACCAGAAAGCAAGTCAAGCAGATCAAGGTATCTAGTGGCAAATGCAGTAAGGGGGAGGTTAAGTGAGGAGGCGAATGCATTCACAATGTCTATTCTCACATAAGAAGTCCCACGAACAATCAAAGAAGCTCAACCGTCCAAGAATTGGCAACGAGCTATGGATATTGAAATGGAGGCACTAGAAAAAAAATAAGACGTGGGAAATGTGCAGATTACCAGCTGGAAAGAATCCAGTAGGGTGCAGGTGGGTGTATACTATCAAATATAAGCAAGATGGGTCCATTCATAGATACAAAGCGAGATTGGTGGCAAAAGGATACACTCACACATACGAGATTAATTATTCTGAAATATTCTCGTCGGTAGTCAAGATAGACACAATCAGAGTATTACTGTCTATATCCACAAATAAAGATTGGTCGCTCCACCAGTTCGATGTAAAGAATGAATTACTCCATTGAGATATCGAAGAAGAAGTGTATATAGAAGTCCCTCCAGGATACAAGAATGAGAGTCAGGAAGAAACGATGTGCCGATTAAAAAAGGCACTCTATGATCTGAAACAATCTCCTCGAGCATGGTTTGAGAGGTTTACTATAGCCATGAAAAAATATGGGTATAAGCAAAGCAACTCAGACCATACCTTGTTCTTAAAAAGGACATGGGCCCTAATAACTTGTTTGATTATTTACGCCAATGACATGATTATCACAGGGAATGACAAAGAAGAAATGTACAGACTCAAGAGGAACTTGTTTGAAGAATTTGAAATGAAGGATCTCAGAAATTTGAAATACTTCCTTGGAATCGAGGTGCTAAGATAAAGAAAAGGGATTTTTATATCCCAAAGGAAGTATATTCTGGATTTCCTGGCAGAGACAGGGTTGTTGGAAAGCAAACCCGCTTAAACTCCAATGGTAGTGAATCATGACTTACAACTATCAGAAGGAGCAAGGCTGGCAGATAAAGAGCGATATCATAGGCTGGTGGGCAAGCTTATATATTTGTCACATACTCGACCAAACATGTCTTATGCGGTCGGAGTAGTAAGCCAATTTATGCATCAACCTCAAGTTGAGCACATGGAAGCATTCACGAGAATAATGAGGTACTTGAAGGGCACGTCGGGGAATGGAGTTTTGTTCATAAGAAATAATCATCTGGAAATACAAGGTTACACAGATGCTGACCAACCCAGTTGATCGGAAATCAACATCCGTATATTTTACCTTTATTGGTGATAATCTAGTAACCTGGAGAAGTAAAAAGCATAAGGTGGTGGCTCTCTCAAGTGTAGAAGTGAAATTTCGTGGGATAGCTTGAGGATTAACAGAAATCCTATGGCTAAGAAAATTGATGACAGAAATCGGTTTTCCACCAACCGAATCATGTGAGTTACTATGTGACAATAAGGTTGCAATCATTATTTCGTAAAATCCAGTGCAACATGATCAGACCAAGCACATTGAAGTGGACAGACACTTCATAAAAGAAAACCCTGAGGCTGGAAACATCAAACTGCCTTTCGTTCGCTCTGAGCACCAGCTAACAGATATACTCACCAAAGCAGTGAACTCAAAGGTATTCAAGGAAGTACTATGGAAACTGAGTATCAGAGATCCGACCACACAACTTGATGGGGAGTGTTAGAACTCAACTTGAGGAGGAGTGATAGAACAAGTCAACAAAGCAAGAGTTAGAAATAAGTCAACAAAGCCATAAAATTAGGAAATATTGTTAAAAGTAAACAATAATATTTGACAATCTGTGCTCTAATGTAATGATGGCTATCACTACTAAATAGATAGGTAAGAGTTGTATAAGAATACCTGAATGTCTGAATTGAATGTAATAGAGCTGTAAATTCCAGATATGAATGTCATAATTACCTGTGTTATTAGCGAAACCCTAACTAGAGGATGTGGAAGAAGTACTACCTGTGAGGGAAGAGGTTTCCAGAGAGTGCATTCTGGTGTTGGATCTCAGCGATTTCGGCAGCCGCCATCGACGGGAGGTTGACGTGGATTGTTAAGAGAAGGTTTCGATGGATGAGAAATCATGTTCGGACACCAAATATTCTGGCCATTGCCTGAGATTTCGTTGTAAAGATTGTAGCTTTAATCCTCTCTGACTTGCTGACGCCCTTGCAAAAGCATAAGGACTCACTCAACACTCCCATTGTGGGGATTCGATTCACTCTGGGTCGCAATGTCAGAACTTGGGATCTGCCAAATGCGGCATTGCTTGAATAGATGGCGAGGAGATGATTGTAGCTTTCTTCTTCTTCATCGATGAGAATGGTGGAAAGCAACATGAACCTGATCGCCATGGGCAAATTCACCCATGTCTTATGGTTTTACTGTCTAATTCAAAAACTCTTGTGTTAATTTCGTTAAAATTATAGCGTTTTAATAATTAAGTTAATCTTTTTCGATTAAAATATTTAAATTTTTAATAAAATATGATTATTTTGAATATAAGTATATAGATAAAATTATGGTTAATAACTCTGATTATGAATTAGTTATGATAATGAAAATTGTATGCGCAATACTTACAATTATATCACGTAGTTTACAAATTAGGTTAATAACAAAATTGCTACCCTAACTTTGAATACTTTACAAATCATAACCCAAACTTTATTTTTTTCAAAAAGTTTTACCTAAACTTTGACACTTTGAACAAATTGTTATCTTAGTTAAAGTTTTCGTTAAATATGGAGAACAAATGACGTGACAACATATGATTAGTCCGTGATTTAAAAAACTATATTATTTTTAAAAACTACAAGGAAAATAAAAAAACATAATAATAGAGAAGATAAAGAGTTTTTAATATAATACTTTTATTAAAAATATAAAATAAAATAATAATAATAAATATTTTTTATTTTATTTCATTTTCATATTTTACATAAAAATACTATATTAAAAGCTCCTATTTTTTCAGTTATTTTTACAATTTTAATATTTTGGAATTTTAAAAATCATTTAGTTTATAAATTCTGGTTCAATCATATGTTTTCACGTTATTTTTCGTTCATATTTAACAAATAATTTAACAAAAGTAATAATTTATCCTAACTCTAAAAATATAAAAAATAAAAATTAAGAAGCAATTTTAAAATATCTAAAATTAATATACCAATTTAATTAATAATCTTTAAAAATATAATATAATTATAATTAACCAGAGACCTTTTAGACTAGATTAGGGAGAGAGAAAAGAGGAATGTACATAATTAATCAGTGGTCATCGATGGTCTGATCAGATCACATTCATTACTTCAGTTCAGTTGCCTTCTTTAGCCGACACTAATGATAATACAACGAAGCACCTATCTTCCACTTAGTATGAAATTTTTTTAAAAAGTAGGCACTGTGCAAAAATAATTTGAAAAAGTAAGTATACTGAAAAAATATTTAGCAAAATGTATATAATCGCTACTGGGGTAGCGTTTTTTACAACGTGCGTTACTTTGAGTAGCGTTTTTCAAAAAACGCTACTAGGGGTAGCGTTTTTCATAAAACGCTGCTTGGGGTAGCGTTTTTATAAATTTCGCTACCCCTAGTGGCGAAATTTCTTCTCTTTTTTTTTTTTACGTTATTGACGATTTGATGTTTAATTAAAAAAATTTAAAAAATTTAAAAAAATGACAGTAAGTAGATATTTTAATTTCGATTCAAATGATGCAAAAAATATTAAATTTGGACTTACGGATTGACTGTAGGCTCTTCCATAAGTTGAGATATGAAAATTTGACTTAAAAAAATATAACTCATACCGTGTAAGTTCAAACTGACCACAGTGATAATCATTTATGTCATAATTCAATTATATACCTAGGTTAATTTTTTTTATTAGAAATATAGTGATTTTGTAACCTAACATCGCTTGTCTTAAAATTTGACCGAAATAATCAAATGCATTAGGTGAGAAATTTAATTATGTACTTACTCAAAAAAAATAAAAAAAATTAAAGTGAGTAGATAATTTAATTACAAATTAAATGACGTTAACTAGACGTTAAATTTTTGCTTTTAGACTGACCGTATAATACAATACGTAATTTACTTTGTATTATATCGTATTATACGGTCAGTCTAAAAGCAAAAAATTAACGTCAACTTAGCGTCATTTAATTTGTAATTAAATTATCTACTCACTATAAGTTTTTTGATTTTTTTTGAGTAAGTACATAACTAAATTTCTCACCTAATGCATTTGATTATTTCGGTCAAATTTTAAGACAATCGATGTTAGGTTACAAAATCATTGTATTTCTAATCAAAAACATTACCCTAGGTAGATAATTGAATTACGACATAAATGACGTTCACCGTGGTCAGTTTGGACTTACAGGGTATAAGTTATATGTTTTTTAAGTCAAATTTTCATATCTCAACTTACAGCAGAGTCTACAGTCAATCTGTAAGTCCAAATTTAAGATTTTTTCATCATTTGAATCGAAATTAAAATATCTACTTACTGTAATTTTTTAAAAAGTTTTTAATATTTTTTTTAATTAAACATCAAATGGTAAAAAAAATCAAAAACGTAAATAAAAAAAAATCGCCACTAGGGGTAGCGAAATTCATACAAATGCTACCCATAGTAGCGTTTTTTAAAAAACGCTACCCCCAGTACCGTTTATATACATTTTGCTAAATATTTTTTCAGTATACTTACTTTTTTAAATATTTTTTGCACAGTAGTTACTTTTTAAAAAACTTCCTTAGTATGTAGTATAGTATAGAGTGTTGTCATCAATCAAATATGAAAAGGCAACTTTAACAACAATAAAAAAACATATAGAATATCATCATAATAAAAAGAGATATATAGAAGGTGTTTGGAGTAATATTTAGGGGTGATCATGGTGTTTGGAGTAATATTTAGGGGTGATCATGGTCTGGTCGGATCGGTCTATTGGGCAATATCGAGACCGATATCGAAATTTCAGTTTTGACTTCTGGAGGACTGAAATCGACTTTGTAAAAAAAACAAGTCGACCTCGCTTGACTCGGGTCGGTTTCGGTCTTGGACCGAAAACTTTGGTAAAAAACAAATCACTGAATCGCAGCTGGATTGACCAAAAAAATTCTAGCAACTGAACTCGGCCATTTCAAGAACTGGAAGAGAAGCAGGGAGGACAGACAGACCGACGGGAAGAGATGGAGACGACGAGACAAACTGGAAGATATGCATAAGCTAAATGGACGGACGACGGGACTCATAGAATTAGAAGACATGCTAAACTGGAAGAGACGCTTAGAGATGCAGAAGCTTAACTGGAAGAGATGCAGAAACTTAACGGATGGAAGAGATGCAGAATTTAAATTAAAATTTATAGGGTTTTCATAAAAGTTGGGCTTTGGGGGGGGGGAATCTGAGACCAAGCCGGAGCACGACTTTAAAGACAAAAATTATCTGCTCGGTCTCGATCCTAGTTGGACCGGTCTTGTCGGGAATTCGATCCAACCAGTCTTTTTTTATCAACACTATTAATATTAGAGGTATCATTCACATAAACTTCACTACCATTCTGAGTAAGTATTTCTCTATCATATATGCATATAATGTCGGCCTCTATCGTTTGGGATCCTAAATATTTTTCAAAAAACAACGCTTACAATAGTAATTTTCTAAGTTAACATGCAAATAAAAATTTATCATACCTGGAGATGATTTGAAAGCTAAAGAGATAGAGATGTTGATGACGGAAGATAAGTGAGAAAAATGAGATATCCTTTCCAATTTTATAGAAAGTCTTCGTTGCTTTCCTTAACTGTTTAGTTGAATGACTACGGAATATCGCAACTGCGTATGTGCAGATTGTTTGCATTTACAGTGCAATGGTGAACAGAATCGAACAAGATGAAAACGAAATGGACAAGATGAACAAGAACCCTAGAACACATGAGAGAAACGGGATAAGCTTTCTGATTTCCAAACCATCTTACTATTCAGCGTTTACAGACTTAGTATTTAACAAAGATGAAGAGTTGATAATTGCAAACAGACCCCACATGAATTACAATCAGATTTTTCGGCTATTGAACAATAAGCCCTTAAGTTTGAATCCTAGACAGTTTGTACCCTAATGTTTACATACTTCAATATTCCCCCATGAAGTTCGGTTATCAGCATCTTGGTAGACTGCATGGTTGGACAGCATGGTGCACTGAGGTGAGCTGCATTCCAGCAATTGCAACAGGCTGATAGTCCTGTAACAAACAGACCTAACAGGTTCTAACTCAACTGTACCAAAATACATATGCTGAAACAAGTGCCAATTCGAGATAGAAAGCATAAGACACATAAAAAACCTTTAGAAGAGATCCGAATGACAGAGAGGTTTGAGCCTCTTTCTTACCAGTGTGATTGGAAGGTTTTGCCTTCATCTTTTGATTCCTCAAGAGTAAACACTTGGAGTATCTTTCAGTTGTCTCCAATTGATAGTAAATACTCTGTTTTTGGAACTAAATCACACCCTATGTCATTACCTGTGGTAGGGAGGTTTGAGCCTCCATCTTAAAATCCTCAAGAGGGTGTAGACAACACCACTCTGTTTTTGGATTGACACCACAGGAATTTAAGTAGAAGATGGCACGCTAAACAGAATAACCAGCTAAGGCACTTAGAACAGAATATGCATATAAGACAGGGGAGTCGAACCAAGAGAGATCTGAATGAATCGACTTACCAGTTGTCGCAATGCTGAAACACAGATTCAGCAGCAGCATCAGCAACGAACCGCAGACGTAACCAAGACCTATACCAAATCATGACAGAAATAAAGCAGTAATAAAACAGGTAAGGCACTTAGTGTTGAAGGGAACTCAAGGAAGCATCAGTGGAGCCAGTAGTACCATCGGAGTAACTAAAGTCAGCTATGTAGGCAGCAACAGAACTGAGTTCTTGAACAGAAGTGACTCCTAGTTTTTTTCTAAATGGAATGAACAATTTAGCCGTAAGGGGCTTAGTTAAAATATCCGCAACTTGTTCAGTGGCAGGGACAAAGTTAATCAGTACCTGTCCTGCAGTAACCTTTTCACGAACAAAGCATAGGTCAATTTCGACATGCTTCATTTTTGAGTGTTGAACAGGGTTTTCCGAGATTGCAACTGCACTACAATTATCAGTCCAGATAGTAGGGGTAGATGCAAGAGAGATGTTTAACTCAGATAAAAGAGAAGTTACCCAGAGGACTTCACAGACAGCATTGGCCACTGCACGGTATTCAGCTTCTGCTGAAGAGCGGGCCACGACCTGCTGCTTCTTGGAGCTCCAAACCACGGGATTTCCATTGAGCAGCAGGAGGTGACCCGAGATTGACCTGCGATCCGAGGCATCACCACCCCAATCTGCATCAGAATAAGACGTTAAGGTAGCATCAGTACACGAAACAGAGGGGTCAGCATTAAACATTAACCCATGATCAAGTGAACCTTTTAGGTAACGCAAGATACGAAGGACAGCTTTCCAATGAGAAAGATGGGGGTTTTGCATAAACTGACTGAGCCTATTAACAGCAAAGTGAATATCTGGCCTAGTAATGCAAATATGTTGAAGTGCACCTAAAGTACTTCGAAAAAGGAAACCATCGGAGAACGGTTCTTGGTCAAGAAGCATACCTGATTTAGACAGACACTTACCCGTCATTGGTGTGGGAAGTGGGTCAGCATCAGTAAGACCTGTCTTTGAGAGTAAGTCACAAGTGTATTGTTTTTGACCAAGCAAGAGTGAGTTAGATGTGCGATGGACTTCCATACCCAAAAAATGATGAAGGACCCCTAGGTCCTTAAGTTGAAATTCATTGTTGAGTTGAGAGATAACATCACAGATAACTTCATCCGAACTTCCTGTGATGACTATGTCATCAACATATACTAACAGTAGAACTGACCCAATGTTAGACATTTTGATAAAAAGGCAGTTGTCCGAATTAGAAACTGAAAATGACAAGGAATTTAACAGAAAACATCTAAGACGTTCAAACCAGGCCCGAGGGGCCTGTCTAAGGCCATAGATTGCCTTATGGAGATGGCAGACCAAGGGTGTGCCGTGGGAATCACGAAGCTGAAAGCCTGGTGGTTGTGTCATATAGACATCTTCCAACAAATCACCGTGAAGGAAAGCATTATTTATGTCAATTTGCCTAATGGTCCAGTGATGAGTTAAAGCAATTGTGAGAATAATTCTCATGGTTTGGGGTTTGACTACAGGACTAAACGTGTCCTGAAAGTCAAACCCAGGTTTTTGTGAAAAACCCCGGGCAACAAGCCGAGCTTTAAGACGATCAACTGAACCATCAGGTTTTCTTTTAGTCTTAAATAACCACTTACAGCTTATAGGGAGGCGGCCCGGTGGTAAAGGAACAAGGGACCACGTGTTGTTATTGGTGAGGGCATCCAATTCAGCACGGACTGCAGTGGCCCAGCTGGAATGATTCATGGCTTCATGAATGTTGGCAGGTTCGGAAGGGGCATCCGAAGAAATATCTGCAGCAAGCAAAGCCTCATGAGATCTAGTTTTGGACCTGGTTTGCATGGGATGAATAGAAGGCCGAATGTCAGGCTTAATAATAGGAACTAAAGTAGAGTCAAGGGAGCTTGAAGGTACATACCTGATGGAGGGAGGATCAGGGTCAGAAACAGGAAGAGGAGTTAAGGAAGTAGAGTTGGGGAGTGAAACCTGAGTGTTATGTTCACCAAATGGAACAAGGACAGAACCAGAAGTTGAAGCCATTGTGGTGTTAGGGACATACCTGATAACCGTATCAGCAGATTGTGTAGGAGGTGAGCATGCAGATCCAAACAGGAGCAGGCGCCTGTGAGGGAGCTGACACAGGGGATGGTGCCAGCGGATCTGAAAGAGATGGTGACAGAGGAATGGACCCAGATTGTTGTGTCGGACCAGAGACGTGTTGAGAGTCTGGAGAATGGGGAGCAGTGATGTCCGGATCCTGTAGCATATCAGAGTTAAAAGGTAGAAAGAAAGGATGAGAAGTTACCGTGTTCTTGACGGATGCCGAGTTGAGGAAAGGACCTGTTTTATCTGCAAAAGGGAATTTGTATTCATGAAAGGAAACATGTCTAGAGATGTAAATTCTTCCCGTGGCATCTAAACAACGGTAACCATGATAGGATGAGCAATAACCAAGGAAAACACAAGGAACCGAACGGAAATCAAGTTTGTGAGAATTATAGGCACGCAAATGGGGAAAGCAGAGACACCCAAACACCCTAAGAAACATAAGGTCAGGTTTTAATTTGAACAGGCATTCATGAGATATATCACCTAACACACGCGTGGGAAGTCTATTAAACAAAAAAACCGCAGTAAAAAATGCATCACTCCAATAATGTAAAGGCATGGAGGCTTGAGCCATTAAGGTCAATCCTAATTCAACAATGTGCCTATGTTTCCGTTCCACAATGCCATTTTGTTCAGAGGTGTGGGGGCAAGTGAGGCGATGCTGAATGCCATACTGTTGAAGATAAGTGGAGAGAGGCTTAAATTCAGCCCCCCCATCAGTTTGAACAGCTTTGAGAACAAGCCCAAGCTGTTTTTCAGCATCTTTGTGGAACTGAATAAAGGACTGTGTGGCCTCACTCTTGGCCCGAAGAAAATAAATCCAGGTATACCGACTATGAACATCAACGATGCTCATATAGTATCGGTTACCATTGGAGAGGTATGGAGACGGACCCCAAAGGTCCACCTCCACAAGTTGAAGAGGAAACAAATAAGAGGATTTAGATGCATGGAAAGGAAGTTTCTTACTCTTACCAATTGAACAAGCAGTACAATCTTGAGGAGAAGAAGAAACATAAATTTTATTTGATCTTAATATTTGAGACAAAAGCTGAGAAGAGGGGTGGCCTAACCTCATATGCCAAACATTAACATCTGTGTTTTTATGAGCAGCAAAGCAACTAACACTTGAATCTACCCTAGGAACTATCTTAGCAGTAGAGCTTAAACGAGAACTAGACATAAAGCGATAGAATTGATCTAAATCTAAGCAGTAGAGACCATCACGTTCAGCACCAGAAAGCAGGACCTGATGAGTAGTAGAATCCCGAATCACACATTTTGAGGGGTGAAATTCGAAATACACATTATTGTCCCTGGTGAACTGCGAAACGGAAATCAGGTTTTTAGTAACATTAGGGGCAAACAAAACATTATTCAGCATAAGGGGCCTAGTTGAAGTATGCAAGGCAGAGTTACTAATACCAGAAATATCAAGGAATGAGCCATTACCTACTGTGATCTTACCTGAGCCATGAAATGGAGCCGTGTCAGCTGCGGCTGTGTGAGTGAGATGATGTGTGGCCCCCGAGTCCGGATACCAAGCTGCTGTCTGAGCTGAAGCCACCGAGGGAATGTGAGACAGCTGAACCGAGGCTGGTAAGTTGGGCACAGATCCAGGGATAGGACCTATTGCAGGACCCGGGGTTGGAAGGCCAGGGTGAGGCACGGCCTGCTGAATGAACTGGGGCAATGCTGGTCCAGGATAGGTAAGGTAGGCTGATGCAGGTTGAGTGAAGGACTGAGGGGCTGCTTGAGGTACCACATGATAGGCTGGGAGCTGAAAGTGTTGTGCTGAACCGGGGTAGGAAGGGGCTGTTCCATATGACTGTGGAAGAGGAGGGGCAACCGGGGTAGGCATAGGAGTTGCATGCTCGGGCCAGGTGGTAACACAAAGATTAGCACTCATGTTACCACCAGCAGGATTACCATTTGATGGATCGGTCACTCCCACAAAATTAGTGTTAAAACGTTGAAAGCATCTATGAACAAGATGACCGAGCTTACCACACAGTTGGCATTGAGGTTTGTTGGCACTGGATCCCCTACCACGACCCCGACCACGTCCCATGTATGGTGGGGAGGGGGCCGAATGCTGATGGTGGTCAGATGAGGCTGAGTAGGTAGAGTGTGGGTTCGGATCAGCGGACACACCCTTGGACGGTATGTCCAAGGGTTTGACCGAATCAGCACTCAAGGAGGGAGCTGCAGGAAGAGCAGGTCTAGACACAACATTAACAGCAGGAGGAATATCAAAGATCAGATCCCTTTGTCTAGTTTCCGCATCTAACAGGACCGAGCAAACAGACGTTATGTCATAGGGGTTTCTACTAGCATGAATTACAGCAGCAACATGATCAAATTGACTCTTAACACCATTCAAGATTATAGAGATTTGTTGAATTTCTTCTATAGGGTGGCCACAACTAGCTAGACTATCACATGTGGTTTGAATATCAGTAAGATAATCACGCATAGGTTGATGAGGGAGCTTACGGATTTTTAAACGATCATACAAACTCATGATGCGAGTAGTAGAAGAGGATGAGAATACCTGATGAAGCTTTTGCCAGATAGAGCATGCTGTCATGCATCCTAGAAGACACCTATTGACCGAAGGGGAAATAGAAGCAAGAAGCCAAGATGCTAATGAACTATCACGTTGAATGAATTTAGGATATTCCGGATTTTCAGCATTGTTACCAGCTGCATCCACAATGAATTGTGGGACAGCAATGGTACCAAATAAGTGAGCCTCAAGATTAAAACCCCTCACCGTGAGTAAGACTTGTTGCTTCCAAGATTGGAAGTTCTCGTCCCCAATGAGTAACGAGATTTTCTTACTCGAAAAAACAGGTGAGGAGTCATCCATAATGGCAGCACAATCAAAGAGATAACCGGTATAAAAACAGAACAAAGAAACAAATAGGTGCAGTACCGAATTGAAACTGAACTAGGGCAGAAACTAAGCTAAGGAAAAAACCGAAATGCAGCAGAACTTACAGTAAGAGATAAGCATGTGACAGCATAATAAGAACAATTTAAGAACAAAGAAACATAAAGGTGCAGTACCGAATTGAACAGAACTAAAGCAGGAAATGAACATAAGATAACATCATAAGAACAACATTAATGAATTGAAGACTGATAGATACACCGAAGGCACGGCTAGGCATTTCATCAAACAGTTGAAGAACACCCAGCAGCTGCAGCTTATCACTTCGGGATGCAGGGATTATGAAGCCACAGCATCACCGAAGGGAGAAAACACCAGCATGAAGACCAGAAACGAGAATCAATAAGAAAAACGGATGAGAATCATGGATTGATTTCAACCGAGAAACACCAAGGAAGAACAGCGGAAGCACAAAAAACGCAGCAAAGGAAACACAATCAATCAGTAACACGAGCCCAGCTTGCTAAGGAGCAAGAGCAGCTCTGATACCATGTTTGCATTTACAGTGCAATGGTGAACAGAATCGAACAAGATGAAAACGAAATGGACAAGATGAACAAGAACCCTAGAACACATGAGAGAAACGGGATAAGCTTTCTGATTTCCAAACCATCTTACTATTCAGCGTTTACAGACTTAGTATTTAACAAAGATGAAGAGTTGATAATTGCAAACAGACCCCACATGAATTACAATCAGATTTTTCGGCTATTGAACAATAAGCCCTTAAGTTTGAATCCTAGACAGTTTGTACCCTAATGTTTACATACTTCAATACAGATTGCAATGCAGTGCGACATTCTATTTACTTATTGCCAAAAATGCTACTCCCGGTAGCGTGTTACCGAGGATAAATCGTAATCACATTTTCTTAAATAAATTTTTACCACACTTTCTTTTTCAAATATAATTACGAAGTTAATTATTTTTTCAAAAAATTCATTTTCTAATAATAATAATAATAGTTGAGGCTCATAAATTAGGGGTGATAAAAAAAGACTGTTGGACCGAATTCCCGACAAGACCGACCCGAGACCGAGCGAGCGAGTTTTTTTCTTCAGGGTCGGTCTCGGTCTCGGTTTTTTTTCTTCCCGAAAGCCCGTTTAGGACCGGCCCGAACCGAAGGAATGTGGATTTGAGATTTTCATAATACCACACCGAAAGGAATGTAGATTTTGAAGGTTTTCTATCTCTATAAAAGCTGCATCCTGATAAATTTACTAAAGAATACCGTGAGCTCATAGTGTTATTTTGAGAGGTGAAGTATTCTTTCGCCTTTTACTAAAGAATACCGTGAGCTCATAGTTTTTTTTTGGCGTGCAGATTCGGTCCAGGACCGAGAGGCCCGAGTCAAGAAAGACCGACTCGGGCGGACTTTTTTGGTCGAGGTCGATCTCGATCTCGGTCCTTCAGAAGGCAAGACCGAAATTTCGGTCTCGGTCTTGCCTTCAGGACCGACCTGCCCATGATCAGCCCTACCATAAATGAACTGTATAAATGGATCAGAGACGGCTCTCTCATTTAACAATGAAGAACTTTTTTAAAAAAGTAAGTATAATTAAGAAAGTATTTTAAAAAATAAGTATAAGAAGATATTTTAAAAAATAGCAATACGCGCTACTTTCATGGTAGCGTGTTGTAGTATAATTTTTTTTTCTTTTAATGATACGATATTTAATTAAAATTAAATTATGTATTTGTTAAAAAATTAGAGTGAGTAAATATTTTATTTGTGATTCACATTATGCAAAAAAATAATAAATTTGAACTTGATTATAAGTTCTGCCCTAAGTTGAAATATGAACATTTGACTTAAAAAATCTAGCTCAGACTCTATAAGTCCAAAATCAACACCGTTAGCGATATTTGTGTTGAATTTTAATTATCGGCCTATTCTATTTTTGTTTTTTAATTTTTTAATTAGATATATAATTAAATTTTTAACATAACAGTTTTCGGTAAAATAAATTAGGTAAATTTTTTAATTATATACACAATAGATAAATTTTCGGACATAAAGAATCGTTAACTAGATGTTGAGTTTTGATATATATAGTGATACACAACGAGATGCACCAAGTACAAATCCATACCGACGGCAGCGGCATGGACAAACACCGGTGACGAGAAACTGGAGAAAGAATGCTTCTGTTCTCATTCTCATAATTGAAACGTACAAACAAAACCACAAAAAGACCATCTTTCCTACCAACTATTGATAATTGCTAATTATCCCTATTGTAAAAGATAGTGCTAAATAAGTCCTCAAAGTATGTATACTTCAACAGGAGTCACCCTGCTCTGTCCCCCTAACACAATAACCGATGACATTGGACTCAAACCTAACTCAACATCATCAAAGAAATTAAACAGTATGTCTGGGCATGTACAACTTAGACATTACAAAGCAAGCCGATTTTTATTGGCCACTTTCAATTCAACGCACATTCAAAGATTAATACATTACAACAATAATACATCAATCAATGAATATTGGTTGGGTGGTGCACTCAACGCTCAATGTGGAACCAATACAGAAGGAAGCAGTGAGATTGTAGACTGATGAGTTTCATTACTCTCCTCCCTAGTCAGTGTTCATTTTCTTTTCCTTGTAAAGAAAATGAAAGATTTAATCCAGAAACCAAAAAAAAAAAGAGTGGGGGCTAGCTCTCCAGAATATCACCAGTAATTGTGAACCAGGGTCATGATCGTTTCTGTAGTCTCTGAAGAAGATCCAGTAACGATCCAGCCTTCCTCTTGGCCCTCTCCGTGCCATTTAGGGCAAGCTCCGTCAACGGAAGCAAAGCTCCAAGCCTACTTATGCAACCCAGATTCTCTGCATCTTTCTTGCACAATGCCAAAAGTATGGCTGCTGCATTCTCTCTGTTACTTGGAAAACCCTTTCTCAAAAGATCGATTAACACCGGAATGGTTCTTCCCTTCACCATAGCCACCTTAGCTTCCTGGCAGCTCACCAACACTGACAGAACCGTCAGAGCTTCATCTATCATGCACTGGCTTGAATCTGTCAGAATCTTCAGTAGGGCACTTATGATTCCGGCCCTAACTGCACGGCCCTTGTTTCCCTGATAAATGCAGAGGTTATATAGAGCAGTGGCTGCATCTTTCTTCCCCCTTGTGCTTCCTGTCTGCAGCAAATCAACCAAAGCCACAATGGCACCCGAAGCTCCGATGATGATCTTGTTCTCATCTCTTAGAGAAAGACTAAACAGTGTGGCTGCTGCATTCTCTCTAGCTGCCATGCTTCCAGCTCTTAGGACTTGTACAATTGAAGGAATCGCACCCGCTAGCATGATCAGACCCTTGTTGTTCTCGTATATCGACAGGTTCAGGACCGAGGTGACTGCATTTTCTTGTACTAAAGCGTCTTCTGATGTCAGCAAAGGGACCAGAGCCGGGATGGCACCTGCTTGTGCTATTAGTATCCTGTTATCAGTACTTCTCTTTGATAGCGATCTGATCTCAGTAACGGCGCTTCTGACATCTTCCATGGGGGATATGCTACAGAGCTTCCTAACAAGAGCCTCAATGGTTGCTATCTCCCCACTGATGTCACGGAACGAACCATCACTGTTCTTAATTTTCCCATTAAGTATTCCCAAGGGCTGCTCCACACTGTAGATGGAACACCATTGGCTGATCAGACTCCTGAGAACATAGTTTGGGGTAAGTGTCAGGTTATGGAGCTTCTGTTGAGTTTTGGGGCATGTTAGGTTGCCATTGTCGATCCACCTCTGTATATAGGATCTCTCATATGTCTGAAATACAACAATCATCAGAATATTTGAGCTGAGTTGTTGAAGACAACAGCAATCAGTACCATGAACGGGGATTAGAAAAGTTGATGTTTACCTGGCCTGTTGCAACAATAACGGGATCTCTCATTATCTCCAAGGAAATTGGGCAAAGAAAATCATCAGGTATTGCAACTGCTCCCTTATTAGATTCATCCTCCAGAATTTTTCGGCCTAAGATGTCTTCCTTTTCATCGGAGACTAATAAGGATCCGTCCTTTCTATCAGTATCTGCTGGAAATACTTTTACTGATGAAGTAGAATCTCCTCTTCTGCTCTCTCTTAGTCTCTCTGTTTTAGAGCCATCAATAAATAATAGTCCTGGAATGGTGCTTTCATGTGCAGAGGATACTTCATGATCAATATTACCAATGTTGTGCACATGCAATGTTCTGATAGCTCGGCCTGGTTGGAACAGATCAAGATCTTTCAGCAACGGTTGGGATATCGCCCGAGACTGCATTTTTGTGTTCATCGGTCCATACTTATCTGATGCTCGTCTCAATTGTGTTCTCACCAATTCAACCTACAAAAATAAATAGTATTTAGAAGAAAGTGGCAAAGGGTTGGTTACCACAATTCTCAAGGAGATGACCTAACCTGCTCTTGAACTTCTTCAGAGATATCAAATTTGTCATGAGGTATGTTTCCTAGTGCTTTCTCCAACTTCCACATGACGCATTGAAATTGAAACGTGATTCTTTTCGCTACACCCTCCTGCAGTATATGGAGAAGAATACTATAACTTAGAGTGGAGCCAGACAAGATAGGTGCATAAGTTCATGATGCAAATCATGACCAAACTTTACAATTGGTAACCAATCAGTTTGCGCTAAAGATAGTATAATAAATAATTTCAAACGAGAGATTTGTATCCGAATTGTATAACGGATCATCATGTCAAAAGCAATTATTCAATATGTCTATTGAAGAAAGAAATATATGTTATTAGATCAATAATGAGTAGGCTGTACATGACATCATTTACAAACATCACATTAGTTCTACAGGTAAAGAGAAGCCGCATGATCATCAGCTTCCTAGGGTATGCTATCACTCTCAGATCCATAATAATAAACAAAGCAGGAATTAGGACGATTCGTGTCACCATCAGAAAAACTTGAATATAATCAGGCCACATTATTTTTATGGTGTGAATTGCTTCTACAATTTTATGGTTAAAATTCTTCACAATGTAGTATGTCAATAAGGATTCGAACCATCCTTGATTATCAGGCCACAAATTTAAGACAGGAGCATAATCATCAGCTCCAATAAAGTCCCAAACATGGAAATGAAAGAGGATAAGAAAGATTTGAAGTCTAATTTGACTAACTATCCACTCTAAAGCATTAATAAGCTAGCCTAAAGGATAGGATTCAAATTACAGCATAAGTCATCGATCGAGCTCGAAATGCCGAATTAGAGACGCCATTTCAACTTAACGAAATAAAATGAAGTAGAAACCAAGTGTCGTAAGAACTTACGAAGGATGTGGAGGAATCGAACTTCCAAGCAGTGGAAACGAGGCGCTTAGCGGACCGAAGAGCAGCGACAAGATCCGAAGACCAGGAGCTGACCGACCAAGAGCGAGAAGTGGAGCTTCCGTAGAAATCCTTAATCTCCTCGAACAAGTGAGTGAGAACCGAGATCTTCCGCATTAAATCTACACAGTCCTTCTTGAATAGATCTCCGCTCCCTCTGTTGGCCTCTCCAGCACTGTTACCAACTGCTGATGCTCTTGTGATCTGTTGTACCAGCTCAAGCATCACCGCCGTCTCATCGCCAGCTACAACGCCGGCCATATTTCTCTTAACTCTACTCCCTCTCTATCTATAAGTTAGCAGCAAGTTCAAGGCTCTGCGTTAAATAAAATGGAACTGTAGAAGTATGACGCTGCTCCAACAGATTAAATTGCAAATAAGACCCTAAATAATTTTTATAAGTTGAGTTTTGGTCCAAAAGAATAAAGATATCAATCATCAGCTTGCAAGACGCAGAAGTAGAAAACAAGTGCGGGCTAATCTGTAATTTAGTCAAAGATAAACGATTTGATAGGCTTGTTCATGAACCGATTCGGGGTCGAACCGGTTCTGAACTGAACTGGTCTGGTTTGAAAAAAACTAGTACATTTTTCTGCTTCTAAAAAAACTGGTATGGTTTAAGGGAAAAAGAACTGGTCTGGTTCGAACCGATTCATAACCGGTTCGAACTGTTCTAGTCTGTTTTTTATTTAATAACAATTTTGGTTCGGAAATAATATGGTTCAAATTGAACCTAAACCGGCTGAAAACCTGTCCAACACACTGAACCGTCTGAAAAAATACTGAACCAACTGAAAAACACTGAATCGGCTGAAAAAACACTGAACCGACTGAAAAATACACTGAACCGATAGAAAAATACACTGAACCGATTGAAAATCTGTTCCACAACCAACTAAAATCCTGTCCAACATCAACATACGAGAGTCCAATATATCTCTAGGTTTGGTTTATTGAAGACATCTCTAGGTTTGGTTTAATTTTAGACCGGTTTAGTTGATTTTGTTTCAAACCGGTTCTAAAATTATATAGGTTTAAAGTGATTTGATTTAAATTTAAGTATAAACCAGTATAAAAAAAGAGTTGAGTCGAACCGATTCGAACTGGATTTTTGGTACTATTTTGAACTGTTCTATTTGAAGGCTAAAGACACTGGTCTGGTTTTGGAACTAGTTCGGTCGAATCGTTCGAACCAAACCAGTTCCAGACCAGACCAGTTTGTCCGAACCAATTCATTTGGACAAGCCTACGATTCGACAAAAATTACAGCGATCACGGGCATAGTTATCAGACTGGATCGGTCATCGAACCGGTGAGGGGCCGGTTCACGGTTCAGCCGGTCCAACCCGGTTTAGTGTGTGGTTCACTGTTCACAAGGGGGAAAAAAGTGAAAACTTAAAATACATACATAGTCTCAAACACAAACATAATTACCTCAAACTACTTAGTCTCTCACACACACAAACTACATAGTTTCAATTTCAAACACACATTACTCTCAATTCTCAAACACAATAGTGTCAAAATCAAACACAATGACAATAGGTTTAAACCTAGCAGTGAACCTATAAAATTTATAAAATCATATAAAAGTTATGAAAAAATACATGATATACTAACATAAAAAAAACTATATATATAGTTTTGTATAGATTTTTTTTCATTCTTTTTAATGACTCTTTTTTGTATGATATTATGTTTGTTTCTAACCTTGTTTTCAATTTCTCCTATAGTTCCGTACTTTTAGTCTTGTAAATTAAAACCTACAAACATTTTTTTAATGTTTGTTTGATAGGTATTTTAATAATTTATCTTTAATATTATTTTTTTCCAAATGTTATCACTTTTTAAAAGTTTTTATAATTCTTCTATTTCATCTACTTATTGTTTCTTGATTTATTTATATTATATGTGTCGTTTTAGATTCTTTTGAACATAATATACACTATAGGATGCAAATTATAAAAAAAATATTTTTAAGGTAATTTGGACGTCAAGTAGAATAGAATTTTTTTTCTTTTTTAAAAAAATATTTAAGAACCAAGTCTATTTAAATTTTCACTCTAAAAACAAAACACTGTTTTTTCTCTCTTCCACCTTAAAAAAAAAGGTAAAAAGTGAACCGAAAACCGGTCGGTTTTTGGAAAACTGTCTGGTTCAACCCGGTTCAAACACTGTTCATTTGTAAAACAGTATTTTAACTGAACCAAATCGGATAGGGGTCCGGTTCCCGGTTGGACCGCCGGTCCGGTTCTGATAACTATGATCACGGGAGAGATTTTGTCCACAATGCAATGCTAGGAGGTTTTTTTTTTTGTTAATAAGTTTCCTTCATTAGATTAATCATTGGTAGCAATAGTTTTATCTAAAAGTAATAACGAAATTAGAATAGATGGTGGTACGAAAACTCAATTCATCGGACACATCTCTCTTTTGGATTGTTTGACAATCCAATTTGCACACCTGTTTGCTTGTCGCTTGATCCATTTCCATTCAATCCCCGAGATGTTGTTCGCTTTCCTCCTGATTATCTATTTAATGATTTGCTCGCAGTCAGATTCTATGATGATGTCCCCCCCAGTTTCGATGTAGCGCCGACTCTACCGCATGTAGTATGGCTCATGCTTCTGCATTGATCGTTGATGTGTCACGCTGCGTCGAGTGGCGTCCATCCATCATGGCTTCGTGTGTGTCTCTAATTATAACCTTTGTTCCGCTCCTCCTTGGGTCGGGGTCCCATGCTCCATCACAGCTTAATTTGATTTTCCCTCGTGGTGGCGGTTTCCACCCCTTGATCTAGTTACTTGCCACCCTATCCGCTTACCCCGTTCTTGTTGCAATTTTGCCTCCCTCATTTTTTATGCTATCCACATGCCTCTTTCGAGGGTGGTCCGGGGGTTCGACACATAGTTATCAGAACCGGATCGACCATCGAACCGGCGAGGGGCCGGTTCACGGTTCACTGTGCGGTTCACTCTTCACAAGGGAAAAAAAACTGAAAACTTTAAATGCATACATAGTCTCAAACACAAACATAATTACCTCAAACTACATAATCTCACACACACACAAACTGCATAGTTTCAATTTCAAACACACATTACTCTCAATTTTCAAACACAATACACAATAGTGTCAAAATCAAACACAGTGACAATAGGTTTGTTTAAACTTTAAACTTTAAACATAACTTCTAAACTTCTCTTTGATCACCTCCACTCCAATATATGCATACCCACCACTAGTTTCTTCATTGTGATAGACTAAATTATCTTCAACCCCAACAACATTTATTGTCAAGTTTGCATCTTCATCTTCATTGTCATCACCATCATCAAGATTTAACTCATCTAAGCATAAAGATAAAAGAACATTAGTCATTTTAAACCAATGATAACAATAAAATATAATTATCTTACCATAATTAAGCAACTCATTAATTGTACATCTCTCCAATTCACGACGGAAAACTTCTAACTCTTCATTTGATAAGGCTGAAAGCTCATCCTCTAATATCCAAGCAGCTATAAGACCAAATTTCTCAAAGTCAAGAGGATCATAAAATCTATCATTGAAGGAGTTACTGCAAATAAAAAAAAATAAACTTTCTAATGTAATCAAATACATGTGATTATATACAGAAATAAGAATTTAAACTCTTAACGTTGTTGCAACTGCAAGTTATAATGAACATAAACAAGATCATTCAACCTTTGATGTTCCAGTCGATTCCTCTTCTTAGAATGAATATGCTCAAAGATACTCCAATTCCGCTCACAACCAGAGGAACTACATGTTTGACTTAGTATGCGAATTGCCAATATTTGAAGATTTGGTGTTGAATTACCATGTAGCATCCACCATTGATCTAAGACAAAATAAGTTAAATAATACTAATTAGTAATTACTAACCATATAGTTTAAAAAATCTTTAGATGTAGATATTTACCTGGAGCCATTCTTGCACGATAAGCTATGGTAGAAAACTTTCCAAAGTCACCTTTCGCATCCTTAAACATTGTCATCTTATTTCGAATGCTCTCTCCCAAATGTTATTCTGAGCAACATATCTTTCTGACATCAATCAATCCTGATATTGTGCCACGTTGCTTTCCTATTTCTTCTGAATTATATTGAAACTGAGGATTTAGCCAATAACCAGACGCATGCAAATTCATGTGAAGTTGTCTATCCCATCTTGAATCCAGAATCTTAATATAAGGTTCAATCCCCTTCTTTCTTCGTTGAAACCGTTTCAACAACTCACTTCTTGCTTTATGCATAGCCTCATACAAATAATCGGTCTTTCATCACTATCGACAATGCGTAAAACACGCACAAGAGGCTCAGTCACTTTCACTATCACAACACACTCCTTCCAAAAAGTTGAATCAAGTATAAGATCAACAAACTTTCTTGCATGACTTTCCTTTGCATATGCGTAACTAGTCTACTCCTTAGATGTCACCATAGCTCTTAATGCATCCTTTTGAGATGAGATGCTTTGTAATGCAATAAAATTTGTCGCGAAACGGGTTGCAACAGGGCGAAGAATCTCTCTTCCACAAGTGAACTTCCTAATAAAATGTAAGGCATAACAATGATTGTATACATACTTAGTGATCTTTGAAGCATGCACTACAATATCAGTAACCTCATCTAATTTGCCAAAATCGCCTAAAATTAGGTTGATGCAATGTGCAGCACATGGAGACCAGAACAATGACTTAAACTCTTGCTCCAATAGTCTGCCCGCAGCAACATAATTAGCAGCATTATCAATAATCACATGAACCACATTTTCTGCACCAACAAACAAGACTACATCTCTGAGCAACTTGTATATTACTTCTGCTGTTTTAGAAGTATTGGAAGCATCAAGTGATTTTAGGAAAACAACTCCTTTAGGACAATAAACAATAAAATTGATTAAAGTTCGTCTTCGTTGATCTGTCCATCCATCAACCATGATTGTACAACCAGTATCTTTCCAAATAGCACGATAACTCTCAATATACTTCTTTACTTCATCAACACTTTTCATCAACAAGTGTCCCCTAAGGTCATGAAAATTAGGACTTTTATAACCTGCACCCATACTAGCAATTGCATCTATTATCTGTTGATAGTACGACGAATTAACAGAGTTAAACGGTATAGATGCAGCAGCCATCCACCTAGACACATCAAGATGACACTTTTCCACCATTTCCTTACTTTGAAGAACACTTTTCAATGTAGGTTGTGCACCTACCATTATCCTAGATTGAAACATGAGAGCTATTTTTGGTTGTATCCTTACAACAGCAACGTGCTTATCTTATTCACCATGAGATGAATTCATCTCTCCCATTGGACCCTGATTATGATCGTTTATTTCCTCACGCCGTCTTTTCTTACTTATCATATGTTGTTGCATTTCGTAGTGAATTTCTTCAGGAACTTTTTTGCAATACATAGCATTACCCCTAACTCCAGCTAAATGTTCCTTAAGCCTATGAATTCCACCCCCAGAAAATGGTTTATTGCAATGGGCACATTGCAATGTTCTTCCTTTCCCAGTAGAAGCATATACAATTTTACAATGTCCCCAAGCTGGATCAGTTTTTCCTCTAAAACTCGCAGCTTAACATAGGAGTGAACCGAACCGGTTTAACACTGCAGAAACAGACCAATCGTTTTAAACTGAAAAACCGATTGGTCTATAAAAAAAAAAAAAAAGTGAACCGGAAACCGACCGATTTTCCAAAAACCGCCCAGTTCAACTCGGTTCAAACATTGTTCATTTGTAAAATGGTCTTTTAACTTAACCAAACCGGATAGAGATCCGGTTCTCAGTCGGGACCGGTCGGACCGTCGGTCCAGTCCGGTTCTGATAACTATGGTTCGACATGTCTTTATGGTGGAGTGCCCGACACTTTCCTTCCAAATCTCCCATGTGACCGTTTCCACTCGTATTTTCACGAGGTTCACTTCTGGGTTGCTCCTCTGTGTCATCTTGATTGTGTCTTCCACCCACTCGATCCACGTCGGTGGGGTTTGGTCATGCCATCAAATCCCCACCCCTTTAAACCACACCAGGATCACCCACATGTAATGTATAAGTGTCTGATCTATTGTTTGTACCTGGTTGCAGAATGGGCATGTAGGTGAGATATTCATTCCCCTTCTGTTCAATTTTTCCAATACCGGGAGTGCTCCATTACAGCTTCTCCACATGAATTGTTTAATCTTTAGTAGTGTGTCCAGATCGCAGTCCACGTTGTCGGTGCAACTGATCGTGACGTGGATGATTGTGCTGTCTCCTCTGATCTTGTAGCTCCCGTACACGATGGTACACCAACTTGGGTTTGGCTTCTTCGTTACTTATTGTCGGTCGGACTAGTCTATATCTTCCGCTAGAGATATCTAGGTGGATGGCTTGGATTGCTGTCACTTCGGCCTGTGATAGGTCATCCCATATTTGTTCTAGATCCCACTTAGCCTCTGGTGTCTTGATGAGGTCGGCTACCTTAAGAGGTTGGGCTTGGTCGGTTGGTGATTCTCGAGAGAGTCGATGTCCTTGTATCCCCGTGATCCAAGCGTCCTGATATACTCTAATGCTTTCAATGTTGCGTACTCTCAATGCCCCTTCTTTTCAGATCACGTCCTTTCCTTGGAGTATGCTTGACCATGCCCATGGTGCACGCCCTCCCTTTGTGGCATCAAGAAAGATTTTTTCCTTGGGATACATATACTTTTAAGCACCCTTGCCCAGTAGGTTTGTGATTCGTTCTGGAGTCACCATCTCGTTTTGGTTAGCATAGAGACATTGAAAGTATTCATGTCCCGGAATTGCATTCTGCCATTTGCTTTTGGCCGCACCATGTAGTCCCATTTCCTCCAATGCGTTTTCCTTTCATCGTCTGCTTGTCCCCACCAGAACCGGGCTATTAAGACCATAATCTCCTTGCACTATGTTTTTGGGAGACAGACCAAGGCCATGGAGTAAGTGGGTATTGTCGTGATAACCGACTTAATAAGTCTCTCTTCCCGTATTACTGAGTTAGAGATTTTTCCACCCTGATATACGCCTTTGTATCCTATCCTTGAGGAATCACAATGCTTCCTTTTTCGATCTTCCCCACACCGTCGATAGGCCCAAGTATTTTCTGGCTTGTCGAGGTTCTGAGATTCCCAATGTGCATCCCACAATCTCTCTGCTACCCATTGAAGTGTAGGTGCTATAATATATGCTTGATTTCTGGAGATTGACACTTTGTCCTAGCGCAACGCTATAGTTCTCATGGATTGTTCTGAGCCTCGATGCATTTTGGATGTCCGCTTTGAGGACTAAAAGGGAGTCGTCCGCAAAGAGGATGTAGTGGATAGTTGGGCATGTTCTCCTGATCTTGATCCCTTCAAGCTAGTTACAATCCACTGCATGCATGATCTGTCTCGATTGTACGTCAGCCACTATAATAAACAAGTAAGGGGAAAGAGGGTCACCCTGTCGAATAGCACGTGTGGGGCGGAATTCAGTTGTCTTTTTTACCTTTTACAATGACACTATATCGAACATTAGATATGCAACCTTCAATCAACTATATCCACCTCGCCGGGAACCCCATCTTCTTTAATGTACCCAAAAGAAAACTCCATTCCACTCGATCATACGCCTTATTCATATTGATCTTAACTGCGCATTCTTCCTTGTTTGACCTCTTGCTTGTCCTCAAGTGATGAAATGATTCATGGACAACAAGATATTGTAGTTTATTAACCTCCCAGACACAAAAGCACTTTGGAAAGGGGTGATCAAGTGCAGGAGGATCGATTGTTTCCTATTGGCCAAAGTTTTAGACAACATTTTATACACAAAATTAAATAGGCTAATGGGGTGGAAATGGGATGTTAGACTGGTTTGGTATCTTTGGTATTAATACAATATGATTTGAGTAAAAGGAGTGGTCAAAGGTACCGTTTTCGAGGAATTGTCTAATCGCATGGATCACATCAGGTCCAACAACATCCCAGAAGCGCTAACAGAATAAACTGGGAAATCCGTCTGGTCCAAGAGATTATTTTGTCCCTCCAAGTTGGAAGGCTGCCTTTTTTATCTCTTCACTCATGGGAGTTCTCAGAAGTCGTTGGTTCATTTCTTATGTTACCACTCTTGGCATACACTCGAGAATTGCTGACTGGTCCTCTATTCTTTCAGTCCGAAAAACTTCTTAAAGTAACTTGCACATTCTTCGAGAATCTCGCCTTCTGACTCAGTCCAAGTATTGTTAGCCCTTTGGAGACTCTTTATCTTATTCTGCTTCCGTCGTTCAAGTGTAAATCTATGGAAGAAAGTGGTATTTCGATCACCTTCCCTTAGCCATTGGATTCTCGGTCGTTGCCTCCAATACGTATCTTCTCGTTTCTATTGGTCCGCTAGTCTTGCTTTTAGTCCTTGGTCTTCTTGTTCATTATGATCGGCATTTCCTGATTCTTGGAGGCTTTCAATCTTTGCCTGAATTTCAGCAATTTGAATCTTATAATTAGCCAATTTTTCCTTGCTCCACTTTTGCAACATGCGACAGCACTTGTTGAGATTCCCCTATAGTCCCCTATTCAATCTTTGGTTGGTGATGGCATCCAATTATTTCAGACCGTTCTTCACATCCCGTTTCAGCGAGTCACATTGCCTCAAATTTAAATTCCCACTTTCCCCTTCTGTCTCTATGTTCTAGTTGTAGTAACAATGGTGAGTGATCAGATCCAATCGCGGGTTTGTGAAACAGGACCGCATCCGGGTATGCGTCCATCCATGCTCCATTCGCGAGGACCCTGTCCAGCCTCTCTCGAATTTCGTCCTCATCGCTTCTATTGTTTCACCATGTAAACTGTTGACCTTTGAATCCTATGTCGGCTAGGGCCACGTCTGATATGAGTGCGTTGAAAGCATCCATTTATCTCATATCTTTAGGTCTGCCTCCCTTTTTTTCATAAAAAAAAAACTGATATCATTAAAATCGCATATGCACAGATAAGCCCATGATCTTTGCCATTCGATATCCCTTATCATGTTCCATACTTTGAGTCGTTCTTCCCATTTTGGGTGCCCGTATACATGATATATGCATATCCTCACTCGTTCTATCCATCTGGACTATCGTGCATATAATGTGTGTCCCTGTTTGCAAAACGCGGACTTCGACCACTTTTTGCCACCATAATACCATCCCTCCTGATATCCTGTTGAGCTCCACATAATGTGCTCCCTCCATCCGTAGCCTTCTTCTCACTCTGTCACACCATACTTTTTTCTTTTTGTTTCCCCGACCCTTTTTGAAAATGTTTTTTTTATTCTCCCGAAAATGTCGGGTCTTGGTGAGCGGGATCATCAACCAGACCGAAAAAATGAAAGAGTCGCCACCGATTAATTAAAGGATAATTAGAATCCTAAAAGTTTCCTAGGGTACATGGTGTTAACATCCTAGGGCTTGGGATGGTCTACGCCCTTTCGGTACTTTAGTTTGCTTTTGAATTTATTTTCACCAACTTATCCGTTTCGATCATGCTTCGCCAAAAAGATAACATGCACATTTTTTTATTAACAATATACAATCATTTTTTTTTTGAGTTAATTTAAAATAAATAAATAAAAGATAATACAGTTAATCGTGCTAAAAAAGGGTGGTTTAACTTTGGGGTTATTTTAAACGTGTCAAACATACACGAATGATTTTGAAAATGTGAAGCAAATTGGTCTAATTTGTGACACCTTGAGAAGTAATGGGACGTCCAGAAAAGTTTAGGGACCAAAATGTAATTATTTAAAAATTCGAGCTGATTTGGAAAATTTTTTTAAAAATTGCAGAAATGGCCCAAAACCTTTTTGGTTTGGTTTATAATACTCTGTAAAGTCCCAAGATGACCCGAGAATCCAATGATTGAGTCGTAACCTTCATCAAAGTTTGGGAATTCCCTAATTCATTTCGAAATTATTATTTTTTTATTGAAACAACCTACATAGCTTTCACAAATGTCTAAAATGACCCCAAAGTTATACCGAACTTAAAATTGAATACGATTCTTGAATATGAAATAGATATACCTAAGTTATTTCGAGTTTAGACATCGTACGAGGAACCGAGACTGATAATCACCGATATTTCTTTCAATTTCTCTAAAAAAAACTTCACTCAATCACTCAATCTCCTTTAATTCTTTCGGCCTTTCTCTCTATCCTCTTATTTTTTCATCAACCGTAGCTTCACTCCATTTATAGGGGTTTTCTTAATGTTATTTTTTTATGCAAGTAAATGATAAAGCATGGACAAACCATAGTGGATGGCAATAGTGATAGAAATTGGGCAAAGGTGATTGACAATTTGGGAGGGTTGTTGGTGTGATTGGGGAGGATTTGGTCTAAAGATAATGGTGGGTGAGCAAAGTCATCAAATGGGCAAAGGTGATTGGCAATTTGGGAGGACTTTTGGTGAGATTGGGGAGAATTTGGTCAAAAGATGATGGTGGGTGAGCAAAGTCATCAAACGGGCAAAGGTGATGGAAATTGAGAGAACTTTCGGGGCAATTGGTGAGGCTTAGTCGTTGTTTAGGGGGTTAGGGGTTTAGGGTTTAAGATTTGGTTTAGAGTTTAGTTTTTTTTAGGGTCTAGGGTTTTGGGTTTAAGGTTAAAGTATAGGGTTTAGGGTTTGTCGTTTAAGGTTAAGGTTTAGGATTTGGGATTTAAGGTTTGGGGTTTAGGGTTTGGAGTTTTGTTTGAGGTTTGGGGGTTTAAGGTTTAGGGTTTGGAGTTTTGGATTTAGGGTTTATTTTATTGTTTTTTTCTTTGTGTTGATTTTTCTCTGCTCGGATCCTCGTGTACGGTATTTTGACCCCGAGCCAAAATCAGGTGTTTACACTTCCGAGATCAGATAGGTTGGGAACTGTCAGCTCCAATCTCAATCCCTGACAGTTCCACACCAAGATGCTCATTGGTCCTGTGTGGCTGTATTGGGACAGCACTAGAACCCTTTTCCTGTGCCATGTCGTTTGTCTTCCTATGTGTACCCTTTGTAGTGCTAGTCTTCCTCAATTGTTTGCATGCACCCTTTGTTCTCACCTTCTATTTCATTTGATCCTTCATCATTACATTTTCTTCTCGTCCTTCATTCGTGCCTAAGACCATACATCTCTTCTTTCTCTTCTCATCTTCCTCTACATCCCTTCCACATCTAGCATCAAGCTTTTCCTCTTTAGAGATATTTTCCGAACTAATAGGCTCAGTCCGGTATTGATAGTGACTAGGGCATCCCTCCTAGGCGAGTCGCCTTCAGGTGGTACCTCCACGTAATAGTTATTGTTAAGCTCGCTTATGGTTCCCACATCCTTCGATATTAGACATTTACGTGAGTCTCGTGGGATTAGGTTATAGGTCGCCTGATTAAGGTCATGTAGTGCATACATCATAGGGACTAAGTGTTGTGCGACTTCCCCTTCTGTGGGCATCTTCTTCATCTCCGGCTGGGTGGAAATCCACATCATTTATGGGCTATAGTTTATTCCTCTATTCTGGTCCTCGGGTGTTGTATCATCGGTTGCTGATAGTTTTGGTATCCCATCTTTTTGCCTAAGCTCAGTTCATAGGTGTTTACTATCTATTTCATCTGCTCCTTTAATGATGACCCGTCAGGTTCTGGTTGTGCATTCCTCCAAGAGGCAAGGCATGCTCCTCTATTACTACCTTCTACCTTTGTCGGTCCTCCTTTGTTGTGTCCCACCTCGCTCCATGTTTGCTCCCTGCGTCGAGGTCTGTCGGCTTGGAGCCATGGCACGTACATAAGTTCTGAGGGGTGTTCTTCTAACATGACAACTTCGTTACTGCATACTCTTTTTGTGTGCCCTAGTCGCCCACAACGAAAAAGAAGTTTGACAACCTTTCATACTTCACTGCAACCCAACACAAATCCATGTTCTTCCTCGGGAACCAGAATCCAGCTACGAGAGACTTTTTCGTATCGATCACCAACTTGATCCGGAGGTAGCTTCTATCCAACCCCTTCGGTCCCATGATGCCGTCTACATGGATAATCTCACCTATATTGCTGACAATGAGCTTCACATTCCTCTTAGTGAGATTATCTAGTTCCAGTTTGTGAACTTGAATCCAACATTGCAGATTTTCAAATTTATTATCCTCAATTCTCATTCCTCCTTCCCACGGTTTGAGGGACAAACAATTCCCTTGAATTGTCCATGAACTAAATTCAATAGCATCTGCCATATCTTTTGGCTCATCAAATTCAAACAGAGTGAGTACATTGCTTAAATCTTTTATGCTTACTACTTTATACATATGCCAAGCAGCACTTAACACTGTATGGATGCTAAGAGAGAATTGAAAGAGAAGATTACAAAAAAGTAACAGTTGGATTTGGACTCCAACAAATTGTGAAAAGTAGGGTTGACCATGGTTAGGGTATGGTAGGGGTATGTTAAATACCATAATCATATTATATTTTTAAATTGTATACCATAATCATTACGGGTACAATTTTTAATACCATATCCATAGCAGTGGTTATTAACCACGGTTTTAACTGTATACCCATTTTTATTACCACATGTGAAATGTAATGAAACATTATAAATGTTATCTTAATAAATACATAAAGTTATGTCACAAAAAACAAAAATATTCAACATTAATACCATTCAAAATTAACACTAATATTATTTAACATTTAAATCATTCAGTTATAGTTCACCCTGGGATTATAGATTCGTGAAATCTAAAAGTGCAAATCTTACTTCTGTTATTAATATTTATTTATATAATAACCATGTTTATAAGCATAGGTATGACTAAAACACCATAACCATTATGGGTAGAAAATTCATCACCATAAATGCACTGCACCATAATGTACATTTAACCATATTAAATAATAATGGTTATAACCATGGTTTAGGACTTTTCACCACACCATTGCAGGCCCTAGTGAAGAGAAGGAAACTATTATTTTTTTTAGAGAATTTATTCAGAAAATAAAATATTAGGGGTAAAATACGACATTGCTTAGGGTTGGCATAAAAGACCGGTTCACAAACCAAAAGTTTTTTTTTGTAAAAATATGGAACGGTTCAGAAGAATTACAAAAGAACGGTTCGAAAATGGTAAATTGAACCACGTTTTGTACCAGTTTTAATATATTACTAAACTACTAAACCAGACTAGACTTACCATACCAGATAGTTTAAACCGAAGTTGAAACACTTCACACTTCACACTTCAATCTTCTTTACTTCCTATTCTTCAATCTTCAGTCTGGCCTTCATCTTCTTCAACACTTCATTCTATATTGTCTCCTCCCCAAACCCCACCATCCTCCATGGTCGACACCCTCTTGAACCCTACCCCTAAGATCTCTGGTTACTATAAGATCCGCGCTGAGCACCACAGTATCGTAAATAGTGATTGGCTAGCCTAGGCGCAGCAGGAGCTCAGCATTAGCTCACGTTCGCCTCTGCTCATCGTTTGAACTATCCTACAACTTTGCCACCATGTCGCACTCGAGGTTTGCCTACTGTCCATCCTATGTTCAATTGATTAGCACAAGTTTTGTTTATTCTCGACTTTGTGTGTTATTCTAGTTGCTCTAATCGGCCACCTAATCTAGTGATAATATTTCTTTGTGTATGACGTTTGATTTCGTTTGTTTATCAATTTGAGTTTTGGGTATTGCGCATGCTCTACTGTGAATTGTGTTTGGTAATTGGATTTATGCAGATCAGTGGTTATGGAATCTGGATTATATATTATGGATTGTTAATGTATTGTTATTACTTTTTTTAATATATATGAAGTGGTTCGGTCGAACCGGTTCAGAACAGGTACGGTAAATTGGCCAAAAACGGGAGTGGTAAACCGTACCTTTTTAAAAAGTGTTAAAGGTTCAGTTCTGAACTGGTTTGAACCCAAACCGGTTCATGCCCAGACCTAAAATTGCCCCTAAAGTTTACACCGATTTAAAATTTTACCTTAAAGTTTAAAGTCCCCCTAATGTTTGGACATGATGAAAAATCTCCCCCTCAAAGAGCATCTGTCAGTCATTCGGTAAGGGGGCATTTTTCGCCATGACCAAACATTAGGGGGGACTTAAAATTTTAAGGGGGAATTTTAAAATCGGCATAAACTTTAGGGAACAATGTCGTATTTTACCCTAAAATATTATAAGCATGAGAAAAATACTTTAAAAACAATAAATAGCATTGATACAAACTATTACGTAGTATAGTGTTGGACTAATCTAGGAAGAGTTTTTCCCGCTACATCAATATAGATAAATTTATAGACATTCTTAGGAGGATTCTGAAGTATATGAAAGTGATCTTCTATATCGACTGCACATTTTGTCAAAGCATTCACAATTCCATTTGCTCTCGGTAGATATGACAAATTCTGACTTTCTTGAAGTCTAACAACATTTTTATTGCAATCAAGATTAGTGCTTTATCTACATTTGTGTCATCTACTATCAAGTTAATTGCTTCTTAGGCATCTGATTCTATGTGTAAACTCTGCTCCCCCATGTTGTTTGCCATGGAAAGTTCATCCTTGATAGCCCAAAGTTCGACCACGAGGATGTTTGTTATTCCAAACCAGCTTGGAAAGCTTTTAAACCAACCACCCTATTTGTTCATCAGGACTCCCATGCTCCCTGCCTTCCCGGGTTCCCCAAAGTAGATCAATATGTGTTGAATTTTACCCATCCGTGAGTCGGAGGGGTCCAACCTTCCCGACTAATTTTACTACTTTTATTCCTTTTACACACCTCTGAAATGTTCTTTGTCTGCAACAAAGAAAGATTAGAAATATCAATTTTAACAAGGGGATTATTGAAAATAGTTGAGTTCCTATCCTTCTATAGTAACCAAATAGTGGAGTTGAGGATAAGACTCCACTTAGTGCCTTTCACATGTGAAAGAGTGGACCTACAATTTTGCTTCAGCCAATCATGAACGTTAGTCAAATAGAAATTTATGCAACTCGGGGAGATACCCAAATTAGTCCAAACTTTCAGGCAACCAAGCAATCAGACAGGATATGGATGGTGTTCTCTTCTCGATTTTCATACACTTTACAAAGAGGACTGATGTACATTCATCTTTTGTGTAGCATGCTCGTCGAAAATATTATGTCATGACTACACAACCAGATAAAATATTTTATCTGAGGGATCGTGTCGCATTTCCAGATCCAATCCCAATAACCAGACCTGTTATCGGGATTAATTGTTCTATTGTTTTTGATGAAATGGTGGATCGAGGACACTGATGAAATCTCTTTCCCTATCAGGTGCTTCCACAACCTCGCTTCTGGGTGTGGCCCAATTTTTGTCTTTTAAGGTATACGGAAGCAGGAAACATAATTGGTCAAAGTCAGGTCCTTTATAGTGATTTGGTCATCATTAAGTGCAAGTGGACCAGTAATAATGGATCTAATAGTGGTTTATCCCATCCAAGTATCCGACCAAAATTTATAATTTGAACCCTCTCCAATAGCTCAACTTGTACCCCAGTCCCATGAACCCAAACTTTCCAATTTGCAGAGCCCATTATAGGGTGTTTACGATTGGAATTAGAGCACTTGAACTTAAGGATCCTAGCCCAGGTCTCTGAGGTATTGTCGCATCTCCAGGAAAAGCTAGCAAGCATAACAAGATTCCTTTATCTAGTCAACAGAATGTTCACCCCCCCAACCGTTTTTGGAAGGGTAACCAACTTCTAGTACAAAGCATGTAGTTTTCTTTTTTCATCCATAGAATCCCTAAGAAAATTCCTATTTAGCTTATCCAACTCATTACAAGTAACAGTAGGTAGATAAATGCATTGCATGACATAAGATGGGACGGAGCACATAATCGAATTGATCAAGATATTTTTACCCGCCATATAAAGCAATTTCATCCTCCATCCGGGCAGATTATTCCTTATCTTTTCCAAAATGAAGTTAAAAGAGGTTTTATCTTTGTTGGACATGTTCATGGAAAAACCTAATTAGGAGTCCAGATTGTCCACTCTTTTTAGCCGCAACAGTCTATATAGAGAAGAAGCAATCTTAACAAGCAGATTTTTAGAGAAGACAACTTGAAATTTCTCAAGGTTAACCTTTTGACCCGAGATGAAGTAGAATGTATCCAGAGTATTTTTCACGATTTCATAGTGGACGATCCAACCAAGATAAGATCATTTGCAAGAAAACTTATGGGAAAGGGCCACTGAGCCTTTTCCTACCTTAAGGGGGGTCAGGTTCCCTTTTTAGTTTCTTCCTCAATTAATGAGAAAAAATAGGTAATCGATGCAGAGAATGAAAAGTATAGAGAAAGTAAGTCACCCTGCCTAAGACCCCTAGAAGGGGAGAATGAGTCAGGTTTACTCCCATTCAGCAAGATAAAAACAGAGGTGGAAGATACGCACTCCATGATAACTTTGGTAAGAGTCGAAGGTAACTTAAAGTGGATCAAGTTTTGCAGATAAAATCTCATTCAGGCATGTCATAGGCATTTTCTAAATCAAGTCTTAACACCATTACAGTTGAATTACCTTTTTTTAGCTTTAAAGATTGAACGACCTCTCTAAGGATAACAACATTGTCAACAGATCCCCTACCCAGGATAAAACTACATTTGAACGGGGAGATGAGGCTCTCCATAAGAGGTCTCATTATATTGATAATCACTTTTGAAATGATTTTGTAGAATGTGTTACAAATACTAATTAATTGGGTGAAATTGCTTAACCGAATCAAGATTGGTCATTTTTGGGATCAAGAAGATCATACTATCATTCAGATTTTTAGGAAGAAGTTTCCCCGAAAAAACCTTAAAAATGATTTAACAAACGGAATTGCCGACAATATCCCTTTTTTGTAGAAAATGGGGTGCAGGTCATCCAACATTAGAGATTTCAGAGGGCTCGGAGAGAACAATGCCTTTTTTTATTTATTCAATAGATACAACGCAGTCAAGCACTTTGATCATATGAAAAGACACCGCATTGACCAGATTGAAAATAAGTTAGAAACGCGGGACACCGATCTTTTTTCCGAGGAAAATATATTTTTGAAAAATTCTTGAAATTGAATATTAATGAGAATCAGATCAAAGATCGAAATCCCCCATCTATCCTTAATCATACCAATCTTTGCATGGTTTCGCCTAATGAGAATAGTGACATAATAGTATTTCGTGTTTCTGTACCCATGTGAGATCCATTTTGTTCTAGATGTCTTAGCCCAAAACTTCTCTTATTGATTCAAGATATCAAGATAATCGTTTATTAAACTACTTTAACGCTCATTCAAAAGATGGTTTGGGTTATTACTAAGAATCTTCTTAATGGCCTCAAGGGTAACCAAAACATTTTTTACCTAAAGAAAATGTTACCAAAAATGATTTTGTTCTAGTCCCTAGCCCTATTAGGGAAAATCGTAGTAGCATGATGATCCAAGTTCCAAGTTTAGACAACCAGGTTTTGAAATCAGGGTGATCCAACCAAATGATTTCCAATCTAAAAGGTCTATCGGCACACTTACTATTATTTCCTGAGAGAGAGAGAGGGGAGCAAGGGACAGTGATAATACCTAGTTCTAGGCAAATGAGAAACCTTCGCTTCTAGGAATTTTATAATCCATTCAGGGTTAACGAGGATCCTTTCCCGTTTTTGTTGGACGAATTAACCACTTATACACATCCTATTCAGATTGATCCCCCTCCTCCCCTTTATCCAATTGATTAGTAATATCATTAATTTCTCCCATAACCACCCAAAGCAAATTCATGTTGTCAGGCATATTTTTCAAATTCTGCCATTTGGTTACGTCTAGGATTCTTGCAAAGTTGATGTTGCCAGTGGGAGCAAATGTAACTGCAGAGGTATAATGTGCAGAATTTCTATGAATGAGGGAGTGTAGCTCTTATAGTATTAGATCTCCTAATGAATTTTAAGTACCTTGGTGCGAAAAGTCGCACGAAATAAGAGAGTTGCGGTCATTCTTCCCTTTAGAGTTGGGTTAAGAGGCCTTCAAAGCCTAACGTTGTACTATCACTTTGTAATACTCCAAGCGATTGTCCTCACTAACTCAACTCAGCTTGAATGAACCTATTGTCCTCACTTGAACCCAAAAAATGAGATATTCCTATTAGATTTAAGGGTTAAATACCAAATAGTTACCCGAACTTTGGACGTTTTACAAATAGCTACCCAAACTTTAATTTTTCAAAAATGGCTACCTAAACTTTGACATATGGGGCAAATAGCTACCTCCGTTAAATTTTCCGTTAAATATGGACGGAAAATGACGTGGCAGCACATGATTGATCCATAAGTTTAAAAACTATATTATTATTTTAAAATACTAAAAAAATCAGAACAATTATTTAAAAAATTGGAAAATTAATAGAAAAAATCAGAGTTTTAAATATAATATTTTTATTAAAATTATGAAATAAAAATAAATGATTAGTTTTTTGAAATTTTGTTTCATATTTTTCAATACAAAAATTATATTACAAACTATTATTTTTCCTATTAATTTTCCTGTTTTTTAAAGAATTTTTCTGATTTTTTTAGTATTTTAAAAAAATTATATAGTTTTTAAAATTATGGACCAATCATGTGCTGCCACGTCATTTTCCGTCCATATTTAACGGAAAATTTAACAGAGGTAGCTAATTGCCCCATATGTCAAAGTTGAGATAGCTATTTGCACTTTCGTCCAAAGTTTAGGTAATCGTTATTGAAATTTCAAAGTTCAGGTAGCTATTTGTAAAAAGTCCAAAGTTCAGGTAGCTATTTGGTATTTAACCCTAGATTTAATTAGTACATCTATACTTATGTGAGTTTCAAATTACTTTTATCATGTGCGATGTGAAAACAAATATCACATATTCATAGAGCAAAATTACTATATTGTTGTTTATGTAAGTATTCCTGATATCCTTACACGAATAATAATTTTTTTGTTGGAACTTAACTGGCACATAGAGTTGATATGTGAAACTCTTTGTAACACTTGAAAAAATAAAATAAGAAATAAGTATAAATTCCAGAAGAATAAAGTCATTCATAGAGACAAACATTGTTAATGGTGATTTAAAAATCAAATTAACAGTTACATTTACATTTACCTTTAACTTTTATTTGAGTTGCTGGAATATTTTTTAGTTTGGTATTAGCTAGAACCTTTCTCTAATTAAGCTTGTTGAACAATATATATACTGTTGAAGTATCAAGTTGCAGCTTCTCTGATTGTAAACTTTGAGGATATCTTTTGTAGAGTTGTAAAGTTTGGATTGTATTTGTCTTTTTATTCTTTGAGGACCATTTTAGTATAACTTGGAACTGCTTGGTTCAGTTGTAATTTTGTTTCCTAGGGTTTCCTATTTAAGTGGTGATGGTTGTGCAAATGAAACAATTCAGTCCTGGTGATCCACGAATTGCTTTGTTAAGGTTTCTTCCTTCGTGCAGTTTTCCAGTTGCTTTGGTCAGCTCTTAACATTATATTAGAGCCATGAAGCTCTGATTGCTTCTTCGGTCTTCGTTTGCTACTTATGCTGAGGTTCTTTTCTCCGACTTTTCATTTGCTGCTTCAGTTAATGCATATGCTTTTATTATGGTGTGGATACTCTCAATCTTGATGATCCTAACAATAATAATGTTGACCATGAAATTGATGATAACAACCCCGTAGATTTGAACCATCCTTTGTACCTTCACCGCTCAAACACCACTGGTACGATCCTAGTTTCTGTACAACTTACCTGTCCAGAAAACTATGGTGTTTGGAGTAGAGTCATGTATATTTCTCTTATTGTCAAGAATAAATTAGGATTTATTGATGGATCTTGCATGAAAGAGTCATTTGATCTGAGCATGCATTATCTCTGGGAAAGGTGTAATGCTATAGTTTTCGCATGGATAATGAATTCGGTTTCTAGGGATCTTATGAACACAATTCTTTACTCTACGAGTGTTTTCTTGACTTCGAACGATTTGAGAGAAAGGTTTAAGAAAATTAACGGATCGAGAGTGTTTCAACTTCATAGAGAGATCTGTTTAGTCCAACAAGGACTGGATTCTATTCCAGTCTATTTTACAATACTGATAATGCTTTTAGAAGAATTTGCTGCTATAACATGTTTACCTTGTTGTGGATGTGATATGTTTAAGAAGCATATTGAACATGCAAACAATTTAAGGTTGTTCCAGTTTTTAAATGGTCTTAATGAATCTTACTCTGCTATTTGGTCTAATCTGGTTATGAGAGAGTCTATCCCTTCAGTAAATCAGGTGTATGCTGTTATGATTCAAGAAGAGAATCAAAGAGGGCTATCTGGTAATCATCTAACACCTTCTGTTGATGGAATGGCTGCCTACTTCAGTGCGAGTCAGAGTAAGCCGCCCAACAAAAGAAATTGGAATATGATATGTGATTACTGTAAGGGTAAATGCCACAATTATGACATTGTTTAAGAGGAGATGGTATCCTCTAGGTTGGAAGTTTAAACCAAAGTCTGATCTAGATAATAATGCTTTTGAGACTCCTTCTGGTTCAGTCACCACCACTCCAGGATATGTGTCTTCAGGGTGTTGTACACCTGACAACTCAGTTAAGCCAATGATGATGACTAAGGAAGGGCTAGAGCATATTATGAACATGCTCACCAAAGATCCTAAGTTTGAGGCTAAATCCAACACCACATGTATATTTCTATCTTCCACTGTTAAATTAAACTGTGATTCTTGGATTCTAGATGCAGGTGCCACTAATCATATGATTTCTAGATTAGATTGGTTGTTGAACATTTCATATAATAAATCACAAGTGTTGTTGCCAAATGTAAATTGTTGTGTAGTCGAGGTTGTAGGTGCCTTCTCACTTGGAAATAATAGAAAATTTCATGGAGTCTTGTATGTTCCTGAGTTTAAGTATAATTTGATTTATGTTGTCAATCTTACAAATGATTTGTCATGCTCTGTTAACTTCTATCCTAAGATTGTAATAATGTAGGATCTTTACAACATAGTGGTTTGGGGGATTGGGAATGAGGTTGAAGGCTTGTATGTCTATAGGCCCAAAGTTGTTCCCTATGTGAGCCTGCAAACCTCTTCCACATCTTCCACTGATCTGTTGCTTTGGTATAGACGTCTGAGGCATGCTCTTTTATCAGTTTTAAATAAAATGTCTGATGTAAAAATTAGTGTTTCTCATAATAAACAAGTTGTTGATTATTCTGTGTGTCCCCTAGCTAAACAAACTACGTTGTCTTTCCCTAATAGTTGTAGTTCAACTTCCAAATATTTTGAGTTGTTACATATGGATGTATGAGGCCCTTATGCAGTGAACACACATGATAATGAAAGTTTTTCTTGACAATAGTAGATGACTTTTCTATAAACACTTGGGTATATCTTTTGTCTCTGAAATCTGATGTTTTTGTAACCAGACATTTCATCGCTCATGTTAAAAATCACTTTGAAAAAATAGTGAAAAAGATAAGGACAAATAATGAAAGAGAATTTTTTTAATGAAAATTGTTCTAATATTTTCCTTGAAAAAGGCATTGTTCATGAAAGTTCTTGTCCTTACACTCCACAACAAAATGGTGTTGTGGAGAGAAAACATAGGCATTTATTATAGATTGATACAGCCTTAAGGTTTGAGAGTGGTGTCCCCCTATTAGTTTTTGGGATGAGTGTTTGCTTGCTACATGTTATATTATAAATTTACTTCCTACACCTGTGTTGAATGGCTCTTCGTCGTATGAGAAAATGATTGGAAACTTTGTTATATTGTCTTAGTTGAAAGTCTTTTGTGTTTTTGTTTTGCTAAAAAGCTGAATAATTCATATAAGTTTAGTTTTAGGGTCACTCCTGCTGCTTTCATGGGATATAACATGACTATGAAAAGTTATAAGTTGTTAAATCTAGAAACAAAAACTTTTTTTATTAGTTGTGATGTATTTTTTAAGGAGGATATATTTCCTTTTAAACAGTCTTATAAAGGAGATTCTCCTTTATTTTCAGATGATCCTTTAGGTATTATGTATGCTGATCTTTTAACTGTGCAGTCAAATGATGAGTTTGTTTCTGATGGTTGTGAAATATCTACAGATGAAGTTAAAGTCTTACCAACCGAGGTTGTACCATGTAATGATGTTATATTAGTAACTGAACCTAGGAGATCAATTAGGTTGAGTAGGGTTCCTGTTTGGCAGAAACATTATGTTGTTGATATTAGTTCCAATGTTGAGTGCTCGACTGCATACCCTATAAGTAATTTCATTTCGTATGGAAAACTATCTAAAAATTATAGGGTGTTTGCTAGTTACGTGCTTAAGATTGTGGAGCTTGTGATGTTTACTGAGGATGTTAAAGATAAATATTGGGTTAATGCAATGAATGATGAAATAACTACTTTAGAGGAGAATGGATCTTGAGAACTTGTTCCAACTCCGTCTAATAAAAATATTGTGGGCTGTAATTGGGTATACAAGATAAAATATAGGGTTAATTACCAAAAAACAAACTGAACTTTGAGTAAAAACCAAACAGCAAACCAAACTTTTTTTGTTGACAAACCACAAGCCAAACTTTTGGAATTAAGCAAACAACAAACCTACCTCAAATTTTCATCATGTTTGAACATATTTTTCAATGTTTGATAGAGTTATTAAGTCAACATTAGTTAAAGTATTCTAAGGAAAGTGTATTACGACTTAATAACTCTCTCAAACAATGAAAAATTCATTCAAACATAATGAAAATTTGAGGTGGGTTTGTTGTTTGCTCAATTCCAAAAGTTTGGTTTGTTGTTTGTCAACAAAACAAATTCGGTTTACTGTTTGATTTTTCCTCAAAGTTCGGTTTGTTTTTTTGGCAATTAACCCTAAAATATAAGTATGAAGGTTAAGTAGAAAGTTGTAAAGCTAGCTTAGTAGCAAAAGGGTATAGTCAATAAAGTGTAGATTTTATTGATACTTTTTCTCCTCTGGCTAAATTGGTTACAGTTCGTTCGGTTTTAGCCTTAGCTACTATTAAAAATTGGTATTTGTTTCAAATGGATGTGTATAATGCTTTTCTTCAAGCTAATTTGGATGAAGAAAATTTTATGAACATTCCTCAAGATTTGTGTAAACATGGGGAGATTCCTATGGTATCTCATTTAAAAAAAATAAATCCTTGCATGGTTTGAAACAAGCACATAGACAATGGAATTTGAAACGGACTAAAGCCTTAGTTGCGAATGGATATTCTCAAAGTAAGCATTATTACTCTTTGTTTACAAATAAAGATGGTTCTCATATTGTTATATTGCTTATATATGTTGATGACTTGTTGATTACTGGTAGTAGTCCGAAGTTAATAGGGTAGTAGTCCGAAGTTAATAGTTGAACTGAAATTTGTTCTTGAATCTAGTTTCAAAATGAAAAACTTATGAGAGTTAAAATATTTTATGGGTTTGGAAATTACTAGATCTGAATATGATATAGAAACTAAGGGTGTCAAAACGGGTCATGGGTCAACCCATGGGTCGTGTCAGCATTGGGTCGTGTCAGGGACCCCCTGACCCAAACACGACTCGTGGAATAGTATGGGTCAGGTTTGCAAACCCAACCTGACTCGCGGGTTGGTGGGTCAACCCGCGGGTCAGAATGACCCGTAAGGAATGAAAGGGTTGGGTCAGACTGACCCATTTGACCCCTGTGACCCGCGGGTCAATCTGACCCATTTGACCCGCGGGTCAATCTGACCCATTTGACCCGCGCACACACAAAAAACCACAATGAACTTAATCATATTACCACCAATTCTGTCAAATGCATACAAGATTACAAACCATAATGCATCCAAAATTCATACAACATTCTTGCTAGAATCACAACATAACTAGTTAACTTCCAAATTCAAACTAGAATAACAAAAAGGCAACCAACATATATCATCAATGGACAAACCAGAATATTTCCAAATTTAGTTTTGTTGCACTTGCTCCTTGCTCCTTACATCAAGTCATTGCACTTGCACTTGCTCCTCCTTTTTTAGTAGTTAAGACCTTGCATTATATACATGAACAAACCAACAATGATATTTTATAGTAAAAGAACATTGTCAAACAAAAACATAACACAATGCATACAATGATACAATACGATCAACAAATAGAAAACAACTTAATTTCAACTAATAGAGCCTTGTGACTCTTCTACCTCCGCCTCGAGCTTTCCAACCGAATCAGCATCAATTAACTCCATTGTTTCTTCATTCACTACTTCACATATAAAATGCAAATAAGTTAACCAATAAAACGAAATTGTAAAAACAGATGTCAAATAAGTTAACATACCTTTGCCATAAGATATCCAATCTCTACAAGACATGATCGCTTCAACAGTTTCTGGCTTAAGTGAACTTCGATATTCATCAAGGACACGACCTCCAATACTAAACATACCTTCTGAAGCCACGGTTGTAATGGGGACACTCAGAATATCACATGCCATTGAAGAAAGTACAGGACAACGATTGCTTTCGCTTTTCCAATAACTTAAGATATTCAAATGTTCTTGTCCATCAAATAGCTCCTCATCTAAATAACGGTCTAGTTGGGACTTCTGACAGTGTTGATTGGTCGATCTTAGAGAGCCAAATTCCTGAAAATATACAAATAACAAAAAACATTATAATATTATCAAATGAATGTATAAATAAAAGAAAGAGTTGTTGAAATTATTACTTACATTGAATACAACACCTCCCATTTTTGAGTGTCGTAAAATCTGACCCTCAACACTAGAAGAACGCATCCTTTTGTATGAATCTTTAGAAGTCACTGGTCTTGCAGATGATTTATACACATAAGCCTCGTACACCTCATGCAACTTAGAGTGGATCATCGAAGCTTTCACCTTTCCAATATCTTCACCATACAACTTGTTGAATGCAAACTCAACAAACTGAAATTTGTACCGTGGATCCAACACCACGGCAATTGCGAGAATTTCACTAAAACTGGACCAATACTTGTCAAATTTCAGTTTCATCCTACTCACCATACTCTTCATGAAGTAACGTTCACCAACGTAATCCTTGGCCAATGTAAAATTTATAACAAATACCAATGGAAAGTATAAATTGGCAGTTGGATACTTTGTCCCTGAGAAAATGCAAGTCAGATCATAAAAAGCACCCAAGAAATCCGTAATAGACTCAACTCTTCCCCATTCATCCGCAGTAGGACACTCTATGGAACTTCCAAACTCCATGTGTCGAAGGGGATTTTTATAGTGTAAGACACTTTGAAGCATTTCAAAAGTTGAATTCCACCTAGTAGGACAATCTTGCTTCAAACCTTGATGACCATCCATCCTAAAATCCTTCACATTTTTTTGAAAATCTACTTTTCTAACTTGAGAACCTCGAATGTATTTCACCATTTCTCTGATTTTTTTGACAACCACGTCAATTTCTTTTAATCCATCTTGCACTATCAAGTTTAAAATATGCGCACAACAACGCACGTGAAAAAATTCCCCATCTAAGATAAGTGGGTTATTTTGCAACAACTTATCTTTGAGCCTCTCCACACAAACATCATTTGAAGAAGCGTTATCCAAAGTTAAAGAAAATACTTTATCAAGAATGCCCCAATCACTCAAAATATCATAAATCTCTTCTGCCAAAGCTTTACCAGTATGAGGAGGGGCCATAAAACGAAAACCCAACAACATCTTACGCAACACCCATTCACTATCAATAAAATGTCCAGTCAAAGAAATATACCCATCAGTAGTAACAGAAGTCCACAAATCAGAAGTCAGACAGATTCTACTTCGACATGATGCTAACATAAGTTTCATTGTCCCTTTCAAAGAAGCATGCATCTTCATGACATCAGCTTTAGCAGTATTTCTAGTGATCATTTGTATGCCAGGTCGCAAATATTGGAAAATAGCCTTTATCCCAGGATATTCAACAAACATAAAAGGCAAGTTATGCATAACTATCCCAGATGTGATCAACACTCTAAATTTCATCGGATCAAATTGATTAGACTGCAAAGACATTGAACCGTCTGTACTTGCTATGAGCATTTGACCCACATCTTTCATATATCTCCTAGCACACTTTTCTCTATGGCGCTTCATATTACCGGTTCCATACTTACTTGAACAAAGGTATTCAACCTTGCATTTCTTACACCGCGACTTACGTACTCCACCAGTTTGAGATAATGGGATAATGTCAAAGTATTGCCAAATTTGTGATTTCAAGATTACTGGTTTTTCTCCACTAGGCTTGACTACACTATCAACCATAACTTCTTTACCTTTACCAGAAGTAGCTGATGTAACTTCAAGCTCAGTATTAGGCATAACTCCTTCAAGTTCATCAATATCAACATCTATATCATGGAACCTCTCATCATCAAAACCATTTCTCAATAGTTGATCATCAATCTGTACAAACAAAGGAACAGAAAATAATTTTTTTTATTTAAAGGAACAGAACAACAAATAAAACAAAACAACACTCAACTTGACATATTGAATGAACATAACACATATAAAAACATAACCAAACTCAGATAAAAACCGAACCATTTCTCAAAGACAACACAGAACCTATACATCATACATGTATTAAGTAATATTCCAACAAATATTTACTAATTAATCATAACCAAACTCAGTTTGACAAACAGAACCTATACATCATACATCTATTTATTAATTAAACATATAGTATAGAAACAGTTATCGCCACAAACTATTAAACAAATATTTATTGAAATTTCTTTAATAGAAACACCATATATCTATATATAAAAATCAAATATGATCACCATATATCACTACGAATGATGAAAGTAAGCAAGAAGTGATAATGATAAAGTGATAAAGTGATATCCTCTTTCTTTTTTTCATTTGGCCAAATGATGTCCTCTTTCATTATAACAATGAATGATAAAAGCTGTTATTCTTTGAACCGAAAAGAACACACAGCTATACACAGAACAGAACACACAGCTATACCAGAAATACGACACTTTGAGGATTTCCACAAATGATAACATATGTCAATATCTCATATGGATTATGGACGAAGTCCACAGGTCTTCCACAATGTCTTATTGAGGACTCCTCATTATGTGGACGAAGTCATAACACCGAATAGAACAAATTTCAACTGAAGTCAATCAAACAGAACATATTTCAGAATAGAACAAACAGAACAGATTTCAGAATAGAACAAACAGAACAAATAGATTTCAGCCGAACAGCAGAACAAACAGCAGAACATCACAGACAAACAGAACAAACAGACACACATCAACCGAACAGATTAAAGTCGAACAAAGCTCAACAACTCAACACACATCAACTGAAATCAATCAAACATCCATGACCGAACAGAACCGATAAACACAACAGCCGAACAACAGCTAAACAACATTAACACAGCAGAAACAACATGTTCGAGCAGAAACACAACATGTTCGAGCAGATGAGAACCTTATCATTCATGTTCGAGCCTTGGAGAGGCAGATGTTGTCGAATCGCCGTGGTTGTGTGGTTGCGAAGAGGAATCGTCGTGGGTGTGAGTGACTGAATCGCACAAGGAGATGATACTTGAAAGTCGGGAGAGGATGAGAGGACTAAATCGCTGAATCGCCGTTTGATGTGTGAGTGACTCAGTGTGGCTGCGCAAGAATAGGAGAGAACTGAGCAAGTGAGGTTGCTAGGTTTAGACTTTAGAGGCCTTCGTCGAATCGTCGTCCCAATGCTACAATAATGGTTAATATAATATATAATTTCTCACGGGTCACGGGTTGACCCGTGGGTCAAGGTCTCTGACCCAAACCTGACCCATGTTTTCACGGGTCAGTCATGAGTCGTGTCAAAATGACCCATGGGTCAGAAAACCTGACCCCAAACACGACCTGTGGGCGGGTCACCCACGGGTTGGGTCAGTTTTTGACACCCCTAATAGTAACTAATCAACGTAAATATGCTCTTGAGCTAATTACTGAGGTAGGTGTTGAATAACAAACTGGGCCTACAAGCCCAATGGCCCAATCACAACTTAGAAAATCAGCCCAACCAGAACCAGAAGTAACCAGCGTGCCTTATGAAGATAAGCTGCAGGTAAAGGAAACACAGCTTCCAGAGACATCCTCTAATGTGTTGTCTTCTTCCTGCAGGTTGCCCTAGATCGAAGTATGGCTGCTTGATCCCCAAGTCAGGCGGCCACTATATAAGAGGGGTTAACCGATGATGAAGGCATCGTTTTCTCTTGACAACCTTTGTCTTGATGAAAAGCCTGAGGTCTATACTCTCGCCCATCCTCTCCACGACTGAATCCTTGGTTTGGTAAGGTCTCCTTGTTTTTCTATCATGGTATCATAGACAGGTTTATAAGGTTCGTTGTTTTTTCGATTCGGTCGTTGTTGATATTTGGGGTGATTTTCTGATTCGGTTGTTGCTGATATTTGGGTGATTTTCGATTCGGTTGCTGCTGGTATTTGGGTCACTGTTGATAGCAGATTCGTTGCTGGTTTCTGGTAGCTGATTTGTTGGTGATATATGGTTTTCGGATTGCTAGTTGGTATTTGGTTTGTCTTGGTTTCGATCCTTGCACAGATGAATCCCGCAGAAATCGAAGGAGTAGAGGCAGGCTCGGATAACCGAAGTGGTATAATAGGTGGAGAAGGATCTGTGGTTCGGCTTTCCTAAATGATATATCAATATCATCCATTATACCTGCATGCCAGTGATATACTAGGTTTGAGTCTGGTATCCTTTCCTCTCACTGGGTCCGATAATTACACCCTATGGAGCAAATCTGTTCTAATGTCTTTATTAGTGTAAAACAAGCTGGGATTTATTGATGGTAGTTACCCTAGGGATGCGGTTGAACCTAAATTACAGCATGTTTGGGATAGGTGTAATGTTATGGTCACATCCTGGATTATGAATAATGTGTGTAAAGATTTAATGAGTGGAGTTGTGTACTCGAGCAGTGCTCAGTTGGTTTGGAAGATTTAAAACAGTGTTTTGATAAGATTAATGGAACTAGGATTTTTCACTTACACTGAGAAATCTGTAACCTGAGGCAAGGAAATGCTTCGGTGTCAGTCTATTTTTCTAAACTGAAAATGATGTGGGATGAGTATAACTCGATTGTTGAACTGCCTCAGTGTGAGTGTGAAAAATCTAAAAGATATGTTGAGATGCAGGAGATACATAAGCTGTTTCAGTTTCTGATGGGTCTAAATGACAGTTATTCGAGTGTTAGAACGCAGATCTTGTTGCGGTCACCCCTTCCTGGCGTGAATGAAGCCTATGCATTGGCTCAACAAGAAGAGAGTCACAGAGATCTGGTCAGCCCGGTTGGTTCCGAAAGCAGCATGGAACCCACAGCTCTCCTTACGGGCAAATCTGAAGGATGGAAAAGGAACCCGACCAACTCGGACATCATCTGCAACTATTGCAAGAAGAAAGGGCACATGAAGGCAAACTGCTTCAAGTTGAAGAACAGACAGAAGTATGAGGGTCAAGCACATGGAGCAGATGCTGAAACATCGCACAACCATACCGTGTCTACCCAAGGTGACAATTTTGTTTTTTCTAAAGAACAGTTGCATGATCTTTTACAGTCCTTGAAGAAGGAACATGAAGGAAGGGGTGGACAGAATTCGAGTGCTGCAGGATCAAGAAGGACTGGAGAAGGAGTTGTTAATTCGGTCATGTCAGGTTCGGTTACTGCCCTATCTCAAAAAACAGATTTTGATAAAACCTGGATTATTGACACGGGTGTCACTGATCACATGACTTATCACACTGATTGGCTAGAAAATATGCAAACTGGTCCTAAAACCTCATACATTAAGCTGCCTAATGGTGAAGGATGTGCGGCATCACATTTTGGAACACACAAAATAAATGAGAAAACCAGTTTACATAATGTCCTGTATGTTCCTGAGCTGAAATTTGATTTGTTGTCAGTTTCTAGATTGACTAAAGATCTGTGTTGTGCTGCTGTTTTTTTGCTGAATTTCATGATATTACAGGACCTTTACAGTGGGAGGGTTATGGGGACTGGTAGAGAACAAAATGGTTTATATTACATGAAGTCTGAAGTTTCAAAAAAGGCTTTGCATAGTGTTGGTGAAAGTGTTTCTGCCATGAAATGGCATAGAAGGCTAGGGCATGTGTCTGGTCAGAAGTTGAGAAAGTTTAAGACAATTAGTATAAATAATGATGATGTCGGTTGTTTAAGTCATTGCACCGTGTGTCCTATGTCTAAACAAACCAGATTTCCGTTTAAATCCAGTCAATCTAAAACAAATGGGTTGTTTGATCTTGTCCACATGGATCTGTGGGGTCCTTATAAGCATTGCACTCATGATAATTTCAAGTATTTTTTTTACTATTGTGGATGATTACTCAAGATGCACTTGGGTTTATCTTATTTGGAACAAAGAGGAAACTTTTATCCACATCAAGAATTTTATTGCCCTTATTCGAAATCAGTTTGATATTACCATAAAGAGGGTGCGAACTGATAATGGTTCTGAATTTGTGAATAACATGTGTGCTGAAATTTTTGGAACAAATGGGATAGTTCATCAAAAAAGTTGTGTACAAAACGGGGTTGTGGAAAGAAAACGTAGGCATTTGCTTGAGGTTGCAAGGTCGTTAAAATTTCAGTCGGGATTGCCATCTAAGTTTTGGGGGGAATGCGTTCTCATTGCTTGTTATTTAATAAACCTGATGCCGACTGAGATTTTGGGTTGGAAATCCCCTTTGGAGGTTTTATTTAAGAAAACACCATCAGTAGATCACTTGCGTGTTTTTGGTTGTTTGTGTTACAGAACTAAGATGAATAATCATGATAAGTTTGGACCACGTGGAATTCCATCTATCTTTTTGGGATATTCTTCTGACAAGAAAGGTTATAAGCTTATGAGTATACAGGATCAAGTTTTTTATACCAGTAGAGATGTTTCTTTCAAGGGGGACACATTCCCATTCAAAAACAGTGAGAATACACCTGCGAGAGAAGCTTCTCCCCTCAGATTGATTGATGATGAAGAAATCTTTGATCAGGTTGAGGAAGCCTCACCAGTTGCTGAATTACTTGAGGATAATGAATACCAAACATCTCCTGAGGCAGACGTAGAAACACAAGGTACTTCTTTTGATGAATTGCAGGATGAAACAGGTTTAGTAGATAACAGAATCGAGACATCTGACCCTAAAGATGTCCCTAGAAGATCCAGTCGATCAAACAAACCACCTCTGTGGCATACGGAATATATCATGAGCTGCCAGAACAATGCTAAGTTCCCTATCTGTGATTATGTTGATTACTCTCATTTATCACCTAATTACCAATCTTTTGTTGGAAACATTTCTAGAGATATCGAACCGACATCATATATTGAGGCAGCTAAGGACCCACGGTGGGTGGCAGCAATGAAGTCTGAAATTGAAGCATTGGAGCAAAACAACACACGGGACCTAACTTCTCTCCCCAAAGGTAAACATTCAATTGGATGTAAGTGGGTGTTTAAAATCAAATATAAAGCCGATGGTTCAATAGAACGATTTAAAGCCCGTTTGGTTGCCAAAGGTTATAATCAGCTTGAAGGGTTAGACTATAATGAAACTTTTTCCCCTGTTGTTCGCATGACTACTGTTCGCACTGTTTTAGTTGTTGCTTCAATTCAAAATTGGCCTCTATATCACATGGACGTATATAACGCCTTTTTACAAGGGGATTTGGATGAGGAGGTTTACATGAATGCTCCACCGGGGTTTGGTGGAATGGGGGAGAATAGAGTTTGTAAACTTAATAAATCTTTGTATGGGCTAAAACAAGCTTCTCGTCAATGGAACCTTAAACTGACAAATGCCCTTGTTCAATTTGGTTATACCCAGAGTAAACTTGACTACTCTCTGTTCAGTAAAAGTGAAAATGGTAAAATTGTTGTGATTTTGGTGTACGTTGATGATATAGTCATCACTAGGAATGATAAGCAGCTGATAGATAAGCTGAAAAGGGATTTGCAAATAAATTTTAGAATCAAGGACCTTGGTGATTTAAAATATTTTCTTGTATTTGAGATCCTTAGATCCACTAATGGGATTGTTGTGAATCAAAGAAAGTATGCCCTTGAGCTTATATCTGAAATGGGATTAGGAGGATCCAGACCTATCACTACACCTCTTGAACAAAAGGAAAAATTCACTTCGTATGAATTTGATCAGTCTTTTCCAGGAGAAAAAGAAGATAAGTTGTTCAAGAATGTTTCTCTTTACAAACGGGTAATAGGAAAACTCTTGTATTTGACCAACACAAGGTCGGATATTGCCTTTGCTGTTCAAACGCTCAGTCAGTTTATGCAGAATCCCAAACAATCACACTTTGAGGCCTCCATGAAGATAATCAGGTATGTGAAAAATGAACCTGGTCTTGGGATTTTCTTATCTAGCTCAAGTAGTACCAACCTGATAGCGTTCTGTGATGCTGGTTGGGCTGCATGTATTAATAGTAGAAGATCCGTTAGTGGGTATTGTGTGAAAATTGGAGAAAGTTTAGTATCATGGAAAGTTAAAAAACAAAGCACTGTGTCTAGATCATTGGCCGAAGCCGAGTATAGGAGCATGACTTCTGTTGTTGCGGAGATAATTTGGGTAAAGAGACTGTTAGAAGAATTCAATATTCAGCAGACCAAACCAGAGTTAATTTACAGTGACAGCAAATCAGCTATACAGATTGCATCGCATCCGGTTTTTCACGAAAGAACCAAGCACATCGACATAGACTGTCATTTCATCAGAGAAAAAATACAAGAAGGGACTGTTGAAACAAGATACATCACTACTAGAGAACAACAAGCGGACCTCCTTACAAAAGGCTTGAGTAAACAGCAACATCATTATCTGATTAGCAAGTTTGGTTTGAAAAACTTGTATTCCACAGTTTGTAGGGGAGTGTTGAATAACAAACTGGGCCTACAAGCCCAATGGCCCAATCACAACTTAGAAAATCAGCCCAAGCCAGAACCAGAAATAACCAGCGTGCCTTATGAAGATAAGCTGCAGGTAAAGGAAACACAGCTTCCAGAGACTTCCTCTAATGCGTTGTCTTCTTCCTGCAGGTTGCCCTAGATTGGAGTACGGCTGCTTGATCCCCAAGTCAGACGGCCACTATATAAGAGGGGTTAACCGATGATGAAGGCATCGTTTTCTCTTGACAACCTTTGTCTTGATGAAAAGCCTGAGGTCTATACTCTCGCCCATCCTCTCCACGACTGAATCCTTGGTTTGGTAAGGTATCCTTGTTTTTCTATCAGTAGGACTGTTAGGAGCTAAGCCTAGTAAAACGCCTATGGAATTAAATCAGCATTTGATAAAGCACTTGAACTGAAGAATGATGATTGAGTTCTTTTTGATGCAACATTCTAAAGGAGGTTGGTTGGTAATTTGTTATACCTTATAATGACTAGGCCTGATATATCGTTTGTTGTACATTATTTAAGTCAGTTTATGCATGCTCCTAAATAGTCCCACTTGGATGCTGTTTTTTTTTTCGAGTTATCAGGTATGTTAAAGGTCAACCTGGTTTAGGAATTTTTCTATCTATTTCTAGTTCAACAAATTTAACTGCTTTATGTGATTCAGATTGGGCAGAGTATATTGAGTATAGGAGGTATGTGTCTGGTTTTTGTATAAAATTAGAAGATTCTTTAGTCTCTTGGAAGGTTAAAAACAAAATAATGTTTCTAGATCTTCAGCAAAAGCTGAATATAGAACTTCTATAATAGAAGTATGGGAGTAACAATTTCTGAAATTATTTGGTTAAAATAGTCATTATATGAGTTAGGCATTTTTAAGACAAAATCTGTGTTTTTTTGTGATAACAAGGTTGCTATACAAATTGCTGCTAATCCTATTTTTTATGAAAGAAGTAAGCATACGAAAGCATATGTAATTTCATTTCCTAGGATTTTCTATTTAAGGGGTGATAGTTGAGCATATGAAGCAATTCCACGAATTGCTCTGTTAGGGTTTCTTCCTCCGTGTTGTTTTCTGGCTGTTTTGGTCCGTTCTTGACACATACATATTATCGATAGGGTTTTCAAAGATTTAGGGTTAAGCCTAAATGGGTCCTCAAACTCTAATATTATCCATTATATATCACCCACAAACTCTCTCCATTTGCTTGAATTTCGTTTTCTGTTAGTTCAGAGTTAACAATGTAATATTGACATTGTGTGCAGAGTAAGATGGCACAGATGGCAAGGAATAATGTTTACAAATTAAGGAGCATATCCACAGTTTACGTGGAGTATATAAAATCTATTCTAGTTATCAAAACAAATATTATTATATTTGATTAATTAAATAAAAAAAATATTACGAACTTATTAATTTTATAGTCTAAATTTTTGAACTATTAGTTTTAGTTTGTACCGTCGTTAAATAAAAATGTATTAAAGGAGAAGATCCAACTGGGTTCGTACCCAAACTCAGACTCACATTAGGGATATATAAATAGCAAATCATTTTACTATTGTATATTGTTTGTTATTAATAATATCATTTTATTTTTCATATTGTAAATTACCAACATTTACATTCTAGTACGTACGTAGGAGGATCCATTTGATGTATACATATGTAGATGTGTATTCCAAGCAAATTCTGAATTTCAAATACTAAAGTGATCAACGGATGAACTTGAGGGGTCTCATCATCGCATTATCTTCATGATCCAATATCTGCTCATTTTAAATAAATGAAACACAAAACTAAAGTTAGTGACCAAAACTTCACTAGATAGACTAATGTAATTAGTATATATTTGTAAACGAACTTACATGGCAATGATATACGTATCCAGGCTCGGCCGTCGCGTCAAACGGGTAGGGAGAGTTGGAGTGTACGAAGGAGAACTTGATGAAGATCTTGGTCACGTATCCTGGTGTCATCTTGTACACGTTCTTCCAACCTTTCTCGTGGGACACCACCTCCAGCGTCTCTCCAACACCATGCTTATCTATACGACATCGTTTGGCGTCATTCATCTTCGTCATGCAGGTCTTGAACTTATCCAACTCTTCGATCTTGGTCTGCTCCAGAACAACGAACAGACCCAGGTGGATGTGCAGCGGGTGGTTATCCTCCGTCAGGTTGATCACATACCAGACCTCGGCGGTGCCTGGTTTAGGCGTCTCAGTGGCAGGAGCTGAATAGGGTTTTGCATTCAAGTACAGGTGAGTCGGCTCATCAATGGCGCTCGCGTATTCATACATTGCGATATACCGTGTCAAGACCGCAGACGAAACCTCCGCCGGAGGGTATTGAATCAACTTCGGAGGCACGTGCCACGTGTCAACCTCATGCTCCTTGTCAATAATGAACTTCATGACTTTGCTGTTGGCATCGTTGACAGGGTCGCCGGTGGGGAAGGGGTACGGTGCGCCGTTGGCTAAGACCGCAGTGTCGGACATCGATTCAGAGAAGTCAACCACCACATCGATAATCTCTGAGGGAGCAAGTAACGTTTCGTTAGACGACACCGGCTTCTCCAGATAGACAGAGTCGGCTCCAATATGGAGGATCCTGAGCCCGTTGGTGAAGAAGAAGCGGAAGAACCGAGCATTGCTAGCGTTGATTATGCGGAACCTGTACTTCCGGCGTCGGACATGCATGTACGGCCACGCCTTGCCGTTGACGATGATGGCGTCTCCGAAATACTCAGGTTGCCACTGTGGGTGGATCCCGGGGTTATTCCCGGTTGAATTCATGAAGATGGATCCGTCTACACGGAAGCTGCGATCGAAAACGATCAATGCGCGGTCGAATTCGTCCCCGGCGGGAAGCCGAAGAGGTTTCTCGACATGGGGATGACGGATTATATACGCTCCGAGGAGTCCAGCCAGAATGTTGACTCGAGTCAACCCCATGGCATGGTCGTGGTACCATAAGTTGCCAGGTTGCTGCTGGTTGTGATAGTGATACGTCTTGTTGGTCCATTGGGGCCCGGTCTCTTGGAACCCAGCAGTGAACCAAACGTCGGCGTGTCCGTCACTTTTGGGCTCGGCAATCGCGCCGTGGAGATGGACAACCGTGGGGATGCCTTTCCGGTCATGTGGTATGGCCATGGGGATGGTTGGATCCCAAGGAAGGATATGTTTTGAAGGAAGGTGATTTTGCCACGTCACGTAAGTGTCAACGCCATGAAGGGCCTCGATTGTCGGACCAGGAACGGTTGCAGTGCTCCTGGATGTACCGTATGCAAACACCGGTGTGGGAGGGAGGTCCCTATGGAATTTCTGTGGAAAAAAAAAGAGAAGAAAAGCAGATGCACGTGTCAGAGTGGTTGCCTGTTGGTCCACGATTCCACTATCTAGTCCAGTCCTTTTAATTTCAATTAATAACAACAACAACATAATAATAATGTTTATGACAAAGAGCATTCATAATATATATAATATTTATATATTATATAATTTAAAGGGTATCTCATTATAATTATAAATTCGTATGTAAAGATGTAGTTTATGGCTTTATGCTCCTTTTAAATAGTCACATTTGAATCAATAAATTAATAGTTTAAATACAAATTTTATTTATCAAATTATTTTGTAAGTGAATTATATTTATTAGTCATTTTCAATTCAATAGTATTTACTTTTAGTCAATGGATTTTTATTTATTTCTTTGTATATATATAAAAATTGATCCTAATTACAATCCCGCATGCTATCTATGCTCAACCAATAGTATTGATTTCATTGAAATTTCCATAGGAATTCCCGATCCTCCTATGGCTTCACTTTCACACCAATAGTACAAGTCTTTTGTCGGATCTATCTAGAAGGCGGTGACCAACTATGATTAAATGGCACATTTTAATATTGTTGGTGTTTCCATGAAAGAAGATGCCCACTCGCAGACGTTTTCAGACTAAAGAAAGTATAGAAAGGCATGAAAATATCGTAGTTTTCTAGTTTAAATAAAATAAATTTATTTTGAAATTACTATGATTAATTCAACTTACATGAAAATATTTTTACTATTTATAGTAAATTCATTACATATATGTCAAATTCATTTACTACTAGCACTATAAAAAATAGTTATTTATAAACATTTTATTTAGTAAAAATTAATTGTTTTTTTTTTATTTTTATTTATTTGTTTTCTTAATTATAAATATGTGAAAATTATATACACAAACATAACTATAAATTATATATACTTATACACTCTTTAGAATACTATTAGTTTTATATTTTTTATACATAAAAATTCACTTCAAATATAATAATACTTGCTAAATAGCAATATTAAATAATTATTTTATAAATTTTATGAAAATATCATTTTAATTTAGTTTAATAATTATAAATACATAAATGAAAATCTAACATGTGTATTTACATATTTAATTTTAAAAAATTCAATATTATTGTATTATAATTTTCTTTTGAAAAAATATTTCGCAACATGATTGTGTACACATTTATAAATTTTGTTTAAAATTTGATTTCTTCACTTTTTTTTTGTTTAAAATTTAGAAATCAAATAAATAGTTATATATTTTAATTCTTGGCGAAAAAAATATATTCATTTACTGACTATTTAGTTCATGTTTTAATTACCTTAGTTACTATTGTTTATCATTTTTCCATTATAAATATTATGTATTTTCAGCACTTAATTCATTTTTAAGTTAATTAAGCTAAACTATAATATTAGATTTAAATATATATTAAATATAATTTATATATCATTAGTCTAGTTTATCATTTATTTATTTCAAATTATTTTACATTTTTTTTAAAAAATATGACGTGTCTTCATTCTTATTTATTTATTTAACTCTTAATTTTTGTGTAATTTTCCAAAGTAAATTGTTATGTGCAAAACTTGCAATTTAAGACAAAATTTAATTTGACGTACTTATAAATGTAACATATTTTGAAATTGAATGTGAATTTTGATTAATTATAGAGTGCCCATATGTATGTGAGAGAATAATAACATGACCAATCAATTTTTTTTTACATGGATCAATCAAATTAACTTATTATGACACTATGATAGATAAAATTGTGTTAAAAATCTTACTTGTCAAAATTATAGGATACTTCGTCATATAATATAGATAGATAATAACAAGACACACACTTAATGTTATATATATACATTCTTTTTTAAGTTCAGTGTAAAAATTAAATTTATATATAAAAATTGACTTTTAATAGACATTAGATTCTTTGAGTCGACAGTTTTCTATATATATAATTAAAAATAGTCTAATATTCGCTTAACGAACAAGACCTTAAGATGGAGAACGTGGACATTATATATATATTATATATATATATATATATACTTAAGATTTGCAAAGAAAAAAAAAGAGATGGACATATGAATGTGAATATATCATTTAAGTGATCAATTTGCCCCCAAAGAATATTCTCTCTAACAATTATGCCATTTTTATTTCGACATATCATTGGACGGATTGGCATATGCATGACAAGTCTCACGTTGGCTTGTCTTTTGTTTTTAAAAATAATCCCTAACTTGTCACAAAAACAAAACAACATGCTATTTGTAAAGTTAATTAGCGTAACAAACAACCTAATTTGTAAAAATGGTATGATCATATAACTACATATATAGGTAGAGAAATACAGTTGGGAATCAGATTCTAACTACATATTTTACTTTGAGTAATTTAATGCAGGTTCTATTTTCATGCAGAGATGGACGTACGTACCCAGAGGATGTTAAACATGCCAATCTTGAGGTGCTTTGGCCTTGGAACGCCATTAACATTCATATGGAATCCTTGAATTCTGGGCATATCTTCAACTTCATCCACAAACATCTGTAACTTTTCAGGATCCAGTAACTTTCCATCCACTGTTACTACCACCATAAGTAACAGTTGAAAGAACAGCAGCAGCTTCCTCTGTTGAATTACCATGTCTTCCTTGCAAAGAAAAGAAAGAGATAAAGTTGAATGAAGGGCTGAGTTAGCTAGAAGGGTTTGATTTCTATTGTCTCTAAACGTTTCTCCACAGGTTGAAGATGGACCCTTCGTGAAAAGAGAAAGGGAGACAGATCGATGTGTGTGGACGTACTCTATAGATTGGATAGGAGGCCTGCAGCAATTGTCTGTCTTATAATTGCATTCATTTCGTCGTTTTCTTCTTATATTATTCATATGAATTCTCACCGAGTAAATCGCAATTAATAATTAAAATATCTCACAATTAATAATTAAATAACAAAATGTCATTCATTTTTTTAAAAAAAATGTATATCTACACGCTTCTACGAATCGCGGGCGGAAAAGACACACGCAACTGGTAATCGCGGGTGGAACTGCGTTATCAGCTACCGTTCCACATGCAACTAGGAATCGGGGTGGAAAAGTAGGTGACAGTTCACCCGCGACTCCAGTTGCGGATGAATGTGCTATAAAATTCCAGATTGTTATGTTGGTCGTCCACGGGTATGCGAAGAAATTTTCCATTGCAGGTATGTTCGTAACTCTGGTTGATTAAATAATAATGCTATATGGTAGAGAAAAATATACATTATTATCTAAATTTTGTGATTGTTATCCTTCGTTATGACAGTAGAATTATAATAGACGGAGAAGTTGTTAATTATATTGACGTTAGTTCGCAATTAGTTCTACCGAAAACACAACTACACTGACTCACCTGAAAGAGCTTATTTTTGAAGTCATAGTGATTAATCATTTATTCTTAATCATCGGTCTCCCAACAGACAGATGTTCCCACGAACAAAACTTTACCAAATTAGTAACAACATTTATGAGACTACAAAAACATAAACATATTCTTAATAAAGTATGGTGAATGACTATCTAAATGTAATAATACAACACATTCAGTGACATTTGTTCTCTTAGCTGCCACGATTTTACACAACCCAGAGTACATATAGCTCAATACAGCAGAACCTCAACTGTATTGAGTTGTCAAATGTAGATCTTCCAGTAACGGAAGGTACTATAGTGCAACTTTGTTCCCACTCGTGTTAGAGAATAAAAATTCTCCCAAAAGATGGGAAATGTATTATCATACTCTCATAATGGTTTCTTCTTCTGTGGTTGGAATCCAATCTGCATCTCCTTCTTTCTTCTCAAACACTCGCTTCAACCAGGAAATAGAGACATTGTTTCGGTCAATCTCCTCTTGCTCATGTGAAGGGACTACTTCTAGTAGTCTTGAGCATAAAGCCAGCAGATCTACCATTATTTGTTGACCCTCTCTCAACTGATACCCATATGAGACGGGTGGGTCCTTAACCCGTAAACCCAATAACATTTGGACGTGTCTAAGGGTTATGTTCATTTCACCCCATCTTATGTGAAATGTATGCATCTTAAGTCGCCACCTCTCAACAAGTGTGTGCAGTAAGCCCACATCAATTTTAATACGCGAAATATTGGACGCTCATCCAAACCCAACTATATCTACCCAATAACGCGTCATATGATCTAAAACCCAACAGTTTCCAGCTCGCCAATATTTATCGTTTTTCCAACGACTACTAGCACTAACATATAATTTAATTAATAATTAAAGGTAAATATTTAACAATAATTAACAATGTCAAAATAACATTTAATTTATTTGTAAAAGTAAATTTACCGTAACTTGCGTACTGTACTCTGACATGTGTTACGGTTGGGTATACAAAAAGAGAGAGATCAATCGGCTCCTTCTGCGAAGAGAAGGACGACAATAAAAAGTTGCCTTGGCCACGTTGCATGGTGTGTACAAAATAATTCAATGTAAAAATTGTAATTTTTCAAACAAAAAACACATTAAAATAATACAACAATTATCCATAATTACACAATTTACCACACAATTTCATCTACTTAAACAATTAAACAAAACACAAGAAATAATTTCAACGCAATTATGCAATCTACATAAAAAAATTCACCTAACAATTTCACCTTTTCGACCAAAACAAATCTACTTAAAAAAAATATTGGTCGTTCGGACTCACCTTTTCTGGTGAGGGAGGCGGCGACACGAGGACGGACGGCTGGAGGACACTCTGACAACAGTGGAGGCGTAAGGCGTGAGGACGACACGTCTAGACGGAGGACGGCGAGGGAGCTCCTGCGGAAGGCTGGGTGGCGGGACTCCTTCGCGTGGGGAGGACCGAGAAAACACAGCAGATGCGGGGTCTGCTGTGTTTTTAAACAACCCTATCCGCGACTCCTAGTCGCGGTTCAGATGTATTGTATTTTTTTTGTTATCACAAAAGAGTTCTCATTTTATTCCTCAATATTGTTTTCATAAAAAAAAATACAATTATTCCTTAAAATTTAAACTACTGGAAGTGGGGGATGTACAACTAGGGCCGACAATGGTGCGGTGAAAAACCCATAACCATGGTTATAACTGTTACTGTTTAATATGGTTAACCGTACCATTATGGTGCGGTGCGGTTATGGTGATGGATTTTCTACCCATAATGGTTATGGTTATGGTATTTGAGTTATACCCATGGTTATAACCATGGTTATTATATAAATATAATATTTATTTATTATTAATAAACTAAATTATATAATATATTAAATATAAATTATATTATTGAAAATTGAAATTGTTGAAAATTGAAGGCACCAAAGTCCAACGATGGTAATATAGATTGATGTATTTTTTAAAATAAAATTTTCGATCTTTTATTATATTACATGTGTGGAATGAATATGGGTATATGGTTAAAACCATGGTTAATAACCACAGTTATTTTAATGATTATGGTATTGAAAATTATACCCATAATGGTTATGGTTATGGTATGTGATTTAAAAATATGGTATGGTTATGGTATTTGTCATACCCTGACTATACCCTAACCATCGACAACCCTATGTACAACCTAATCATGTAATCTCACTCCTAATCTTGACTGTTTAGCAATCCAGTTAGCTCATTCATTCGTTGTGCGCATAATTGTTGACCAATGTGCCAACTCAAAATTTCCTACCAAAGTTAGGATGTTAGAGCATACCACTGCACATCACCAATTTTGTGCTCTCCCTTGTAGTTGTTATATGAACCTCTTCGAGTCAGCCTTTATTATGACGTTGCGCCATCCTTATTCCATCGCCATTCTCGCTCCTAAGAGGATTGTCTCGGCTTCCACTACTTCAACATTCCATCCTCTTAAACATTTGCTCGTTCCCCCAATCAAACCACCCCCACGGTTTCTTGCGAGCACCCCTATCCCACTCATCATCGTCCGACTACACCATGATGCATCACAATTTTTTTTTACGTACCCTTGGTTCGGTCGCCTTCACACTTGCGGGTCCTTGGGGTTTTGGTTCGGTCCGGGTATGGTTTGAGCTCGTCGGAAATTGTCATACGCCTTCCTCGTTTGCTCTACCACCTTCCTCGGGTTTGGCCTCATATTTTCGAACGCCACCTTGCACCTTTCTTTCCAAATATTCCAGCTCGTTGCTAGGCACAACCACCACATTGTTTCCTTAGTTTCGCTGGTTGTACTCAGTTCGTTTCTCCTTGCTCAGATCCACTCCCCAATCGACGTGTAGTTTTGGCGAGTCTCATCCAGCCCTAGGCACTCCATTCATACTGAGTCAGTCCATCCACACTTGAGTAGCATGTGTTCTACATCTTCTTCCCGCCCGCACACCAGGCAGTTTAGCTCCACATTCATCCCTTTCCTCCTAAGATTTTTCATCATCGGTAGAGAGTTGGTTAGTAGCTTCCAAATGAAAGTTTTTACCTTTTGCATTATGTTGGTATTCCACACATCCATCCATCAGGTCGCAGGTCTATTCCCATCGTGTCTGATCCCCGACGTTCTTCCCGTTTCCGCGTCCCTTAGTCGGTGATAAATCGTTTTGGCCGACACCCTTCCATCGTTCGTGTATGGCCAAATGAGTTGATCAGGTGCTGGGTATGTGGGAAGTTGTATTTTCAGGATGTGGGCAGCGTCGTTCGGTTTTGCCAAGTCACGAATTAGATCCTCGTGCCACCTCCCCTTGATTTAATTGTATAGGGACTCTACCTTCAATTCCAGATTATCTCTCCACCCCTCTGTCGGTTCGGGTCTAAACCCCGGTTTGGTGTAAATCCATGGGTCAATTTCGCGTTGATCATAGCTCCATCCCTTATCGTCCACAAGCCCTCCCGAACTAGTTTATCTCTTCCTTGCAACATACTCACCCATCCCCATGATGATCTCCCTCCTTTTCCGGCTTCACTGAGATTTCCTCTCGGGTAGTAGAGACCTTTTAGTACATTCACCCATAGCAAGTTTGGTTTCCTATTCGCTATGTCTGCCATCTTGGTTAGTAGGGCTGTATTGAAAGTCTTTAGATCTCGAACCCCCCTTCCTCTTTTGTTTTTGCGAGGTCATCCCATTTCTTCCAATGTATTTTCCTTCTATCACCCGTTTGACCCACCAGAATCCCGCTATGAGTGCATTAATCTCTTTGCACCAGGTTTTTGAAAGTTTGAATATACTCATCACATATGTCAGTATGGCAGTTATCACTAATTTGATCAATACTTCCTTTCCTGCCTGGTTTAGGGTCTTTGTTCGCCACCCATTCAATTTGTCCTGGATTCTTATCTTGAGAAAACCCAAGGCCTCTCGTTTTGATCTCCCCCAAACTGTCGGTAGTCCCAGGTACTTTCCTCGATCGGTCGTACTCGGTATACCGAGTGTATCTTCAATTGCTCTACATGTGTCTCCATCGGCTCCTTGATTTAAAACGAGTCTGGATTTTGCCTTGTTTAATTGTTGTCCCGAGCTTCTACAATATGTCGTTATCACCTCCTTTAACCGACTCGCATTCTCCATTGTTCCCTTTATGAAGAATAGAGAATCATCTGCAAACAGTAGGTGATGTAGTTCTGGACATCCTCGTTTGAGGATGATCCCATGTAGGCGCTTCTCTCTCACTTCTTCCACCACTTGTCTCGATAATACATCCTCCATAAGAATAAAGAGGTATGAAGAGAAGGGTCTCCTTGCCTCGGTCCCCTTGTTGGCTTTATGTAGTATGTCCTTTCCCCGTTTCCAAGAGCACGGTAACAAGGCGTTGTAATGCATGCCCTCATCCATGATATCCACTTCGCCTCGAATCCTCTCTTCTCAAGTGAAAAAAGGTTGTATTCTGGTCACCCATGTTGAGCCATTTTACCATTGACCTTTATTTCCAATAAATTTCCTCTTTTCTCCATAGGTCCTTGATTCGTTCCCTCAACATCGTTTCTTCGTCCTTGCTCGCCTGTGTCGCATTGTTTTGGCCAATTATTCTCAATCTATCCCCTGCCTTCTTCATCTCCACCATGTTATTCCCAAAATGTTCTTTACTCAATGTTATCAACCTTCTCCTACACTCACCCAGGTTTGGCCATAGGTTGCTACCCCACCGTTGGTGTCTCCCCCATGCAGACTGAATTACGCCCTTGCATTCCGGTTTTTCAAGCCACATCTCTTTGAAGCGGAATCCTCTTCTTCTTTTCAAACCCTCTCCCTGCGTTAGGATTAATGGTGAGTGATCCGATCCCACTGCCACTTCATTTAGGCATTGATCCCTTGGGAATTTTTCCACCCATCTTACGTTCCCCAGTATCCTATCCAGCCTCTCATATACCCTCTCCGCCCCCTTCGGTTATTACACCACGTGAACCTTTGCTCTTTTGATCCCATATCTTCCATCCCAATGTCATCAATGAGATTTTTGAAAGTATCCATTTGTCTTTGTGATTTCCTACGGACTCTTTCATTTTCATGGTGGTGTGTAATCACATTGAATTCCCCCTTACATATCCATACGTCATTTCATCCCCGACTGATCGCCCTTATAGTGTCCCCAGTTTTGATTCCTCATTCTCTCATCTGTAGTTGCATGAACCTATGTGATATACATTTGGCCCCCACTTCCTCTGAATATTACTTTTGTCTCAAGTATGTTCACACTCTCACTTATTATCTGAACTTGGTTGCCCTCCTTCCATCATAGGGCGATTCCCCCAGATATTCCTCTTTGGTCTACATAATAGGCATGATCCATTCCAATTTGCTCTTTTATGCGCTCACAGAAGGCACTGTTTCCATCAAGCTTATGATCTCCGGACTGTACCTTCCCTTGAGGTCTTTCATATGTCAAACTGTCAAGGAAGACACCGAACCTTGACAATTCCAACAGATTGTGTTCATTGGGTCCCTATGGCTGTTTTCGGACAGCCACCAGAACCCGTTTCTTTCTCCATGTCACCCGCACCCATTTGTTCCTCCCAATACTCATTTTCAATTAATTTCTTCCTCAGGACAACTCTTTTCTTTTCCTTATGGTGTTTCATTCCAAGCATCTTCCTCCCTATCGCCTTTCTTGCATTCGTTTTTTTCCCCTTTTGGTGATTCATTCTCTTTATTTTTGTTCTTTTTTCGGTTTAAATCTTCATCATCATCACCCTTCAGATGTTTTAGTGACATATTGTCTAGGTAGGGGCTTATCCCCGTCCCTTCTTCTTTGGTCTCATTGCTTGGTTCGGATGACTGTGAGTTCGGTGGAGTTTCCACCTCGTTTAACAGTATTTGTCCCATCCTTACCTGGCCGTTCATTTGATGGGGATCGTCATCCGGAAAGTGGACAATAACAGGGTATGTTAGGGCTTGATCGGTGCTCGTTTCATCCCTCCCTAGTATTGGATTTTGTCTCACCTCCCCCGCGGTGATCCCGATTGTCTAACTTCGGGCTATCCCATCGTTCGTCCAGCTTCCTTGTGTTGGGTGTTGTAGCTTGCTTGTCCACTTCTGGTATATAGGATGCATGATCATTTTCGCCTCATCCTGTGGGTTTGTAGGGTCTCAGTTGTGTTCTCCCTTCTGGTTCATGGCTTCCCATATTCCATCTCGTTTCATTCTCGGATGTCCGGTGCTGCATTCGATCCCCTTCATGTTGTTTTCATTCCAGATTGGCGCATCTGTTTCCATATGCTCCGATGGTTCATTCTGTGGTGGGTTCTCGTTGACATCTTCACTCCCATCCTTTACCACCCAATCTTCCTCCTTCTCCACCTTTTCCGTTTGGTTCATTATGTTGAACCATGTCATTCTCCTTGCAGGTAGTTGTTTTGATTCACCATCCTTCTTTCCCCCACCTATCTTCCTTGCTCGGTACGGTTTGGGTCTGTTTATTGTCAACCACGACCCATACATCGGCTTATCTGGTGTTTCCTCGGACATCGTCACCTCCTCCCGCCACACTTGTGTTGTATGTCCCAATCTTCCGCACCCATAGCAATAGTCCGACAGTCGTTCATATTTAATCACCGCCCACCTTTCCACATCTTTCGAGTTAGTCCACCAGAACCCCGCCATTAACGGGTTTTTTCACGTTCACTTCCACCTTCATTCGCATGTATGTTTTGTGTGGGCATTCCACCTCCTCTTTTTTGATGAAGTTCCCAACTTGCTCACCTATCTGTTTCACATTTTTAGCACTCAACTTTTCCAGTCCCAACTCATGGACCTAAATCCATATTTCCACCCATTCGAAATCCACCTGTGTTATGCTACAACTCAGTTTCCATTTTTTCAGACTGAGGCAGTGACCTTGCACCGACCAACGGGACATATCGAAAATTTGTCTACAGTCCTCCTCATTTTAACATTCCAGCATTACTATTCTATCAGACACATCAGATATCAAAAACGAACCATACTTTGCCCAAGCCAGTTTGAGCACACTGTGAATTGCAAAAGCTTTAATGACTTTCTGCGCAATAATTGTTCTGGCGTATATCTCGGTGTTCACCAGTTGCGGATTCAACGGGAGGTTCACGACGGTTTTTCGAGGGTGGTTCTGTTCGCCAGAGTCGGGACGTTGATTACTCATCTTCGGTCGTGGGGTAGGGGACGTCACTGGGGTCGCTTCCTCCTGCAAGAAACATATGAAAACGAAAAACAAAAGGAAATGGCACTTCAGTTCATTGGAATGCAGCAAGCGTTCAGTAGTTTTCCATACGTAGTCACTTCATGAGCTGCATGAGCTCTCTCTTGTGGGATTGGTTGGGTGTCACCATCATTAATAGCAATTTGGACTTCAGCACAGATTGATTGGCTGAGATTGAAGATAGCCGACGTATGCGGCGACAAAAATCTCTTACCAGGTAAGACCTAGGAGAGAGAAGATACTTAGCAGTTTTTACGTTTGATGTATTGTTTAACCACACGCAACTGGGAGTTACGGGTAGAACTACTCTCAGTTGCATGTGGCTTTTCCACCCACGACTAGGAGTTGTGGGTAGGTATACATTTGTCTTTTGTTTAAAACCGATGACATTTTGGTATTTGTTATTAATTGGAGTATATTTAGGTAAAAAATTAATTCATATGTTGTTAATAAGAGTTTTATTTATTTACAAAAAAAATATTATTTTTTTAACATACAAATGTTGATCAATTTTGTTTTTTGGCCAACAACTGTAGGCTTGTTCATGAACCGGTTCGGGATCGAACCGGTTCTGAACTGAACTGGTCTGGTTTGAAAAAAATCAGTACATTTTTCTGTTTTTAAAAAAACTGATCTGGTTTAAGGAAAAAAGAACTGGTCTGGTTCGAACCGATTCAGAACCGGTTCGAACTGTTATGGTCTGTTTATTTTAATAACAATTTTGGTTCGGAAATAATCCGGTTCAAACCGAACCTAAACCACCTGAAAATCCTGTCCAACACACTGAACCGTCTGAAAAAATACTGAACCAACTGAAAAATACTGAACCGGCTGAAAAAACACTGAACCGACTGAAAAATACACTGAACCGACTGAAAAACACATTGAACCGATTGAAAATCTGTTCCACAACCGACTAAAATCATGTCCAACATCAACATACAAGAGTCCAATATATCTATAGGTTTGGTTTATTGAAGACATCTCTAGGTTTAGTTGATTTTGCTTCAAACCGGTTCTAAAATTATATAGGTTTAAAGTGGTTTGTTTTAAATTTAAGTATAAACCAGTATCAAAAAACGAGTCGAGTCGAACCGATTCGAACTGGATTTTTGGTACTATTTTGAACTGTTCTATTTGAAGTCAAAAAATACTGGTCTGGTTTTGGAACTAGTTCGGCCGAACCGATTCGAACCAAACCAGTTCTAGACCAGACCAGACCAGTTCGCCCGAACCGGTTTATTTGGCCAAGCCTAAACAACTGTTATAAGTTGGAGGCCGACAAGTTTAATACAGTGGTGATCAGATAGATTATGAAAAGTGAGTAAGTCAGTTGAGAATATCGCCCATTTTGGATCAGATTTTTTAAAAGAAAAAGAAAAAATTAATTAGAGAAAAAATCGATGAAAATATGAAATGATAATCTAATTTAGGGTTAATAAATTTAATACATCTTTTAACTTTAACTTTATTTGAGATATAGGATGGAGTGATACTATATATTGTGTTATGCACTCTCATATTTAACAATTATTTGATTCAAATATTATTTATCTTCAAGTTTTACTAATATAATAGTGATTACAAATCGAAAATAAAAATATAAACAGGAAAAAATATAAAAAACATTTAAGAAATTTATTAAATAAAAGAAATAATTATATATATATAAACTTTGCAGAATAGTTTTGAAAATAATTAAAACTTATATTTAAAAAATCTAAAAGTAATTTAGAAATTTACGATTTTCACAAAAACTAAAAAAACGAGTCAAAAGCCCATTGACTCAATATGACTCAGATCTTGGCCAAAAAAAAATTTGACTCAGATCAGGACCTGGTCTTCGTTGTAGCTAGTCTAGGGCTCGATCTTAATTGAGTCCAATCGAGCCAATGTATCCTTTAGTTTTTTTTAGTAAATCTCTTAATAATAAATTTATATTTTAATGATTTTTTAGTTATTTTTCTGAATATTTTGGAAAAAAAAACATATTTTTAACATATCTACACTTTTTTCTCAATATTAATTAGATTTTCAAATTTTTATTATTTTTCAAATCATTATTGCATTTGTATAAATTATGTTATAATTTTTGGAATCTATTTCTACATATGTTTTGCATTTTTTAAAAAAGTTATACTTTAGTTTTATTATATAAAATTTATTTAAATTAAATATTATATTTTATATCTACATGATAATGACCTGACATTGATACAACATTAACGTGACATTGATTAACACGCTATGTTAGAGTCAAGTGACTACTTAATAGAAAATTAACGGTCAGATCAAATGACAACATTCACAAATATAAAAGTGTATCCAATCACTCAAAAAATCATATATATAGTACTATACTTGTGAATTATATTAAACCTATTAACTCTTAAATTATGTTTATATGATTAATGTAGTTTTAATATGTTAAAATTGTATTGTATTTTAATTGTGTAGTTTTCCATTTTCTATTGTGCTTGTGTTTAAAAATAATGGCATAATGCGATAAACTGTCATTCTCAACTTTTGATAGTGTTTGACCAAAAAAAAAAACTTTTGATAGTGTGCAACTTTTAATTTAATAATATATATATATATTTAATTTAACCTTTTGAAATTTTGTATTCACTCACGTAAATTTTATCTATTTCACTTAAATTTTATTTATTTACTTTTACTCTAATTTATTGTATCCCTCACATAAATTTATGATTTTATGTATAACTTGTGTTCATATTAATCTACATCTAATTTTATCTTAATTGAGTCCAATGGCATCCAATGTATCATTTAGGGGACTCATTTATGGGACTTTTGATTATATATATTAGTTAATACACGTATTAGTTAATACACGTATTAGCTAATACACGTATTAGTTAATACACGTATTAGCTAATACACGTATTAGCTAATACTATATTTTGTTTTTGGCCAAACTAATAATAATACTATATTTGGATGAGACATATATTAATATATATTTATACATGTATAACCTAATACATTGTTTGATTCAGTATAAAATTATACGTAAAATGACAAAAATACTTAAACATCCTTAAATTTATTTTACAACGTAAATAAGTTATATACATGAATTGATTTATTTTTTAAAATAAAATATATTCACATTCAAAAAATTTGGAAAAACAATCACGAACACACACAAAAAAATATTGTAGATAGTATCCCCTTTGAGTCATGACTGATTCAATCCACTTCGACGATCTTTGCAATTTCATCCTTAAAATGTTACTCTCATGCATAAAACTTCAAAACCTTCATGTTCTGAAGCGGCTATGTGTGATTGATTTATGATTGAAAAAAAATAAAGCACTGCATTTGTTTTACAAAAAGTTATAAAAATAAAATTATTTTACAAATTAATTTTGGGAACAACATGACATGTGGAACCACTTAATAAAATATAGAGACGAAACGGTTAATAACCATTTCTAAGTTTTTTTCTTATGACACATGCACATAAACATACAAAAAATAGAGCAAATAATATATGTTTGTTTAATGTTATTTTTAATATATTGTTTTTAAAAAATATCAAATAGACTAGAAAGTATTAAAATTTTATTGAGTAAATATTTCATTATCTTTTTAACTGTTTTTTTAATATTAAGTATATGTCATATATCATCGTCGAAATGAACTCATAAATTGTTCTAGAATTCAAATGGTACTCAACACTTGTTGTTGTGGTTGACTTATTAATTCCTTTTTTTTTTTAAATAAAACATATATGAAAGAATTAATAATGAAGATTTATAAACAGTATTACATTACATTATTATTTTTATATAATATATTGTTTTTTTATTAATTATTATAATATAATTTGAGTAAATAATAATTTTAAAATTCAAAAGTTTGATAAAAACTAAAAAGTAACATGATAAACTATTTTAGGTAAGATTAATAAACTTAGGGCAGTTAAGTAATTTTTTACTATGTATTAAATAATACCATGGTTAGATTATGTATTAGTTAATACTCAATTAACACTATAATTGTGTATTATCTAATACATAAGTATTAGTTAATACATATCATTATTTCTAATCAAACATTATATTAATTAATACATGTATTAATCAATACTAATACATGGTTAATTAATACCCCCAATCAAACACCCCCTTAGTGTTTTTTTTAGTAAATATCTTAATAATAAATTTATATTCTAATGTTTTGTTAGTTATTTTTCTGAATTTTTGGAAAAATTCCCTTCTTTACATAGCTACACTTTTTCTGAGATTTAATTAGTTTTTCAGTTTATTTATTTTTCAAATCATTATTGCATTTGTATAAATCATTTTATAATATTTGGAATCTATTTCTATATATGTTTTGCATTTTTTTAATTCTAATTTATTTTAATTATATAAAATTTATTTAAATTAAATATTATATTTTATATCTATGTGACATTGACACGACACTAACATGACATTGATTAACACGTTATGTTCGAGTCAAGTGACTACTTAATAGAAAATTAACGGTGATATTAAATGACAACATGTGCAAATATAAAAGTGTATATAAGCACTCCAAAAATCATATATATTGTACTATACTTGTGAATTATATTAAACCTATTAACCCTTAAATTATGTCTGTATGATTACTGTTCCTATGAATAGGAACATATCAAAGTTTATGACTTTTTTCAAAAAGTATTTATTTTAGATTTTTTTTTTTGAAAAAGTATACATTTAAAAAACATATTTAGCAAAATGTGTATCTGCGCAGGTGGTATTAGCGATTTTACAAAATCGCTATTGACAGTAGCGATTTTGAAAAATCGCCACTAGTAGTAGCGATTTTGAAAAATCGCCACTAGTAGTAGCGATTTTGAAAAAGCGCCACTAGTAGTAGCGATTCTTCAAATATTTTTTCTAAAATATACACTTTGTGAAAAAAATCGCTCATTCACCACTACGTGACGTTTTTCGATGGACAGGGACTTTGCGTTGCTTCATCTCAGTATTCATAGGTCCAAGCCTGCAACATAAATTATTAAAGAAAGTCTGTCAGACAAAAGAGTGTCAGTGCTACAATTTCAACTGGTTCTCTAAAAATGTGAACTTTAGATACTAACATGGTACAACAACCAATGTCTTTCAAGCGAACTGATGCTTGTTCATTCTCTAGGCTAGTCTCACCAAATTCCTCAACTGGTTCTCTAAAAATGTGAAGTTTAGATACTAACATGGTACAACAACCAAGGTCTTTCAAGCGAACTGATGCTTGTTCATTCTCTAGGCTAGTCTCACCAAATTCCTCAAGAAAACAAGAAAGGAAGTTATAAGAAGTTAAATACTTTTTTCCTAGGCAAATATTACCTGTCCTAAATTTTCCAACTTGTTCTGAACAACATCCCTGAGGTAAAACATTGAAACAAAGTTGTTTATTCACAAGTTTCTGAATGAGACTTTTCTTCAAATACACTAGCTAGTTTGACATTTTCAGGAATTACTGCTGCAAAAGAGCTCTTTGGGGTTTCCACTGTCTTTTGCTTCGGCAGTTTTTTAGGTGCAAGAGGGCGGCCGACTTTAACTGGTGCAGCATCCTCACCCGAACTCCAAAACTCCTCATCTGAAGACTCTTGGTTTTCTGCATAGTGTACTGACAGCAACTCGTTGATTTTACGTATGCTTATGGTTTTCCTCATAAATAGAAATTGAAGTCTTTCATCACAAACTACTCTCTTCTTCGTAGGGTGATTCAGTTTGTTGTTATTGATATACCGCGCTATAATTGCTCCAACATCTTGCTGAGAGATCTAATCATGCGTCTCTATACCAACCGATTTGAGAAACTCGATGAGATTACTCGATCCCCACCTAACAAATTACATTTTCCTTGATTGATACTTCCTTTTTGGTTGTGAATGAGGTTAAAATTCTGTATCCTGCTCCTTCACTCACTGAAAATCCATTTACATTCTGATGTGTCTTCTCAAAGTAATCAAAATTGACTCATTTCTCTTGATCAAACCTACTTATTAAAGACGCTATCATCTTGCAATGAGGACTTCATTCGTGCATGTATGTGGAGTTTGGATATTTTCTTAAAATCGCTACCTACAGTAGCAATTTTGTAAAATCGCTAATACCTTACCTGCGCAGATGCACATTTTGCTAAATATTTTTTTGGGTTAATAGGTCCAACAGTACCATAAGTTTGGGCCATGTAATTGGATGGTATTTTAAGTTTTTTGATGTGGTATAATGGTACCATAAGTTTGGTTGATGTTGTCCAACAGTCTCCTGTTAGTGAGCCGTTTCCTTTTATCGTTAAATTGACATGTGATGAGCACGTGAGTGGTCTGAACCGAATGAAGAAGAAAATGTGGACTAAAATACCCTTTGATGCATTCCCTCCATATGAACCGACGTTTCCAAACGAACAATTGCAAAGTTTGGACTCCTTTAAGAACGTACCCTCCTCAAGCTCTTCCCACACTCACTCTTCCTCAAAGTTCAGGTCCTGCCACCGATTGGAGTCTTCCCACACTCACACGTCGTTCCTTCGCCCGCAATCAGTCGTCGGCACCTTCAATTGGTTGAATCAAGCCGTATCGTCGCCCGCAAGTTGTGATCTTCGGAAAAGGTACGTTTTTTACCCTTGTAGATGAGTAATGTTGGTAATGCATAAGTGTTTTAGACTTCAAAACTCGTGATTTAGAGGAGATAAGTTAGGATTCGTGCTGGTTTAGTGCTGTCGGAGTCTTGCTGTTGTGGTCGAACGATTCGTGCTGGTTTAGTTCTGTTTTTGTCGAGGGTTGTCTTGTTTCAGCCGATGCTTGTGGTATTGTTTAATTGCTTGTTGATTGTTGTTTCGTCTGTGTTGTTTTGCTGTTGTTGATTTGAACTAGGGATGGTGCCCGATGTGGATGTCGTTTATAGCCTTCAAATCGGTTATAAGGGGAAGTGGGTGGAACGTGATAACATTCAAGTGTTTGAAGGACAAGTTGAAAACATGAAGATGACCGCGTATTGTCTAAATTTGATTGTTTGGAATCATTGTTGATGTGCTATTGTGAACTTACTCATGAAGGGACCATATGGTATCTCCCACCAAATGATAATCCAGAGAATGACCTTGTAGTGATCCGCAATGACGTCGATGTAGTGGCGATGTTTGGTAATCATTTAACGAATGTTGTTGTTAAACTATTTGTCATGCCTCCGTCTGATGCCCTGATTTGGTATAAGTCGCCATTTATGGAGAAGCTGCGTTTGAGTGTTGTTGCTCCACAATTCTAAAAAGAAGGCCGAAGGGATTGTAATTGGAAAACAGAGAGTGGGCAGAGTGGGCAAGGGTCCTTCAGACATTAAGGGTAAGGGTAAGGAAAAGATGGTTGGGAGTCCTTCTGATTCATCTTCGGATGTAGAGTAGGCAGCTTCTGACATGGGTTCGACCGAGGAAAGTGATTGGGAAGACTTACTTGATGAAAACCAGGCATCCCACTCTCGGTCGTATGAAAAAAAAACAGGGAAGTGCAGCTGCTGGTTCGGAGGGTGGTGATGCTGGTGGTACAAAGGGTGGTGTTGCCGGTTTTGAAGAAGAAACAACAGCACAACACAGCACACAGGACGGACATGATGCAGATCTAGGTGGACGACCAACAGGAAGGAGGGACCGAGTCGACCATTTCAGAGAAGAACCGGGTTTTGGTGAAGACAATGAAAATGTGGCTAGTGACACAATTGGGACCCCTCCAAATCCGTTCAAAAACAGTGAGGACGAAGACGAAGTAACTAGTAGAAAACGTTTTAAACAGTACAAAAAGGATGTCGGTTCTGAGTTCGAACTGGAACTTGGTCTGATATTTGAGAGTGGTAAAGCGTTTCGCAAGGCGATTAAAGAACATGCAATCCAACAGGGCTATGCAGTGAAGATGGGTAAGAATAACAACCAGACGATTCACGTTTTGTGCCAAAATGATTGCGGCTTTAAGGTCGTTGCTTCAAAGGTGAATAAGGAGAACAGCATGAAACTTGCGAAATAAATCATTTCATCAATGGACAGTGGAAAGAGGAATTTGCCATTGCCCGTGCTATCATGTGGTCGCATGTGGAGCATGTCAGTTGAGTGGCCTCCCGTGCTATCATGTGGTCGCTTGTCTTGCTCATGAGAGGATTTATGACCTATCTCAATACTGCGATCCATTCTACCACAAGGATGCATACACAAGAACATATGCAGGTGTCATACATGCCTTACCAGGTCGAGATGACTGGGTTAAAAGCAGCAGTACCCCAGTAGATCCACCCGTTTTCAGACAACGTTCCGGTAGACCAAGGAAGAAGAGGGTCAGGTCCCAGTTCGAGGACCTACCAAGCTAAACAGGTGTGTTAGGAAGGCGAGGTTTGCGGCAGTACTGCTCTCAATGTGGGTTAGAGGGACACAACAAAAGAGGATGTAGTGTCAGAGCAGGTCAAAGTGGTGGGTCGAATGTAACCGAAGCATCTGAACCTCAGGTACGTAAGCTGAACCCTAGCAGGTTGTGATGTTATGTTTTAGTTCGAATGTGACATTTTCTTGGTTGGGTCACAAGCTACTACGAAGAAGAAAAGAGTTAAGAGACAATGGGAAACGGAAGTTGATGAGTTGAATGCTCATGCTGATCTTCCTGCACAGACTGGTGATGTTTCTGCACAGACTGATCCAACAACTTCACGTCGTCGCCCAAAATATCCCGTTCGAAGAAAGGTGGCACCAGAAGTAGTTCCTGATATTCCAGTAGACACCCAAAGCAGTCAAGGAACACCCAGACGCAGATTTAAAGTTACGGCTAGAAGAACACCAAAATCAAAAACCAGTTATGTTCACCGTTCAAAGAAAATAGTAGTTGATGTTGATGACATCGTTGAGGAATGGGTGTACCCATCAACTGCACCTGTGCTTTCTGAATCAAGAGAACTTGTGGTGTTTGATGAACCTCTTAAAGTGGTCACACCGAAGAGAACAAGGTCATACATGGCACATCTAAACACAACAAGAAGACGTTTCAGTCAGTGACATCGTGCTGTTTTGTGTGGGTGGGGGGAGGATTTTAGACTTATAAACTACTAATTTTGTGTTTTGTCAACAACATTGTTGTATATGTTGTTCGGAAATGTTGTCATCTTTTATTTTGGCAGGGTGAACACTTTTTAAAGGATATGCGGAATTGCGGAATGTTTTACATGCTGCTGTGTTAGTTGTGATGTCTTTTTTTTGTTTACAGGGAGTTGTTGTTTAATGAAGTTACATTTACAGTCTTATCTTTGAATATATGTTGTTATATGGTACATTATCTTTGAATATATGTTGTTATATGGTACATTATCTTTGAATATATGTTGTTATATAGTACATTATCTTTGAATATATGTTGTTATATGGTCCAATTACTTCACGGAGTGTGGTCGAATGGTACCGTAACTTCTGAAAACACAAAATCATTATCTAACAGCATTAACAGAAACCTCTAACACCATCATTCTTAACAACAGACAGAACCATACACATTCTAAGCAGCCAATCTAACACAAAGAAAAACACAAACAACGACTAGTGCAACAACAATCTTCTGTTTGAACGTTCTTCGCAGTATTCTCATTCGCCACTTTAGCACACAACTCACTCTGCATTACTTCAAACTTGTGCACTGCTCTTCTTCCATAATGGCACATTGGGGGATCCTCCCAGCAGAAGAAACCACATCCACGATTTCCACCAACCTAAAATTAGGTTTTCACAAGAATTTTTAGCTTCATCAAAATTAGGGTTTCAACAATCAGAAATTCTAAAACATAAATTGAGCTAAAAATTAGAGTTTAAACAAGATTGAGAATGGAAACCTCAAATTGTGGACACCCATGAAACCGTCTTGAAAAATTCTTCCAGGTTCCGGCTAGTTTGACAATGCAGAGTAAACCACAGTGGCATCGTCGCGACTTGAAATCAGAAATTTCTTTGGAAGAGGCAGATGAATGAGAAGACATACCAACCAGTAAGTAGCCGTTCGAAGCAAAGCACAAGGAGGAGTTGACGATGGAATGAAATGGAGGGACCTGCTTTATAAAAGAACATCCTAGGGCAAAATAGACATTTCAATTCAAATATCAGTACACGTGAGAATCATGTGGACATTTCACGGAAAAAACTAACGACAGTTAGTACAACGGACCAAATAACAACATTGCGAAGCATATGGTACCATAAAACTACATAGGGGTACCATCCGATCACATGACTCAAACTTATGGTACTGTTGGACCTATTAATCCTATTTTTTTTTAAATATATACTTTTTCAATTTTTTTTTCTAAAACAAACACTTTTTGAAAAATTTCAGTTTTAATAAGTTAAAATTATATTGTATTTTAATTGTGTAGTTTTCCATTTATTGGATTTTTTTCAAAAATTATGTATTTTCGATTTTTTTTTTGAAAAAGTATATATACAAAAAAAATATTTAGAAAAATGTGTATACGCGCAACCCGGGGTCGCGCCTATTGGAAGAAGAGCGTTTCTTTTTCTTTTTTTTTTTAAAAAATCATTTTTTTTGAAAAATGATGTCTCGATGTTTAATTAAAAATAAAATTATGTATCTATTAAAAAGAATTTAAAAAATTATAGTAAGTAGATATTTTAATTGCGATTCAAATGATGCAAAAAATATTAAATTTGGATTTACGGATTGACTGTACGGCATGCGGTAAGTTGAGATATGAAAATTGTACTTAAAAAATTATAACTCGGACCATGTAACTCCAAACTCAACACGGTTAACGCCATTTAGGTCATAAATCAATTATCTACGTAGGATAATTTTTTGGATTAAAAATACAGTGATTTTGTAACCCCCCATCGTTTACACCCAAATTTGACCGAAATAAGTAAATGCATTAGCTGAGAAATTTAATTATATACTTACTCAAAAAAAATCAAAAAAATTACAGTGCGTAGATAATTTAATTACGAATTAAATGACACTAACTATGCGTTAATTGTTTACTTTTAGACTGACTGTATAATACGGTACGTAAAAACCTCTACATACGATACAAAAACTTCCAAATAGTGTTTTGCACAGTTACATTACTGTTCACACAGTAAAATTACTGTTTAATCACTGTGTAAACAGTAATCTACTATGCAAAACACTATTTGGAAGTTTTTGTATCGTATGTAGAGTTTTTTACGTACTGTATTATACAGTCAGTCTAAAAGTAAACAATTAACGCATAGTTAGTGTCATTGAATTCGTATTTAAATTATCTACGCACTGTAATTTTTTTGATATTTTTTGAGTAAGTATATAATTAAATTTCTCACCTAATGCATTTACTTATTTCGGTCAAATTTGGGTGTAAACGATGGAGGGTTACAAAATCACTGTATTTTTAATCCAAAAAAGTATCCTACGTAGATAATTGATTTACGACCTAAATGACGTTAACCGTGTTGAGTTTGGAGTTACATGGTCCGAGTTATAATTTTTTAAGCACAATTTTCATATCTCAACTTACCGCATGCCGTACAGTCAATCCGTAAATCCAAATTTAATATTTTTTGCATCATTTGAATCGCATTTAAAATATCTACTTACTATAATTTTTTAAATTTTTTTAATAGATACATAATTTTATTTTTAATTAAACATCGATGCATCATTTTTTTAAACAAAATGATTTAAAAAAAAAAAAAGGAACGCTCTTCTTCCCCCTGCGCAACTTCTAAGTTGCGCCTATTCACCTGGGGTGCGCCTATTCAATTGGCGCACCCCTGGGGTGCGCCTATGTCCAATAGGCGCGATCCCGGAATGCGCGTATACACATTTGGCTAAATATTTTTTTTGTATATATACTTTTTCAAAATTTTTTTCGAAAATACATACTTTTTGAAAAAAAATCCATTTATTGCGTTTGTGTTTAAAAATAATGGCATAATGCGATAAACTGTCATTTTCAACTTTTTGATAGTGTGCAACTTTAAATTTAATAATGAATATATTTAATTTAACCTTTTGAAATTTTATATTCACTCACTTCAATTTGTGATTTTCTGTCTAACTTGTGTTCATATTAATCTACATCTAATTTTATCTTTAACTTGTGTTCATATTAATCTATGGAAGCACGACACCAACTCAACACTACACAAACATCATTCAGCCGCACACCACAGGGTGTGTGCAGGGCCAGGGCCAGGGGGATTGTACATTAAAATGTTAACAATATTAGTAAAATATTGGCATTTTTACTCTTTACATTTTCATGCACAACAAACGAAACATGATAATCTATGTAACCTTTCTATTCCGATGTATATAACATACATACGAGAAAATAGGTTTAACGACAAAGACATTACGTCGAGCTCAATGATAAAATATCAGCACTAGATGTTAAAATATAGTCGCTAAATGTAAAAAAATGAATTGACAAAAACTAATTGAAAACTAGATGATACGAGTGGATCATATAGTCTAATCACATAATAGAGAAAGTATCATTAAATTGACTTAAAACAAAACTCTATAACATAACAAAATATTCTAAAAGTTAATAATAAATTAGATTTAATCTAACATTTTTATTTTAAATAAATATTATTTATAACAAAAAATTTACCTCCAACGATGCTTTCCGGTCCTCCTATGTCATCTGTTGGGTGTTTGTGGGAAGCTTCATATTGAAAGTTCATGTGAAATCGGAGTTTGGATCCGTATTCATTGTAATCATATTATTGTATGGTAGTACCAAATATTATTAGGGTAGACCGAACCACCACTACCGCACTATAATTTTTAATGTATTCTTACAACTCAACTATTTCTCTCCCACCCACCCAAAACGAACTAACCAGATCAAGTATTGATCATTATTTCATGGCGTTGGTCTTCTTCTTTCACTTTACAATCCTCACTGATCAGGTGACGCACTCGATCATAATGAGAACAGTAGCTACTAGTACTACATATATATATGACTTTTTCTCCTGCGCATGCAAATATTTTTGTTTGTATAAAATGTGGTGGCAGAAATGATTGGATGGATGAAATGAAACATTTGGGTTGATTTCATACGTGGAATTCACTCACTAGCTAAGTACATATATGCATGCAGTGCAGACTAATTCATGCTGCATAGTACTTCCAACTGAGGTTATATTATGAGGACGAAGAAAAATACCCAGAAGCTAGCTTATATGAATGATTCATCCAAATCAATCAATGAATGCTCTTCTAGATCATTATGTTCTAAATGACGAACGTGGTGAAAATATAATGCCTCGTTAGAGTCATCCCAAAAGAAGTTATGGAAACCATGCATAATATATATTACGAAGCTTGCATCTCTAAGGGAGTTCTTCGTTAAACCACTCAGCTGCGGCATCTTGAAGGTTGCAGGAAGGATCAATCACTTTTAATACATTGTGTACACCTCTCACAGGAGAGCTCATGCCCTTTAAAATGGGACACAGTCAGCATATATAGACAAATGTGAACATCGGGATAAAGGAGAGTATCCGGATAAGGTTTGTTGAAGCCTTGAAGATGGCTGCATTTGTTCTGGGCTGGTTGGGCTCCGTTGGGTTCTCTTGGGCTGTCTCTTTTCTGTTTTTCACCCGTGGCTCTTGGCCTATTTTCAGTATTGTTTAGGGTTAGATTTGATTAGTTTGTAACTCGAAGATTTGACTATCTTCACCTTTATAGTTTCTTTGCTGAAATCTTGTGCGTCTTTTAGCCGCGATTCTTCACTGTGACTCTTGATATTCTCCGATCCCGATCAGGCATATTTTACCCTCGTTTTTTTCAGTCTTGGAAACTATAGTTGATTGAACTACCCTCGACTTGTTCACTGTGACTGAGATTTGCATGTTTACCCTCAACTTGTTCGCTGTGACAGCTGAGATTTGCATGTTTACCCTCAACTTGTTCACTATGACAGAGATTGGCATGTTTACCCTCAACTTGTTCATTGTGACTGAGTTACATGTTCTACCCTCGACTTCTTCACTTGTTGTGACTGTGAATAGATTATATCCATTTTGTCTTTTTTTTTTTTTTTTTTTTTTTTTTTTTTTTTTTCGTGGCCCTGCATGTTATAGTGTTTTGTGATCCTCGTTTTTTTTATATGGCTGAGGAGAAACCTCATTAGGAGGCAATGAAATATTTCACCGATGAGGTAGATCATGATGCAATGGTCACTGTAGATTTTCACCACCCTCTCTATTTGCATGTAAGTGATAATCATGTAACAAATATGATATCTGCTGTCTTAACTGGTCCCGAGAACTATGCAATGTGGAGTAGAGCAATTGGAAAAATATGATCTTGTGTTCCACCATTTGTGGGATATATGCAATGCTATGGTATTAGACTGGATTACAAAGTCTATTTCCAAAAATCTAGCCAGTGGGATGATGTATACTGAGGATGCTGATCTCATATGGAAAGACCTTAATGAAATGTTTGACAAAATTAGTGGACCTAGGACATATCAATTGCATATGGAAATAGTTATGACCCGTCAAAGTCTTGATTCAATTTCTGTTTTTTTTTTTTCAAAACTGAGAATCCTTTGGGCTTAATATGATTCTACATGTGCACTCCTTCACAATTCACATTGATCATGAAGATTTTAAGAAACACATAGATCACAAAGAAAATAAAAGATTGCTTCAAATGAAAGATTGTTTTATGGGGTTAAATGAAAATAAAAGATTGTTTTATGGGGTTAAATGAAAATTATTCAAATGTGACAAGTCAATTGCTTCTTTGGTCCCCTCTACCCACCGTGAATCAAACATATAACCTGCTAATGCAGGAAGTGAGTTAGAGAGGTATCACCTCCACTATGAATGTAGCCTTGAGTACCAATTCTGCAAATGTGTCCTTGAATTTGGATAAACCGAAAGGAAATCAAAATTTGAAATGTACCCATTGTCATAAGCGTAGGCACACAATTGATCGTTGTTATACCAGGGGATGTGACTTCTCTCAAAAGAAAGGACATGCCAAGGATAAATGATTTAAATTCAAACAAACTTTGAAAACAAAAGAGAATAATGTTAGGAGCAATGTTGTCTCCACAAGGATCGGTGACACTAACCCTAACACTTTCAGTAATTCTACTAATGATGCTTCGTTGAGTTGTGGTGTTTAAGGTGGATCACCTTCTCACGGGATTAGTTTGCAAGATTCCTTCAAACACTGGGAGGAGTAGGAAGGATTGCACCAGGAGCAAGTGTTTTCACCCCTCAGGATCTTCACGCAAACACAACTAGTATATCTTTCAACTCTATCTATTCTTACGAAAGAAATCATTGGATTTTGGATACGGGAGCAACCAACCACATGACCAACAGAAATGATTGGTTATGTGGGAGTAGGGCGGTTCTCGAAACAAGGTTCAATTACCTAATAGGGGATCTTACGATGTACATAGTATTGGAAATGTTATGTTAGGCTCAGACAAAAAACTGCTTAATGTTTTATACAGACCTGATTTTAAATAAAATATTCTTTCGGTGTCGAAACTTGCAAGTGACTTAGACCGCTCTGCATCGTTTTACCCAAACCTTACTATCTGGCAGGACCTCTTAAATGGGAAGGTCTTGGGGACTGGTGAGGCAAGATCTGGACTGTATTTCATAAACATGCCTTGCAGGTCAGTTAACTCCCTTGTAACAAATTTTATTGTAAATAATACAATGTTATGGTACAAACATTTTGGGCATGCCTCACTTAAGATTTTAAAATATGTTGAGTCCTTGGATGTAAGTAAAAATAAGATTACAAATGTAAATGATTGTCCTATTTGTCCTAAGGCAAGTATTGTTAGAAACCTCTTTTCTAGTTATAGTTTGAGAACATATGTTGTGTTTGATCTTGTGCATGCAGATGCATGGGGACCTTATCATTGTCCCACACACGACAATACACCTTAGTGGATGATTTTTCTAGATTAACGTGGGTCCATCTTATGCCATTCAAATCAGACGTTTATATTGTTATAAAGGATTATATTTCTATGATAGAAAACCAGTTTAACAAAAGGATAAAATGTTTTAGAACAGATAATGGGCGAGAGTTTTTCAATGAACATATGAATAGGTTGTTGTGTGATAAGGAAATCAATCATCAAAGTAGATGCCCTTACACACCACAACAGAATGGTAATGCCGAAAGAAAACATATGCACCTATTAGAAATAACAAGGGCCTTAAAGCTGCAAATATCAATCCCGAACATGTTTTGGGGGGGGGGGGGGATTGTAACCTCATAACTTGTTATTTAATCAATCTAATGGCTTCCAAATTTTTAGAGGCAAGTCTCCCTTTGAAATATTGAATGATAAAAAACCTGTTATAAATCACTTAAGGGTGTTTGGTTGCTTATCATATGCCAAGAATATGGTGGTGACTCACAAGCTGACCTCTAGAGCTATCCCTTCAGTTTTGATGTGATACTTTGTGGCCCAAAAAGGGTACACACTCTATGATTTGGCAGATAATCATTTTTTATTAGTAGAGATGTTTTTAATGAGACCATATTCCCTTTTGGGATTGGTAGGCTTGAGCAGTTGCTTGTATTGTTCGAGTCGTACATAGATGATTCTGATGATGTTGGCAATCATAAGGTTGTAGAAACTGAGGATGATACACGTTATCATGGAGGAAACCGACATGATGTGTGTCAACGAGATTCAAATGGGATCCCCTCAAATGATGAGTCCATAGCAGACTCTGATGAAAGGTGTAAACACCTGATTTTGGCTCAGGGTCAAAATACCGTACGCGAAGAACTGAGTGTTGGGTCTGAAACTCCCAAGTGCTGACTTGGCAATGAATTGAATGCCAAAGGGTTGATGATCACCATTTTCGTCTGAGCTCCGATGAACCTACAAGAAGGTGATCGCAACAGATGGGGTGCTCTGGGTCCCACTCCAATGCTTAAATCAGTATACTGTGTATATGAACTCTAAACGTAATGAACGTATTGAAAAGCAAGAGTATTTATAGAGTGAGGAGATCAAACCGTTATAGACAACATAATATCTTGGTGAATATTGTGTTGGTAAAAATTAGGATAACAAATATTACGGTTATGACGTAATATTGCAGTTACCGTATGTAATCTTTCTTTAATATTTGCCCGATATACGCGGGATATCGTGGTCATATATTTAGTGTCGGCTTGTGGGACCAGAGTTGAGAGGTTAGACTCTCTTGGGGAGTGCTCCCATATCGAGCAGTAGGAGGCCTTGGCCTTGGCCGATGGTGACATGAGGTATAACTTTGGCGTCCACTTTAGTTTGGGTTCGATACTGAACCACTTTGTGAGGTCGAGATTAACCTTACTGTTGGCCGGCCTGGTTTGAATGATATGGGGTTTACCCCTGCAAAGTTATTGGGCCTCTGAGGCATTTCCCTTATTGGGCCGTCAATATCAATACCCAACATTTTCCCCCGAAGCTTGAGTGAAGTTTCTTCGGTCAAACTTGATTTGGCGATAGGGTTTGAGATAGTGACACATGGACTGGATCTTTTTCTGTCCTTATATGCTATTTATGGCTTTCTGATGATCTGTATCGTTTGATCGATCGGTTGTTTGGTCGCCAAAGCAAACACTCTATTTATGGCTTTCTGTCCTTTACCCTCTTTGGCGAACGCTTTGGGTTGCTGGGGTTTATGGATTTTCATTCATTACTCTTTGGCGAGCACTACCGTCAAGAGGGTTTCAGGATAGGCTTAGTTTAGATTTTGGCGATCACCTTTTTTGTGTAAGGTCTTTTGCATTTAATGACTGCACGATTATCCAGAAGTTGAACGGACAATTGAGGCATGTCTGTCTTTTAGTCTTCCATAACCAGAGGGTAGACTGACAGTTTTCGTACAGTTCCAACCGTTTGTCTCCCCTAGGTGTCTCTCGGAATTCTGACATTTTTTCGATTTTACCTAAAAGGGTGTAATCATTCTCGGAGCCGTTTCAGACGTGCCTGTTCGGTTTCCTCCGTTTTGGCTATAGAAAGCAGAACTTTGGCATTTAGTCCTTTACACACTCAAGCCATTTTCATTCCAGAGAGTTCATTGTTCCTCAGTGCTCTGCTTTCAACTTTCCATTTTTTCACTTTTCCGAATTCAAAAAAACTTCTACTATTTCCATGGCTTACAAGAATCAGTCTTCTGCAAAAAGGGTCATCCCTCAAGTCTTCCTCTAACCAACCCTTTTCCGGTCAAAAGGTTTCGACCAGGGCTACCAACACCCCTTTGATTATTAGAGACGGTTCTTCCCCAGCGCAGAGCCAGATGAATCTTGCCCCAAGCCAATTTCTGGGCAATCAACCGCCACGCCGGTGGTGGTGGACGTGCCCGACAACAATGTCCCTGCCTTCTCCCCGACAGGTAAATTTCGATGTCTTCCTTTTGCTTCTTTTTAGGCGGTAAATCTTCCTTCTTTTTTTATTATTTTTGTATTGTTTTTGCCATATCATAGTGTTTTGAGTAGATATAAAGCCCAATGAAATGAAGCCAGCTCAGTTCAAGGCAGTGGTTGTCTTTACTAGCTTGGGAGAAGCAGATGCCCCCAGATACCCGGGCTTAAGTTTGCATTATCCTCGCGATGGAGAGGTTTACATTTATGCGGCCCAGATCAATATTGAGTTGCGTTTTCCTCTATGCGATGATTTGCAGGAGCTCTGTTGCTACTATGGGATAGGCCCTACGCAACTGGTACCCAACACCATCAGAATGTGAGTTGGGTTCAAGTTCATGTGCTTACGTCAAGGATGGACGTATTCACTGGCCCTGTTCCGATGTTTTTACCGATTGGCTGCCGGGGTGAACCATCTTCATCATTTCCAGACTCGGTGGCCCAAGTTTGAGGAATTGAGGGGCCAGGCTTGGAACTGGAATGTTCACTTTCGTCTGGTGGACGACTTCTGTGCTACCAACTCCAACTACAAGAAGTTTTACTTCTTTTACAATGGTGTGTATCATGGGAGATCTTTCAGCTGGAAAGGGATACTCCTCTAAGCTTCGGAGAGTTGTCGGGGAGTGATCGAAACACCATCGACGACTTTTTCCGACTTCATAGGCAGCCAGACTTCTATTCGATCCGCTCAGTGGCAGAAACTTCAGAGTCAAGGCTTAGGCTGACGAACATTCATCAGTCCGCACCAGTTTCTATATTTTTGGTAAATTTTTGACCCTTTTTCTTTGTTGGTTGTAGGTACTCGGGGACCTAAACTGATCAGTGTGCTTTCCAAGCAGGCTAAGACGTGACTGTATGCTGCTCATGCGTCATTGAGTCCTCCTCCACCCCCTTCTAGGCGAGCGTCCAAGCGCAAGCCAGAGAATGAACAACCTGGGGTCGCTCCTGGCGATCGCCAAAGAGGTATACGTCTGTCTTTTGATTTCTTCCTATGTTTTAGTCTTAGGTGTTAACACCCTTGTTGACAATTTTCAGAGAAAGTTGTTGCTGAGGTGGCTCCAAGTCGGGCTCCCATCAAGAAGACCAGGAGTTCGGGTGAGGAGCGCCCTGCTTCCTCCGGGGGCTCTGCTGCTTCCTGGGGAACGACTCCCACCACTGGAGAGGTCGCCCTGCCTGCCTCCTATTCTACTGCTCCCAACCCCACCAAGGGGGCTGAGAAAAATTGAGACAAAGAAAAAAAAAAATCATAAACCTTAAACCCCAAACCTTACACCTCAAATCCCAAACCCTAAGCCTCAAACTCCAAACCTTAAACCCTAAACCTCAAACCACAACCACAACCACAACCCCAAACCTTAAACCCCAACCCCTAACCCTTAAACCCCAACCCCTAAACCCTGCTAGACCCTAAAACCTTTAAACATAAACCTTAAACTCCAAACCCCAAACCCCAAACCCCAAACCTCTTAACCCCAAATTCACGACCCCAAATTCACCATGCCATCCATTTTCGACCAAAACCCCTTTCATGACAAAAAACCCTCCTAATTTGTCACCTTTCACCAAAGTCTTCCACCTTTCACCAAAGTCTCACACCTTTCATCAAAGTTTCCCACCTTTAATTAAAGCATGTATCCCACCCAAAAATATAAGGAAGAAGACAAACACAAAGGAGACCATGACAGCTACAAAGGGGGGAAGCTACGACACAAAGAAGAAAAATAAAAGAAACCGAAGGAAGCTTAGAAGAAAGGATTGTCGTAAGCTTCAGACATAATAGGAAGAAAAAAAGGAAAAGAAAAGGAAAGAAATGTTTCGAAGGAGTGAAAAACAAAGGAGAATAGGCCACGACATAGTGAAAATTTGAGTGATCGAGTGGATTTTTTTGGAGAGAAATTGAGTGAAATATCAGTGATTATCGTTCTCGGTTCCTCGTACAGTATCTAAACTCCAAATAACATAGGTATATCTCTTTCATATTCAATATTTTATTTGTATTTCCTAATGTGAATGAAGTTTGTTTTATCGATATTATATGTTAATAGTTATATTTCGTATAAGAATCGTACTCGATTTTAAGCTCGGTATAACATTAGGGTCATTTTAGGCATTTGTGAAAGTTATGGGAGTTTATTTCGAAAAAAAATAAGGTTTTGAAAAATGACTTAGGTCATTCCTAAATTTTGATGAAGGTCATAACTCAGCCATTGGACTCTTTGGGTCATTTTAGGACTTTACCGAGTGTTATAAACCAAACCAGAAACGTTTTGGGTCATATTTGCAATTTTTAAAAGATTTTACCAAATCATATCGATTTTTAAATAAATGCACTTTGGTCCCTAAACATTTCCGGACATCCCATTACTTCTCAAGGTGTCACAAATTGGTCCAATGTGCTTCATATTTTCAAAATTATTAGTGTATGATTGACACGTTTAAAATGACCCTAAAGTTAAACCACCCATTTTTGGAGCACGATTAACTTTATTCACTCTTGTTTATTTATTTGAAATTAATTCGTAAATAAAAAATGCTTGTATATGGTTTAGTTAGTTTTTTTGAAAAACACATGTAATTCTTTTGGTCAAACATGATCAAAACGGGCAATTCAGGTAAATTGAAAAATAAATTCAAAAGCAAACTAAAGTACCGAAATGGCGGATTATGGGCTCACAAGCTCTTAAGACCTAATCAAACCCAGAACTCAATTCTCTGGACGTAGACTTTTCCAAGCCCTAGGATGTTAACTCCATGTACCCTAGGCAAATTTTAGGATTCCGATTAGCTTTTAATTAATCGGTGGCGACTCTTTCATTTTTTCGGTCCAGTTGATGACCCCGCTCGACCAGACCCATCGCTCACCAAGACCCGACATTTTTTAGTGATACAAAATATAAATATTTTTCAAAATGGGTCGGGGAAAGTCGAATTCGATATCCGATAATTTGGCGATCCTCTACCGGGGACTTATTTGTTTAGAGGGTTTAGGTTTTGTCATGTTTGCTTTGCCATATTATATTTTCCCTATCCGTTTTGATCGTTTGCTTCTGCTTGCAGTTTTAAATATTGTCCTAAAGGCGATGTAATTGTAATAAAAAATAATTCTCGTTTTGCACACACCACACTAGTTACCATTACCCGCTCGGACGTGGAGCACATTAAGAGCTTCAGGGGTTTAATAGGGGTGTAAACACCTGATTTTGGCTCGGGGTAAAAAAAAACCGTACGTGAGGAACCGAGTCGAGAAAAATCGAGATAGATAAAATTATTATATATATATATATATATATATATATATGAAACAAAACAAAAACAAAAACAAAAATATATTTATATATATATATATATTCACCGAAAGTTACGGCACATTCTACCACTCCACCAAAAGCTACCACTTGCTTCCTTTGCCATCTTTCCTAAGCAATAAAACATTATTATATTACCTCTATAAATGTCTAAACTTCAATAGCACAAAGAAGGGATGGAGAAGGATTCCTGAAGGTTAGGCTTAGGGGTTGTGTGCCGTAGCTTACGGTAATGAAGGGGAGAGTGAAGGAATGAAGTGAAGGAATGATAGATAGAAGAGTGATTGAGTGAAAAAAATATAGAAAAAAAGAGTGGAAAAAATATCGATAATTATCAGACTTGATTCCTCGTACGTTATATTTGCCTCCAATGAGTTAGGTATATTTCTCTCATCTTCAATATCATATTTTGTATTTTCTAAATGTGAAATAAAATTGAGAGTTTATATACATATATTATATATTTATGTAGAATATACTTGTTAATATATATATATATATATATGTGTGTGTGTGTGTGATATTATATCTATATGTATAATATATATTTATATTTTGATTATGTAATACTATATATATCTATATGCATAATATATATTTATATTATTATTATGTAATACTATTACATCTATATGTATAATAAATATTTATATTATGTTTATGTATTACTATATATATATCTATATGTATAATATATATTTATATTATGTTTATGTATTACTATATATATATATATGTATAATATATATATATATATATATATATATATATATATATATGTATAATATATATTTATATTATGTTTATGTTATCTATTTATATTATGTCTATGTAATACTATATATATATATTATGTATTATGTATAATATATGTATACTATGTATATGTGAAAAACAAATAATTTCAAAATTGACTTAGGTCATTCCCAAACTTTGATGAAGGTTACAACTCGGTCCTTGGACTCTCGGGTCATTTCTGGGACGTTATCGAGTGTTATAAATCAAACCGGAAAAGTTTTGGGCCATTTGTGCAAATTGTTTTTCTTAATTCAGCTCTTTTAAAAAAAATACATTTTGATTTCTAAACTTTTCTAGACATTCCATGATTTCTAAAAATGTTACAAATAAGTCTAGAATAATTTTCGGGTTATTTTTAGAATTTTACCAAGTATTACGAATAAAGCTAGAATAGTTTAGGATCAATTCTGTAAATTTAAAAAATATTTTCAGTTCAGTTATATATTTTTATTCGAAAATTACAATTTTTATTCATAATTTTTTATGGACATTCCATGACTTTTCAAAATGTTACAAATAAGTCTAGAGTAATTTTCGGGTTATTTTAGAACTTTACCAAGTATTACAAATAAGTCCAGAATAGTTTAGGGTCATTTATGCAATTTTCGAAAATATTTGTTCAATTCAGCTCAAATTTTAATAAATTGCATTTTGGTCCCTATATTTTTTGGACATCCTATAACTTCTCAAAATGGGACAAATTAGTCCAAAGAGCTTAATACCTTCAAAAAATCATTCGTGCATGTTTTGACACGTTTAAAATGGCTCAAGAGTTAAACCATTTTTTTTCGAGCACGTTTAACTTTTGTTCTCTCTTGTTTATTTGAAATTAAAAAAAATTGTTTGTACATGGTATTTTTAATTTAAAGAAAATGCATGTAGTTTTTTTTTGGGCAAAATTGAAAAAAATTTCAAAAGCAAATTAAAAGTGCCGAAATGGCGGATTATGAGCTCGCGAGCTTTTAAGACGTAATCAAACCCCCGAACTCGATTCTCTGGACGTAGACCTTTTTAATCCCTAGGATGTTAACTCCATGTACCCTAGGCAATTTTAGGATTCCGATTAGCCTTCAATTAATCGGTGGCGACTCTTTAAATTTTTTCTGTCCGGTTGATGACCTCGCTCGACCGTTCTCGTCGCTTGCCAAGACCCGACATTTTCAAAAAAGAAATTTAAAAATATTTTCCAAAACGGGTCTTGAAAGTCGAATCCGACGTCCGATAATTTGGCGACTCTGCTGGGGATCTTTTTTAGAGGGTTTAGGCTTTGTCATGTTTGCTTTCCCATATTATATTTCCCCATATCCGCTTTGACCGTTTGTTCATGCTTGCAGTTTCAAATTTTGTCGAAAAGACGATGTAATTGTAATAAGTAAAAAAAAAAATGTAAATTCTTGTTTTGCACACACCACGCTGGTTACCATTACCCGCTCGGACCTGGAGCACATTAAGAGCTTAGGGAGTTTAGTAGGGGAATGCGTCCGGAGCGGTTTGGACCGCCGGCACGCACCCAAACAACTCAACTCGATGATCGGAACGGGCCCGTGATCCTCTTTAGGGGGTGAGATTCCGCTGATTCAGAGGACCTAGAAATTTCATCCATTTAGAACAAAAGCTCCAGACAGTGTTTAACCTTCACTAGTTTTGTGTGTATTTCCATTTTTGGGCTCAACTGATGTAAATGGGAATTCAGCCCAAGCATTTGGATGCGAGATTGGCCCACAACCCATGAAGAAATTTAGTCCATGAAGAAGTTTGGCCCATTGATGTAAATGTGTTTTGTTTTGGCCCTAGATCATGACATGTATAGGATTGGGCTTTTGTATTATATATTCCAGACTGTTGTAAATGTAATACGAGTCTTACTAATGAAGTTAAATTCTCGCACTTGCATTGCATTTTTCAAAAAAAAAAAATGTAAGTTCCGTTCATTCAATCTTGTATTCTTAAGACGTTTCACGCACCATCTTTGGTAAGGATGGAAAAAAAATCATTGCCCTCTCATTAAGGCCATACAGCTCCCTACGGTCGAAATTGCTCGAATATGAAAAGCCATGACAAAAGGGAATCAGAAATATGTGAACAAGAAGATTGACGAGGTTCACGAGCTCGTAAACTACAAAGTCAATTGGATTCTCCTTAACGCCTTGTCTGAATTATGGAATACGGAAAACACGTCTGCATGATTAACAACAACGGAATACATTCATAAGTTCCATTCGACACCAGCAAGTCCGTCTTTCAACCCGGATGAGATAATCAAGGATAGATCTGAACCGTCATTCTAGCAATGTGGGAGCACCTTGGAAAAATGTTGGGGCAATGTAGCTAAGTTGAATGACATCATTGAACAGTTCATACGAAGAACGAGGCAAATAAAAATATTTTCAAAATACATGTCCTCGACCTTCGTTCGAACCAAGGAACAAGCAACAAATGCACTCAATGAGCTACGTCGTTGTGTGAAACGTCTTAAACTAGACATCGATTGGCCAAATCCTTATAAAGTATTTTTGAAAAAAAACAAACTTTTGTCATACATGCAATCAAAGTCTATGAATGGAATGACCGGAACATGCAGAATTTTTGAAATCAATCATGCACGATCAATTGTGTATTCATCCTTCTTACTACGATATTTTGGATTTAGGTTTTCAGGAATTCATGCGACATTCGAAGCTTCCAGCACCTCAAGAACACGATGAGAGAATCATCCTACTAGAACAAACCATGCACGTCATAAGTTCCCGCACAGTGCAGTCAATCGTTGGCATGACCTCCTAGGTTGAGCGGATTTTTGCTTTTCTAAGATCCAGACAACCGTGACTACCACAGTATCCCCGATCTCATCTTCCCGAGGAACACTATTGTTGTGGCACCTCATTAATCCATGTCAGACACTTTCGCATTCCTGACCAAGCTCCACCTCCCACATATGGCCATCCTGACCAAGACCCACCTTCCACATATGACCTTCTCACACCCGGAAGGACAAATACACTTTTAGGATTGAGTTTTTGTCCTAATTTCAAAGATTATGAAGTCGCCTGGAGGAAACATTTAGCCGAAAATTCAGGGACATTGTTGTTTCCTCTCCTAGTTGTTTCATTTCCAGGCCCACCACAAGTGATCCAACTCGATGACATGAGTTTCTCATGCCCTTTTGATCGTCCACTCGTTAGTGGGGCACCCTTGCCGAATCTGATTCTATACATTACGAAGAAGGGTCCGTTGGCCCAGGCGACATTGCAATTTGGAACATAAAATCAAGCAGATACCAAATTGTATCAATTCCTGAATGCAATGAGTGAGGAGTATGATCAGGAAAAACGAGATCTAATTCGAGAAAAACCCGCTACGTGAGGAAGAATCGACTTATGCAACTATCCGATCAAGGAAGGGACCAGAGATAAGTAATGGGTACCGTAGAAAGGAGGGATACCGAGGTTCTCATCATCAGAATTGAGTATGTCTTCTATGTTACACCTCACATAGAGAAAGTGGCAATCATAGTCAAACCGACCCATGCCACCAGACCACATTGGACCACCAGAAAAGGGAATGTTGTTTTACAAAGTAAAGAAGATGAGAAAAACAACTCCATGTCGTTTGATTGAGCTGAAGCAGACACAACTTAAATAGAGCTGAAGAGACGTCGTTGTTGACATAGGGGAGACACCATCAAGATGCCATTGTTGACACGGGGAAGACGTCGTTGTTGACTCCTGCATAAGAGTCACCATTGTTGACACGGGACAGACGCCGTTGTTGACTCCTGCAGAGGAGATGCCATTGTTGACTCCTGCAGAGGAGACGCCATTGTTAGCGGTGTCGATCGGAAAAGCATGAAATGTAGCCACTACGGAAAATTTCATCACAGCAAGGCGAAGTACTTCCAACTGATCGGATTCTCTGAAGGGTGGAAAAACCCACGGAGGGACAACAACATCGACGCCAGCAACGTCGTCACCACGGGGATAAAATCTGTAAATAAGAGAAGCAGACCAGCGATCACCTTGTGTTCTTATTTGTGTCCTTGCGTTAAAAATATTTTTGGCAACACTCGCACCCATGAGTAAAATTTCTCCGGGAAACTAAAAACTGTGAATGGAGATCAAAATCAAAAAGGTTTTAGCCCATTGTTGTACAATCGAAGAATCTAACGGTCAACCATGACTCAATGAGATAAAAATATACCTGCGTACAGAGTTCCCACATAACGCCATAAGAAAATGTTTGAATGGTCATGCGAGGAATGACTTGCAATTAATTTCCCAATGGCCCGACTATACCCATTTGAGATGCGTGAATGCTAAAGAAGCTGAACATCTAATGAAATAAATTCATGAAGGTTGTTGCGGCCCACACATGAACGTGCAAGACTTGGGTACTTTTAGTTCACCATGACGTCTGACTGTAGAAAACATGCCCAACAATATCACATCTGTCAAGTGTATGCGGACCAAATCCACTCGTCATTGCACGAGCTCTATTCCAAGACTTCCCCATGGGTTTTCTCAATGTGGGGCATCAATGTAATCAACATGATTTTCTCAAAGGCGTCCAATGGTCATCGATTCATATTACATTGATTACAATCGATTACTTCATCAAGAATAGAGGTTATTACCCTGGCGTCAATAACGGCAAAGGCCATTATATTTTTCATCAGCGAGGACATCATCGTGTGTCATGGGATGCCGAAGTCAATCATCACCGGCAATTCCAGAAATCTAAATTGGATTGAGTTGTGATCAAGTATAAAAATGCATCTCTATATCACCCACAAATGAATTGCGCAGTGGAGCAACAATTAAAGGACTGGCATGATAAGCTGTCTTGGGCACTCATGGCATACAAGACCTCAATACAGGCACCAACAAGATCAACCCCATTCTCCCTTATTTACGGGATCGAAGCCGTGTTATCAATTGAATTAGAATTCCCATCAGCTAGGATCCTCACCGTGGCAGAAAAGGACGAGTCAGAGTAGGCGAAATGCAGATACGTGCAATTGAACCTCATGACAAAAGGCGGCTCATCGCACAGTGCCACAGGCATTTGTACCAGCAACGCATGGCTCGTGCATTTAACAGGAAAGTCAGGCCAAGAGAATTATAAGCAGACAATCTAATTCTCAGAAAACAAATTTGTTAGACTCAATCCAGACTCTCGGGGTAACTTTGTGCCTAAATATGAAGGGTCATATGACGCCAAAGAGACTTTCAGTAGAGGAGCCATGATCGTCACCGACATGGACAACCAAGAACTTTCCAGTCCAATCAATATGGACGCAGTCAGAAAGTACTATCCTTAAGAAGTTCGTAACCATAAAGCGAACCTCCAAAAGTGAGAGAAAATTCCCGCTAAATCGAAATCCTGAAAGGGTGGTTTAGGCAAAATTTAGGGAAGAATGGCATGATTGAAAATCCCCAAAAGTAAAATCATGGCAAAAGAAGAGGAATCAAATCCCTGCTAGGTTGAAAACCCGAAAGGGCAACCTAGGCAAAAATTAAGGGAACCGAGAGGTGCGGTAAAAAAAATCGTAGCAAAAAGATAGAAAAGCGAGAGATAAAAAAAACTTCAAGTCAATCCAGACTCTCGGAGCAAGTTTGTACCTAAATATGAACGGATTTATGTCATCAATGAGATTTTCAGCGAGGAAGACATGATCATCCTTGGCATGAACAACAGAGAACTCCCCAATCCAATCAATGTGGAAGAAAAAAAACAAAAAAAACTCGTAATTAGAAAGCGAGCCTTCAAAAATGAGAGAAATTCCCGCTAAATCGAAAACCCGAAAGGGCGGTTTAGGAAAAATTTAGGGAAGAGAGGCATGATTAAAAATCCCTAAAAATGGCGATCATGGCAAAAGGAAAGGAATCAAATCCCTGCTAGGTTGAAAACCGAAAAGGGCGACCTAGGCAAAAAATTAAGGGAATCGAGAGGTGCGGTAAAAAAAAATACCGTAGCAAAAGGAAAGAAAATCAAGAGATAAAAAAATAAAAAAAAATGCTCAAAAGTGGACGACAGTGTTTCCCACAGTAGCGATAAAAATAAGTTGTGATCGACATTAATTTGAGTTGCCTCGACAACTTGCATGGATACACCTTGTGAACATAGCATGAATGGCTTTAGGGAACTCCATCAAGAAGGACTCCAAAGTCGATTAATGAGAAAACAGTCTGAGAAATCCGCACAAGCAGTCAGACATCTCGAGAAGCGGAGTTTTTAGGTTTTCAACCTCCGCAAGTCATTCTCGGCGACCAGGACCTTTAGTTATCCAGCTTCTAGGAGACACAAGCCGACAAGCGGAGTCTTTAAGTGCTCAGCCTCCGCAAGTCATCCCCAACGATCAGAACCTGTAAATTTCTAGCTTCTGAAAGTTACAAGCCGACAAGCGGAGCCTTTAGGTGTTCAGCCTCCGCAAGTCATCCCCAACGATCAGAACCTATAGATGTAAAGCTTCTGAAAGTTACAGACCGACGAACGGGGCTTTGAGGTGCTCAACCCCCGCAAATCATCATCAAATATGCTTCTGGCCAGAAAATTCCTCAACTTCCAGCTCGTTGATGGCAAAAAAAAAAGACGAGCGGAGTCTTTAGGTGTTCAGCATTCACAAGTCATCATTGACGACCAGGACCTATAGTTTCCAGTTTATGGGAAAACAATCCGACGAGCGGAGCCTTTAGGTGTTCAGTCTTCGCAAGTTATCCTCGACGACCAGGACCTGTAGTTATCCAATTTCTGGGAATCACAAAGCGACAAGTGGAGCCTTTAGGTGTTCAACCTCCTCAAGTCATCCTCGACGACCAGGACCTGTAGTTATCCAGCTTCTGGGAGACACAAGCCGACAAGCGGAGTCTTTAGGTGCTCATCCTCCGCAAGTAATCCCCAACGATCAGAACTTGTAGATGTCTAGCTTCTGAAAGTTACAAGCCGACAAACGGGGCATTTAGGTGCTCAGCCTCCGCAAGTCAGCCCCAACGATCAGAACCTGTAGATGTCCAGCTTATGAAAGTTACAGTCTGACGAACGGGGCTTTGAGGTGCTCAACCCCCGCAAATCATCATCAACGATGCTTCTGGCCAGAAAAATCCTCAACTTCCAGCTCGTTGATGGCAAAAACAAAAAAAGACGAGCGGAGCCTTTAGGTGTTCAGCCTTCGCAAGTCAACCTCGACGACCAGGATATGTAGGTGTCCAGTTTTTGGGAATTACAAGCTGATGAGCGTTTAGACGGTCATTCTCCACAAATCATCGTCAACGATCGGAACCTATAGGTGTCTAGCTTCCGAAAGTTATGTGATGATGTTTGTCTACTATATAAATAATGAATAAAGTGGAGCCAAAATCACTTGTTTGTGTTTGAACACACACTCATGAGATCACTTCCATGAGCGCGTGCGCAAAGAGGGGCAACTGTAAACACCTGATTTTGGCTCGGGGTAAAAAAAACCGTACGTGAGGAACCGAGTCGAGAAAAATTGAGATAGAAAAAATTATTATATATATATATATATATATATATATATATATGAAACAAAACAACAAAAAAAAAAACACAATATATTTATATATATATATATATATTCACCGAAAGTTACGACACATTCTACCACTCCACCAAAAGCTACCACTTGCTTCCTTTGCCATCTTTCCTAAGCAATAAAAAAATTATTATATTACCTCTATAAATGTTTAAACTTCAACAGCACAAAGAAGGGATGGAGAAGGATACCGAAGGTTAGGCTTAGGGGTTGTGTGCCGTAGCTTACGGTAATGAAGGGGAGAGTGAAGGAATGAAGTGAAGTAACGATAGATAGAAGAGTGATTAAGTGAAAAATAATATAGAAAAAAAGAGTGGAAAAAATACCGATAATTATCGGAGTCGATTCCTCGTACGGTATTTTTTCCTCCAATGAGTTAGGTATATTTCTCTCATCTTCAATATCATATATGTGATATTATATCTATATGTATAATATATATTTATATTATTATTATGTAATACTATTATATCTATATGTATAATATATATTTATATTATGTTTATGTATTACTATATATATATGTATATGTATAATATATATTTATATTATGTTTATGTATTACTATATATATATGTATATGTATAATATATATTTATATTATGTTTATGTATTACTATATATATCTATATGTATCATATATATTTATATTATGTTTATGTTATCAATTTATCTATATGTATAATATCTATTTATTCTATGTCTATGTAATACTATATATATATATTATGTATTATGTATAATATATGTATATTATGTATATGTGACAAACAAATAATTTCAAAATTGACTTAGGTCATTCCCAAACTTTGATGAAGGTTACAACTCGGTCCTTGGACTCTCGGGTCATTTTTGGGACGTTATCGAGTGTTATAAACCAAACCGGAAAAGTTTTGGGCCATTTGTGCAAATTGTTTTTCTTAATTCAGCTCTTTTAAAAAAAAAATTCATTTTGATTTCTCAACTTTTCTAGACATTTCATGATTTCTAAAAATGTTACAAGTAAGTCTAGAATAATATTCGAGTTATTTTTAGAATTTTACCAAGTATTACAAATAAATCTAGAATAGTTTAGGGTCAATTCTGTAATTTTAAAAAATATTTTCAGTTCAGTTATATTTTTTTTCGAAAATTACAATTTTTATTCCTAAATTTTTCTAGGCATTCCATGACTTTTCAAAATGTTATAAATAAGTCTAAAATAATTTTCGGGTTATTTTACAACTTTACCAAGTATTACAAATAAGTCCAGAATATTTGTTCAATTCAACTCAAATTTTAATAATTTGCATTTTGGTCCCTAGATTTTTTTTGGACATCCTATAACTTCTCAAAATGGGACAAATTAGTCCAAAAAGCTTAATACCTTCAAAAAAATCATTCGTGCATGTCTTGACACGTTTAAAATGACTCAAGAGTTAAACCCTTTTTTTTTTCGAGCACGAACTTTAGTTCTTCTCTTGTTTATTTGAAATTTAAAAAAAAATTGTTTGTACATGGTTTGTTTAATTTAAAGAAAATGCATGTAGTTTTTTTTTTGGGGGGGGGGCCAAGCATGATTAAAACGGGCAAAATTGAAAAAAATTTCAAAAGCAAATTAAAAGTACCGAAAGAGCGGATTATGAGCTCGCGAGCTTTTAAGATGTAATCAAACCCCCGAACTCGATTCTCTGGACGTAGACCTTTTTAAGCCCTAGGATGTTAACTCCATGTACCCTAGGCAATTTTAGGATTCCGATGAGCCTTCAATTAATCGGTGGCGACTCTTTTAATTTTTTCGGTCCGGTTGATGATACCGCTCGACCGGACCCGTCGCTCGCTAAGACCCGACATTTTCAATAAAGAAATTTAAAAATATTGTCCAAAACGGGTCGGGAAAGTCGAATCCGACGTCCGACAAGGGGAATGCGCCCGTAGCGGATTGGATCGTCGACACGCACCCAAAGCGATCAACTCGATGATCAAAATGGGTTTGTGATCCTCTTGAGGGGGTGAGGTTCCGCTAGTTCAGAGGACCTATAAATTCCATCCGATTAGAACAAAAGTTCTACACCGTGTTTAACATTTACCAGTTTTGTGTGTATTTCCATTTTTGGACCCAATTGATGTAAATGGGAATTCATCCCTAGTATTTGGATGCGAGATTGACCCATAATTCATGTAGAAGATTCAACCCAACTGTTGTGAATTAGAAGTCAACCCAGAAACTGTACATGGAAGTTCAACCCATTGTGTAAATGTGTTTTGTTTTGGCCCTAGATCATGACATGTATAGGATTGGGCCTTTTGTATTATATATTCTAGACTGCTGTAAATGTAATACGAACCTTACTAATTAAATTTACTTTCTCGCATTTGCATTGCATTTTTATAAAAAAAAATGTAAACTCCGTTCATTATATCTTGTATCCTTAGGACGTTTCATGCACCATATTTGGTAAAGATGAAGCAAACAAATCATTTCCCTCACATTAAGGTCATACAACTCTCTACGGTCGAAACTTACCGAATATGGAAAGTCATGACAAAATGGTATCAGAAATACGTGAACAAGAAGATTGGCGAAGTTCACGACCTCGCAAATTACAAAGTCAACTGGGCTCTCTTTGGCGCCTTGTCTAACTTCTAGAATGTGGAAAGTATCATTTTCGTGATTAACAACAACGAAATATGTTCACCAATTCTATTGGGCACCTGCAAGTCCGTCTTTTAACCTACAGGAGATAATCGGGATATACCCGAACAACGACTGTAATTCTAGCAATCTAGGGGCACCTTTGAGAAATGTGGAGGCAACGTAGATGACTTGAATGACATCCTTGAATAATTCAGACGAAGGACGGGGTGAATAAAAAGATTTTCAAAAAGCATGCCCTCGACCTCCCTTCGAACCAAGGAACAAACAACAAATGCACTTAACGAGTTGCGACGTCGTGTGAAATGTCTTAAGAACTAGACTTCGATTGGCCAAATCTTTTAAAGTATTTCTGAATTGTTTTTTTTTCCATACATGCAGTCAAAGTATACAAAAAACACGGAATATATTATTTTGAAACCTTCTCACCAATTTCTAAAATGAATACAGTTCAAATTGTATTAGCCTTAGCCACAATTTATTGGTGGTCCCTTTACCAAATGTATGTTCATAATGTCTTTTTACAAGGTGGTTTAGATGAGGAGGTATATATGCGTATCCCTGATGGTTTTGGTGATAATAAGACTGACTTAGTATGTCGGCTGAGAGAGTCCCTTTACGGGCTTAAGCAAACAGGTAGATAATGGAACTTGAAATTGATTAGAGAAGGTTATAATCAGTCTAAGATAGATTACTCATTTTTACTAAATATAATGGCAAACAGATAGTAATTATTCTCATATATGTAGATGACCTGCTTATTCTTGGAAATAATGATGAGTTGGTAGCTGAATTAAAGAATGTATTACAGTACAACTTTAAAATGTAAGACTTAAGGGAATTGAAATATTTTTAGGTATTGAAGTTGCTTGGTCAGAAAAAGGATTAGTATTGTCATAAAGAAAATACGTATTAGAGTTAATATATGAGGTTGGACTTTTAGGTGGGAAGGTGAGTAAAACTCCCATGAAGTTAAATCACTGACCAGTCATAAATATGATGAACACTTAAAAATAAACCAAGGTGATAAACCCCTAGATGATGTGAGTCTATAAAGACGGTTGATAGGGAAGTTACTTTATTTAAAAATCACGAGACCAAATATATCTTTTGTTATACAGAGCTTGAGTCAGTATATGCAGGATCCTAAGGTTTCATACTTAGAGGTTGCTTTGAGGATAATCAGGTTTGTGAAGCGTGAAACCTAGTAAGGGTATCCTGTTATCTTCTGATTCAATTCCTGATCTTATTGATTTTGTGATTCTGATTGGGTCGGATGTGTAGAGAATAGGAAATCGATTACAGATTTTTGCATCATGTTAGGTAGGTTTGTTATTTCATGGAAAGTTAAAAAAACAAAATACGGTTTCAAGGTCTTCGATTGAGTCAGAATATGGGAGTATGAGTTCTGCATTGTCTAATATTATTTAGCTTAGAAATTTAAAACCAATAATGTTGTATTGTGATAATAAAATGACAATTCAAATAACTAATAATCCTGTTTTTCATGAAACGACTAAACATATAAAGATAGATTGTCATTATATTAGGGAAAAATTGTTAGAAGGTGTCATAGAACTTAGCCATGTGAAGTCAGGAAACCAATTTGCTAATTTGTTTACTAAGGCATTAGGGAGTCAATAACATTATTTCTTGTGTGCAAAATTTGGTATGAAAAACTTGTTTGGAGGACAGGGGGAGTTGTTGTGATTATGTGAAAATGGAACAGAGGAAGAGGTGCAGCTTGATGGGGAGTGTTAAAGCCTTGAAGATACAAACTGCATTTGTTTTGGGCTGGTTGGGATCTGTTGTGTTCTCTTGGTCTGTCTCTTTTCTGTTCTTGGCTCGTGGCTCTTAGCATGTTTGTTGTTATGTTGCGTTGTATATTTTTAGTCTTGTTTCAGGTTAGATTTGATTAGTTTGTAACTCGAAGATGTATTGAACAATTATTTGCTGCTAAGTTTTAATATTTAAATGGTGAAGAAGTCCCAAATGAAGGAACGCGTTCTGATGATCCCAAAATCTCTTCGTCATTTTTGGGTTTCAGTTTATCTGATTATTCTCTCCAATTAGTACCGAAATTAACAGGGTTGAATACTCGAATAGACGACGAGGTCTTAAGATAACAATCCTTCAACCATCACTTAGCTCAAGCCTTAGTTCCAAGAGCACTCAAATCCTTCCCTTAACTACTATGCACATATCTCGTCCTTAGGTAATGACTCACACATAATACGATTATTAAAGATAGGATGTTATTCATGAAGATATATCATATCACTAAGAGATGAGAATCTATTTAATATATAGATATAGGACGAGGTCTACAAAATATTTCAGTTAGCTAAATGGCATGATGTTAACATATTACATTAGACTTTTACAAGTATATATACTCATTACTTCTCTCATATACATTTTCTTAGAATATTTTACTGAATATTCTAGGAGATAAATCAGCTGAAATCAAGGAAACATAATATTCATATAGTCAATGTGTAATATTACCATAGTTAGCCTTGTAATATACTATACATAAGCCTCACATGTATGGAATTAGAATCTCTGCCCTTCCAAATTAACATGATATCAGAGCAATGTTTTTTATTATGAGAACTCATAAAAATTTCATCATCGTTGCATACCTCTCTCGGCCAAATCAGCCCAACACCAACAGAAGCTACAACAAAAAATACGTCAAAATTCAGCGAAGATTTTGATACAATCACCATCCGAAACCAAATCAACATCCCTAATTAACTGACACTCCAAATTGTTGCACTTCTTCAAAACAACCTTGGAGCACAACCTACAACAACCAATTCCGAGAACCAGTCCATTGTGATCAAATTCAGTGGAGACAATTACGCACTGTGGGTGACCCTGCTAAAGAAGGTCATTAGAGGCAGGGGAGGGACTCTCACATCACCAGAGAACCTGCACCACCGTAAAAAACAGATCAGGTGTATACCTGATGGGAGCAAAATGACCAGTGTGTGTTTACATGGCTAATACATAACATCAATTCAAGTTTGGTGAATAATGTTTCTCAATACCCTACGATAAAGGAACTTTGAGACGGTCTGACAATTACATACGGGTCAAGAACTAACTCGCTGCAGATCTTTGACCTTCACAAGAAGGCCAAGTCATTAAGACAAGGAGGAGATACCATAGAGAAGTGTTGGAACAAGTTGTTGGGCATTTAGATGACCATCGATCGACAGGTTCTAAATCCAATGAGGGATCCCAGTACTCTCGACCGAAGAGAGTAATGGGTTCAAAATCACAGAAATTAAGATAATAGCATAAGGAAGAATTGGGTCGAGGATTATAGCCAGGGCCTGAATCAGATTGATGTTTATAGATGGGCCCATGAAAAAACTGACCAACTCAAAGTGTATCAGACTTGATCTACTACCGATAGCAGGAAATTAGTTGATGGAATTTTTAATTGCAGAGCCACAGATACTATGACATATGATCATAACGTTTTTTACAATCATCACCACCATCAAATTCCTATATTGAAACTGTTAGTGAAGAACTCATGGAAGTAAAAGGAGGGGGATCTATCGTACTATCTAATCAGATGAGGCTAAACAACTGTTTATATGTCCCAACATGATTATTGAAATTGATGTCACTTAGGCAAGTGACTAGGGAATCGAATTGTGTAGTACTGATGTATCCACGATTTTTCCTTTTGCATGACATTCTTACGAAGGAGATCATTGGGCGTGGTACTGAGCGAGGAGACATTTACTATGTTGATGAAGTAACTCACCAAGGATATTCCATGTTTGCTCACAGAACAGCCAATAGGCAACCTTGGTTATGGCATCGACGTCTTGGTCATCCATCTTTTGGGTATCTCAAGTTTTTATTTCCTAGTTTGTTTACAAAAAATTCCATTCATATGAAATGTGAAACTTGCATTCGTGCTAAAAGTCATAGAATTTCTTCTTTTTTTTTTTAAATAATACTATGGTTGACTCTGCCTTGTCGTTAATTGACTATGATGTTTGGGGCCCAACTCCACATTCTAATAATAGCCAGATTCGATATTTCATATTATTTGTGGATAACTTCTCTCGCATGACCTAGTTATATTTCTTGAAACATAAATCAGAAGTGCATGAAAAATTCTTCATGTTCTACCAAATGATTTATACTCAATTTAATAAGAAAATATTGGTTCTCCGCTTTGACATTGGTGAAGAATATGTAAACCGTTCAATGCAAACCTTTTTCCAAGAAAACGATCTTGTTCATCTAACGTCATGTCCCAATACACATGTGCCATGATGATTGAATCTCAAGTTCCTATGTTTTTTTGGCCTGAAGCTCTAACTACATCTGCTTATCTAATCAATCGTCTTCCAACAAAAATCCTTGATCACAAAACTCTTTTACAAATACTAGCTACACAAACTAGAAATCCTTCCATCCTGACCCTACCACCTCGAGTCTTTGGTGGTTCAGTATTCACACATATTCCAACCAAATACATAAATAAACTTGATCTTTGTGCGAAAAATGTGTCTTTGTGGGATATGACCTACACCAAAAAGGGTATCGTTGTTACAACCTAGTCACTCGTCGCATCCATGTTACTATGGATTGTGAATTCTTAGTGTGTGATTTCTTCTTCTGCAACTAGGTTAGTGGTTAGGGGGAGAATGCCAGTGAACCACTAAGTTGGCTAACTTGTTTAAGTTGTCCTGAGATAGTTCCAACAGAACAAGTAAATGGAGCCACAGAGTCTGCTTCTCCCACCATAGATGAGGCTGACAAACCTGTACACACAAACGATGAATCTACTTCATACGATGTCCGACAACAGGTAAACATGTCGTACTCTGATTTGTCATCATCTGATTTAAATAGTGTCACTAATCATGATGACAGCCAAGTTCCGAAACCAGAAGAACCGGAGACATATGTTGTACCTCTAAAAAAAATAGAGGTGTGCAACCTAACCGATACTCACTAGAGCATGTACAATGTGCGTCAAGATATCCAGCAAATATAGCCAAGGGAGAACTCTTGGTGTTGCGAAGGCATTCTCTGCCACTCTTCTGTCAGAAGAGATTCCCAAAACAGCTCAACATGCAAGTAAGAGAATTGAATGGCAAGAAACAATGAATGCTCACATGAAAGCACTTAAGAAGAACCATACTTGGGAGAAATGTGTATTACCGGTCGTTAAACGACCGATGAGCTGCATGTGGGTCTTTTCCATCAAATATAAAGCGGACAGAGTTATTGAATGATACAAGACAAGGTTTGTAGCAAAAGGGTACACACATACATATGACATCGACTACTCATAAAAAAAAATTCCAGTTGCCAAGATTGACACTATTATGACCCGTTCGTTTCACAGAATACTTATGGAATTCGGCTTACGGATTTCGTAAGAAGTTGTTCTTTTCACGGAATTGATGGAATTTGGCTTAGACATTCCGATCGAGGTAGGCTTAGACATTCCGTCCCAAAACCTCGGAATTTCTAAGCCTTGCCCGCTAGGAATCCAGAATAGGTATGAAAAAGACATTTTTACCCCTGATACATTTTGTTAATTCCAACGCTACTCTCGGTTAATCACCTCCTTGCCCTCCAGTTTTGTGCGGCCCTCAGCTCATTCATCCTTCATTCTCTTCATCATCGAAGCTCCAAGCTTCTTTCCTTCTCTGTTCTACTATCCTTTTCCTCAGGTATGCTCTCCTTCTCCGTTCTGATTTCCTTATCTGTTCTGTTCGAACACAGAATCAAAGTTCTGGGTTCGAACCAAGATTATATGTTGTTGTTGGATTGAATGGTTGATTTGGGTTTGGTCAAACCAAAATTGATTCTGGGTTCGGTCGGACAAAGTTGATGCTTGGTGAAGCTGTGTTCAGACATAATTGATGCTTGGTGAAGCTGTGTTCATTCATGTTGTTTGTGTTTGCTGTTTTGATTGTTTTTTGTATTTCTTACTGTTTGTGTTTTGATTGTTGTTTGTGTTTCTTGAATTTTCAATATTGTTTGTTGTTGTTTGAATTCAATTCGTTAATAAATCTGTTGTTTGTGATTTGTGCTAATTGTTCAATGTTGAATCAGTATGAGATGCAAATTTATGCCTTTATTGTCTTAGCTCGAAAATTGAGTTCTGTAGTTTGCAGTTTTCTAGAATTGGGAGCAAATGTTTGTAACTTGCATAACGTTTTGGGTGGAGCTCTCAATTCGAGTACAAGGCGCGGAGTATCAGACGATAGAGATGGAATGCTGCAGATTTTGACTCATCAAGGTGTGTCTTCGTCTTCTTTCAGTAACCGCTTCTTCTATTTGTGGAAATCGATGGTTTTTTGTGTCATTTACGTTTTCAGTTTGTGTGGATGATTGCATTTTGATAAATCTGTCTACTAGGTGCCAATTTGTGGTTTGAATGTGAATTTGTCTACTCAGTATCTCAGTCTGCTTAGATCCCTATTATGTCCTTCTCATTTACCTGCCAACTCATGTTCCATTCGAACCACCTCCTCCCCTATCAATCTCATCTTCCTCTTAACAAAAACATAAGTTTTCTGCTCCGATCGTCTGCCCTCCGCTAGATTCTTCAGTAAAAGGTGGAAGCTTGGTGAGCTTTGAGGAGAGCCATTTTCTTGTTTCCCATGATCGTTGAGCTTTACTTGAGGGGTGAGTGTGCATAATATCTTCTTCTTTTTTTTTTTTCTTTCTTTCATGTAATGTATTTGTGATGTTCTATAGTCAGTTGTTGTGTTAGTGGTGCTTAGCTTAGAGCGGTGGAGTTTTACAAAATGTGGATATTATATATATATATATATATATATCCAGAATGGGTATTGGAGTAAGATACCATATCACTCTGATTTCCCCTGATATAACATGAATTAGATGAGTGTATTCATAAGTCACTACTACTCTATAGAGTGTTAGAAGCATAACCACATTGCCATCAACAAAGTAGAGTTTTCTTTTCCTATTCTTCAGAGCTTCATTTCTACAAGAAAGACTCTGTTTCATGTCTACAATGTTAGGAATTTTATATATGTTTTTGTGCTTACTGCTGCTTTTGGTTCAGTCCACTTTGGTCTAAAACTTATGATATTCAAGATGAGGATATAACATCAATCAAACGTTTCTCTTAAGCAATCCAACTTTTACCTGTGCAGGAACCATGATCTTTGATTCGTTAGCGAAGACAGTGGCGCTAACGGATCCAATTCAGCAACAACTACCTATGGTGGATTCAGCGATTCGTAGTCTAGAAGGTGTCACGATGGCTGATGTGTGGAAGGCTCACCATCTGTTCTTAAACCACCAACATCTTGTGCTTATTTTTTTTGGGATGGAGCCTGCCAACTAGCTCGAGTGGCTGTGTGCAATGCAGCTGTAGATGTATGATAGTCTTATCATATCGGTATATATGTATAATTTTGATTAAGGACAAACCCACGTTTTGTATAATGTATGTGGTGACTAACAACATTTTGTATTACGTATGTGTGGTCATTTTTGCTAGGTTTCAAGCAAATGACTAACACTTATTTGGAACGACTATTGTCGTAGGTTCATGAAATATTATATTGAGAATATTGTATTTATCGATATTTCTAATCATGTTAATGTTATGTAATCAATTCATTGTTTAAGAAATATTATTTTGCATGACAATTTACATTCTTTATTGTTTTTAAAAAATTAATAAATTGGTCTTTTTAAAAAAATTAAATAAGTAAATTTCGTTTTTAATTTTTTTTTATTTAAATAAACATTTTTAATATTTTTAAGTTTTACAATTAATTAATACAAATTATTATTTTTTATATACTATACATATACAAAGAGGGGCAAATATGCCATTTTACCACATTCCATTCATTTTCCGTATACAATTCCACCAAACAAACAACAGAATTCCTTATTTCATTTCATTCCATTCTATTCAACCAAAGAAACAACTTCATATTCTTAACTCCTATTCCTTATTCCCAATTCCTATTCCTTATTCCGAATTCCGTGAAAAAACGCCCCGTAAGTGAGTTTGATTTCATGGAATTGGAACCTCTCGTTTGTTTGATTTCATCCTGGAATTTTCGGGCATTTTGTGTCACATATAGAGATTTAGAAACTAAAATATTTTGAATGTTTCCTAAAAGATGGTGTGTATTTTTTTTAAATAGATATATTTTTGGCAGCCCAAAATAATGAGCCGTCAAAACAAATAATGTTTAATATTTATCTATTTTTTCATGGCTCAAAAAAAGTGTCGTAGAAATATTTTTGCAGCTCATTTGATTTTAAGCCATCTAACAATTATGACGACTCTTTTTCCTTGAGCCGCGTTTTTTCTCCGACTGTTTTTTAAATGAGTCGTCATAATATTGTCGACGCTTCATATCACGACTCAACTTTATATGAGTCGTTAATATGTAAAGGCTAGAAAATTGAGCCGTTAATAAATTAATTTTGAGCTTTTAACATAAACATGTCCTATAATGACACTTCATTTTCTCTAAACCCATCCGAGAATCCAAGTGACACTTCCATATACACTTATTCTTTTAGAACTCCATGCAAGAAAACGTTATTAACTAATGAAGTGACCAATTCTTATTTGCAACCACTGAAAATAACACTCTTTATGCTACTAATAGAAGATAACAATAAAGGTAACACAATTACATGATAAATTTAGTCTAGAGTTGTATTCTTTTAATATTCAGGCTAATGGATTCATGAAAGACAAACCTTTGTGTCAAATTAAAGCACCGATTGGAATAATTATAGCAAGTGGAAGTAGCAATCTTTTTAGGTGCATGGATGTGCGACCACAAATCCAATCCAATTTGCATGACACAAAAAGACCAAAAATTGACACTTAGGGTTTGTTCAGAAGTGACATTTTTTAGATTTGTTATTCAAATAACTGAAACATGTAGACTTGATATTCCGATTTTGGATGAATTGAAAGAATGTCATATAAAGTGAAAGAATACTTACCGATTGAAGAACAACGCAAGAGAATCAAAGCAGAATAAATGGAGCGAAAGGAACCTAAGGTTGAAGGAAGAACCACTAAAATAGAGAAGATATGGAATCTTTGAATTTTGAATTAATTGAATAAATATGAAAAATAAACCGAAAGAACACTTACAGATCGAAGAAGTGCGGAAGAACTGAAGAGGCAGAAGAATTGCAGAAGTGGAAGAACTGAAGAGTCAATTGCTGAAGGTATACATACAGAAGAGGACGTGTTAGTTTGTTTATTATTAAACAAAGGCCAACGAGAAAGAGACGTGAAAAATAAATAAATATTTATTTAAAATAACGGTTGAACGAATGAGTTGCGGGAAATATATATTCGTGATAAATAAATAATTATTTATCTAAAATGACGGCTGAATAAATGAGTCACGTAAAATATATTTTTTTAAATAACGGTTGGATCATTTGAGCCGCTAAAAATAATTTATTTTTATACAATAACGACTGAAATATTTGAGTCGCGAAAAATAAACAATATATTTTTAAAAAAATTATATAAGTGTGGATCACATAATAATGAGTCATTAAAATATACAATAAATGACTCCATCTTAGTTGAACCGTGGATAATTTAATAACGACTCAAATATCCAAGAGCCACTAGTTGAACCCTTAAGTGCACAATATCCTGTAGTGTGTGCAAGGTCAAGAAAGCTTTATACGAACTCAAGCAATCTCCATGAGCATGGTTCGAGAGGTTTCCGATGGCAATGAAGCAATACAGGTACATACAAAGCAATACAGATCATACCCTATTCTAAAAAAGGAGAAAATGGTTGATTACTTGTCTAATAATATATGTGGATGACATGATCATAACAGGAAGTGATGAGCAGAAAATTACACAACTTCAAGGAGATTTCTTTACAGAGTTTGAGATGAAAGATTTCGGTGGTTTAACATATTTCCTAGGAATCGAAGTTCTCCGTTCGAGAGAAATAATTTTTTATCTCTGAACGAAAATACATATTAGGCATATTGACTGAAACTGGTATGTTCGATTGCAAACCCAGTGATACCCCAATGATGGTGAACCACAAACACAAGATTACTAGAGAAGCGAGACTAGCATATCGGAAGAAGTACTAGAGGTTAGTAGGAAAACTAATCTACTTGGCTCGTACTAGGTCAGACATTGCTTACGCAGTTGGTGTAGCAATTTAATTTATTCATCAACCTCAAGAAGATCACATGAAAGCAGCCATGAGTACGATACCTTAAGGGTACTCCGAGAAGATAATTGTGTTCAGAAAAAATGGCCATCTTAATGTTAAGGCCTTCATTGATGTTGATTGGTTTGGTAACCCAAATGATAGAAGATCCACTGCAGGGTACGTTACCCTAGTCGGAGGAAACTTGATCACATGGAGAAGTAAAAAAGAGAAGGTGGTGACTCTGTCAAGTGCATAATCAGAATTCAGGGGCATTGTAAAAGGAATCACATAAATCTTATGGCTAAATAAGTTGATGGGTGAGATTGATTTTCCCTTAAGGCTCCCGATGCGGTTGATGTGTGACAATAAGACGACAATCAACATTTCATAAAATCCGGTACAATATGACAGAATAAAACACGTGGAGGTACATCGATAATTCATAAATGAGAGGATCGAAGATGGTATTGTTGAATTGCCCTTTGTAAGATTAGAAGACCAGCTGACAGATATTCTCACAAAATAGTTACAGGAAAGATATTTGAATTAGTACTACAAAAGTTGAGCATTGAATACCCCATTGTTCAACTTGAGGGGGTGGGGGTGAGGTGTGTTAGAATACTTGACTAAATATTCTAGAAGATAAATCAACTGAAATGAAGGAAGCATAATATTCATATAGTCAATGTGTAATATTACTATAGTTAGCCTTGTAATACACTACACATAAACCTCACATGTATGGAATTGAAATAAGAGAGAATGAAAAAAAAAACAGAATCTCTGTCGTGCCAAATTAACACAGTTTACATTCAATATTATCTCAATTTACACAAAACACATTTAAGTATCGGAGGGGACCCGAATAAACACATCCACCTGTCCCCTTTTACATGCGCTTGGACCAACGTACGACGACTTGGATCAATCTCTCACGACTAAGATTTGTACCAACATTTGTCGTTACCTATGGAAAACATGTAAAAAAATCACACAAACTCACGCAACCATGAACAAAAGTAAACAAGTTAAGGAGGACCCCATGGTATTTCTAAACCACCCCCTTCCTTGTGCATCCCACCACCATAATACAACAATTTGTAACGTTTTGTAAGATTCGGGTCTTTAAATGTTCGTAGTTGTGTTTTTCTTATTTTAATTGTGATGATAAAATTGGTGGACAATTATGTTGGATTTATTAAAATTTCGTATATAAAGGTTTGTAATTTGAATTATGTTATTTATATTATTATTTTGATATAGTTAAAAAATATTATGGAACGTTGCGTGTAACCCGCAGTTCAATTTCCAAATATTAATATGATCTATCACCATAGCAATGAAGATAAGGTACAGAGTAACTACCATGTGGTCTAAGGATGGTGGTATTATCCAGTTCAAACTATTTGTTGAATCACGTTTACCGGTAGAGCCTTTTCTGGTGCTTTCCGACATGGTCCTGTGCCGATCCGTAACCTACACAGAGGCAAAGCCCAGGTATTACCGTTGTTTTCCCTCCGACGATCAAGTCAGTCAAGAGTTTGAAGAATTAGTATGTAGCTCAAGTATGTAATATTTCACTTAACTTGTTATGCAGATGGGTTGGGGGTTTATAGCCCTCCACTCTAACCTGAATGTGGTTTGGCTTTAACCCTGGTTATTCCTCGAATCCTGGGGCGTTGGGCGCACTGTGTATGGTGCCCTGAACATAGGGCCCCTGTTTCCCGGACCCTTGTCCCGCATTACTGTTCCCCACTACCTTTTATCCGGTATAGAACTTTGTACCACAGAGATAAGGGAAAGTGATGTCAGACGTGACGCAAGGGTGCACCTTTTGGGTTGGTTTTACTGATGGTAGGCGGGTTAATACCCAACATCTTGACCCCCAAGTCAAGGGTGAGCATGGCTCGCCCTTGTATTTAAAGAGTTTCCTTGGGTGTGAAGTTTGTTCCTTTATTATAGTGGCGCGCCTTTTAGTCTCAAGGGTGTCCCAATTTCTGAAGGATAGTCGAGCGAGGTTCGCGCTGGGTTGTAAGGGCGTCTCCCTTAGGTTTAAAGGTGACTCCCTTTTATTACAATGACGCGCCTTTATAATCCTAGGATGCTGGATTCTGAAGGATAGCCAGGCGCGCCTTTTACGATTTTTATGACCGTTGCACTTCGATGCTTGCGCTTCTGACCGTTGTGTTTCTGAACGTTGGTTTTTCGAAACCATCATATCTGCGAGTGACACGTGCCAGCTCGTCATAATTGTTGAACCCCGGTGACCTTTCAGCTTTCAAATAAACGAACTGTCATAGTGAACATTTAATAGCCGAACCGTTTTTACCCGAAACGTCGCCTGGTTTGGTTTTATAAAACCCAACCGGTGTTCGAACCGTTTATTTTTCATTGAACCGGACAGCCGAACCATTATTTTTATCGAACCAGGCATCTAAACTGACACCTCTTCCCCTATAAATTCTTTCTTCCGGTCATTTGAGGTCCCACTCTTCATCTTCAAGCTTTCTCTCTCTAGAATTATCCCTCCTTCTCTCTAGAATTTCTGATTCTTCCCGACCCTTCTAGCAGTGCCTTTCTTTATCCGAGACAATTGCTCCAGTCTCCTACGATTGTGTTCATCGACGCCGAGTCACGTCGAAAGAATTCGGGAGCTCTCGACTTTCAGCTGAGGCTTGCGTTTTTTTCCCTCTTGTTTTTTCCGATCTTAAGTCGAACACCCTTTCTAAAGCTCTTTACGAGAAGGCTATCGAGGAGTCGGGAATGGATGACAGCTTTTGTCCTCGTTACCCCATTCCCGACGAGGCGGACCTTGAAAATCCTCACCCCATTTGTATGCCTCGGCATGGTGAGGATACTATTTATCCTTTTCAAATTGATGTAGGTTTACGATTTCCCTACTGTCCCGAGCTAATAGAGATGTGCACCTACTATGGTGTCGCCCCTACTCAACTTTCCCCAAATGCTCTTCGCGTTTGGGTAGGTTTTAAGTTTTTTTGTCATGATCGAGGATATCCATATTCCCTTCCTTTGTTTAGGCATTTTTATCGTCTTGAGACCAACAGTTCAGGCATCTTTCTTTTTGTCTCCCATAGTCCCGATCCTTCTAGTCGGTCTTGGGATACAACGTGTCCCATCGTCCAAGGTTTTAGGACCCGCAATTCCAATTGGAAGTCGCGGTATTTCTTTTTTAAGGGAGGCTTTTCTTGGTGCTTAAACACCAAGGCGCCGCGTGACCCACTTCCTCTTGCCGAGGAGTGTTCTCCTGCGGACCTGGAGGCGCTTTCCCAAATCATGTTAGAGTATGAGTTTGGCGATGCAGTTTATATTTCAAAGGCGACCACTGAAGAGGATTTAAGGAGCGCTTGCATTTCTTCCACCATTCCTCGTCCTTCATCGCCCAGGGTAATAACTCTTTTTCCTTAAATTTTTTTCAGATAAAGATATAGAACACATTTCTCATGCCTTTGCTATTATCCCAGAACAGTCGCGTAGCAAGAAGAAGAAAGGAGGCGACGCTTCTGAGGCTGCCAAAAGGAAGAGCGCACCAAGCACGAGTGAGAAGAAGATGACCTATTACGAGGATTACGTTGATCCTCTAACTGTACCCCCGGAGGTCCTAATCCCTAATTCTCTAAAGAATGTGGACACATTTAAAGGTGTGGTCATTTTCTCTCGTTATGCTAATGATACTGTACTTTGTCGACAACTTAACATCCTATATACTAAAAAATATGGCGCGCCTGTAGTGACTGATTCGATGTTGATGTGGTCTTACATAGAGTTTGCTACTGGTTCCACAGCAAAGCATACAGATAGCGACGCCTCTTTGCTAGGTGGGTCGTCTTCGAGGATTTTCTCCCGGAAAACGGTTTTGATGCATCGGGCTGGTATTGTGGCCCAGGAGTTTGATGAGGATGACTCTTTGTTCACCTATCATGTGCGCATCTTAACCATTTTTTATGGTGAGTCCCCGTGCCGCGAAGCCTGCCCCGAGCCTGAGGAAAAGGGAAGTGCACTTCCTTACCTTGGCCCGACTTTTAACTTAAGGCGTGATCTGAAGGTTGAGGTGAGTAAGGAGAGTCTTATGTAGTCCTGGGCGCCCTGTGAGCGTCTTAAAGATGTCCCCTTGGTGAAGGGGAACTCCTTAGTGTATACTAACCTAGGGTTCCACTTGTTGACGAGCGCCCGTCCCCCGGTTGATAGGATGCCCATTTCTACTAAGGGCGGCGCTGATGAGGGCTTAATGCGTCGTGGTCTCTCCCCCTCCTGTCCCAGGTAATCATTTACCTTTTACAATTTATCGCCTTTTTCATTTTGGTTTCTCGTTTTACTTAAACTTCTTTGTTTTTTCTCAGATGATCGTCGCGCATCTTCATATGAGTAAGGCTTTAATACCCCCCCATTGATGAGAAGCCGTCGACCTCTGAAAGGTTGCGCTCTGGGGAGGAGAATAGGCGTCTCCTTAAGGATTTGGAGCGCCAGTTGTCATATGCTGAGGTGCGCCTGGTGGGGAAGCAAGTGAAGGTGGATGAGTTTCGTGCTGAAGTTGCGGAGAAAAATGTCATCTTGTCCTCTTCTCAGGTGGATGTGGGCCGCCTCTCTTCACGGGTGGATGACCTTTGTAGGCAGATGAACCTTTCAAGGGTTGAGTATGGGAAGCTGGAGTCGTGTGCGCTGTCCGTAGAACAGGAGGTGCCTGGGCGTATTGAGAAGGCAATCACCGAGTACAAGAGAAGCACCTCTTTTGAGGTATATGGCGTGTATATGGCTCCCTTGAGGAAGAAATGAAAATGTTATTTCCAGACTTTGACGTGGCACGCCTTCAGTGCATGTAGAGTTATTTGGACATGCGCTGTCAAGAGCAGGCGTCTGATTCTGAGAGTGAAGAGTCTGAGACATCTCTTCCTCTCCCCCCTCCTGAAGAAGGTGTGGCGCCCCCTTAGGAGTAGTTTTACTGTTTTACTTAGTATTTTCCTATTATTTTTTCTTGTAAGAAAAACCTCTTTTTAATATATATGTGTCAGGTTTCTTTTACTCGATGATTTAGTTTTTAAGTTACTCGGGTCGTTTACTAGTCCCGCGGGACGGAGATGCGTCGCTCTCTATTAAATATTTACTATTATGCGGCGCCCTTTACAAAAGTATAAACTTGGGATTTTGCCCAAAGTATAAACGGCGCCCTTTACAAATTTTTTTCTAACATGTGGGGTCGATACTAAATTATTTTGCAGCGCCCTTTACAAAAATTTTACTAAAATGTGGGGTTGATACTTAAGTGTTTGTCCTTAAGTATTCAGGACGCCCATTACAATTTTATCAACATATGGGGCCAATACTTAAGTATTTTGCGGCGCCCTTTACACGAAATTTTACTAACATATGAGGTCGATACTTAAGTATGTGTCCTTAAGTATTCAGGACGCCCTTTACAAGTTTACCAACATATGGGGCCGATACTTAAGCTTTTTTCCTTAAGTTTTCGCAACGCACTTTACTAAAAGGTGAGTTCGATAGTTTACATATTGAGGCCCTTTACTTTTGGATTACATATTGGCCCTTTATAAACGCCTTTTAAGTATAAAACTTCTTCAAATGCTCTGCATTGAATGTATTTTTTAGCTTTCTCCCCTCAACATCTTCTAGGATGTAGACATTTGGATGGGGTGTAGTAATGACCTTGTAGGGCCCTTCCCATTTTGGAGAGAGTTTATTTTTGCGATCTTGTAGGGAGAATTCGTTTCTTCTCCATACCCTCTCCCCCACGAAAAACTGTCGAGATGAGACTCGCCTGTTGTAGTATATTGCCGCTGCGAGACGTATCTTGGCTTGCACTTGGTCTGATGCCCATATTTTTTCGTCGATCATATCTAACGCATGACGCCTTTGTTCGTCATTAGTCGTCGTTTCGAAATTTTTAGCTCTATGAGATGTTGCTGCTATTTCTGACGGAGCCACATCCTTTGATCCATAGACAAGCCCAAAGGGCGTTTCCCCTGCCGATGCCTTAGGTGTGGTTCGCAATGCCCAAAGCACATTTTCCAATTCTTCTGTCCATTCCCCCCCCCCCCCCCCCCCCCCGAGGGTGTCGACTCTTTTCTTTAATCCGTTTAGGATAGTCTTGTTTGCTGCTTCAACTTGTCCATTGGCTTGCGCATGTTTTACCGAGGCGTGTCTATGATCGATTTTTAATTCTTCACATAACCATTTTAGTTCGTTCCCTGCGAAATGCGGACCATTGTCACTATCTAAGATACTAGGTATCCCATATCTTCAAATGACTCTTGACTTGAGAAATTTTTATGACGTGGAACTTTCTTGTGGATGTTAGTGCCTTTGCCTCGATCCACTTTGAAAAGTAGTCGATGGATACTATTATGTAGGAGTGTTGCTTTGATTTAGGTAGTGGTCCAACTAGGTCGATCCCCCATTGTGCGAATGTCCATGCAGCGCTAATACTTGTAAGCTCCGAAGGGTGGCGCGCCAACTTTGGCCCATGCTTCTCACAAAACTCGCATTTTAATACTATGTCGGCTGCTTCTTTATTCATGGTAGGCCAGTAGTACCTTGATTGAGAATTTTCCGCACAATAGATCTTGCCCTCTCATGACAAGCGGTGTATCCCTCGTGCACCTCCCTTAGGATGGTGTTGGTATCGGGTTGAATGGCGCACCGTACGTAATGTACTGAAAACCCCTTTTTGTAGAGCTCCCTATCAATTATTCTGTAATTTGGCGCGATCCTCATGAGTCGCCTACTCTGAGCGTCATCCTCCGGTAATTCCTCTGCTTCTAAGTAAGTTCGAATCGGGGTTGTCCAATTGGTTACTCTGTCAATGTTCGTACATTCTCAGCCTATCTCTTCTCTGATGCTTTCCACAAAGTGTACTTCTAAAGGCGATGCCTGCCAAGCAAACTTGCTCAGGGCGTCCGCCTCTTGGTTTGCTTCACGTGGTATGGCTTCAATTTTAAACTGTCAAACCATTCCACCAAGGCTTTTGCCTCTTTCAAGTACGTTTTCATTTTCTCCCCGTTTGGAGCGTACTCTCCTCTGACCTGGTTTACCACTAGTTGAGAGTTACAGTAGACATTTAGATGGGCGGTGCCTACTCCTTTTGCTAGTCTTAAACCGTGGAGCGCCTTAGTATTGCATTGTATGAAGTCGTAGCATCCACCACGACGAAGGTGACATTGAATCTTCGAGATTTCCAACCGTTCCCAATTTCCACGGGTAGGGTAATGGCCCCTACCGGGTATGTGGCGTTTGACGCAAATCCCATCAAAGGGAAGTTTACTTTCTTTAAGTCCTTTGTCGATTTACCCATCTTCTGTAGTGCTTCTAGGAAGAGAACATCGGTGGAGCTCCCCGAATCCACCAGTACTCTTTTTACGGTGTAGCCGTCGATGTCTATAGTGACGACCAGAGCATCTTCGTGGGGGCATGTCACATGTCTCATTTCGGATTATGAGAAGGAGATGGTGACATCGTCTTCTTCTCTGGGACGCTTTCCTGTTTTTCCGTACCTGAAAGTTGTGCCGCGTATACCTCCCGAGCAGCGCCTGTTTCTCCTCCTGCTACATATCCTCCGCTGATGACATTCACATTTCCCTGTCTGCCCTTATGACTCGTATTCTCTTTTTGGTGATGTTCCTCTGTCTCTTCGAGGGCTTCGAATCCTTTCCTGTCGTGTCACAAAATGGTTAAGGTAGCATTGCTGGATTAACCTGTCAATATCCCCTTTCAGGGTGTAGCAGTCACTTGTTTCATGGCCTTTACATCGGTGGTAGCGACATTATTTACTCATCACGTTGCCTAGGGTGATGACATTCTTGGTCCATGGAGGTTTTGCTAGATCCTTGCTTTCCATCTCTGCCAGTACTACGGAGACATCCCTGTTTAGAGGCGTGTGTGATGTTTCATACACGTCCCGGGGAGGGCGTGCTATAAAAGGACGGCGTGGCTCGTGTGCCTTCGGTGAACGATAGTCAGATCTTTTACCTTCCTGGATCTTCTTTTTAGATTCCTTGATTTGTCTCCTTCCTCCCTGTGGTATTTCTAAGTCGACATATAACTTGACACGCGCCGCCAAGTCTTCCACATTGTGGACAGGGATGACACTTAGATTGTCATATAGGGCCGATCCTCGTGAACCCAGTGCCCTGACAAATGCTCTTATGGTCTCACCTCCTGTGATGATCTGCTCGATTCCTCCCAATTCTTTGTTGAATCTGGTGTAGAAATCCCCTAAGCTTTTCTCATTCCTTTGTCTGATGTGGTCTAACGTTCCTACGTTCTTAAGAAGTTGTCTTCCTCCCTTGTATTGTAAGATGAACTTTTGTTTCAGGTTTGTCCAAGACTTAATGGAGGCCTTGGGCAGCTCGAAGAACCAGTGTGTGACGACACCTCCCAGGGTGTCCGGAAAGAGTAATGCAAAGTGGTTTTCGACGCTAGTCCGCCCCAAAGTGAAGACTCATGGTTTTGGGTGTGCTCTACCAGGTTACCTTCTCCCCTGTAGGAGTCGATTCGTTGGGTCTGCACATGTTTTGGTATAGTCACCGCCAATATTTATAGGGCTAGCGGATGTGATGCCCTATCTCAGAGCATAGGCATGATGCCACTTTTATGTTCTTTAACTTGCTGGATGACAAACTCCTTAATTTCCTGTGGCAGCGCGGCAGGTGGTGGGACATCTGTTGCTGTAGAAGGTGAGACATTACTAATGGGAGGTTGGGAGCTCCGGGGCGGCACCCTATGAGGACGATGTCGAGACGTTGCTTCCTCCGTACGGTAGGAGCCCTTTTGTAAGGTTTTTCGGATGTTACGTGTGATGATTTCATCCCAGGCTTCCATGAAAGCAGGTGTTAGGATTGCTTCAGAGCCCACCTCTACCCGGGGCGACGCCTTTCCTGAGGATGCCATTGCAGGTTTGTGTACCTCAGGCTCTGTTGCTGCTGCTGGTTTGGGTGTGGGCGATGCTGGGTACATCGGTAGCTGAGAAGTATGCCCCTCCGGTTGCCGAGCCATGGGCGGTAAGTACGCCGAGGACCCTAGGTGTTGCTGGAGGTGGTGGAGGGGGTCATTTTCCGTAGCTTCGACTTGGTTACTCTTTGTTCTAGTGTTGGGTTCAGTCATGGCTTGTTTGCTCAAACCTTCCCACAGATGGCGCCAGATGTTGAATCACGTTTACCGATAGGGCCTTTTCCGGTGCTTTCCGACTTGGTCTCGTGCCGCTCCGTTAACCTACACAAAAGGAAAGCCCGAGTGTTCCCGTTGTTTCCCCTCCGACGATCAAGTCAGTCGAGAGTTTGAAGAATTAGTATGTAGCTCAAGTATGTAATATTTCACTTAACTTGTTATGCAGATGGGTGGAGTTTTTTATAGCCCTCCACTCTAACCTGACTGTGGTTTGACTTTAACCCTGGTTGTTTCTCGAATTCTGGGGCGTCGGGTGCACTATGTATGGTGCCCTAAACATAGGGCGGCTTCTGTTTCCCGGATCCCTGTCCCGCATTAATGTTCACCACTACCTTTTATCCGGTATAGAGTTTTGTACTGGCCACTAAGATAAGGGAAAGTGATGTCAGGCGTGACGCAAGGGCGCGCCTTTTGGACCTACCTAGGGCGCACGCTCTTTACTTGGGTCGGGTCGATTTTACTGATGGTAGGCGGGTTAATACCCAACACTATTAATACCTCTAAATCACTGGATTGCTAAGTCGGTAAAGACTTTTAGCGATATAGTAGCAAAGTCAGGAAGCTTTGTACTGAAATGTTTTGCGACGAGATTTGGCGATATTGCTACTTTTTTTTCAGTCATGTTTCGTCTAATTTTATATATACCCAACACTATTAATACCTCTAAATCACTAGATTGCTAAGTCGGCAAAGACTTTTAGCGATATAGTAGCAAAGTCTTTGTACTGAAATTTTTAGCGACGAGATTTGGCGATATTGCTACTTTTTTTTCAGTCATGTGTCGTCTAATTTTATATATACGTTGGATCCACCCCCCCCTTATGTCTAATTATATAGTAATTTATTTATCAATAAAAAACAAAATGTAGTTGTACAGTAACACTCTAGCAGAGGTTTGTTGATATACGCTTGACAAATCATAATCAATTGAAGTAATATAATCCAGTTTGGTCAATATCTATAACATTATAAACTTTATATGCGCACTATGTATGACTAACTCTCTCTATAGTTTAGGTTGCTGAAGTTGACATTGATATCGATATATTCACAAAATAAGTTTATTAGGTTTACACAAGTTGATTATCAATTATAGTAGGATTAATTACTTAATTGCTTACACATGTTTGACCATTGTTCAGAATAGTTACACATGTTTCAAAATGTGATTAATTGATTTTGCTATGTGACTAATTGTTGTTTTTTTACTGTTCATCGTCAGAAATCACCGTTAAGTCACTATTTAGATACATAAAATGACTCAATTACAATTTTCATCCACTGAGTTGTTATTCATCAACCTGTCTCCGTATTCTTCATTCTTCTCATCTGACCACATCTCTTCGAACATCTTCCATGATTTATCCCATGGACATCTCTTCAATAAGGTTTCATCTTGAGTACTCCCATAATTTTACCAAAGCCGTTCCTCATCTCCCATGATTTCTCTGTCATAGCTCAGATACTCAGCGAGAACCCAGCGAAGTCGTTCCAGTTTCCAGAACCCAGCGAAGCCGAACCTAGCGAGAACCCAGCGAAGCCGAACCCATACCAAAAATAGCGATTCCAGTTTCCAGAAGAAGCAAAAGAAGGCAGAGACGACTGGATTCCTATAAAAGGTCGAGTTTTTTTTTTTCCTTTGATTGGTTATGTTGATAGGCCATGAAGGCGCGCATATTTTATAGAACGAAAGGATTTTTATTCGAATTTGGTGTGATTGATTTTGTATATGAAATGAACAGGCAATCTTCCATGTCTTCGCAGTTTAAGCTTTTTTCCCGGGGAAAAGACGCCTTTAACTATTTTAAGGAAGACCCATCAATGTTTGGTATGGTAAGGCCTAGAGTTCTTCATGTTTTTTTTTTGAATTAAAATACTCCAAGTAGGATTAGTAGAGATCATGTAGAGGTTTCCAATCAACACAGTACAATATAAAATGTACATGCAATTTTCCTACTGGAATTTGCATATTATGAAAATTTAGGAGGAGAATTTCAAGGGTTATAAGTAATCGAGGTTGAATATCATGATTTGGTGGTGATGGTACACTTTCTTATATATAGTACTCCTTTACTTGGTATAGGCTTTGTTTCTTCCAAAAAAGTAGAAGATTGGGATGAAGTTGGTTATTCTGCAGAGCTTGGAATAGTGACCTACTCGAAGAAGGGTCGTTGCTTTTTACTGGAGAATGATACATTTATTGGAGAGGAGTGGATGCTCTTTAATTTGCTGGGACACTTTCAATTGGTTAAGTTTGAGAAAATTTAATATGTTCTGTCAATTGGTTAAGTTTGAGCACTTATTTCTTGTTCTGACAATTGATCTGTGTTCTTCAATTTCGAATTGTAAGATTTTGTAAATATGGTATGCTTGTTCATATAAAGCTGCAAAATTTTGTAGTAGCTATCTCAAGATAGCTTAATTGATCATCTAGCTAGTGAATAGTGAAAGAGAATATGAACATCTCATAAGACATATTGATGGTATAATGGTCATTTGATAAATAAAAAAATATGTACAAAAATTATTTAACGAAAAAGAGTTACCGCTAAAGACGGAGTAACCAATTAATTAAACTTGAAAAAATGTGTAACCATTCATTCACGCAGCAAAAACAATTAGTCACATTTTGAAACATATGTAACCATTCTGCACATTTGACAAACATGTGTAACAATTTAAGTAATTAACTCATTATAGTATAGTTGTATTTGATGTAACATATTTATTTTTATAATAATTACTTTTCCGTTAAATATCACTAACAAAAGTTGATATGAAAGATAATGTCACAAAAAATAAACTATAATATTAGAAAATTAACAAAAGTTAAGATAAAACACACTTAAAAGTGCCCTAAAATAATTTCTTCAAAATAACAATAATAATATCGTTAAAAACTGAATAAAGAACCTAAATAATCATGTAATATAAAAATATGATTTTTTTATTATAGATAATATAACTTTTCAAAAAATAATAATTACATTTGTTATGGCCAATTAATAAAATTATAATTGAAAAAATATTTAACCCAAAAAAGTGCCTAAAAAAGGTAACAATTTCAAAAAAATGAAGAAATCGTATTTTGTTTTTCTTCTAACTATGGCAGAAAAAGTATAAATATAATAATGAAACAAAGAGAAATATTTTGGGGGGAAATGGTGTATTCGTGGTATATCTCTGGCCACATATTTTGTTTTCAGCACCTAATAACTTTGGCAAACATATTACAGACTATATAACATAATTAGTATTATTATATTATTTTTTCCGAAATATAAGATAAGTATGTACTAGATAGGTAATAATATATATGACTGTTGAGGTTACATGATGTGGCATCCTTGAGCATTCTCCTCACTAAATAACACCATGAGCCTTTCATTTGTATCTGTGGATTCAGCATGAGCTTGTGGCACATTCTTGACGAAACCGGGAGGAGCTTTCTTGTCATAAGCGCCAGCAATATGAGGATAGGCGACGAGGTGGTTTTCGATGTACGGCCACTTCTCAGCCCTCTTCCCTGTCTTCTGGACAGACTTCATCACTTTCTTTTCAGTAACGTAACCAGACACTGTCACACGATGATGCTTCGGGTCAACGTCGACGGAATGTGAACCTAGCTTGGGACACAGAAAATATAGAGATAATAAGCTCAAACTTGGTGGGTGACTTGGTCTTGGTTGACTTTGGTCTTGGTGGGTAGCTATATATGTCATCATCATCATAGTAAGCAAGCTAGGTAGCTAGGGTTTAATGAGTGTATATATATATATATATATAACTGTTTCCTACACCTTTGTACTGATCTTTACTCAAGAAGATCATACATTTCTTTTTTTTGGCTGCTAAGAGTTTGTTGTTTGTATATATCCACTTGTGAAATTGATTGGTTCGTTTAACGCTTTCTAATAAGAGCTATGAAGTGGTCAACGACTCCTATATATTTATTTTCAAGAGAAAAGTATATGAATCATTGTACATAATGTTGTGTTTCCACCCTTCAGTTCAGTAGCTAGGGTTGGATACAAACGAAGAGATAAAACTGAGATAGATAGGTATACAAATTTATATGTATTTGTTCCTTATATAATCGAATCATTAGGAGAATACATAAATGGACAGCAGAGAAAGTGTTAAACCAAATAGTTTACATAATACATGTTCATAATTAAGTTTTATTTTAAAAACCATTTTCAGCTTTCTAGGACCATAAAGATGATAAATACTTGCAATTAGCACGCTTTAATATGCATAAAAAACTACATCATTAAGCACTACATTAAAAAATCAAATCAAAATTAAACGTTCGATTTGAAAAAATAATAATAGAGAAAGCTTATTACTGAAGGTGATTTTTTATACAATTTTAAAAAACAATAATAATAAAAATGAGTGTTGCCAAAATATATATATATATGCCATGACTTTTTGTCTAAACGCCATGTCATAGATATTTAGTAACAAAATTAACAAAGACTACTCGGGATCTATGGGCTTATTAAATTAACTGGAAAATATATTTTCTCATAGGGTTATAACCTATTTTTCAAGTACTAGTTAAATGTTAAATTTTGTGAGACTAACAGATTTTTTTGATTGATTTTTTTTTAATAAATTGTCTGTTAACTTTGTAGAAAAATATAATTTGCTAGTTCCGTCGAATTTATTAATACATTGTAAAGAGATAATTTTTTTTTTTTTATTACCTTATTCTATTTTTTTATGCAAATTGTAATCGACAATTTGAAATTTGTTAGTTGAACTTTAAAAGACTTACCAATTAGATAGATACTCTTTGGGAAAATTTGCATTTTGATAGCTAACGTGATGAGATGTGCATATCTCTAACACTATTTAATTAAAGACCAATTAGATGAAACTAACAAATTATAATTATATGTAAAATTATCTAGCAAATTCTTCATCAAAAATATAATTCAAACTTTTAAAATTTAGTTAGCAAATAGATAATTAAACCTAAATTATTTGTAGCAAATGCTTACCTCCACCTTACTTTTTGAAACATAAATAAAGATCCAACGTTGATAACTGAAGGGGGGCAAGGGAGAGAGAACCTTTCATATTGGCAACAGCTTGTGTAACTTTCTTTTTGCATCCATCACAGTCCATCTTAACCTTGATAGTAACAGTCTTGAAAAGCAAACAGAAGAATATAAGTGAAAGACATATTGTTCATGTGTGGCGTTCAAACATGGCATGCAGGAGCTGAAAACATATAAATAGATAGATAGATTCAAACAACACACTGGAAGGAAGGAAGAAAGAGAGAGAGAGAGACCGTGAATGGCTTCTGTTTCTTCTTTCTGGGTGCAATTGAGAAAAGGTGCGAAACATCATCAAAAATACCCATTTCTGGTGTGTGAATCTACTCAGAAATGGAAGTTGATTTGGTCTTTCAGATGAGTTACTCAGAACTAATGCTCATTAATATAGAGAGAAAGAGGGAGAAATTTAGGCAATATACAAGTAGACGAAAATGAAAACTTTATTTAGTAGTATTTCGAGGCAATTTCTCTCTGCATGACTAATATTTGAAAATGACATCCATATCCATATCAAATTAATCAGATTTCTTAAACCCCAGAAATCTATTTGTGGTTGTTATCATAGCATACATACATGCATATAGATAGATATAGATACGTAGGTTATATCATTATTGTTGAAAATCAAACTGTTGAAAATCAAACTTATGCTGAGGATTGAAGTTGGAGGACCAATTCGTTATTTTCTATTTATTTTGGGTATGTTGTTATTTTTGGTTTGTTATTATTATTTTAGGGATTGATTAGTTTCTAGGGTTTTCATTCTCTTTTCTTCTATTGTAATGAACTCAATCGTTTTCTCTTCTCTTATTTAAGAGGTGATGGCTCGCCGCTTAAGGTGTGTGTAGCCACATGATTCTCCAAATGCTCTCTTTTGTCTGTTGCTCTACTGATTTCGTTTCGCTAGTCCGCATACTCAGTAGATCTTCATCGGTATTTCAATATGGTATCAAAGATATGAAACATTAGATTGTTTCATTTCTTCGATTCTGGTTTTCTTTGCGTATCTCTGTTCATTGAAGTTCTTCGATTAACTGTCGGTAACGTTTTCTAATAACAGATTCACTTGATCTTCATTCTCGAAGATTGTTGTTTCGATTTATGTTACCGCCTGATTTTTGGTTTCGAAGATCTTCATTGATGTTGTTCATATAGTTTTTTTATAAGAACATATTCTTTTGATTCTTATCCTATTGCTTAGTAGGTATTCATACTTGTTCTTGAGAGAAGCATCGCTGGTTGCTTTATCTTAAGATTCTTCAAGTTCATCGTTGTATCCTTTTGGGCAAGATTCAGTTATTTTTTTTGTAATCTTGTTCATATTCCAGAGATCTGAATCTTTTTCGGCCATTCAATTCTTGTGTATTATCTCTGTTGGTAGTTGTTTATGTTGTTATAAGAGATATGTTATATGCTGGTTGTAGATTCTGTTGATATCGTGATCTTTTCTCTGTTGGTTGTTGCTATTGTTGATATCGATATCTGTTCTTGCTGGTTAATATTTCCTGATCAGAATTTCTGGTGAATCATTTTTTGGCTACCGATTTCTTTATGACTTCATTAGGAGATTCTGATTCAGTTAAGACTGCGAAAAATGTTGCCACCACAGATCATGTGGATGAGGCGACGTTTAAAACGCATGTCATTGATCATAATCATCCTCTGTTTTTACATCCATCTGACTCGCCTAATTCATCACTTATTGCTGAAAAGCTGACTGAGCCAGAAATATATGGGTTCTGGAGTCGAGCTATGTATATGTCTCTTTGGGCAAAAAATAAACTCGGCTTTATAGATGGATCTTGTAAAAAAGAGGATTATGATCTCAGTCTTCATCATATCTGGGATAGATGTAATGCCTTTGTTTTTGCATGGATTATGAACTCTGTTTCCAGAGATTTGATGACTGGAATCATATATGCTACTAATGCTCAGTTCATTTGGATTATGAACTCTGTTTCCAGAGATTTGATGACTGGAATCATATATGCTACTAATGCTCAGTTCATTTGGAAAGATCTTAGGGAAAGGTTTAACAAAGTAAATGGTTCTCGCATTAGTCAACTTCATCGAGAAATTTGCTTAGCTCAACAAGGGACTGATTCTATATCTGCATATTTTACTAGAATCCGTACCATGTGGGTTGAGTTTGATGCTATATGTGCTCTTCCTTGTTGTGACTGTGATTTTTTCAAAAACATATTGAGCATGCAAACAATTTAAAGCTTTTTCTCTTTGTCAACGGTTTGAACGAATCTTATTCTCAAGTTCGTTAAAATCTTGTGATGAGGGAACCACTTCCTACTGTTAACCAGGCGTATGCTGTATTGATTCAAGAGGAGAATCAGAGGGAAATATGTTGGTGAATTCTGTTGTGGGAAACAAGGCTATAGCCTCGGGAAATCAGAAACCGTTCAAAAATCATGGAACTTGTTCTGTGAATACTGCAAGAACAAGGGTCATGATTATGATCATTGCTTTAAGAGAAAGGGCTATCCACCTGGTTGGAAATTTAAATCCAACCAGAGCCGGGCAAAGCCACCTCAGGCTAACAGTGTAATCGAACCAAACAATGATGGGAATAAGAGCCGTACATCATGCTCTTCAACTGAGTTTGGGGTTTTTTACTCTTCTCCTTTAGATTCTGGTCCTGGAAATACTAATATTCTTTCCTCTGATCAAATTGAACAGATCGCTCGGATTGTAAGCAAGCTTCAATCAGAGTCATCTTCCAACGCAAATGCGGCAGGTATAAGTTCCAGTTCATCGTGTTTTTCTAATATTGGAAGTTGCTGGATTTTGGGTACTGGTGCTACAAATCATATGAGTTATAGATCTGATTGGTTGTATGATTTTAAGAATGTCAGTTCTAAGGTGCAATTACCTGATGGTTCTAGTTCTGCTGTTCATGGTGTTGGAAATTTTAGAATATTTGAAAAACGATCTTTGCATGATGTGCTTTACCTGCCTGACTTTAGATACAATTTGCTTTCTATATCCAAGATAACCAAGGACTTGTCTTGTTCTGTATCATTTTATCCCAAATTGGTAATCATTCAAGATCTTTACAATGGAGCGGTGTTGGGGATTGGTAGAGAGGCTGGAGGGCTATACTTTTTTGATACTGAATTTAAGCCATCTATAGCCTTAGAGCCAACGTTCTGCCATACCCTCAGCCCGTCCTCTGGCACAAAAGATTGGGACATCCTTCTATGCAAGTCTTGAGTAGAATAAAGTCTCTTGAGTCTGTTTATTCTGAAAATGGGAAATTATTTGATTGTAGCATTTGCCCTATGGCCAAACAGCATAGATTACCTTTTCCTCATAGTGAATCTAAATATGTTGATTGTGTTTGATCTTGTTCATATGGATGTTTGGGGGCCCTACAATCAAATTACGTATGATAATAAAAGGTTCTTGTTTACTATTGTGGATGATTTCAGTAGAAATACTTGGACTTATTTGCTGCACCTTAAATCTGATGCCATTGTTGTTATTAAGCATTTCATTGCATTTATTGAAAATCAATTCAGGAAAACTATTAAGGTTATCCGAACTGATAATGGTGGTGAGTTTTTTTAACAATCATTGTAATGATTTTTTAAAATCAAAAGGGATTATTCATCAAAGTACTTGTGTTTATACGCCCCAGCAAAATGGTATTGTTGAGAGAAAACACATGCATTTACTTGATGTTTCAAGAGCTTTAAAATTGGAAAGTAATGTTCCTTCTAGATTCTAGGGTGAATGCATTTTGACTGCTTGCTATCTTATAAATTTGATGTCTACATCTGTTTTGGGAGGATTATCTCCTTATGAGAAATTGTTGAATCGTAAACCTAGACTTGATCATTTGAGAATATTTGGTTGCCTTTGTTATGCCAAAGTCTTACATGTTGATGATAAGTTTGAGTCTAGGTCTATTCCTTCTGTTTTGTTGGGCTATTCTGTTACTCAAAATGGCTATAAGTTGTTGAATCTGAGCAATAATTCTGTATTTCTTAGTAGAGATGTTAAGTTTGTTGAGAATATTTTTCCTTATAGGAATGAGAATTCGGAACATGAGAATTTATCTGTTAATTCCATTACTGATAAGTATGATGATGTTGATTCATTGCAGATCAATAAGCTATCTGATGCTAATGAGATGAGTGACGCAAATGCAGAAAATGATGATGTTGTCCAACCCATTTCGGGCAACGCTGATTCTGCACAAAATGAAAATATTTCAGATAGTACTGATTATGTTGTGCATCTTAGAAGATCAGGTAGGATAATTAAAACTCCAGTTTGGCAAAAGGATTACATTTTGCATAATAACTGTAGTATTAAATATCATATCCAAAATTGTGTGTCTTATCATGCTTTGTCCTTTGCTTTCAAGTGTTTTGCTAGCTCCATTGACAAAGTTACTGAACCTAATTCTTTTGATGATGCTTGCAAAAATGAAAATTGGGTCAATGCCATGAAAGATGAAATATCTGCATTAGAAAGTAATAATACTTGGAAAATTGTTCCCTTACCCAAAGGGAAACATGCTATTGGATGTAAGTGGATTTTTCGTGCTAAGTATAACTCAGATGGATCTGTTGAGCGCTACAAAGCCAGGCTGGTTGCAAAGGGATTCAATCAAAAGGAAGGTATAGATTATTCAGATACCTTTTCTCCTATTGCTAAAATGGTTACTGTTAGAACTGTTTTAGCTTTAGCTGCTAAATACAATTGGCCACCTTTTTAAATGGATGTTTACAATGCTTTTCTTCAAGGAGACTTGAAAGAAGAGGTTTATATGCAGATTCCTCAGGGATTTAGTAATCAGGGGGAGAACCATGTTTGTCGATTACATAAATCCCTTTATGGTTTAAAACAAGCATCTAGACAATGGAATGTTAAATTGGATGATTCTCTTATTCAGAATGGTTATCATCATAGTTTATATGATTATTCCATGTTTACCAAGAAGAAAGGTAATGAGATTGTTATTCTTCTTGTGTATGTTGATGATTTATTGATTACTGGAAACAACAAATTCTTGATCCATGAGTTGAAAAGTTCTTTACATAATAGTTTCAAGATGAAAGATTTGGGTGAATCAAAATACTTCCTTGGTATAGAAATTGCTCGTTCTAACGAAGGAATTGTTATGTGCCAAAGGAAGTATACACTTGAACTTTTATCTGAAACTGGGTTACTTGGTGGAAAACCAAGTAACACTCCAATGGATCAGAATGTCAAGTTTACCAATAAGGGATATGATTTAAAATTTGACCTGAATCAAGATGATGGTCTGATTAATGATCCCACCTCTTATAGGAGACTAATCGGTAAGTTGCTTTATTTATCTATTACTCGTCCTGATATTGCTTATTCGGTTCAATGTTTGAGTCAGTTTATGCATAATCCGAAACAATCTCATTTGGATGATGTGCATAAGGTAATAAAGTATGTTAAGCAGCAACCAGGCTTGGGTATTCTTCTATCTGCTGATGATTATTTAGATATTTCTGCTTATTGTGATTCAGATTGGGGCAGTTGTATTGAAACTAGAAAATCTGTTTCTGGATATTGTGTTTTTATGGGAAAATCTTTAGTATTCTGGAAAATTCAAAAAACAAGTTACTGTTTCCAGATCTTCTGCTGAGGCAGAGTACAGAAGTATGAGTTCAACTATTTCTGAAATCATTTGGTTAAGAGGATTATTAGGAGAATTAGGTGTTATTTCTCATACTCCAACAACCTTGTTTTGTGACAATAAAGCAGCTATTCAAATTGCTTTGAATCCCATGCATCATGAACGTACAAAACATATTGAAATTGATTGCCATTTCATTAGGGAACATATTAATGCAGGAATTATTGTGACTAATTTTGTGAAGTCAAGTGAACAGGTTGCTGATATTTTCACCAAGGCATTGGGTAAGAGTCAACATTGTTATCTGATGAAGAAACTGGGTTTAAAAGACATTTTCTCAAACATCAGTTTGAGGGAGAGTGTTGAAATCAAACTGATGCTGAGGATTGAAGTTGGAGGACCAATTCGTTATTTTCAGTTTATTTTGGGTTCTGTTGTTATTTTCGGTTTGTTATTATTATTTTAGGGGCTGATTAGTTTCTAGGGTTTTCATTCTCTTTTCTTCCGTTGTAATGAACTCAATCGTTTCCTCTTCTCTTATTTAAGAGGTGATGGCTCGCCGCTTAAGGTGTGTAGCCATATGATCCTCCAGATGCTCTCTTCTGTCTGTTGCTCTACTGATTACGTTTCGCTAGTCCGCATACTCAGTAGATCTTCATCGGTATTTCAATAATTATATGGTTAGTGTAATAAATCCTCTAGTTTTTTTTTTCTCTTCTTCAGCCATTAATTTGAGATCAGGAAACTACATATTCTACATGCTGAATGGCTTCAAACAGAACTTCTTTGAATTATCTATGATTTGCACAAGGGATTTATTAAGCTGGGGGTTAAGTTAACAAAGACAAAATAAGACAAAATTCTTTCAGGAAGTTGGAGTGAAAATCTTCCAGAAATTATATTTTTATTGAATATAATATATACATATATATGCGCTTAAAAATATTATTATCAACGTACATAACTTTTACAAGTAGTAGCCTTGTGACACCAAGACATTACTAATGAAAATTTATGAAAAATAAGGTTCACTGTGAATGCAGAACAAAATAAATTTCGGTTTATTGAGTCAAAGCTATACAGACATACGATGTCTTTGCGTTTGGTCTTGCAATATAACACTGGACCGAAAATTTGGCATAGTCAGGAAGGCGTACATTTAGGGATATATATATTTTGAAGTCTATCATCGTCAACTGACCTATTATATTAGTAGTTGTCAGGACAGGACAACAAAAATAAATGTCATTTTCGGTAAATTTCCAGGAAGAGTGAACTTCCCAATAATATATGTATATTTTAATGTTGGATATATCTTATCTTTGTAAATTATTTTAGGTGCCACTTTGACTATTGTAGTTCGCTTTATATTATTTTAACTGACGTAAAATAAATGTGCTTGTCTTATTTACGTTGATGATCGTCAAAGTTTTTGTACTTTATCACGTGACTATAGTTTAATTTAGGCAATCATTTTTACTATTGTGTTCCATCTTATTACATCTATTACTAGTTCCACGTCACTCATAGTTTGTTAATGTTGAAACATAACAATATGTGGAGCATGTGCAAGTCAGGGAATCTCACTTTAGACCAGCACAGAACCACTCATCTCCACACATGGGACACATTCAGTTTACACATCACATTACCATCATTAGCATGGGTTAGGCTTAGGCTTTTGTATTAGATTAATAGTTCGGTTTTGTAATAAGTAGCAAGTTTGTATGAAACAGAATTAAGTTTTTTGTGTGAATGAAAGTATGAGCTTATTAAGCTCTTGTTCAAATGTGTGTATGGTTATCTAAATTCAACATGGCATCAAAGCCATAAAATCGGAAATTAGAGCTACCTATTAGTCTTCCGTCGTGTCTAGTCTAGCTCGGGTCGTAGCTTATCCAGTCCGTTGTGAAGCCGTGCTTCTCAGTCTAGTTCAGTTCGCCTCGGTGCTCCAGTCCAGACCTCGTCCAGGCCAGCTCCGTGTTCAGTCCAGGCCAGCTCTCCTTGCTGCGCTCAGTCACCCCGTGTTGCGTGCCGTTCTCCGCATTCCGCAGCTCGTTCTAGTCTAACATTGCAGTCAGTTAAGCTCGTGGCGTCAGCTCGCCCCGACCGCCTCTCCGTGTGCAGCTTCAGACGACGCACCGTGAAGTGTCCTCGTCGTGAAGCTCCTCGTCAACTTGTCGTGAAGCTCCTCAGTCATCCAGTCGAGCTCCACGGATCCGTCCGAAGCTCCGCCTCTGTCATCGTGAAGCTCCGGATCTGTACGCCTCTGTTCATCCTCGTCCTCGTGCTCCACCAACTTGTGTTAAGACGTACCTGCAGCTAGGGCTGTCAATTCGTGCGTGCGTGCGTGCTATCGTGCACCAGGACACGACACGACACGCACGAAAGTTCAACACGAAACACACGAAAATGTTATCGTGTCACGGACACACGACACGAACACGACACGAAATTTATTGTCTCAACACGACACGAACACGATAACACGAAAATATTCGTGGAAAGTCGTAACACGATAACACGATTTCACGAAAATAACACGGTAACACGAAAATAGCATGGTAACACGATAACACGATTTCACGTTTTCACGAAAATAACACGGTAACACGAAAATAACACGGTAACACAATAACACGATTTCACGTTTTCATGAAGATAACACGGTAACACGAAAATAACACGGTAACACAATAACACGATTTCACGTTTTCACGAAAATAACACGGTAACACGATTCACGTTTGCACGATAACACAGCCTAAATAACATAAACACGTCCCCTCAAAGGCAAACAATCGTGTTATCGTGTTTTGAGACCTAAACACTAACACGACACGAAAAAACAATCGTGTTATCGTGTTCGTGTTATCGTATTATCGTACCATCAAAGGCAAACACGAACACGACTTATTCGTGCGTGTTTGTATCGTGTTATCGTGTCGTGAGTGAAATTGCCAGCCCTACCTGCAGCTTCATATCGAGCTCCAGTCAGCTTCATATCGAGTACTCATATCGAGCACTCCACCAGCTCAAGTCACCGCGTGCACTCCTCCGTTCCTTTGTTCTCTGCTCGAGGTCTTCCACTGAGTTGCAGCATCCGATGCTCCAGACCACGCGAAGGAATCCTCTGACAGCCTCTCGGTTCTTCCACTGAGTTACAAAGAACATTCTTGGTTGAAGATCACGTGGGGGATCTTGCCCAAAAAAAAAAAAAAGGATCACGTGGGGGAGAGACTAAAGTATTAAATCAGCTTTGATTGGTTAGTTTATTCAGTAAACCGGTTCAGTCTACAGGTTCAGTAAACCGGTTCAGTAATCCGGTTCAGAATTTCAGTTCAAGTTTGAATCCTGTTTGGTCTATTTTTCTGGTCTGATTGGTTTTCCAGCTCAGGTTCAGAAATCTGCGGCATGGAACGGAGGAACATGAGATGCAGTCATTGTGGAAAGTCTCGTCACAGTCGGGACGAATGTTTCGAACTCAAAGGATTTCCAGAAGGGTGGAAAAGTCAACGACGAGACCGTGTTGATCGTGGAATCGGTTCCAGGAACGCAACCACAACATCAATCGGCACCGCAAACCATGTAGGAACGATTGAAAACAGTAAATGGCTCTTTGATTGTGGGGCCACAGACAGTATGAGTTTTGACAAAGCAGATTTTATAAGTCAGTCAGCACCAAGAAGAGAAATGATCCAGACAGCAAATGGAGACTTAATGCCGGTTCACGGAACCGGAACCATTGATATTTCTCCAACAATTCAATTGCAGAATTGTCTTTATGTGCCTAGTTTGGCGTGCAAGTTACTCTCTATTAGTCATGTAACAAGAGAGCTAAATTGTATGGTACTAATGTATCCTAATTTCTATGTATTACAGGATATTCAGTCGGGGAAGGTGATTGGACGTGGAGTTGAACGTCAAGGCCTGTATTATGTGGAAGAAGTGGCTCAACACGGAACGGCAATGCTTGCTCATGGGACAGTCACTAGACAACAGTGGTTGTGGCACCGGAGATTGGGTCATCCATCTGCAGGGTACCTTCATAAATTATTTCCCGATTTATTTCCTTCGAATAAAGAAATTGTGTGTGAGACCTGTATGTTTGCTAAGAGTCATAGACAATCCTATTCCATATCTGAATCTAGAGCCAAAACTGTGTTTTCGTTAATTCATTCGGATGTTTGGGGGCCAGCTCCAAACAATGGAACATGTATGTCAAATACTGGTTTTAAGTATTTTGTCTTGTTTATTGATGATTATTCGCGTATGACTTGGGTATACTTCCTTAAACACAAATCTGAAGTTTTTACTAAGTTTGTAGAATTTAACATACTTATTCAAACCCAGTTTAGTAAGCAAATACAGGTCCTTCGTTCTGATAACGGTGGAGAATTTGTTAATTCTTCACTACAACAATTTCTTAGAGAAAAAGGGATTATTCATCAAACATCTTGTCCTCATACTCCTCAACAAAATGGAGTAGCGGAAAGAAAAAATCGTAATCTTTTGGAAATGACAAGGGCAGTAATGCTGGAGTCAAAAGTTCCAAGTTCATTCTGGCCAGAAGCTGTTGCAACTTCGGTATATCTCCTGAATCGCCTTCCAACGTCGGCAATTCAATTCCAAACACCTTTAAAAATTCTATCTAGTCATATGAGTGTTCCTACAGCCTTAACACTAAAACCACATATCTTTGGGTGCTCTGTCTTTGTACACGTCCCCAAGTCGGATCGATCCAAGTTCGATCCTTGTTCTGTCAAATGTGTGTTTGTTGGGTATGGGATTCATCAAAAAGGCTACCGGTGTTTTAATCCAAAAACCAATCGTATGTATATCACGATGGATTGTACTTTTCTGGAAACAGAATTCTACTATTCATCCCAATCTCATGTCCAGGGGGAGAATATTAATGAAGGTAGTCCATTAGATTGGTTGAATCTGACGACCTTAACCACACCATTGTTGACTAAGATAGTTCCAAAAGAGCAAGTTGGTGGAACCACCGGGACGTTGACTCCCATAATACAGGTCCGAGATGATTCAGCCTCTACTTCAACACCAACCTCGATTGATATCCCCGAGGTTAGTAACTCTGAAGTGACTCCTTGTAATGATACTTCTAATGATGTTATGGAAGAATCACCTGTACAGGAGAGATATGTACTCCCGGCCAGGAGAAACAGAGGTGTTCCTCCAGTACGATATGAACCGGAGTATAGTCCAAAAGCGAGCCGATATCCAGTAGCAAACCTAGCCAGGGGGAGCTTATCACCAACGGTGCGTGCTTTTGCTGCTGCAGTATATTCTCAGGATATACCTAGTACGGTGGAATCAGCAGTTAAACATCTGGAATGGAGGAAGGCAATGCAAGTAGAAATGGAGGCCTTAGATAAGAATAAGACGTGGGAGAAGTACGATCTTCCATACGGGAAGAGGGCGGTTGGATGCAGATGGGTGTTCACCGTGAAGCATAAGGCAGATGGAACAATTGAGAGGTACAAAGCACGACTCGTGGCAAAAGGGTATACTCAAACCTATGGTATTGACTATTCCGAAACCTTTTCTCCTGTTGCTAGAATTGGTACTATACGAGTCTTGTTTTCTATAGCGGCAAATCAAAATTGGCCGTTACATCAGTTCGATGTGAAGAATGCTTTCTTACATGGTGATCTAGAGGAAGAAGTCTATATGGAACCACCACCAGGGTTCATGACAGGGTTCCAGGGATCAACCGTGTGCAGACTCAAGAAAGCTCTATATGGTCTCAGACAATCACCTAGGGCATGGTTTGGGAGGTTTACTATAGCTATGAGGAAGTATGGCTATAAGCAGAGCAATGCGGATCATACCTTGTTTTTCAAGAAGAGAAGGAGTCAAGTAACCTGTTTAATTATATATGTTGATGATATGATTATTACAGGTGATGAAACAGAAGAGATAATCCTACTCAGGAAAAATCTCTTTCAGGAGTTTGAGATGAAAGACTTGGGCGAACTCAAGTATTTCTTAGGGATTGAAGTCCTACGGTCTAAAACAGGTATTTTCATATCACAGAGAAAATACATTTTAGACCTGCTAGTGGAAACAGGGTTGATGGACTGCAGGCCAGCAGACACACCAATCATTCCAAACCATGGACTTCGAATAATGGAGGGAGCTGAACAGGCAGATCAAACCCGGTTCCAACACTTAGTAGGGAAGTTGATCTACCTATCACACACCCGACCAGATATTGCATATGTAGTAGGTGTGTTAAGTCAGTTTATGCACAAGCCACAAACAGATCACATGGAAGCAGCAATCAGAATTCTGCGATATCTGAAAGGGTCACCAAGCAGTGGAGTGTTGTTTCAAAACAATGGCCACTTGAAGGTCGAGGTGTATACTGATGCAGATTGGGCCGGAAATCCGATTGACCGAAGATCAACTTCAGGATACTTCGCCAAGGTTGGAGGAAACTTGGTCACATGGAGGAGCAAGAAACAGAAAGTGGTAGCACTTTCAAGCGCAGAGACGGAATTCAGAGGGATTGCTCGAGGATTGACAGAAGTACTATGGCTATACAAGTTATTGGCGGAAATTAGCTATCGTGTCCAAGAACCGTGCAAGATACTATGTGATAATCGTGCAGCTATAAGTATTTCTGAAAATCCAGTTCAATATGACCGCACCAAACATGTTGAAATTGACCGACAATTCATAAAGGAGAAGCTAGAAGATGGAACCATCATTATTCCGTTCGTACGCTCAGAAGATCAACTTGCAGATATACTTACAAAAGCAGTGAACGGAAAAGACTTCAGACAAGCTTTATCCAAGTTAAACATTGGAGACCCCACTGTTCAACTTGCGGGGGAGTGTTGAAACATAACAATATGTGGAGCATGTGCAAGTCAGAGAATCTCACTTTAGACCAGCACAAAACCACTCATCTCCACACATGGGACACATTCGGTTTACACATCACATTACCATCATTAGCATGGGTTAGGCTTAGGCTTTTGTATTAGATTAATAGTTCGGTTTTGTAATAAGTAGCAAGTTTGTTTGTAACAGAATTAAGTTTTTTGTGTGAATGAAAGTATGAGCTTATTAAGCTCTTGTTCAAATGTGTGTATGGTTATCTAAATTCAACAGTTAAGAGTTTCAGTAATTTGTATATAAACTCAGTCGAAAAGCTATTCAAAAAGCTGTTTATAGTTAGGTAAGCTAACTTCCTAATTATTATGAACACCCTCCTAATTTGATTAAATACACATTAGTCCCTACTAATAGAACGGGGCAAACAATTTACAGCAACAGAATAATACGCAGAATAATAGCAGCTTCAACCTTTCCGACCTTCAACATCCTTCTTTATGGTCTTCATCATCTTGAAGCTCCTCACCCGCATCAACAGATTGTATCTCAATACTCCCCTTCAATCTGTTGGTTGCAAATAAATTAATAACTCCAAGCTTCCCAAGAAGATAACGATGTTGCAGTTTGCTCAGGGTCTTTGTAAATATGTCTGCGATCTGTTCTTTGGCCCCAATGTACTTCAACTGAATAATTCCTTCTTGAATTTTCCCTCTCACATAATAGCAGTCAATCTCTATGTGTTTAGTTCTTTCATGGTACATTGGATTGGTTGAAATATGCAACGCAACTTTGTTATCACAATGTAAAATCACATAATCTGAATGATGAACACTTAGTTCCTTTAATAATCCTTTGATCCACACAATTTCGGAGACAACACTTCCAATGCACCTGTATTCAGACTCAGCAGAGGATTTAGACACAGTAGTTTGTTTATTAACCTTCCAATATATTAAAGATCCTCCTAGCTTAACAAAATACCCTGAAACCGATCTCCTTGTTTCCGGACAACTTGCCCAGTCGGAATCGCAGTATCCAATTAAGTTCAGCTCACCTGTTGATGGATAAAAAAAACAAGACCTGCTCTTTAATATATGTTAATATTCTTAATGCAACCTCCATATGTGACCTCTTAGGACTATTTAAGAACTTACTAAGCTGTTGAACACTGTATGAAATGTCAGGTCTAGTAATTTTTAAATATAGAAGCTTTCCAATAAGTCTCTTATAAGATGTTATATCAGTTAACATAGTAACTTGACAATTAAATCTAAACAACTTGTCATAATCAACACTAGTTAACTTATTGTTAGATTCCATAGGTGTTCTAATTGTTTTCGCACCTAACAAACCTGTTTCTGTTATTAAATCCAACACAACCTACGATGATTGAGAACCATTCCTTGCTGATTTCTCGAAATTTCGATCCCGGAGAAGTACCTCAGCTCCCCAATATCTTTCATCTTGAAATTATGTATAAGAACCTTCTTTAATTCTTCGATAAGTTTCTTGCTATAACATGTAATCATTAGATCGTCCACTTATACAAGAATAATAACGATTTCATCTCCCCTTTTCTTCGTGAACATGGGATAATCAAACTTACTTTGGACGAATCCGGTTGAAACAAGTGCATTAGTGAGTTTAATGTTCCATTGTCTTGATGATTGTTTCAGCCCATACAAAGATTTATGTAATTTGCAGACTGGATTAGTCTCATTGCTGCAAAATCCAAGATGAGGGTCCATGTACACTTCCTCATACAGATCACTCTGCAAAAAAGCAGTGACAACATCCATCTGGTATACAATCCATGATTTAGTAGCTGCAAGACCTAAAACTGCTCTCACAGTCACCATCTTGGCAACTAGGCTGAATGTGTCCACTTAATCTATATTGTATTGTTGGTTGTATCCCTTAGCCACCAACCTTGCTTTATACTTGTCTACAGTCCCATCCGAGTTGTACTTAATCTTATATACCCATTTGTACCCTATAGGTATTTTTCCTAAGGTCAAAGGGACAAGGATCCAAGTATTATTCTCTTCTAATGCTTTGACTTCCTCCTTCATTGCCATAACCCACCTTGTGTCCTGTTTAGCTACTTCAAACCTTTCAGGCTCTACGTGCTTGGTTGTTTCAGGTGCAAATGACTTATATTTTCATTTCAAATTATAATATGTTATAAAATCACTAAGGGGATGAGCAGTAGAACAATTATTAGTAATGTAATGTAATTGTGATGTCAGGCAGGTATCTTAACGACCCTGGTGGATCTTCTAATAGTAACCTCCTACAATTCATTTTCTGCATTGTTATGGACATTGTCTATATCATGATCATATTCAGGTTCTAAGGGTGATTCGTGTGCAGTGTTTGTACCACTAGGAATTATATCATCATGCAGATCACCAACAATCAGGTTTTGATCAATGAACAGTTTTTCAGATTCTTTCCTTTTAAGCCGAAATGGAAATACTTCTTAATAAAAGATTATTTCTCTACTGATATATATAGATTTATTTATTAAATCATAAACCTTGTAACCCTTTTGAACTGTGGAATACCTAATGAAGACTCCTGATGAAGACCTCAGATCAAATTTGCTTTCAGGTGTCATGTTTCTTGCATAACATAAACACCCTAAGACTCTGAAATGCGAAACATTGGGAATCTTTCCATGCAATCGATGATAAGGTGTCTGAAACTTTAAAACAGAAAAAGGTAAGTAATTGATAATATAACATGCGGTTAATACACAATCACCCCAGAATCGGTTAGGAAGAGAAAATTGAAATTTGAGAGATCTGGCCACTTCTAGCAGATGTTTGTGCTTGCGTTCAGCCACCTCATTCTGTTGGGGTGGGGTGAGGGGTAGGGACAGGGACAGGGACAGGTAAGTTGATGTATTATTCCTCTATCAGACAGAAAGAGTTCTAAGTCCCTATTCACAAACTCCTTGCCATTATCAGTCCGAAGGGTTTTAACAGACAAGTCAAATTGATTATTAACATATGAAATGTACTTTTTAACAATCACACAAGCATCAAATTTCAGTGCCATCAAGAATACCCATGTCATTCTGATGTAATCATCAATAACAGTAAGGAAATATCTCGTTTGGTCATATGTTTCCGATTTAAAAGGCCCCCACACATCCATGTGAATCAACTCAAAGCACCTATTGGTCTTAGTCTCACTGTTAGGAAAAGGCAGACATGGGTGTTTAGCTAAAGGGAAGATCCTGCATTTTGATTTAAAAGGTATCTTGTTTTTACAAATGTCGGTATTCATACAAAGGAAAACAAAATGTGAAAGGTGCCCTAATCTATGATGCCACAATTCTTCAACAGAAACATTCAAAATTATTTCAGTTTGTGGACTATTCAAAACAGTAAAATGTGGATCTTCAAGAGAACAAACATACATGCCATTAGCTTCCTTACCAATCTGCAGTACCTTCCCACTGTAAAGGTCATGTAGAATAGCAAATTCATGATAAAAACTAGCAAAACAGTTAATATCTTTCCCGAGCCTTGAAATGGAGATCAAGTTGTACTTAAAATCAAGTACAATTAAAACGTTTTTAAGAATGATTCATGTTTTTAGAAAATGATCACCAACCTGTGTTATTTTTTAGGAAATACCATTTGATAGTTTAACTTCAGAAGTAGGAATCAATCTTAGGTTATAAAGACAGTCTTTCCTTGATGACATATGATTTATTGCACCTGAATCCAATATCCATTTATTACACATATCTAAGCAAGTATTAGGCATACCTGTCATGTTGACTTGTGCATTGGAAGATGAATTGCTGCTAGGTGTCTCACTGTTCAGAAGTTTGATTATCTGCTCGTATTGATCCTTGGTGAACACCTGGCTTGAGGAAGAAGAATGGCTTGGGGTTCCTCTGCTAGAAGAATTGTGAATGGAATTGTTAACTGAAGCAGTATCTGAGTCACTGAGCACATTATATGCCTGGTTGTTTCCATTACTCTTGATATTGACTGATCCAAATCGTCTTTTATTCTTCAATTCTGGATGCAAGATCCAGCAGGTTTCCACGTTATGACCTCGCTTATTGTAGTGTTTGCAAATCCAGAATTTTCTTGGGGTCCCTTGAGTAATGTTTCTTCTTGATGTATCTGAAGAGAACAAGACAACTTCATTTGAAGTCACTGCTGCAGTCCACGAGCTATTTGAGGAAGAAATGATCCCTGCAAGCCCCCTTTGACTCTCTTCTTGGACAAGAACAGAATAAGCCTCATTCAGGCTTGGTAGAGGAACTCTCATTAGGAGGTTGGATCGAGCATTGGTGTAGGACTCGTTGAGGCCCATCAGAAACTGAAACAACTTGATGTTGTTTTGATGGTGAAGGTGTGCCTTAAACTCCTCACAGTTGCAGATTGGAAGGTTGCAGATTGATTCGAACTCATCCCAAAAGAGTTTTAGCCGTAAAAAGTAGACTGTAATGGAATCCACACTTTGGTTTGTGAATGATATCTCTCGGTGTAACTGAAATATTCTCGAACCATTCACCTTATTGAATCGCTCATTTAGGTCTTTCCACATCAATAATGTACTAGTAGAATAGATCACGGTGCTCAGAAAATCTTTGGAGGCGAAATTCATTATCCACGCAAAAACGAACGCATTGCACCTATACCAAAGGTGATGCATAGATGGATCCATGCTCTCCTTCCTGCAAGAACCATTTATAAAGCCAAGCTTATTCTTGGCTAACAAGGTAATAAGCATACCTTAGCTCCAAATGGCATAGTTCTCTATTCCAGTAAGCTGAACATAAATCAAAGAAGATCCTGGCGTGTCCGATGGATGAAGGTATAAAGGATGGTTGGAATCGACTGATGGATGACATTATGTATCAACCATGACTTATTTTCCATCCCTTTCTTCTGTATCTTGATTTTCCATGAGGATCGTGAAGGATTTGGTCAAGGTAGAGGAATCACTCAAATATTCAGTGAAGAGAAAATTGAATAATGTGAATCAGAACATGAACGTAACAGAGAAGAATCTTGATGATCTTGAAAGATTTTGAAGGATAATTCGCAGCGAAGAAGAATGGAAATCAGGATTAGATCGAAGAACTTGGCTTCGATAGCTCTGATACCATGATGAAAAACAGAAAAGAAGCTGCAAAAGGAATTCAAAGAGAAAATTTTATGTGTATTCAATGAAAAACTGATCTACAATCTACGCTATTTATAGCTGAAGTAACTATTCAAAAAGATGTTAAGTTAGGTAAGCTAACTTCCTAATTATTCTGAACATCCTCCTAATTTGATTAAACACACATTAATCCCTACTAATAGAACGGGACAAACAATTTACAGCAACAAAACAATACGTAGAACAATAGGAGCTTCAACCTTCCTAGCCTTCAACATCCTGCTTCTTGGTCTTCATCATCATGAAGCTCCTCACCTACATCAACATATTGTATCTCAATAACTCTGACAAGTCTCTTCAACACCTTTAGATTCTTAGGTTATAGAATAAAAAATCAATATTATTCCATAGAGTCTCATTTAATCTCTTTATGAACCATTTCAGTATTTCTACAGTAATGGATATATAGTTCAAAGGCGTGCATGACATTCACAACCCCAAAGAAAAGAATTGAACCAAAGAGACGTCCCATGGGAAGAACTAGACGTCAGTGATATGATTGATTTTGAAGATGTCAGAAGAAGTAGTAGATGATGCAAAATCAATGGATCAAAACAACTAAATTGAAGTGATTGACAACGATGAACAGGCTTCAAAGAGTGATGTTGTAAGTCAAAAAGATGTTAAGTTAGGTAAGCTAACTTCCTAATTATTCTGAACATCCTCCTAATTTGATTAAACACACATTAATCCCTACTTATAGAACGGGACAAACAATTTACAGCAACAGAACAATACGCAGAACAATAGGAGCTTCAACCTTCCTGGCTTTCAACATACTTCTTCCTGGTCTTCATCATCCTGAAGCTCCTCACCTACATCAACATATTGTATCTCAATAACTCTGATAAGTCTCTCAACACCTTTAGATTCTTAGGTTATAGAATAAAAAATCAATATTATTCCGTAGAGTCTCAAGTAATCTCTTTATGAATCATTTCAGTATTTCTACAGTGATGGATATATAGTTCAAAGGTGTGCATTGACATTCACAACCCCAAAGAAAAGAATTGAACCAAATAGACGTCCCATGGGAAGAACTATACGACAGTGATATGATTGATTTTGAAGATGTCAGAAGAAGTAGTAGATGATGCAAAATCAATGGATCAAAACAACTAAATTGAAGTGATTGACAACGATGAACAGGCTTCAAAGAGTGATGTTGTAAGTCAATTATGCAATTTATAATCTAGAAGCATCAATTGGTGGTTGTCTATTCCAACATCCATGGGTACTCCAGTTGATGTAACACTTCATCCCCCGATAGTCTTTGTGGGGTCATGCGCAACTTCTGTTTTCTATCAGACGAGCTTTTATTTCTTCTCCATGGGTGATCGGTGATGAGGAATCACATGTGCCCCATGAAAGAACATTTCCTCCCATTCTTCAGTCGACAATAATGGGTGTCCATTTGACAGATCGTACATGCCAAATTCCTGTAAGTAGCCCAACCGGACAAGTTTGCATAGGGTGTGAGGTCATTAATTGTCCAAAGTATGGTCACGCACATTTGAAAGTTTTCTTTCTTGTTTGCATCATATGTCAACATACCATTCGACCATAACTCATTCATCTCATCGATAAACAGTTGCAGACACATGTCTATGTCATTGGTTGGAGTCTTTGGTCCAAGAATCAACATTGACAGTATGTAGTTGGTATCTTTCAAGCACATCTCGGGTTACCAAATTGCATGAAATAATAACAACTGACCACATGATATATGTGTAGCTTTTATCAATGTACAGATCAAACCCATCTGTAGCCAATCCAAGTCTCACATTGCGTGGCTCTTCCCCAAAGGCAAGTAGTACGCTATCAAGTTTCTTCCAAGTGTCTTTATCAGCAGGATGACGTAGTATACTATCCTTTACTCGTCGTGTATGGTGCCAGGTCATATATGAAGTTGTTTTGGGGTACATGAAGCATTTTTACAACCTTGAAGTGGGTGGAAAATATCAAAGTACTTTGAGTGGTAGTTTCTTACCATGTCGCTTCGATTGCTCTGGTATATCCATTCCTCCAGCGTTATGTCTAGGTTTGATCCATCTTGATTCCCCACATGTTGGAAACACATCTAAATTGGCGTACTCATTTCTAAATAGAATACAACCATTTACACAAGCATGTATATTCTGGTAGTCCAACCCTAACCCGAATATAAATTTCTTTGCTTCGTAGTAGGACTTAGGTACAGTATTCTCGGGTAGTAGTACTTTACTTAGCATGCGAAGTAACTCATCGCGAATTTGTTAGAAACCTTGTACAGTGCCTTTAGATGCAGCAGTTCAACTAAAAAAGACATCTTGGTGTAGGAGAGACAACCCATATATAAGCTATTTTAACAATCTTCTAACAAATTATAAAATGCCCTAGCATCTGTATTTGGTTCCTCACCATTATCCCGCGTCATACCACTGAACCCGTCATGCGCTACATCCTCAATGTCCCCCCCCCCCCCCCCCCCCCCCCCCCCCGAGAGGATGAATTCCTCTTGTTAGACATCACATCTTCGAATTCCTCCCCATGTAGAGTAAGTTGGTAGTATTCCAAATTTTTAGGATGCAACTTAACAATACTTCTTCACAATAAGAAAGCACCAACACAGCTAGTGCAAGGACAGAACATGTTGACATCCCAACCTGAGCGAGAGTAGGCAAAGTCCATAAACAAAGCGATCATTTCATTATATTTTCAGCTTTGTCGAGATTTAGTCATCCAACTCTTATCCATCATAAATCTACTACTGCTTATAAATATCAAGCCAATAAAAACAACATCAACTACCATGATACTTAGCAAACATGAGCAAATCACCAACAAACTTTTAATTTTTTGGGTGTAAAAATACAGCATGACACTCCTAGTTAATCAAATAACGGACAACAGGCATTACAATTAGTTGAAAGTCCGTTATTGACACTCAAATTAATCAGTGATAACATTGGTTTTCAAAGGAAATATGGATTAACCTTTACATTTGTTACAGGCATTGTGGTGAATGAATCAGTTGTTCCCACATACACTTAATCACATATTGTGTTGGGAACAAAACAGAATCAAAGACTCAAACCGAACCCAAAAGATGCAGATTTGGGTTCGAATCGAACCAAAAAATGCAGATTTGTGTTCAAGTCGAACCAAAAAATGCAGATTTGTGTTCAAGTCGAACCCAAATATGCAGATCTAAGTTCGAACTGAATCCAATTCTGCATTTTTAGGTTCGAATTGAACCACGGTTTGCAGTTCTGGGTTCGATGCAAGCTCAGATTTGCGCAAATCTGAGTTCGAAATCAAATTTCGGGTTGGAATCGAGGAAGAAGAAATTGAAGATTAAGAACATGAAGATGAACATGAAGACGAGTGGAATGGTTTAGTCATTTTTGTTTTGCATTTTGTTTTGTAATCGTTCAATTATATTTTGAAACATAAGTAACTGTTCAATCACATGTGTCAACATAAGTGACTGTTGAGGTAATTTGCCCTTAATATTATATTTTTTGGGTCTACAAATGCAAGGTTGGAAACAAGTGACACGTTATTGCAAATAAAATGATGAAGACAACAACTAGGAGATCAAAAAAGCATGTGAACGAGATTATGAATGTTTGTTAGTTCTCCCACGAAAGGGTGACCTTTCGGGGTTCAATTAGATGATGACATAACCAGTGTCATGTAGTGAGGACGAACAAGTAGAGTGTATAGATCAACCCGGTTGCACCTCATCAATTTGTGATTGTTGAGTAACTGGAGGTGGTGGATAATGATGACGTTGAGAAGGTACTCAACAATCACAAATTGATGAGGTGCAACCGGAAGTATCCAACCCCACTCTTCGGTCTTCTCGATCACCATTCTCATTTCTCTGTAATTGGGCCAGTCTTCAATCTGATTTTTTCAATCTCGTTTGTAATTTGTATCGGCAATTCGACATTCTCCGTTCTTGATTGGTTGAATATCGACTATGTGTTTTTATCCTTTATAGTTTGCAATTATGTGTGGTTGGAATTTGGATGTTTTTGGTTAGAATTTGGATTCTTCTTAGTGTGTTTATCCTTTATAGTTTATGTGATGGAATTTGGCTCAACTGTGCAATGTTTGGATGTTTGGAATCAGTTTATGTTTGAAATTTGGATGCTTCTGATGCAATGGTTTGGTTCAGTTGTGCAATGTTTCAGTTCAGCTTGAATTTGGCCATCTGATTAAGTATTTCAGTTCAGCATGGTTCAACATTTCTGTGCAATGGTTTGGTTCAGGTTCAGGCGTGTTTGTGCAACTGATTCAATATTTCAGTTCAACATGCATGGTTCAACGCATCTGTCATTAGTGCTGTCAGTTGTGCAATGGTTCAACTGCTACACCTTCGGTTGTAGACTGTTTCTCCACGGGAGTGCCGACATGCCGACCTACCAGGTCGGGTCCGGGTCACGAAACCTGACCCACACATTACAGCGGGTTGTCCGCATAGAACTACGGGTCAGGTCAGGTCAATCCCGGTGGGTTGGCCTGAATTGACACATCTACCCCTACCACCCATATATTGATTACCATCTCTCCCCCGACCCTTATCTCGACCCCAAATGTTCCTTATCTTGGAGGGTCTCGGTGCATCAGCTACCTCCACCTCTACTTGAGTAGGTTGAGTCATTGGTTTTTGAAGAGTGGTTACATCAAATTACCAGTCGGGTTGATCCTCCTCAAAATTGTATGTCACTAGCTGTGCGATGACCTGATCAAGCTCACCGGTGATTTTGTTACTGTAATGACAAGTCTGGATCAACTATCCTGGATATGTTTTTCGACTGACATGTTACTATCTTCAACCATTTTTTATCGATTTTGTCTCGTGACTTCACCCTTGCATCTGTAGTATGAAATCAATTTAAAAATAATGAAAGAAACTAATTATAGATGAAACAATTAAAAATATTAGTCACCATTAACATGGATTGGTTTTCATGTGGTTCAAATTACACAATGGGGTATGATTGACACTTCTTCTTCCGGGTCCAAGGGGTAGGATGATGCACTACGTGAGAAGGTTATGTTAAGGGCTGCAAAAATAATTGTTAACAGATCAATTATTGAGTCGTTAAATATTGACGGCTCAAATTGAATTAAGTCGTCATGGGAAGTGTCGTCATTAATAAGTCGGCTCAAATACTAGGGAGACGTGAAAAAGGAACACTTAAATAGAATTGAGTCGCCGTAACTAAATAGGGATGAAAATAGATGAGCCGACAAAAATGCAGAAAATTTAATCATAATATTTTTCACAACTCTTTTTTCAAGCCACAAAAATTAATTTATTAATTATTTTCTGATTCCTTCTTATCCTACATTGAACTATGAATATATTTGGGAGTTCTAATTCGGAAACAACTGTAACAATCATAAATGAAACCTTAATCAAAATTACATATAGGAGCGGAATAACAGATTACTATTTGAATTAACAATCAATCAATGACTTACTAAACCCTATATAGAAAACAACACTAGAAAGAAGACCATGAATAATCTAAAAATGACACATTCTTCAATTCAGGAGATGGAGAAATTGATACCTCTTGTGAAGTCGGAGTTTCATAAAGAGCAAGACTATGATCCTATGAAGCGGAGGAGGTAGAGGAATTCTGAAATCCCATCCAAAACAGATTCCTCAATCATTAAATGATAATCAGAAGATTGAATTCAATAAGAAAAAGGTGCCACAATTTTGTGGCTTGCCGTCCTTCTAGACATAGATGGAGTAGTTGAATCCACTGCATAAAACAACCCCCCCACCCCCCACCCCCCACCCCCCACAAATTTAGGGTTTGTTTGGATTGTTAGTTTTGGGGTGAAGAATAGTTGAAATGAAGAACAAAGGAAATTAAGAACACTTGAAATGAAGAATAGAAGAAATCTTTGGATTTTGAGATTAATTGAAGGAACTGCGAAAGAAGACTTACCAATCGAACTGCAGAGGGGGCAGAAGGAAGAACGGAGCATAAGAACTGTATAGGCGTGCATAAAGAAACTAGAGGTGGGCAGAAGAACTGACGCGCGAAGTGAAAGAACTGAAACACGAAGAGATGAACAATAGAAGTGTTGAATGATGAACCACTATGAAGGTGGAACGACTATGAAGCATCGAAGGAGGAATGGAAGAACAGAAGCATCGAAGGAAGAGGAGAAGACTTGGTGAATGAGAACAGAAGACTTGCGAAGGGAAAAGAAAAGCTATTTTTATTACTCCACTTTACAAATGGCTCAATAAAAGAGCCGTGAAAAATAAAAATTTATTATTTATTTGTAACGGCTCAAAAAATGAGCCGAAAAAGTTATTATTATTATTATTTTTAAATAACGGGAGAAATATTTGAGCCGTGAAAAATATTTTTTTTTCTTTTATTTTGTGGTTTGAACATATGAGTATTTTTTCTAGTAAAATATCCTATTCTTGACAATTTTCAACTGGGTCTGGGATAGACTGTTGGAATTGGAATTGGAATTGGCGAGAAAATCGGTTTGGCATGTACCAACATTGTTGTAGTGGATCAGTGACAACCGGAGCATGCTTAGCTAACCCCCATCTGTACAAATGGATGAGAGGTTTTGGATAGGGTGCAGATTGTAGGGGTTCCATTCTATCTGAAAATATAAAATGTATGCACTATTGCTTATTTCCTGTTATAATAATTGTAATCACGTCAAATTTAAATAAAACGTACTTGGGCATCATCAAGTGCTCTTAACTCATCTCAATAGAACTGACTATTGTGGGTTGTTGGATTCTTTTTTGATGTCTTGTATTCTAGGAAACTAATTTGGAATGTTAAACATCAGAAATTGTATTCTATATAATTAATTGAAGGATATATTTTTCTCTGTTCTAACAGGTCCCCGCCGGTTGATGTGTAGAAAGTTTGAGATAGGTTAAATGATGAGACTACCTACAGATAGATGCTCCCTGCACCATACCTATAACACATTATTAGATAGAATTAGAACAAAAAATAGACTTTGTTAGTCAAACTGCTCTAGATAATAACATGTACGTGGAACAATACAACGCATGTCGTGATACTTTTTCTGTTGAGAGTCACACTTTTGCACATACCAATGTATAAAAATCCTAATACAACATAGCCCCAACTGTATTAAGTTGTTTGATGTAAGTCCTCCAGAAAAGAGAGGTACTCAAGCGCCACTTTATTCTCACTTATGTTCGAGAATAAACATGCACCGAGAAAGTATAAAATATAACCTTTGGCTTTCTGCATGGCTTCTTCTTCAGTCGTTGGGGTGCAATCCTGGTTAGTGAGTTTCCTCTAAAATAACAACTTGAACCAAGATAACTCCATATCGGTTTTGGTTATGTTATCCAGTGTAAGCGACAAGGTTGCTTCTAGTAGTCGCGGGCATAAGTTAACAATGTCTACCCAAGATCATTTGGACATCATGTAGGGTTACAGAAATGTATGAGTCTCTAGGTGTCGCCTTTTGGCAAGATCTTGTAGTAATCCTGCATCGATTTTCAACCGAGATATATCTGCAGCACATCCAAACCTAAACATCGACCTAATATTGGGTCATCAGATCTACCACCCAACATTTTCCTGATCGAAGAGTCTTATAATCTCTACGATTATGTCTGGCACTAGCATGGACCTATAATGTATGCTTAATTAAATATTTAACAATACCAATTAATAAATATAATAATAATAATAATTAATATGTATCCACGGAAATTTAGAGTTACCGTATCCGCAACGTCATGTTGTGACATATGGTGTGACTGGCCATAAAAATAAAATGATCGATCAGTTTCTTCTGTGAACCGAAAGACTATCTAAATGAGTTTTCCTAACCACGATCCATTGTCTGTAACCAAATACTAATTACACTCAATTTAGTAATCATCCCCAAAATTCGAAAAATAGGGTTTCACGATTAATCAAATAATATATTTTAATTTACCCCAAACACATCAAAATTAACCAATTTTGAATATTTAGGCATTCAAAAAACTATTTATACCTAAATTCTAAATTACTTTTGTGTTTTGAGAAGAAGAATAGGTATTTTTAAAAATAAAAGGTAAACTATATATTTTTTATCACCCAATTTATCAATAATGTTAGCATGTGATAAATTACCATTTATATTTGATGATGTTACTTATTAGTTCAAATTTGTGTTATTTAGTCAATTATATTTTGGAAATGTTACTTTTTTATTCCATTTTTAATTATTAAATGAAAATTATACTATTGTTCTTATCTTTTTCTTCCTTTTTTTTTCTTATTCTTTCGCTAAATTGATATTTTTCTTTTTCAAACTAAATTCAGAAATTGAATTATGGGTTTGAAATAGAAATTTGGAATCAAATTTGTTGGGAAGAAATAGAAGAATGATATTTTATCTCATAAAATAATAATAATTGTAACAATAAAACTAAATATACGAATTGAACGAAACTTGTAATTCTCCGCGAGTGGCCTACACGCGCGCCTCTCCCAGGCGAAGAACAAACCCTCGCAAGTTTAGGGTTTTACTCCTGCCTGTTAATCTCGACTTCCAATTGGAAGTATTCTCCTTGGCATTTATTGCCTTTTGTTCACAAACCAATGCCAAGGAAGCCTCCGACTGTTGCAGATTGGACGTCCTCATGCAAATGGAAGTTGAGCTACGTTACTTGTGAAACAAAGATACGCGGCCGATTTCGACGGATTTTGCTGACGCCGATGACCTGACAGCTTGGGCACCAGTCACACAAGGTTTGGGAGGCATAGGTTCAGCTGGTCCCAGCCACACGAACCAGGAGGAACCCCAAGCCAAGGAAATCGAGCCACCGAGTCTTTTGCAGAACCGAGTCTTTGGAACTCTACGAACCCTGCCCAACACCAATTATGTTTGTTATTGATACATATTAACCTTTTCCATTGCCCGTGTCTTGTAGGGAAGCTGCCACCCGGGGTGAAGGCTCTGAACCCACGACGATCCGATGGACAAACCATTCAGCCCTAGCTCTAGTTCCGGAGGGACAAACAGGCTCGATGAAACCGTGGTAGACCTAGACTCGAACCAACAAGTTCAGAATGACACATGGTATGTTGGGAAAGTTCTATCCCAAAAACCGATCAAGAAAAACGTGATAACTGGGGTATTACGATCGGCTTGGGCCCGATATGGGAAGGTTGGGATATCGAAATTGGAGGAAGGAATACTGTTGTTTGACTTTGAATGACAAGAAGATGCCGATCAAATCCTTGACCGATCACCATGGTCAGCAAATGGCCACATCCTGAACATCAAACGTTGGGATCCGATCATGGGAGTAAAGAAGATCGACTTCCAAAAGGTACACATCTGGACCCAAGTGCATGACTTAGCCCTGGATAAATTTAGTGATACAAATGCCTGGAAGCTCGGTAACATGATAGGAAAATGCCTGGAGATAGAAAAGATGGTAGGGAGGATCAATAGGAGCTATATGAGACTAGGAGTAGAAGTTGATGGGGATAAACCCCTAATGGTGGGGTTCTGGTGGAAAAACTCCCAAAGAGGGGATAGATGGGGATCTATTAAATATGAACGATTATATGATTTCTGTTATGGGTGTGGCATGCTGGGTCACACGACTCAAGCATGCACAAAGGATGTATGCTTTGCAGAACAGGATCAAACTGTATCAATGTACGGACCGTGGCTTGTTGGGGTGAGGCCTAAACAAGCTAAGGCCTAAACAAGCTAAGGCCAAGCAAACAGTGGGAGGAGAAGAGGGCCAAGGGGCATATCACAAACAAAGGGGGAGGAAGTCATGGTTTGATATCATGGTCGAGATACGGGGAAGGACACGTGAGGAGACACAAAAGGATGGGCAAGATGGAACACCAGGGGCAAAGGCCACGGCTAGGCCATGTTCTCACCCAACCGATGACATGGATACTGAGCCCATGAACGATGACACACCTCCACCACAACCACAGGACCAAGCCGAGCCAACATATGTGGAACCCCCCGATTCAAGAGCCATAGTTATCCATACCAACCCAAACCGACCCTACAAGCCAAAAACGCACATACCCATCTCAAACCGACTAGAGCCGCACCAAACCAAGCCGATAGAAACAACCCACCCCACCCTTACATACACAGAGTCGAACCAAACCCAAACCATTACACCCCATAACAGAACCACCACCGAAACTACACACCTCATCAACATATGCATTACCAAGACCAAACCCGAACCAATATACCCACCTACCATACCGCACATCTACATAATAGAGCAGCCCCAATCCCAAGTACCTGACCACATCATGCACCCCACCCAACCCATGATCATATACCTACCCGATAACCACACCCAACCACATGGGATTGTCACCAACTCCTTAACCCACTCATACACCGTAGAAGACCCCCCCCCCCCCCCCCCGACACACCACCCACATATCCCACCCCCATGCAAACAAACCCCCCAACCGGCCTAAGCCCATACCTGGACAATGTGACACTAAAACGGACTGGGGAGGATATGGAGGAACAACCGATAATGAAAAGGAGGAGGATACTCGAGGGGGAGACCGAATGTAAGGAGGTTAGGGATCGGAAGAGCCCGAGAAGGAAAACAAACATGTCAAACCCTAACCGAAAGAACCGTGTCACAAGAAAAAAATAAATAGCAAGGGCACAAGATGAGGAAATGGAGAACAAAAAGGGTCCCGGTGGCTGTCCCCAAATAGCCACGGGTGCCCAATGAGTGTCATATCATGGAATTGTCACGGTTTGGGGTCTACCTTGACAATCCAACATTTGAAAGACCTCAACAAGAGGTATAGCCCAAATATCATATTCTTAATGGAAACAAAGAATGAGGATACCTACTGCGAGAAGATACGAACACGGATGGGAATGGACAATATGCACTATGTGAATCCGAACGGTACGTCCGGGGGACTAGCATTGTGGTGGAGAGCGGATACAAAGGTTTCAGTCCTATACACAGATCATAATTGTATGGATTGCAAGGTCTACATGGATAGCTATGTCGAACCCATGTTTATGACATGGGTGTATGCGAGTACGGAGGCACGAGAAAGGACACAACTTTGGAACCTACTAAAGATAATAGGACGGGGTCGAAGTGGGGACTGGACCATACTTGGAGATTTCAATACCATATGCCACCCATATGATAAACAAGGAGTAAGGAGAAAATTCCAAAGGCAAATGGATGAATTTAAACAAGTGATCGAGGACTTGGGAATGGAGGATTTGGGAGCAAAAGGCAACTCGTTTACATGGTGTAATAACCGAAGCGATGCGGAGAGGATAAGTGAACGCCTAGACCGTGTGTTGATAAACACGGGGTGGGCAATACGGTATCAAAAGGTGAGGTGCATAAATGAATTAGCTATTGGGTCAGATCATACTCCTATGGTGGTCCAACTCAAACAACCACGAAGGAGAAACCAAAAACGTTTTAAATTCGAGGCTATGTGGCTCGATAATCGCAAATGTACGGAGGTAATCAAGCAAGCATGAGAAGGACCAACCGCGGGAAGATAAATCCAAAGAGTATACAAAAAGCTCCATAGGTGCCGAACCAAACTCAAGGTTTAGAGCAAGGCAAATTTCGTCCACAATTTGCATGAGATCACCAAAACAAAAACACACTAAGGAGAAACACGCATGGGCGGATGAATGATGAGACAATCCGAGAAGAGAAACGTTTAAAAGGGCCAACTTAAAACGTTTTGGACGAGAGAGGAAAAATATTGGCAACAACGATCAAGGGTTAAATGGCTCAAGGATGGAGACCGAAACACAACCTTCTTCCACCAAACAACCATATCCAGAAGGAGACAGAATCAAATATGCAAATTAAGAGATGAAAATGGGGAGTGGATTGATGAGGAAGGGAAGATAACTGAGGTACTCCACGTTCGAAGGTATGTTCACCTCCGAACAAACTGAACCGGGAGATGAATTTCTCAGATATGTACCAAACCAGATTACACCCGAAATGAATACTGATTTGACAAGGTAGGTGACGGATATTGAAATACAGTCGGCAGCATTTCAATTGGGTGGGTCAAGAGCACCAGGTCCGGACGGTTTCCCGGGTCTGTTTTTCCAAAGGAACTGGAGCACCGTGGGGGCAGACGTCATCACCTCGGTTAAGGCTTTCTTCAGAACAGGTACTCTTCTAAACCCCCTCAATAACACAGATATAGTCCTGATTCCAAAAATACCAAATCCAATGAGACACGCCGATTTTCGGTCGATAAGCTGTTGTAATTTCCTGTATAAAATCATATCGAAAATTCTGGTGAATAGATTGAAATGTTATCTATCAGAGCTTATCACCCCTTTCCAAAGTGAATTTGTATTAGGGCAACATATACAGGATAACATAATGGTGGCCCATGAGGTGTTCCATCATATAAACAGGAGTCGACAAGAGAACAATGTGGAATGCGCCTTAAAGATCGATATGCAAAAAACGTATGACAGGGTTGAATGAGAGTTCTTACTCAGCACACTAAGGAAACGGGGGTTTGCAGAACAATGGGTGGGATGGATAAGGGAATGCATAACATCGACAACATATCAAGTGGTGGTAAATGGGGAACGAACGAACTCCATACAACCAACACGAGGTATTCGACAAGGTGACCATTTATCCCCTACCTATTTATCCTCCTTGCGGATGTACTGTCACGAAGAATGGAAGGTGCAGCTAGGGAGGGACATATACATGGAATCACTCTAAGGAGAAGCTGCCTGGAACTCCACCACTTGTTCTTTGCAGACGACTCACTGTTCTTCAAAGGCCAAAGGCCTTTCGAGCATACTAGAGTCCTATTTCCAAGCCTCAGGACAACAGATAAATAGAGACAAATCGACCCTTTTCTTTAATAAGGGGGCAGCCCTGAACATGAAGAAAGGGGTGGAGGATTACACATTAAGAGTACAGGGGACCCGGGTAAATACCTAGGTTTTCCATCGATCTGGGGACGATCTAAGAAGAAGGCTTTGGGATCTTTGAAAACAAAAATCAGAGACATGCTAGGAGGGTGGAGGCCTAAAACTTTGAACCAAGCAGGAAATGAAGTACTTATCAAGGCTATAATAACGGCGATCCCCACGTACGTAATGAGTGTATTCCGTTTACCAAAAACATGGTGCTCGGAGATAGATGCCCTCATTGCGAATTTTTGGTGGGGGCAAACATCGGAGGGGAAGATGACTCATTGGAGGAGATGGGAGATACTGACAAAGGCTAAAGAGATTGGGGGACTAGGTTTCCGGGAACTACAAAGTTTCAACACGACTCTTCTAACCAAAATGGCGAACCGAATAGTGACCGACCCCGACACCATATGTGCATAAGTCTTTAAAGGACTATATTTTCCGCGATGCTCATTTCTAGAGGTGAAAAAGGGGGCTCGAGCCTCATGGGGATGGAGTAGTCTCCTACATGGCCGAGATGTGATCAAGGATGAAGGGATGCGGACCATAGGCACGGGGGAGAATGTCCGAGTCTTTGAGGATCCATGGATATATACGAAGGATAGTAAAAGGGTAAATGAAGATGTCTTGGTGGAGCATGGTGGAAACCTAAGGGTAAATGAACTCATACTCCCGAACGGTACATGGAATGAGCACCTCGTGAGGAACATTGTAGACCAAGAAGATGCAACCCATATCCTTAGTATACCACTTCCACGAGAGGGGGGGAAAGACCGGTACATATGGCCACACACAAAGGATGGCAAACCACAAGTCCGCTCGGTCTATCCTAAGCTAAGGGAGCGGTCCGAACAAAGACCAAGGCCGAACCCAACTTATAGAGGCACGTTTTGGAAAGACATGTGGAAGGCAAAGGTGCTACCAAAAGTGAAAAACTTCATATGGAGGCTAGCAACGAATTCGATAGTTGTCAAAGCGAACATGGTACGTAGGGGCATGAATACACCTCTGAGTTGTCCTATATGTGGCGAGATTGAGACACGAGAACACATGATCTTGGAATTCCAATGGACGGACCAGATTTGGAGTGGCGCACTAGGGATCCAAGTGGAGCAGTCGAATGAACTCGATATGGTAGAATGGCTGATGAAGAGGAAAGCGGAACTGCATGGGGGCGGACCAACGAGTGACAAGAGGTGGGCCCATATTCTAATCACATGTTGGCATATATAGAAGGCGAGATGCTCGACGGCGTTTGATGCAAAACAACCAAACCCGAGGGGCGTGACAATGTAAATCAAGCATTGAAACTCTAAGGCAAGCTGAAATACTATGGCTGATCTGATGAAGCATTGATCAAGCATTGTTGTTGCTCATCTGGAGCACTGGAGGTGCACTGCTGAGGCACGGCTAAGCACCAGGCACGGCAAGAACACGCATGGAGCACTGAAGATGCACTACACTGGCACGGCTGAGGCACGACAGATGCTCGGCTGGAGCACTAGAGATGCACTAAAGCTGCCCTGGAGCTGAAATCGACCAAGCACATGTCTGCTTGTCTTCCAAGGAGAATCGACCAAGCACATGTATGCTTGTCTTCCAAGGAGAACCGAGCACAGGTTTGCTCGTCTTTCAAGCGGAACTGAGCACAGGTCTGCTCGGAGGATGATCCGGTTGCTGTGAAGTCGGTTTTGAAACTACGAACTTGGAGACTCTATTGACTTACTCTTCTCAAGGTCTCAAGACTCATTTCTCGCGGCTCTCACGACCTAGCATAGGCACAACATGAATCACCGAATTGAGTCATGAACAAAGCACACAAACTCAACTGAGTTGCAGCATGGCAGCAATGAATCGAATCTGATTCAGCGTTTCAGATTCAATCAGCTAATGGATGCAGAGTTTTCCAGAGCAATAAACTCATTGTTCATCCTACCATGTCCAGAGCAGTAGCAACCTATTTACCATCCTTATCAGAAACAGATACATCCAGTATAGAGGTAGCGTTTCTGATACATCCAGTATCAGAAACATAAACAGATACATGCAGCAAATGATCCACACAGACCAGCAACATAGTACATAACAAAATCAGCATTGAGCAGCATCGCAGCATCGCAGCATCAGAACGAGCAGCATTAGAACGAGCAACATTGCAGCATCAGAATGAAATCAACAACATAATCAGAACGAAATCAATAGCCACATCATCACATCCCTCACGACCGAGCAGAACAACAGAACAATAGAATGAACTGAATAAAACATAACAGAATTTTCAGGAGAACGAATCAGCACAACAGCAAATTAAAGTTGTATCAAAGCACTCGATCATAAAATTGAACAAAAATACAGCTCACCAGAAGATTCAACATCTTTGATTGAATTAAAGTTGGCGATGCTGAGGACCGATCGATCAGATCGCTTCGCAGAATTGAAACTATTGTGCGATTCAATTTGCAATCTGTTCGTTTTCAGCAAAATCACAAATTGAAGATTGATGCACGCCTAATTGAAGATTGCTGATCGAATTGGAGATCAGTGGTGATGAAACTGAAGATTGCACGCTGGAATCGACGATTGCGAACTTACGCGCGAACCTGAAATTTGCAATTTCAGACGGAATTTCCTGATGTTGCTGATGCGCAGGAGCTGCTGGATAAAACGATCAGATGTTACTAAGGCGCAGGAGTTGCTGGATGAAATTCTGGATTGAACAGAATTGATGCGCGGGAGCTACTGGAGAACTAAACGCTGAAACTTGCGTGGGAAGCTGAATTCCTACTGGAGCTGAGTAGCAACGGAATTTGCAACGGAATTTGCAACGGAATTTTGCAACTGAATCATGAAATTCGTCCCTAACCGTCCAATTCTGATGCCATATTAGTGTTTAGGGTAGGTTGGGGAGAATAGTGAGTTTATGGCAATAACTAAAGAAAACTTCATCTTTGTATTGTTTAAACTTAGTTTTTACAAGAGAAATGAAACCCTATTTATAGAGTTTCTAGGGGATATGTTAACACATATCATATATCCTAACAATACGAACTCCCGTAATCACGTGTCACGACGTTTTATTTCTTAAAGTAAGGTAGTATTCATGATAAAACAAAAATAAATAACTAAATAATAGACGTTTCAACTTTCAATTCAATAATGGTATGATAAAATAATTAATTAATCCCAAAATAAAATACTCTTATCGTACAGCAAATAAAGTAAAATTAGCTGAAGACAGGATAGGACGGACAATATAAGGGTCAGGGGGCCTGACTCGTGCCGAACCCAGAAGACTGCTCGACAAGAATCTTATTTCACAGCTTGAATTGACATGTTCCAAAAACACAGGTTTAGGGAAAACGGAAAAGACACGACTTGCTTGTTGTTGTTGTTTTGGGTAATGCTGCCACTTCCTTCCTTCTTTTCATGTGAAGTCCAATATTATCGTATATATACATTTTGACCCAATCAATGTAAATGTAATGTATATATCGCTACGCGTAATCCACGAGTTAGATTCTATATTGCAATAACTATTCCTATTAAATCATTGTAAAATAATGCAATTATTCATATAAAAAATCATTCTGAAATTTAATTCAGCACTAACTAATTTTTTTACTCTTTTGGTTGATTCCGGTGTGCAAAGAGAAGTGCAAGAGAGTTGGTTGAAATGAATCTAATTTATTCGAATTCAATACCCCACTATATAATTATAGGCAAATGAATTGGCTTCTCATATTATAATTACCAATTGCATATAAGTATTCATTGAATCACTATGCAAGTGAATTGGATTCTCATATTCATATTACCGATTATAGAATATAGAATTATCGATAGTTGTTCTGAGTTGTCGTGTATGCAGAATTTACTAGGAAGGACCCCCACAGAGGTGTCAGATTGCAACGCCCTATAACCACTCACTCAACTAGCTAATATACAATTGTCGTTACAAACCATTTCCAAATGCTTCAACAGCAACAGCCAGCGATTACCAATTACCAATCCACAGCCAGCAAGATAGAAGAAAGAGCGCCATGGAATCATATCCCCCTCTTTTCAGAGACCAGATTCATAGCCGGAGCAACGACGATCTAGAGACAACCATAATAATAAAAGAAGAAAATACAGCAGTGGATGATGATGGAATCCACACCATACCCACCGTAGATCTCCAGAGTTTAGAACCCAAACAGCTTGAAGACGCCTGCAAAAATTGGGGTATCTTTCGTCTGGTGAACCATCAAGTACCTCCCCTTCTCCTGAGTCAACTCCAAGAACAAGCGAAGAAGCTCTTCTCTCTCTCCTTTGATGACAAACAAAACACTCTGAGCAGTCCTCTATCCTATTTCTGGGGTACACCTGTCCTTACCCCATCTGGTTCTGCTCTACCACACCAAAATCTCCACTGGTTGGAAGGGCTGAATGTTCCTGTATCACATCTCTCACACTCATCCACCACTCACCATCCTCTTCTTCATTCTTTCAGGTACTTAATTGATCCGTTTCGGGATCCCTTAATTAGCTTAGCTTAGCTTGCTGTATCATTTCACTATATAATATCATTCATTCTGATCAGGAACTTGTGTGATGAGTATGGATCCCATTTGGGGAGGATCAGTGGTGTGATCTTCGGGATAATATCAAGAAATCTTGGATTGGATGAGTCACAAGCGGAGAGTTATCTATCAGAGTCCAGTGGATTCATTCGAGTGTATCGATATCCTCCATATAATTCTCATGACATCGCTAATATATGGGGAATGGGTGCTCACACTGATAGCTCGGTGCTGACCATCTTATCCCAAGATCAGGTGGGTGGACTTGAAGTTCACAAGGAAGAAGAATGGATCCCGATCAAGCCTGTCAAGGATACCCTAATTGTCAACATTGGAGATATGATGCAGGTATAGATACATACATACATACAAACATACATACAAACATACATACAAACATACATACATACATACATACGTACGTCAACAAACACAGTCTGACACTTCCACTTCCTGCAGGGAGACTGTGTTTGTGTTCAATGACCTTCCATTTTTAACTTGGTCACCATTTTTGTTTTTGTAATTTACACCAGGCTATGAGCAATGATGAGTATAAAAGCGCAGTACACAGAGTCACACTAAGCAAGAACCATGAGCGGTTGTCGTTAGGCTACTTTGTTTTCCCAGCTAAAGATGGAATGATTCGAAGTTCCAAATATCGACCCTTCACGTACACTGATTTTCAAGCATCCGTTCAACAAGATATAAACACACTGGGATATAAAGTTGGCCTTGATAGATTTTTAATTTAATTAACAACTGCAAATCGTACTTGAAGTTCCTACTTTGTTGATCTTAGGAAAGCAATCGAGTCGTGTGTGTAAATTAAAGCAGTGAAACAGCCATCTGAGCCTGCACTGCATGTTGAATGGACGTTTCTCTTTCATATCCTCCCTTGCAACATGACATGGTCCGACGATAACTTCTTCTTCTTCGCAGCGATAAAGGTTCAGAATGAGATGATGATCGCAACCTTAATATGTAATACACTCATTTTCTAAATTTCTCATTGGAAGAGTAGAAATGGGTTTTGATTAGAAAATAAGTTCATCATTCTAGACTCTACGAAATTATTTTTCTTCGGTTTGGTTCAACCTCTTTTTTTAAGATCCCAACACTTTTCACACCTTAATATTTGAAATCTTTCTTACTAGATGACTCTGCAGAGCCATGAATGCATAGTGTTCTTCCTTCATCAATTGCTTAGCTAATGACTCACGTAAAGGTATAGCATCTTCATATCAAACAAGCAGAAGTATATCATTAGATATACTCAAATACTCTTACTAATATATACTTTTTCAACATAAATTATGCTTACAGTACATCTCTTCATGTTTGTGTCAATCTTCTCTAAGGCAGTGACACTCCAAGGATCACAAAGTGACCCGCGGAATATGGAACATGAATAAAGAATGAGAAATAATAATATAATTTTATTTGGTTGATTTATTAAAATGGAATAAAATATGAAATCACAATGTTTGGTTGGTGAAATACTGAAATGGTATATGAAACATTTAAAAAAATAATGTAAAATAACATATATAACATTTGTTTCAATATATATAATATATAAGAGAATTAGTTTATAAAAAAAATATTAACTAATTTGAAAAGTTTAAAATAATATTAATTAAATTTAAAATATATATTTTATTATAAACTTTTAAAATAATTTAAGTTATACATATTAAATAATATAATCTAATATTATTTTTTGTATAAATTATATTAAATCATAAAAAATAATCAAAATATAAATAGTTATAAAAATTTAATTACAAATTTTATCATCACTACTACTTAAGTAATAAATAATTTCAGTTCATCCATTTTGTATTAATCAAACTAATAAAAACAATAGCAAGTTCAGGGTATTTCGGTCATTTCAACTACTATTTCTGATTCCGGTCTTATTGGGAATAACAATTATGAAATGTACATAATATTAGACATAGAACTATTGATTTATAAAAAATATATATATAATACAAAAAAACTACTTATGATTTAGTGTTTGCAATAAAGTTTAATAACAAATTTTAATATGTGCACTTAATTTATTTTTATAAAATATAACATTATGAATTTTAGTAATTTTAATAAAAAATAATAAATTCACGTGTAAAGTAAGGTGAAATTATGTCTAAAAATAAAGTTTTATATGACTATATTTTTTTTAAGAAACTATACTTATTATATTAATATATTTTTTTATATGTGTGTTAAAATTTATATTGCATGCATAATTATAATTGGGTAACTAATATTAGACATGCAACTATTACTTTTTTTAAAAATATATGTAATACATATAATTAATTATAATTTAGTCGTAGAAATAAAATTTAATAACAAAATTTATTATGTTACCTTACTTGATTTTTATAAAATATAATATAATAAAATTTAGTATTTGAACAAATAATTAATAAAATTAATAAATGCACATGTGAAAGATGTATATATTATTAATTGTTTTTGTAACTTATGTGGAGAATGAATGAGAAGGTTTGGAGGATTTTAAAGTGAGTTACATTGCATGCCACATAAGAATGAGAATTGTATGTTTGAAATGGACCAATAAGAATTGATTAATTTGACATTAAGAGTAAGAAAATACATTAAAACACTTACTTATCACAGTTGCATACAATCTAGCCAAATTAATATATAGATATATATCACCTTCTTTCCTACCTTGGAATATGGTTGGTCCTTTCTCTACTCTTTTTTCTCCCCCACATAGAAGTAATGTTAGTAATCTATCATAATTAAATTTGTAATAATATTTTCAAATTAAAATTGCATACAAAATCTATAATAACATGCAACTTAACAAGATGATGAAATTGTTCCTAGAAAATATTTTTTGTTAAAAATACTGAGTCCCGCAAAAAGCACAGTCTCCTTAAGGAAATTTCGTCTGCCTCACCATAATTGGTTCGTGTAACAGAAAAATTAGGACGATTATCTCCTAAGATAAAACATTCTCGTTAAAGAGAAACAAACACGGGGTTTCCCTTAACAGAACTGAACAATACTTGAACTCGTACTTCAACGAAAATTCGGACGTAAACACGAAAACAAAAAATTTCTGACCGAACTTTATAGCAACCTAGAGAGTAGAGGTAGGCATAAAAAACTGGTTCGACCGAACCAACCGTACCTTTTGTGAATCGTGTTGGTTTTGAACTGGTTCAGACAGACCGATTCACAAACCAAATATTTTTTTTTTGCAAAAATATGGAGTGGTTCAGAAGAGGTACAAAAAACTGGTTCGCAAACGGTGAACAGCACCACTTCTTGTACCAGTTTTAATATAATATTATACTTAATTTTTAAAATATCTATTCTAAACCATTAGACCAGAGTTAGTTCGATGATGATTTACAATCTACATTAGTATAATGAATTATGGTTTATGGATTATGGATTATGGTTTATAGATTATGGATTATGGTTTATGGATTATGGATTATGGTTTATGGATTATGGTTTATGGATTATGGTTTGTGGATTAGGATTATGGTTTATGGATTATGTTTTATGGTTTTCAGAACATGTACGGTAAATTAGTCAAAATTTGGAGTGGCCAAAAACTGGAGTGGTAAACCGTACCTCTTTGAAATGTGGTAAAGGTACGGTTCATGAATCAGTTCGGCCCCGAACCGGTTCATGCTTAACCCTACTAAAGAGTATTTTCAGTTTTTTTTTAAGTGTGTAAATTGTGAAGAAATAAACCTCTACTTATAGGGTTTTCCACCCTAGGTGCAGTAATGACATTAAATTAATTTTTATAAAAAATGAAAGAATAAATTATTAAAACTTACATTTTACAACAGTAAATTTTCAACAGTCATATTATTAAACATATTCCAACAGACTAAAAATTAATTAGTCCAACATTCACGAAACAAAGCGAGTCAGGTCGGGGGGAAATTGCAGGTTTTAGTAAGAGGCTTTTGGGAGCGACAATCGTGTCCTCACGATGCAGGTACATACGTGGATCGACCCAAATCGGGGAGTGTTAATCTGGTTTATTCGCACTCGTTGGGCGCGAGAGAGAGCATTTCTTCTAGCAAGTTGTTACACTTGTAAGAAGCAAAACACAATATATCAACCAAAAACCTCAAAACTAGTCGGTGTGGTACTTTAAAAGGATTCCTCCTATGGCAAAATCTAATGCATCTGATTGTACTTCAAAAGGCTTGGTACAATCTGGTAGGGTCAATAGACCGGTTGCTCTATGATGACTTTCTTCATATCATCAAAGGCTTCCTGACACCTTGATGACAACTCCCATGTCCTGTTTTTCTTGAGCAGGTCGGTGAGGGGGGTCTGCTCTTGTAGAGTATCCCTTTATAAACCTTATGTAGTAGTTGACAAGCCCAAGGAATGATCGCAACTCAGTAACCTTAGTGGGAGGATCCCACTTCTTTCTAGCCTCAATTTTCCCTTCTTTCATACTGAGTTTTCCACCTTGAATTTTATGGCCAAGGAAATGAACCTCCGGTAGTGCAAATGAGCACTTCTCTTTTTTCATATAGAGTTGGTTTTCCCTTAAGATACGGAAAACAACCCTTAAATGCTCCACATGTTCCTCAAGGGTAGAACTATAGATGACGATGTCATCTAAATAGACTACCACAAATTGATCAAGATAGGGATGAAAGATCTTGTTCGTGAGAGTGCAGAAGGTGGTTGGAGCATTTGTGAGGCCAAAGGGCATCACTAGGAACTCATATGCTCCATAGCGAGTTACACAAGTTGTTTTTGCTTCATCTCCTTCCACAATCCTTACTTGGTAATATCCTGATCTTAGATCAAGCTTAGAGAAGTAATTTGCGTGGCCCAATTGATCAAACAAATCAGCAATTGAAGGAATGGGGTATTTATTCTTTATGATTACCTTATTTAGAGCTCGATAGTCGATGCACAACCGCAGAGACCCATTATGTTTCTTCTGGAACAACACGGGTGCCCCATATGGTGCTTTGGAGGGTTGGATGAATCCGACATCAAGTTGCTCCTTAAGTTGTCTCCTTAGTTCTTCAAGCTCTGGAGGTGATATGCGATAAGGTGATTTAGCCGGTGGTTTGGCGTCGGGTTCCAGCTCGATTCGGTGGTCCACCTCTCTCCTAGGTCGTAGCCGTTTGGGCAACTCTGGAGGCATGACATCCTCATAGTCCTTAAGGACTTTTTGGATCTCCTTTAGCGGAGGGGAGGAAATTTTCTCATTATCTTCCTCCATAGTAGCCAAGTAAGATATCTCGCCCATCTTCCATCCTTTCTTGAATTGCACGGCGGATAGAAGCTGGGTGGTTTTTTGGTTGGACACGGTGGGTATCATGCAAGGACCGCCTTCTAAGATGCACATAGATTTATAATGGGGAAGAGACACTACATTGAATTGTCTCAATAATTCCATCCCCAACACGATGTTGAAGTCATCCATAGGAGCGACTGAGAAATCCACTGTACCTTTCCAAGTGCCAAGTTGTAGTTCCACCTCATGAGCTATGCCATCAAGGGGTTTGGCTTCGGAATTCACGGCCTTCAGCCATCCATGACCTTTCTTAAGAGGAATCCATAGACGTGTGGCATCTTCCTTCTTAATGAAGTTGTGAGAAACTCCTGAGTCGACCATGGCATGACTCTTCTTCCCATTGACGAGTACCTCTACAAACATCTAAAATCCATCCTTAGTGGTTGGATTCGTGTTTGCTTTGAGGGAGTTGAGAAGTTGTAGACATCCCAATTGCGACTTTTCTTGGACTTCTTTATCTTCCAACATGGCATTGAGGGTCTTCCTCTTAGGACAATCTCTAGCCCAATGTGGATTGTCACAAAGGAAGCAAGCATCCTTTGGCTTCCTATCTTTATAATGATCTTGCTTGCCCTATTTGGATGTTGAAGGCTTGTCTGCTCGGTCTTTGTACTGTGGAGGTTTGAACCCCTTCGCTCCCCCACCCTTAGTGTGATTATCCTTCGAAGACTTAGGATTTGAAGAGTTGTTACTCTTATGATACTCAAATTCTTCTAAGGTTTATGCCACTGTCAGGGCGGTAGAGATGTCGTTGACCCCACAACGCTTGAGCTCTTGAGTTTCCCAAGACTTGAGACCATCGAGTTGAAGAGGAGATCTTCTTCACTCATGTTTGTGATTTGAAGCATGAGGGAAGAAAATTCCTCAACATAGTTGCGGATAGTAGAGGTGTGCTTCAACTCCTTCATCCTCTTCCGCGCATTAATGGACACATTCTCAGGATAGAATTGCCTTTTGAGTTCACGTTTGAACTCTTCCCATGAGTCAATGGTGCAAGTGCCCTTCTCTATCTCGCTATGCTTACGACGCCACCAAGTACCACCAAGATTCGTAAGATAGAGAGAGGCAGTACGTACCTTGACATGCTCATCCTGCATGTTCAAAGCTTCAAAGTAGCACTCCATGTGCCACATGTAGTTGTCTAGTTCTTTAGCATCCCTGTTGCCATCGAACTCTTTCGGTTTTGGGGTATCCACCCTTGGTGTTGCCATCATACCAGCTCTGATGACGCCCCCATTGGCGACTGCCCGTTTGCACATGGTCCAATCCGCCTTGGTCTTCTCCAGACTAACACGGTATTCCTCCATTTGCTCTTGGAGTTTTGTTAGCTCCCCCAAGACCCGGTCTTTTAAAGCAACATTCTCAACATGTTGTGCTTCGATGGTGGGGTTGATGAAGCTCAGAATGGACTCCTTGAGCAATTCAGATTGTCCCTCCAATCCTAGCTCCTCCAATCCTTGCTCCATGATGTCAAGTAGGTCCTTGACATCCGCTACCGCAACCTCCATCTTCGTCACAGTGTAGTCAAGGGTGCGCATCTCCCTGTGAAACTGATCCCATTCATCCATCTTGGCCAATATCTTGGCCATGGCCTTCTCGATGCCATCGAGACAAGACTCCATGGATGAGGTTGAATTCTTCATCCTCTTGCTCTTTCGTGTCTCTTGAGGCTTCACGGTGATCTCGCTTGGATCTGCCATTCTAACTTGGTGGTTTGGGTGGATCTGATACAAACTGTCACAGACTTGAAGTTTCTTCACACGTCCCGTGCGGCCTTAGGAAGTTTTGTCACCACAAAGCTCCTAAGTAAGCCTTCTAAGTGACTCAAGACAATAGAGAAGTTTTAGAGAACTTGTTAGCTCTTATTGCTTGGTTGTTACAAATGAGACTCCCCCTATTTATAGGGAAGTCTTGGTACAATCGACAGTTAGGATTGTGACACTTGTCACCATTCCAACGGTAGAGATCTTTCTAGACCACTATTCTAGAATTGTCTACCAAGTCCTATCCTAAGAGGTTCTAGACTATTCTAGAGTACTCCACACAATCCTACAACATTCTAGAATCTCCTACAACATTCTACAATACTCTACAACATTCTACAGTATTCTAGAGTAATCTAGAAAGGACTAGGGGACTCTAGAAAATTACGAAATTCTCTAGTAAAATTTAGGTTGTGATACTTATCATGAGGTGGTTGTTTGTAATTCAGGCTCTTTCGTACAACATGATCATTGAGTTTTGTTGAAAACCTTATTGCGGAGCTGCATCAGGAAGGGATCCTTCAAACATTCTTCTCGATCAAACGGTGGCATCACGTACATACTGATCAGTTTTGGGATCTCCACCTGGGTTCAACCAAAAAATAGATCCATGCGTCACATATAGTGTCTCAAGCCCACACTACACTTCACCTAAACTGTACAACGAATAATAATTCAATTTCTCTTACAGCGCATGTAGTGATTCAAGTTCACCTTCGTATATCCAAGTCCTCCTAGTGTCAATCCACTGGCCACCATGACGAATTACAACCGTAACAATGCAATCATGGGTCCCCATTCCTAACAATTTCGTGGTAAAGACAAAATCAACAAAATAAATACAGCCACACAACAACAACTTTAGCCCCAGATTGACCAACTTCATAAAAACAATACATTTTGGATAAAACACAAAGACCACAAGCATTTCATCGGAAATCAACAAAATCACCAAACATGTAACCATTAGTCATCAAAGCACTAAACTTTACCAGCAAATAAGTAAAAAGGTCGCACAAAAATCACGGAATTCAACAAAATCACCAAACCTTTAACCAGTAATCGCCAAAGAAGCAAACTTAAGCCACAAACAAACTTTGCACACAAAAATTAGAAAACTTAACAATCAAAAGTTCTAATTTCGGCTAAAAATACAAACTTTATGCAGTAGAAGACCTAACTATGGTAGATTACTGAATTTAAAGTTCAACTTTCGCATAAAAAGTAAAGCTTTGTACTCAAAACCTGTGAACAATTTAAAAAAAAAAAAATGTTGATGATACATTTGATTGATCAACCCTACAAATGGTAAGAGAGCATGGAATAGGAACTTCAACCAACACCTTCAACACATGTGACCTTCAACAACAGACAGTTGACAACAGCAAACAGATAATCGAAAATACGAAATAACTTACGGGAAGGGAATAGAAAAGTGGACAAAAGGGGGAAGTAGACAGAAGACGGAAAGGTAAAGAAGATGGAAGGGTTGCTGGTTGAGCAGTTTTAGAACAAAAATGAACTTGGAGAGTGGGAGAACCAGAAATGACACAACACAAAAGCAGAGAAATCGAGGGAGACTGATTAAAGGTGATGAAAGGGCAGAAAAGTAATTCAATATTTCAGAAAATAAACAAAAAATGTCACGTGGTTGACACATGCCAAAATAACGGAAAAAATTAACGTTGGAGGGACGAAGGGACCAAATAGTCACATACTGAAACATAAGTGACCATTTAGTCACGCATAAAAAAAATGATTAACCAATTGGTCACATTGGTCAAACATGTGTGACCATCGAATATATTAACCCTTAAAAGTTTGGGGAATTCTATTTGCAGACTAGTGACTACTACTTTATACCACTTTTGTCAAAATACTAAAATGTCCTAATAAATTTTTACATATTTACCCTTACTAATTTTTAAAATAAAACAAAATTGCTAAACAAAGACCAATTATAATAATTTTAATTAAAATCCTAATTATTTTTAGTTTAATCCCACTTCGATTGTTACTTTATTCATACCATACGCTCCAAAATCACCACTTCGATCGTTACTTTTGTAATTGTCACATCTGTTGTCTGTCGTCATTACCTTAGTCGTCGCCACATATGCTCAATCGTCTTTATCTTCATCGTTGGGACATCAATCGTTGATTTAAACAGTTGATTTTGGATGTAAGTATTCATTACAAAATCAGCAATGATACATTAGAAATGGCACAATATTTTTAGTTTTTGCTCAGTTAATCGGTCTGGTTCAACCGATTTTTGTCAAAATAATCGGCAAACATGTGTTGTTATTATACCATATATCAGCAAGCATGTGCCGATTGTTGGGTTAAATATCGACAAGTATCTGTTGATTTTGTAGTATAGTACCAACAAACTTGGATTGATTAAGGAGTAAAATATCGACACATACTAACCGATTTTGTGACATAATCTCGGTCAAGCATCGATTGTGAAAAACAACATCCCTTTTCTAACACGTTTTTTGTCCACATGTCATTACTTTCCCTTACTTTTAAATTGTTAATTGCAGGGTCCCTATTTTTATTTGTACATAATGAATCATTCGAGCAACACTAATAAAGCTTGGAGTTGTTTCATTCTTAAGCTTACTAGTTTGAACAATTCTCCAACTATTTACCAAAAGGTAAGTCATGTGTTTGTGTATGCGTTTCATCTCTCAACCAAGGTCGAAATAAGTTTTTTGTTTATAGAGTAACAAAAGGTAAGTCATGTGTTTGTGTCTGTCTGTCATCTCTCAACCAAGGTCGAAATAAGTTTTTTGTCACATTGAAGAAAACTGCATTGTACTAGTTCACTAATTTCATAATCAACCACGAGTCGCTTGAATTGTTCAGCATGCTCTGGAATCACCTATTCAACCAATTTGGGATCATGAGAGTGTATTCGAAACTCATCTCACTCCTAGAAAATAGGTAATCATAGGTTAATTATTTGTTAACGGGATCAATAATTGTTACATAAAAAGTATATAGTATAAACTAACAATGCCCTTATATATATATTCCGAGTTACGTGTTCACTAAAATTTGGAAGAACATCTAGCTCAAATGGACCTTCGGGAAGTGAGATAGGTGTTAATTCATGCGTTGCAGATAAATGTGTGGGATGTTAAGAAGGATTTATATGGGAAGAAGATCCTATTTTTTAATAGGTTTATGCTTTTTTTCTTGAATAGCATATTGGTTTTCTTCGTGTATTGTCATCCATATGTTGATGCCAAAACTAAAATTGTAACAAACAAAGCATTCATTGTTATTTTTTGTGTTTACAATATTTATTTACGAATAAAACAACACAAACTTGGCTTTTTTAAAAATCAATTAGACAAAAAAAAACAAGGTATTATTGTTTACAATTTATTAAAATGACAAGATTTTACCGTTTGTACTGAATAAAAAACAGTCTGCTATTTCTTCGACTACAAAACAACAAGAGGATGCCGATTACAACTAAACAAATCGACACGACAATATCGATTTAACCCATGTCGATTATTCCTCTATAAAAAGGCAAGAGGTTACCGATTATAATTGAATAAAATGGCAACCTCTTGTCGTTTTGTTCTGTTGTAATCGACAATCTCTTACTCTTTTATAGAGGAATAATCGACAACATCTTGTCGTTTTACATGGGGTAAATTGGCAAGATGTTTTCGTTTTACGCGGGGTAAAACGACAAGTACTTATCGTTTTTAATTTGCAGAAATGGCAAGTTCATGCCGATTGTACTGGTAGAAACGGCATGAACATGTAGTTTTCGCCATGAAATTAATGCAAGCAATCTGAATGAAATTGACTTACAACGTAAGAATCAAATAATGGATTACGATTGTTGTCGATTGAAGTGAAATAGAACGTACCGACACAAAAATTGTGGGGAATAGAAGAACACTAAATCTGACGGCAACAACAGCTTTTAGACGTGGTGGCAGCAGCAAGGTGGCGATCACTTCAATCGACAGCGGCGACGACAATGGCAAGTTGGGGTTGAATGAATGAAGAAGCAAAATTGAGTGTGGAGAGTGAAAGTGTGTGGAGTAATTTTGTATATGAAGATAACATAGGTGAGTGAAAAATTAAGTGGTTTTTGATTAACGATTTTATTTTATTTTTAAAATTAGTAAGGGTAAATATGTAAAAAGTTATTAGGGCATTTTTTTTAACAAAAGTTATCTGTATAAAATAGTCACTGATCTGCAAATAGAATTGCCCTAAAAGTATTTTCTTAACCTCATTCACTATATGAATGGATTCGGGGTTTAAAATCTTTCACATTGATCCAACCTTACGCTTGTGATTAGATTGTCCTTTTGAATCTAATTTTATACAAGTTTTTATAATTTTTTAAGGGTTAATATACTCAATGATTACGTATATTTCCCCATGTGATTAATTGGTTATTCTTTGTACAAAACGATTATGTATCTTTGGACATGTGACTATATGGTTACAATGATTTTTTATGAAATGAAAAGACAAAAATACTCTTATGACTTATCTTTATCTTCTTCATTTGTTCATTCATGGTAACTTTCTTCAAAATCTTCTTCTTTTTCTTTAAATTCTTCTTCTTTGAAATCTTTTTCTTCATTGAAATCCAAAAATATTATGTGAAATCTTTTTCTACTTCTTCTTCAAATGAACCCATATCGAATTTTTGGGTTCGATTTACAAAGTATAAGATGAACTTGAAGATAAACATGAAGAACGTCAAGATGTACATGAAGAACATGAAAATGAATATGAAGCATGATGAAGATAAGGGGAAGGGCAAAATTGTCATTTTAGTGACCATTTAATCACATTTGTCAAACATGAGTAACTAAATAGTCAATTTGGGCAAAAATGTGTAATTATTGAATATATTAACATTTTTTTATTATTATTATTTAAGTTCATGTATTCATAAAAATTAGGGTAAAATACGAGTTTCCCCCCTAAAGTTTGAGCCGAATTTAAGATTCCCCCTTAATGTTTAAAATTTTAGTCATAATGTTTGGACAATATTAAAATTTCCCCCTTTCTGTCATATCTCCGTTATTTTCAGACGAATTCGGTCACATGTGCGGGTCACGTGGTGTTTTCAAGTTGGGAAATGACAAAATTGTCCTCTCACTCTATACATCTCCGTAACTTTGCATTTTGGAATGTTTGAACGTCAACCAACTCCTTTCACGAAGAACAGCTGAAACCCTAAGTTTCTTCAACATTTCAAGTTTCCTCCTCAAATTAGTTGATTTTCGCGGCAATATCGACGCAGCCTTCCTCAAAGGTATCATTTTCAAGTATTCACCGATGTAATTGTATATTATCACCTCGTTTGAGAACGTCTCGAACGCCCAAGAACAGAGTGATGTTTGTATAACCACAAACCTTCAAATACGTAATACTAAATCAAAACATGTATGTTTCAAAATCTAACATATACCAACATTCAACATGTTACAAGTCCTGTTTCCGTCTAACACACAATATCATTTGAAGTTGTTCGCACATAGGGTATGTCCAACGATTAAAAGTAATCCGGATACCTATTATAAATTTAAAAGACACCTTTCTTTAAAATCTGCTTCGAACTTGATACCTATTATTTTATATAATGTGTTTGATTTATTGTTAAGCGCTACTAGTAATTTATTTGCAATTCATACTTTACCAACCAAACAGCAAGCTAACGAGTCACTCACAATGTGATTTGGTTTGTTTTGATTGATTAATCAGATCTTGTAATGCGTCTGTATATTACAATAAGTACAACCAAGTTCACTTATAAGTATATACCGTCGAGTCAAAACTCTCTTAACATTCATTTTATATAATAATTGAAAAACAACCAAGTAAAAAGTTTGTACATATGATATAACCCAAAAATGGCAAGCTACACGCCTAGAGGATTCATTTGCAAAGCTTTCAATCTTTAACGTGCTTCTTTGTGAAGGGAACGTGCTTCATAAGATTTCCCCTTTATGGATACAAAACAAACGAATGGAATAGACAAGTGAAGGGGAAATCTTTGTGCTCAGCTCTGGGCAGCTCTCTCTCTCTTGCTTGCTTGCTTGGTTGGCATGTATGTATGTATGTATGCGCATGTTGCTTATGAAATATTGAATCCCTGGCCAACATCATACTTTGCTGAAAGTCTTTGAGACCACCAACTTTGTTCAGAGGACCAATTGATGGGCAAACCTTTCAAAATGGCACACCACCTCAAATTGAGAAGCGCAAAGACGAGATTGTCATCCTTTCCATCCGCCTTAGCCCTCGCTAAACTACTGACTATTGCACGCTCAGCTTCATCAGACTCTCCTTCAGCTTCGTGATAAATTAATTTCTCGTATTCCTCTATAACTTTTTCTTCTTCTAGAGATAAAATCATTCTGACACACAACACTTCCAATGCCTCCATTGCCGTGCGGTAGAGTCCACTACGTATATAGGCTTCAAACACATGCCCGCAGGTAGTAGCATCGGGACTGACCTTCTCTTGATGCATCTTCTCAATAGTATGTTCAATAACATCCATCCTTACCTGCCCCCACCATTCAACAAAACAAAATTCAAACTCTACCACATATTAAATATCATCATTAGATAGATATTAGATAGATTTACATTTGTATTTCTGCTTGCTGAATAAAGAATAGCATTGAATGGCCAGATGTCAGGTTCAAATGCATCGGTGCACGCCTGATCCAGAATATTGAACGCTTCATCAAAATCTTCATATTCTAAAGCACCCTGTTGACATTATTTTTCAATACAACAGTATTAGTTAAGCACTTAAGCTAGCTAGCCCAACTACATAGTCAGTCATGACAGTCAATCATGAAATTGGTATGAGACTGCTAGGCTGTCTGCTTAAAAAGATCATCTTCAATTAAATATCCATCCTCTTCTCCTCCCCTTGTGGATGCACTTACCACTCGTACATTACATAGATTTGACAAACATAAAAAATAAAATAAAAAAATCCATCCATCCTTTAGTTTTCTCATGCAATGCATACCTTGATAAGGGAAGTATATATTGCAGAAGTTAGATAAAATCCTTCGCGCACCATCAGGGAAATGAATGCATAAGCCGACCTTACACATCCTCCAGTGCTGCAACACTCAATCATGGTGATATAAGTTGCCTCATTTGATGGAATATCACGCAATTTCATTTTCCTGAATTTGCTAAATGCCATTGAGATCTGAATGATTTAAACAAGAAACACATCCATATCAAAATATATAAAAAAGATAGTAAGTACCATACTAATATAATTTCCTTAATATTATTTTCATTGTTATGGGAAAGAAAGAGCTTACTTGACGAGACCTAACCAATGAAATCAACACTTCGTTGTAAATTCGTGTCCACTGGCATCGTCGATCAATCTGATTGACAACGCGGTTTTCTAACTTTGCAAGATATTGCAGAAGCTCTTCTAACATGCCTTCTTGCCGATAGGCTCTTAGCTGGAAAACAACATGAGATTAAAAAATGTACTGATTGATTAGTCATGGATTAAATATTATTAAAACGGCTAAATGTGATTGAAAAAAGGTCAACAAAGCGACACTATATGAAATGTGAAGTGTTACAGTTAAGTATGCAAGAACTACTGATGACAATAGCAGGCTAAATCTAGAAGGTTGACACAATCTAGAAAATTATCTTTGCAAAAGGAATAATATGACTTAGATATCAGAACATAACTTAACCCCATCACCAACCGAGGGGGCACTTTTACACTACCTTAGCTTGATTAAACTAACTACTTACCTAAACAAATAAACACTTCAGTAGAATCAGTGCCAACCTAGTTCTATCTACGAGAAACTTACCAAGATATGCATCGAGGGCATGCTTTGTTGAACACCATTCTTAGTCATATCCATTAGTATGGCAGATATCCTTCTTTCAGCATTCTTATGAGATAACGTATCGCCCTTTTCATATGGAGCATTAACGATACCAAATAAAGAGAGCATCGACTCATACGTCATTATATCTGGCTGAAGTCCAACTTCCTTCATCGTTTTAAGAACCCATAGACCACGCTCTGGTTGATTCTGAAGACAAATAGTCATAGCTCTTCAGCATCGCAGCGATACTGATGACTCATTCTAAATCAACACCATATTATGAGAAAGTATAATTAAACTGCAAATCAGGTTGAAATGAAACAAAAAAAAAAGTGTTTGGTTAGCTATCATTATCAAGCTTCATAAGGCCTGACCAATCAACTACAAAACCTAAATCATATTTGTGTCAAATATATCTACAGCCAACAATAGAATTATACATAATCGAAGAAAATATTCAAATTAACTTTTGATATTGACTAAATAACTTAAATTCAAAAGAATTAAAATAGAGATTACATTTTTTTAAATTCAAACTACTTATAAAGCATACGCAAGCATAAATAAGAAAAATAACCTGTTTCTTTTAATATTCAAAAATCCAGAAACCAATTCACCAAAAGTGCTACTTGGAACCAAGATTTTGCATGAAACTGAAGGAGAATACTAGTTTCTCTTTATTTTTCACATAAGAGTTGCAAACATTTCTAAATTCCCTAAAAGCTTATGCATATCAAACGAAAACAACATATGAACTCACCAACAAATCACACACTTTCAGAAAAGCATTGTATGGACGAACCAATTGGAATATACTTCTCTTCCCAGATATCTCCTTCAAAAGTTCCTCAGCTAAGTCTGGCTCCAATGATCTGCTGCATTTTATTGAAAGGGCTGCAATAGTAGAATAAAATGGCTTCAACTTCCTCTCTTGCATCATCTTCAACTGTAGAAGATTCATAACTCAGTTAGAATTTTCTTTAACAGAGGGATGTAAGTCAAAAAAAGAAAAGAATACTGATGACTACTTCTTACTAATTCCATGCCATCTGTGAAATGCTCCGTACGTACACTTGCTTGGACAAGTTTACCGAAGGTACAGCTTGATGGTTCTAGTCCAATATTGTGCATCTGGGTGGAAATATAAGAATCATTTTACAGATACTACAATGGCTAAATCACACATTAGAACAAGGACTACAATGTTAATCTGAAGAATAAGGATCTTTAAGCAGACCACATAGAGCAGAATGCATAAGGAAATGAGTTCACAAAGTAAACCAATGAAGCCTCCTTCCTTTCCGAAAGTTTATGATTGATAAACTACAGTAAATTTTGTTACTTTGACAAATAAATAAGGATGAATTTGAGAAAGTTCTCTATCTATGTTTATGCACGTCTAATTGTTGTCCCTAGATTATCAGAGACAATTCAGAATACAATATCAAAATCATATTACCTGTTGCACCAGCTGCTGCGCTAAACCGTAGTTCTGAGCTCTTGCACATGCATGAATCACATCATTGAAGGATCTTAGAAGTAGGTCCTTGACAGATAACCATCTATCAGTAAGCTTACCCTCCAGTTCCGCATCTGTTGGAAAGGAAATCATAAACTGTCTCTTGCAGTTGCCAGGGCTACCCAATGTAAGAGTATCCGTATCTTCTAAGTTGCGCATTTTGAAGCTTAAATCCTTGGTTGAAGGTATTGGAACATCTAGACTTGAGGGATACACTAATTCCTCCAAAGTTCTAATACTAGATGTGCTTTGACTAATGATTGACACCATAATTTGCAGTGTTTCAAATGCAGATTTTAAATCATCCAACCTTTTGAAGGACCATACAAACTTTCTTAGTAAGCTGAGGTTTATCTGATACAGTTTGATGTAGTCCTTCCAGAACTCCTGTACTGCAAGCAAATTTTTCTGCCAAACTGCTAGCTGAAAAGGGGAGGAATTAACATAATTAACTTTTTAAGTGAAAAAAGGTAAAATACATGTCGAAAACGCATGTAAGGATTAAACAAAGTTATTCAACACAATGGTGTTCATCATTCTGTTTTCCATATGTTTCCGTATTTGGGAAAAAGTGTTTTCATCTCATTCTACCAGTGTGCATTATAACAGTTCAATTCCCAAGTATATTTGCATAATTCACTACTGGTTTTGAAGAATATGTAACGCAAATTCATGGATTCAAACCTGGTCAGTTTCTGAATCATTAGAAATAGGAGACCAGAAAGACAAGGGGATCCATGTTACACTAGAGGCCTTAGGTAAACCTGCCCTCAGTAAAAATTAAGCAGACTCCTATTGGAAAATCCAGGGTGATAGTACAACAGAAAAAAAGCTTGAATGGTCATTTGGCCATGGAATTCTTACGTTAAGGAGCTCCACATATGTAGCCTCATTCCTTCCAATAAATCGGTTCTCCATCAGATCCAAACACTGACCAGCAAGATTCGCATTCTCTAATTTTATACATACTCCCAAAAAATAATTGTATGCAGATATGAATGGATAGATGCCACCCTTTTCTCCAAGGCGTCGAAGAAAATTGAACCCCTGAGGAAAGTACAGTAAAAGCAGAGATTATGTACTGTCCCATGAGTATATACTTGCTCTCAAAGCTAGCGAAAGGAACAGCAACAACTAAGGCTATATTATAAATTTCAGCCCAACCAGGAGTGGTCCACAACAACTTAAAGTGATCCGGTTTTACGATTAACAATAGTAAATGCCATGATGGAAAGATTCTACCACTTGTAAGGTCCTAAATGTCTTAAATTGATTGATTAAAAAAATTCAACAATGTGCAAAAGTAGTTATTACTTATTAAGAATGAGATGTGTGAACTATGTTGTGGAACTCACCAGTCAAAAGTATATTTCGTGCCAAACAAAGAGCTCCAGTATTTTGAGAATGCAGTTTATACGTAGTTCTTGTTGTGGAATAAGAAACTCAGAGTTCATTAAGATCACCCTACAGAAATACCAGAGAATCACAGCTTACTTTCTCCAAGTTCCCCCCTTGACAGAGAGCTTTCAACATAAGAAGGCAGGACCTACTATTTAGCCTGATCTTCCTCTCATCAATTATCTTCCAAGTCTCCCAGGCAAACTGCAAGCAAATTAACCACCTATGAGAAAGTGATTGGATAAGATTAACCTAAAAGACCTAGAAAACAATGCACTCTGTATTTCCCAATAAACGACTCCATCAAATGATATTACCAAAACAGAGACTTTCGCATGTAATTCTTTCGTAGCTAACTTACCAAAGGATCCGGTGCTCTTGCACAGTGCTCAAGAATATGAACAAAATCATCAGTCCTTAGTGAATGCCCTAAATGAAGAAGCAGATCGAAAGCTCTAGCTTTCTCATCGAAATGAAGGGCGTCCACAATTTGCATTGACCTAGTGTTAGATTCATTTTTACATTGCAAATATTGAGCATCTGCAACAGGAATTTAAATTTAGCATGTTCATCATATAACTGATATTGAAATTCGAAGGACAGAGAAAGACCTAGTTGAAGGATATGCCATATCTATATAACATCAATGATTCAAAGACAACATGGACATGGCATACAATTTAAACTTGACAATATTGGTTGAAGGGTTGGGTGCGGGATAGGCCAAAGATGGGTTGGGTGATGGGAAGCTCAAACCGTATCGAACCAATAAATTTGATGTGTCAACAATATTTGACTAGTAACCAACATAGACATCGATCTGTGTGACCCGTACCACCCATGATAGTACATTTTTTCATGCAAATTATATTCAAAAAACAAACAAAATGTGTTTACTGCTACAACGAAAATAGAAACACTAAAAATTTCAAATGTATACATGTTATTAGCAGCAATTCATTGCTTAACTAATAATTGGTCAAAACAAAAATCAACATTGTAGGTGATAATGTAATGGCTTGGTTTGACTACTTGCAAATCATTTGCTAGATGGATTATATATGTATGTGTGTGTGTGTATATATACATATTAAAGATGATGAGTCATGCATCAATCCATGAATCGAACTTCTAAACTTATACCTGACCCATCTTTTTGATGGGTCAGCCCGTGAGTCCGTGACTGAACCATGGGTACAAAAATCTCAACCCGTATCCGTCCTTTGCATAGGTCACCCATGGGTCGTGACCTATATTGACAAGTCTAATATTACAATTACTACGACCGATATAAAACGACAAGTCACTAACATTGCTGGCTGCTCAAATCCATTTCCTAAAAAGAACAACCTTGTTTTATACGCTAAGCACATGCAATTATTCCATACAAGTAGAGAGAACAACATAAAAAAGGATGGAAAAAATATGAGAATTCTAGATTTTCCACAGCATGAGGAGTATGTGTATATACTAATTACTAGCACAAACATTCTCATTGCTCTGAATTTACATATGAATATCTCAAAACAGTTTTGTCTAGCCGTTAGTAAGTAGAAACAACAAATAATCACCTCTCAATGTTGCAATATTTTGGCAGTGGTGCATGCTCATAAACCCACACTCCTGCAAAGAAAATCATAGTTAAGCTGGTTATAGATAAAAGAAACCAATCCAAAAGAAGACACCAAAATAGATTTTACAAATATCCATGCCAAACTGCATACTTTGCTAATATTTCAAATGAAAACAAAAGAAATTATAGCTTGATTTTACTTTCCTAAATTTGAAACTTATTAAGCCGTAAGTAATAGCATAGCTGCCAACTAACGAAATTTTCTACATTGATGTATGTGACATAGTTACCGATTTTGCAAAGATCCTCAACCACACTAGTTGATCTGCTGGGAGAGAGAATATGGAATGAAATGGCTAAAACAATCCATGTAAGGTAGAACAAAACTATTTGAGGAAGGGGCCTCGCATTTTAACAGATCCTTGGTTTAATCAAAAGTAAATATTCCCAGTTTCATCGTCTATAACTTTTAATCGATCAAAGTTCTTGTGTTTTAGTTATGAGAATGAATATCTCCTTACCGCTTATACTACTACCACCCTCCACTTTGCAAAGTATTATCTGATTGCTTCATGTTTGCAGACAGTGTTGAAGCTGGGGAAGAACTCTTCGGAACATGCTTTCATTTATCAGAACTCAATGAACTATGTTTTCTTATTTCTTCCTCTTCTAATTCTACATTAGTAATCAATCTTTGACAAGGATCATCATACACTACCACCAATGAGAAGCTACATTTGTCCATCTTTTAACGATATATATAGGGAAGAGAAGAGATGGAATCCTATTCAACTCACAGGTTTTCGAATCAACGACAATTGGGAGACACTTCCCACTCTTTTTGGTGGATCAGAGGATGCAAAAGCACCAGTATCTGTCTTAGTCTCCTACAAAAGAAGATAGAGGCAAAAAATGTGTTAGTCTAATCTAGCCAAAGTAAAAGCGAACTGCAGCAAACAATAGAATGAAATCAATAGAGCCCATACCAATGTAAGTGTTGTTGCTGAAACTTCAATTGCTGCTGCCATACAGTTTTCATTATTAGATAATCTGCTTGTAAGACTGCTCCGCAGCCATCTATTCTTGCTCAGAAACTTGAAAGTCATTCTAGTGTCTTTTGTTGCTGCTGAGGGGACTGAGATATGTAACAATGGCCTAATGAGCCACGCGAGCAGCAGTTTAAAAAAAGGCTGGACCAGACTCAATAACAATTTTCCAAACAGAATTGCTCGATTGGTGAGGGAACAAGCTGTTGCATTGCTGCTATGGCAGAATCCCTACATGCTATCTTATATTTTTTTCTAGGTCAAATTGCCAATTGAAGCCGATACCTGGCTAACAAACTATGTTAATACTATACAATGAGGAGAGAGACAACTAATGAAAAAAACTCGCATGGTGGGGGTCCAAGGCAGGTTGAAAATCTACTGGCCCGACGGCATTGTTAAGTTCCTGGCTTATTGTTCCTTCTAAAAACCAGCGTGTTTCAGATATATAACTCTTTACCTGCAAAATTAAAATCCATGATCAAATTACATTGATGTATTTCGTAAGTATGATCAAATTCAGTGATGACTTGGCTTAAAGTATAGTATCACATTAAAGCAACTGTCCATGCAGGAGATTGCAAGAAACCCCAACTGATCAATGCAGGCAATGACGCTGCAGTTGATAATATCTTAGCCAATTTTTTATAATTACAAATGAAATGGCAAGCGTATGAAGGAAAAAGCTCACGCTTCGGGATTATGAAACCGTCAAATAGACAAAGAAACATTATACAAATACTGCCGGCAACCACGCGAGGTCTCCGGGGAGCTGAAGCAGACGTGGGCGAGCTGACGCGAGGTCTCCGGGGAGCTGAAGATGACGTAGGCGAGGCCAGGGACGAGGCGAGGAGCTTTCGAGACAGCTCCGCGCTGACGCGATGACGACGGCAAGTTTTTTTTTTTGGGCCAACGCGACGGCAAGCTGACACGGAGGTTACAGATGTGGGTGTCTGAGCTTGTAGAGCTGACGGCTGATTTCTATTGTTAGGGTTATGTGTGAGAATTGGCCAAAAAAAAAAAAAGGGTTATGTGTGAGAAACAGATTGAAGAGTGAAGAGTGAAGACAACTCAATGAACCGGAACCGGTTGGTTTTTCAAAAAACGACCGATTCTTTAAAAACCATCTGGTTTAAACATAACCGGGTTCAATATACATTTATGATTTATGAAAACTAAACCGTCCGTCCCGCCGGTTCAAGGTCCGACCGGAGGTCCGGTCCTGATAGCTATGGTCTACAAAATACAGATGGTTTCATAAATGCTACGATGTGTAATCTCAATCAAACAAACATGCAGTTCATTGGATACAGAAGATGCAATGACTAGCAGCCCTTCACAAAGCTAAGTGGTTAACTGATCAGTCTAAAATTTCCCTGTAAAGAATAGTACTAAAAAATTTAGTATCACAACAGAAGACCTTGGGGTGGGGGGGGTGGGGTGACTTACGGATTCCGAACGGGGTAGGCTTAGAGATTCATGGTGAAAACCTCGGATTTCTTAAGTCTAGAAGGCAAAGAATCCAAAATAGGGGTGTTAATGACTATTTTTCCCTCGTAAGCTTTTATTAAGGGTGGAACTACCCTTAATTCTCCTTCATTCAAATCGAAACAGAGCTCCTTCTCCTCGTCTTCATGAAGCTTCCCTGGTCCTTCGATTCTCCTTCGATCCTTCGTCTTCAGGTATGTTTCGATTCCTCCTCGATTCGGGTATGAAACCTCCCCTCGTCATCACCGAACCCAGAACGAATTCTAGGTTCGTGATGAACCCAGACGATTCTGGGTTCATCCAATTCAGTCAATTCATTGCTGCTAGTTATGTGATAATGTTGTTTGCTGATAATGTTGATGATTGTGGGTTCAGTTGAAATTATTGGATTCAGGGTTCGATTGAAATTGATGCTTGAAATTGTTGCTGAAATTGCATTGAAATGTTGAAATTTCTGCGCTATCAACATCACCTATCTAGGTAGATAATCCCTTGATTCTTGATGTGTTCTTGCTGAAATTGACGTGTTGTTGCTTGGTTTCTTGATAGTTTTTTTATTATGTGGTGTTTCTTGTTGGTTTCTTCATTCTGTGTTGTTTGAGGATGTTGAAATTCGACAGCCTTAGCAACACTCTATGAGATGCGTTTTGGATTGATAATGTCGAAATGTTCGATTTTGAGCTGTCACCTGAGCATTTACATTTAGGATCTAAAGTGTTGTTATTTACAAAGAACCAATCCATCTGGGTTGGGTTTCAGTTCAATATCTTGAAGTGAAATTTAGATCGAGACTATAATCTTCGTTTGATCGTCCTCCTTGGCGAATTTCTTTGTTGCAAATTCATGAACTAGACAGTAGTTTATTTTATGATCCCAAACTTGTTCGGCTACACAAAATAATTATAAAAACAATACATTTTTGTTGCTTTATTTCTAGCAAGAAGCTGATACGAATTACTAAGTTATGGCTAATCATTTTTATTGGTTTTGTATGGTGATCTTATTTACCACAATGTTGCTGGATCACTTGAGGGTACTCTGTATTGCAAACATCACTTCTCTGAGTTGTTCAAGAAGAAGGGTAGTTACCAGCATGTCCTCAAGTCTTCTTCTATGAAGCGTGTAGCATCCACAACATCCTTTCCGGATGAAGCTTAAAAATCATTTCAGTTTATGATTACTGGATGTATTTTTTCCTCTATTTTTTTGGTGTGTTTGCTTCTTTTACATTCTGAGAGGGTTTGTATTATGTAAGTATGGTCATTAATAATATTATGGCTCGGGTAAATATATTTTCGATAAGTATTAGTAAGAAGAATGAATTTATATTAAAATTTACATTAATTCAACTATTTAAACTTAATTAATTAATGAGATTTTTTTAATATTAATTAAATAAATAAATTATTTTAAAAGTGTTTTTAATTAATAAGTAATTATATTATACAATAGTATTATTCTTAATTTTTAAAATTAATTAACACAAATTATATGTATTATATACTATACATATATAATGAGGGGCAAATATGTCATTTTATCACATTTCATTCTCTTTCCATATTTCATTCCACCAAAAAAGCAACAGAATTCCTAATTTCACTCCATTCCACCAAAGAAACAACTTCATATTCTTATCTCATATTCCTTATTCACTATTCCTATTCTCCATTCCTTATTTCTTATTCTGAATTCCATGAAAGAAACACCCTGTGATAATTGATTACATGCAACAATCATGTAATGTTCTCGTTGTCCCATAGATTCTGCTTGGAACAATGCAAATCATGTAAAACTAGTATAATTCACCAAAAGATGGTACCTTCTACGATAAGCATTGCGATATGAATTGCGATAGAACAAAGAGATGTGCATAAATCAGAGGTCGTTGCCCGTTGCTGATGGGGAAAAAACAAGGTTGCACCTTCCTGTACTAGATCAGATATGCTTCCGAACTAAAAGTTAAAAACTTTGAAGGCTCTTTTTCAGAAGTATCCATGTTCATGGCGCAAAAAATTAGTATACTAGCTCATCAAGTGTTAACTGGTCTAGATTCTAGGTTCTTCTAAATTAGTTATACAACAGACTAAAATGACAAAGAAAAACACCCAGCTGGTAGAGGATTGATTAGCTTTAGTTCGCAATAGATAAGGCCAACCGTGAGAGGAGACTCGCACCGTTCGCAGCATTGGGCGCTTCATTTGTCGTATGCAGAATGGTACTGAGACACAAGATATAAAAACAACCTCTCGCAACTATAAAAACAACATTGCATTGGTGTTCAGCAGATTCTTGGCTCAGGAATGTCCATGAAGACATGGGAACTCATAGTGGACCACACTCGAACTTGTCCACTTGATAAGTTATCGTACTTATACTGTCCACAATTATCTGATATGAAAACTGGTGTTGTCTTCAACATAATGGAAAAGCTATTGGGTTTGTTCACAGATGGTCATTACGTACCTGGTTCTTCTTGTTAGAATTCTAAGTGTGGGCTAAATTGAGATGATATGGATTTGATAAGGAAGAACATTGTATTGATTTGAATGAAATGTTGTATTGTTATGTCTCTCGAATCTGTGACAACATATCTAATTTATAGATACAGTGTCACAATTTAGAGTTACAATTATCAAAGTTAGGTGATCCGAAGTCTTGATTTGTTTGCTTATTTTCCCAAATTTGTTGTTGATTGTGTATGTAGATTTTCTTGAGCTGTAGATTGTTGACAATAATTTGTCAACAATACCGTTATTCTTTTGATATTCTGAGACTCCCCTCAAGTTGAGCAGTGGGGTCATCAATGCTCAACTTGCATAGTACTACATCAAATATCTTTCCTATGTTGTTATCCGAAGTCTTTCTTCCGAATAGTGCTGGTTTTTGTACCCTATTGGAGCCAGGGCCGCTATGATTTGATGTTGTACCCTATCGGAGATAAGACTGCTCTGATTTTTGTTGTACCCTGTCAGAGTCATGGTTGCTTTGATTTGTTGTTATACCCTATCAGAGTCAAGGTTGCTCTGATTTTTGTTCGTGTACCCTATTAGAGCTAGGGCAACTCTGAGTTTGTTGTTGTACCCTATCGTAGCTAGGGCTGCTCTGATTTTTGTTGGACCCTCTCGGAGCCAGGGCTACTTTGATTTGTTGTTGTACCCTATCGGAGTCAGGGCTGCTCTAATTTTTGATGTTGTATCATATTGGAGCTAGGGATGCTCTGAGTTTGTTATTGTACCCTATCGCTGGTTTTTGTTAGACCCTATCAGAGTCAGGGCACTCTGATTTGATGTACCCTATCAGAGTTAGGGCTGCTCTGATTGTTGTTGTACCTTATTTGAGTAGTACCTCTGAATTTGCTTGACCTACCGGAGCTACGGCTGCTCTGAATTTGTTGTTTGACACTCTCCCTCAAGTTGAGTGGTGGGTATTTAATGCTCAACTTGCACAATATTCAATGCTCAAGAGTGTCGTTTTTTTATTTTACCTTTTTTTCTCACCGAAACGCAGGGCCCACCCTTGTTTTCATCGATTGATCGCTTCTCCGCTCCTCGCAAGAAAGTTAGTGATTTTTTCGTTTACCTTTTTCGATAAAGGTGGTCCTACTAACATCATCATTACTTTTTCTTTTTCTTTCTTATTCATCATTTTCTCCACCTAGTCGCTCATGTACTCCATTTGTCTTCGATCGGTTGCTCCCCTAGCCTTCCTCTCGACTTCTTCGTTGCGGCTATGGTTTCTTCCATTTCTTGCGATCTCCAACAATTCCCTTAACGCCATCCGAATTTACTTGGGAAAGAGACCTTCAGATCCAACGCCATGGCCAACATGTTGTTGATCATCGTCAGCGTCCTCGTTGCTCCCTATCGCGAGGCCAAATTTAACTCTTTTGGCGTCCTCCTGGTTCATCGTCGAGCTGTCGATCCTCCGACAGACCTCGAGTTTACACTTCAATTTCTTCGTCTTCGAGACGAACTCCATATACGTTTTCGCGCTCAACCTCGTCGTGTTCCTTCTCATCGGAAAGTTGTGATTCAACTCTTCCTAGAAATGTAACTTTTATGAGTTCCTAGAATCAAGAACACTGCTCTGATACCATGTTAGAATTCTAAGTGTGAGTTAATTTGATATGATATGGATTTGATAAGCGAGAACATTGTATTGATTTGAATGGAAAGTTGTATTGTAATGTCTCTCAAATCTGTTACAGCATATCTAATTTATAGATACAATGTCACAATTTAGAGTTACAATTGTCAAAGTTAAGTGATCCAAAGTCTTGATTTGCTTGCTTATTTTTCCAAATTTGCTGCTGATTGTGTGTGTAGACTTTCTTGAGATGTAGATTGTTGAGAATAATTTATCAACAATACTATTTTCTTTTGATATTCTGACACTTCTTTTGTGCTTTGACTATCTTCTCAATTGATGGTCGCCCTGGGAGAAGTTCAAAGTCTTCACATTATTGTTATATTTGACCGAGGAGATGAATAGTTCTTCGAGGTAACCTCATCTTAACTTTACTTGTGATTTGAAGGCGATACTTACCCACACTGCATAAACTGCGTCTTCCGACGAATAGTTGTCAGAGCTTATGTCCACGAACTTCATCGTTTTGTATTGTTAGTTCCTCTCCTGAAGCATGTTGACCTTCAATAAGAAAAATAATTACGATTTGCGTAAGAAAAAAGTAACGAGAAGGCAAAATTTTGTAATTCTACCTCACACATACATAGTGTGCAGTCTCCGTCGTATAGCATTTTGATCTTCCAGTTATGTGGAGACTCAAAATCTTCAACTTCTTTCTTTGGGGCTGTTGGTTCTGCAGTAGCTCCTTGAATCAAAAATAAACATACCAGATTGGTGCAAGAGAGACGAGAACAAGAAATTCTGATACATCGAGATTGAAGGAGGAGGGCGGTGAACTTTGGATCCTAAGAAATTACGAACATAAATAGAAAGCGGGGAAAGTTTTTTTCTGTGACTTCTCACAATCGATGTAGTTGTCGATACTCTGAGAGCCATTGATGCTAATTACTTTTATCTTTCGTTTCTCCGGTTGGTTTTTGCAGAGGGAAGAAGTTTCATAACTAACTTTACCATGACATGGCGCAGTCTGCTTCACCGAAATCCTTTGCGCACGTCATTTGGGTCATTTCATGGAGCTTGTCTGACCTGTCTCGGAAATCAATGGTAACATGTCTTATTCGGTACAATTCTTCAGATTTTTGGAGGTAAGGAAGATAGGGAGTCTTCAAAAGGTGACGAGACTTGAAGAGGGGTACAAACATCTTTTTGTTTGGAAACGATTCTTGAACACGATGTTTCTTCCATAGGGGCACATGGGTCGATCTTCCCAATCGAAAAATCCCCACACAAGGATTTTGTACTGACTACAAAAGACAAAGAATCATAAACTAGTAGCATCCATGAACAACCGAAATTGAAGAACTTGTTCCAATTAAGGTTCTTACCAAAATTAGGGTTTGTAACAAAAAAAGAAATCAAATTGGGACAAAATACTAAAAATTCTTACAATTACCTCAAAATGGGAGAACCCATGAAACCTACAACCAAAATTCTTCCAAGTACCCGTAGATTTGACGGAGGAAATCTCACTGCGGAAACATAATCTCAGATTTGACACTAAAAGGGACGACTCTTGGATACTAGAGTGAGAACGAACATACCCAGAATGCTCTCGCCAATTGGGGAGGAAGAATTCAGTGTTTTCCTTTTTTAGCTTCATCTTCAATCAACGCTAGACGCCCAACTCCTTCGGTTCAAATGACAATCACTTATAATAAATGAGACAGATATTTTCGGAACTTCATCTCGGTTTATGTTCACGTGCAAATCACATGGCAGACTTAATAGTAATTTTCAACGATGAACAGTAAAAATGATCAATTAGTCACATGCTGAAACATATGTAACCATTCTGCACAAATTATAACCAATTAGCACATGGACAAAAATGAGTAACTATTCAAATAATTTAAAAACAAACAGGCATGAAGCTTTATACCCCCGCTCAAATCGTCATTTTGAGTTCGATGACTCGATCACACACTCCACTGACATTGAAACTATCATATGGATTGACTCGAAAATTCAAGGCAAAAAAAAATAATAATTAAAATAATAATAAGAAAGACCAAGCAAAGACTTCCTGTTCTCGAATGCGTGTGCCCACAAGAAACACGAATTCTTAGCGATCGTTCCGCCTTGTAGCGCTTCTCACCATTTAGACTTCATTCAAGAACAAATTTGTTTCTAGCCAAAGTGAAGGCAAAATGAAAGTGGAGGTCGAGACAGACAGAAGTGGAGGCAAAATGGATCTGGAACCTCAGAGGTAGAGCTGATCATGGGCGGGGCGGGCCGGTCCTGAAGGCAAGACCGAGACCGAAATTTTGGTATTTCCTTCTGGAGGACCGAGACCGACATCGACCAAAAAACCCCGCTCAAGTCGGTCTTTCTTTACTCGAACAGGTCTCGGTCCTGGACCGAATCTGCACAAAAAAAAAACTATGAGATCACAGTATTCTTTAGTAAAAGGCGAAAGAATAGTTCACCTCTCAAAAAAAGACTATGAGCTCACGGTATTCTTTAGTAAATTTATCAGGATGCAACTTTTATAGAGATAGAAAACCTCCAAAATCCACATTCCTTTCGGTGTGGTATTATGAAAATCCCAAATACACATTCCTTCGGGTCGAGCCAGACCTAAATGGGCTTTCAGGAAAAAAGCCCAAGACCGAGACCGACCTTGAAGAAAAAAAAAACGCTCGCTCGGTCTCGGTCCTAGTCGGGCTGATCTCGGACCGGTCTTGTCGGGAATTCGGTCCAACAGTCTTTTTTTTATCACCCCTACTCGGAGGTGGAGTGGATCTGGAACCTCGGCAATTGATGTCGGCGGAGTGGATCAAGAACACTGTAGATATGGAAAATCGACTTCACACAACACTGGGGATGAAACTAGGGGTGATAATTTCTAACACGACATAATCTGCAATTTACACGTTTAGACACGACACGAATACTAAGCGTGTTTAAACAACTCTTATACGTTTAGTAACGATTAATAATCGTATCTAAACACATCCAACATGCAAATACACGACAAACACACGTTTAGACCGATTAATTAATCTATTAATTCTAATTCTAATTGATTATTAAAAAAATACTAAAATTTTAGTCTACGTAGAAAATTTTAATTTATTATTATTTATAATTTCATGTTCAATATTCAATAAAATAACCAATATTTGAGTACTACTTTTTTGTAATGAACCATTTTCCGAATAAGGTAATTTCTATAAATCCTTAATGTTGAAATATTAAAATACTCATTTATTTTTAATATTGAACTTTGAAAACCTTAATTTGTATATATGAATTTGTGTATATATCTGCTTTAAAGCGTATATGAGTTTGACTTTAACGGATCCTGTGTCTAAACAACTCTATACGTTTGTACACGATTAACGACTTATACGTTTAGACACGAGACATGTTTAGACACGTTTAAGATTTATCCGTTTAGACACAAGATATGTTTAGAGACGACACGATTAATGACACGACACGATTAGACACGGCACGACATAATGGCTACCCCTAGATGAAACATACAATTTTTTCAGATGGCAAAAACAATTGAATAAAGGAAATTTATGGGGTAAATGTAAAATTTTAAGAAGTTAAACTGGAATTTATTATATTTTTTAAAATTAAATTTTTTTATAATTAAACATAGTCGTCATAAAACTAAATTGTGTTGAGAATTTTAATTAAAAGAAGGATGAATTTTTCATGTTTATTTATGTTATGTCGAGTTAAGTTAGACGATTATATGTTCATATACAAAATAATATTAAAATAATAAAATTTTCATAGTAAAACTATAATTTTATTTTGGTCAACAAAAAAGGAATGAGCTAGTAGTGGCGACCCTATGCCCATCCCTTTCAGACTTTTCGTGTATCGGTCTTCGAACTTTCTGGCAACCAGCGCTTTGCAGTTTGCACTGACCCCGTCAACGTAGCCCCACCAACAATCTGTGATTGAGAGGTTGACCTTTTAGACCCAAGTCGTAATCATTTCCCCAAGCCAGAGCTTCTTCTTGCAATTGGGGGGATTCGATCTCATCACCCCGGAGTCAAACCACGTGGGAGTCAGCGCATTCAACCATTATACCACCACTGATAGTGGTAAAGTATAAAAATGGATCTGGAACCTCAGAGGTGGAGTGGATTTGGAACCTCAGTAATGAAGGTCGGTGGAATGGATCAAGAACGCTGTAGATCTTGAAGAATGACTCCACACATCACCGGGGATGAAACATACAATTTTTTCATATGGCAAGAACAATTTAATAAAGAAAATTTATGGTTGTGATATTTCCGCTTGGGACGCATTTTATTTGGCTGTTTTCTAGATGTTAAATACCATTGGATGGGTTACTTTTTATTGGCATTGGAAACACATTACATTATGGCAAGGTAAATGTAAAATTTTATAAAGTTAAACTAGATTTAATTATATTTTTTATAATTAAACTTGGTCGTCATAAAACTAAATTGTGTTAAGAATTTTAATTAAAAGAAGGACGAATTGTCAATTTCCTTCCATATATATTTTAAAATTTTAGCATAAAATATTTTTAAAATAAGTTTTCACTATCCAATTTTGAAATTTTTTCCAAAAATATACCAAATTTAAAAATCAAATATCAAAATAATTAGTTTTCAAAATTATTTATCAAAACATATAAACTTGCAACTGTCAGTCGCGGTTGGAGAGTATTTTCTCATATACGAGATTGTCAGTCATAGATAGAACTTTCGTTAATTACACCCGCAAGATGCTGGTGAGGGAAAACATTCTACCCGCGACTCTCAGTCGATGTTACAGAGGTAATTAAAATTGCAGAACAAATTCCCTACAGTTTCTCCCGTTGCAGCAGTCGTGCCTCCCGTGCAGTAGTTGTTCACAAGTGGTACAGTAAATTGTCAAAAAAGTGGAACGGTTCAGACGAATGAGTTGAACTGTACTTTACCACATTTTAAGTAAGGTATGGTTTTTGAACTGGTTCGGCCCCGAACCGATTCATGTTAACCCCTACTTGCATCCCGTCTCTAAAAAGGTTGACAAAGAATAAGTTCCCGCAATTCACATGCTAAAATAAAATAGTAGAGGGATTTGTATGTTGGTGCTACTTTGAGGACTCCTAGGATAAAGTTTTTTTAATGATACATATTGATAACAAATCGTGTACACGTATATGTTAGTCGTGCCTCCCGTGCAGTAGTTGTTCACAAGTGGTACAGTAAATTGTCAAAAAAGTGGAACGATTCAGACGAATGAGTTGAACTGTACTTTACCACATTTTAAGTAAGGTATGGTTTTTGAACTGGTTCGGCCCTGAACCGATTCATGTTAACCCCTACTTGCATCCAGTCTCTAAAAAGGTTGACAAAGAATAAGTTCCCGCAATTCACATGCTAAAATAAAATAGTAGAGGGATTTGTATGTTGGTGCTACTTTGAGGACTCCTAGGATAAAGTTTTTTTAATGATACATATTGATAACAAATCGTATACACGCATATGTTATTGTGCATGTATAAGTAAGTTTATCGTCTTAGGCTTATTAAATACAAATACACATGATAAACTTATTATATCATGACCATAAACACAAACACAATATTCTATTTTTCATGTGTTATTTATGTTATGTCGAGTTAAGTTAGACGATTATCTGTTCATATACAAAATAATATTAAAATAATACAATTTTCATAGTAAAACTAAAAAAAAAATTTGGTCAACAAAAAAGGAATTGGCTAGTAGTGGTGACTCTATGCCCATTCCGTTCGGACTTTTTGTGCCTCGGTCTTCAAACTTACCGAAAACCAGCGCTTTGCAATTTGTATTGACCCCGTCAACGTAGCCCCACCAGCAACCTATGATTGAGAGGCTAACCCGTTCAAACCACGTAGGAGTTAGTGCTCTCAACAACTAGATCACCCCTGACGGTGGTAAAGTATAAATTCAAACATTATATTTCATACTTGTTAATATCAATTTGACAATGTTTACAAATTAAACAATTATTTTGAGTTTTACAAATTACTAAATGAGACTATTTCAAAAAGTATTTAACAATCAATATGTGTTGTGAGATTATTTAAAAAAGTACTCAATTAATATGTGTCGTGTTGGAATACTTAAATATAAATATAAGATGAGTTTTATCTTGCATTATCGTTCAATCATATATTTTTATTAACACAAATATATCATGTATTTTTATGTTATCTAATAAATTACCAACTCCAATCATAGATATAACAACCAAGAGGAGAAATAGATATTGAATACATTTTTTTTATTAAATAAGTTTTTATTACACAAACTAGTCAATACATATTTGGTTATATGAGGTTAAATATCTATTTTTTTTTTGTACCTAACACATCATTCCTCATGTTAGACAAATATCTACCGTGGGTTCAACTAGAATCACAAGACTATCTTCGATACTGATCGCTGTCTGGGTTTGTACTTCTTAAATTCCAACAATAGCTTTATGCAATTACACAATCAAATTTATCACCTGTTTGACGTCTAATTCCTGATTCTTGTGCTTTTTGTCAAAGCTAATCCATACCTTATCCCAAAGCACCATCCGGAGATGTCCATCGAACCTTGAATACATCAAAAGCACATTATCCACTTCAAACATAACATAAAGTAATGGGAACAGCATCCAGCACAAGGTAGACAATGTCTTTTCAATTATCCCCTTCCCCTCCCATTAGAGATGAATACATAAAATGCGCATTATCCACTTCAAAGATAACATAAAGTACTGGAACAACGAACAAGCATCCAGAACACCCCATACAATGTCTTTGCAATTATCCCATCAGTTGTTAATGAGAGCCTACATGACTGACAACATTTGACACAACAAGACATCACTCTTTCTTTCTTACTATCCCACCATTGCCTTGAGTAACAAGAAAAGGATCATAGTCAGGTACATCTCTATCATCACTATGATGGTGATATTTCAGATGATGCTTGGTCTTAGTTTTTTCCAAGCGCCTCTTCTTTCTACCAACATCATCATCATCTTTTATGCTAATCTCACCCTCCTCCTCACTTGCTGACCTCAGATGCCGCTTGTGATGATGATGCCTTCTTGACCGCGTTTTCCTCTGCCTACCACCACCATCATCATTTGAGGATGAATCAGAAGCACTGGAATCTGAGTCATCATGATGCCTTGAGCACCTTTTGTGGCTTCTACGCTTCCTCCTCTCTTCTTCAGAGTGGCCACTCCCACATTCATCACTGCTGGAGTAACTTGAGGAAGTAGAGGACCGCCGCCTCTTTGATCTGTGCCTTGATGATTTCTTCTCCTTCCTCCTCTCACTTCCTCCATTCTTATGGCGAAGACCTCTACTGCTCTTCTTTTTCCTCCTTCCATCACTGTTGTCATCATCATCATCACTGTCTGTGTCTGAACCAGAATCATATCTTCTTTTGTGCTTCTGGGCTGCCTTCATCTTCCTCCTTTCTCTAGCGGCAGCTTCATCATCAGCCTTTGCTTTTGCAGCAGCTTCAAGCTTCTGTTCCCATTTCAAAGGAGCTAATTTCTTCTCCAAAGCTCTCTTTTTTTTTTCCTCAACCAGCTGGATGAACTTCTTGCAGTCCATTGAGGAAACAAAACCACTTCAATTCCTGCATTGTTGTATGGTGATGCCAGAAGTGCATCTCACAGAAGAGAAAAAACATAGTTAGTTCTTCCATCAACACATATAGGTAATGTATTTTGATGTATAAACGTCAAAACATTAATTATTAATTAATTCACTAAAAGAACCAGTATGTTCAATGTTGACCGAGGAAAACAAAAGGCTTTCAACCTCTAGTTTTTAGGGGAAAACAATTCATAAGTTTTTTTTCAATAACCTTCTCAGAGGGCGGGGATCTTCAATTAACACCCTAACATGCTTTACATAAAAGCCTCTGTAGTTACCAAAAAATTCACAACAGGATAATTAGCTTCAGGCAGCGCCTAACAGTAAACCAAAAGATAGCCTAGGAAAATGTTAGCACAATTTACAAATCCACATTCTCATATATAAAAATGAGCAACACATTGCGCCAAATCAAATCAATCATGTTTGCAATGACCGTTACATGACTGAAGAGAAGCATGGCACAAAACTTTTTGCATGAACGTTACATAAAGAAACCATGGCACTTAGTAACTAGTTAAAACAATATACTTGCAGAAAAATGGACTACAGTATACAGATAGATGGATATATGAACCAAAAATCTACATAAAGGCAGAAAAAACATAAATTTGTGATCCTATTAAAAGCTCTCTATATTATGCAATCAACTAAACTAATGCAACTCACAACCAATGCATTCAAATTTCAACCTAACAACTTGGATTCACATTTCATACCTTATGATGCGCAGCAGCAGGTGCAGATGCTGAATGAACGTGTTGTAGCCCCGGCAGAAAAAGAAAAGTCTAAGGTAGAGAGAGGCAAAGAAGAAGCACACATCTATCAAATTATGGTTTACAGTTTACACAAAAACATAGATGTGACGGCCAAATTCAAATAGGACAGACTTGTCTAGTTCCGTTCATATCATCATAAAATATATTAAGAAGTGTTTTTTCTTAAGCACACGAAGAATGATTTTGTCCGAGAATGATTCATCAGACTCCCATCCTCGTCAAATAGAATTCCCCATCATTAGAAATAATTCCTGCTACTCTCAATTCTAACATATAGTATTGTAACTAGAGAAGAGAATAAAGGAAACAGAAGCTCAATCCCAATTTACAATCAAAATCAAGAACACTAATACACACTAACAGTGTTTTTCTACTCTCAGGTAACAGAAAAGAAACGCAAAAGAAGGAAACCCTAATCGAAACTTGAAACTTCACACGTCCAAATATATCCCATCTGGTTCGAGATACCCAAAAGAAAGAAACCCTAATCGAAACATGGCATGGAAATACCTAATGGACACAGATCACAGTGCATACCTTGACCGAAATGCGATAGAACAAAGAGAAGTGCAGAAATCAGAGGCCGACGCGACTAGGATTGGTTGGAGAGAAAAGGGTTGTGCGGTGCGGCCTCCTTTTTTTTTTTTGGCCAATAACGGCCTCCTTGACTAGATGCCGTTCCAGAATTGAACTTTGACTGCTTTCTTCCAGAAGCATCTATGTCCATGGCCAACTAACATGTATATATATATATATATATATATGTATAGATAGATAGATAGATAGATAGAGTTTTTTTTTGCCACAATAGATAGATATAGGCCATAGGGTTGTCCAAAATAACCGGTTCAGCCGAATTGAACAGGATAGGGTCTGGTCTGAACCGATTCAGCCGAACTAATTTTAAAACCAAACCAATTTTTCAAGGTTTAAGTAAGCCAATTCAAAATAGTAGATTCAATTCAGTTTGAATTGAGTTGTTTTTTTTTATGCGGTTTATACTTAAATTCAAATCAAACCACTTTAAACCTATATAATTTTTGAACCGGTCCAAAATAAAATAAACCATACCGGTTCTGAAAATAAGTAAATCACTAATAGCCTAGAGATGGTATATGTGTCACAGCCTCCTCAGTTCTTTCATTCTCAGTGTCTCATTCTGGCTCCACTACTTCATCCACCATCTATGGCGGGCCGATCGGTGGCGGGGGTGGACTGTCCGACTCATCTAGCTTCGACGACGAGGAACCGCTCCTTGACGAGGCATCCACCCCGATCAAATCTGGAGGAAGACCAAAGTAATCCTCAACCCTTTCTGCGTTAATCCAGCGGTCCACCAGGACGCCGATCTATCCTGTGGTTTTCAATATGCTCGCAGGTCGCAACGGGAAGCTTGATCTACACACTTGCACCAGCGTGGTGGATTACTCTCTTATGGTGGCGATTGTCGAGGGTGAAGAAGAACACCGCAGCCTTGTAGCGTACGCTTGCTTATTAATTTACACTATGTTCTCTCTGCTTGACTGCTTGTCATATTTTAGTGGTGCTGGTGGAATATACTATTCTTCTTCTACCGTGATTTGTTGTCGGAATTCCTTGGAAAATGCAAAGAGTAGTTGTGTTGATGGGTTTTGTCAATTTTGTTCATTTGGGGTAGTTGGAGATACACATGAAACTTGAATAGATCGTCAAATGTTTGTGCTAGTTTCTTGCAGTAGCCTTTAATATCTGCATCTGCATTACTAAAGTCTTCAATATCTGCATCTGCATTAATAGAGTCTGCTTACTGAGTCTAGATCAAGGTTTCTTTCAACTTTTTATCGGTTTGATGAGCTTCGATTGTGTTAGAAAGAGGACCATAGTTCCCCAAACTGCTCCACCAAACACTCCACAAATCACTCCACCATTTACTCCACAAATTATTCCACTCAATCTCAATGTTTCTCCTATAAATAGTGTAGTTTGTGATTGTAACAAAATAAGTTTAGAAGTTCAATCAATACAATGTTTTCTCTTATCATATCAATATCATCTCAATTTAGTCCACATTTACAATTCTAACATGGTATCAGAGCAGTGTTCGTGAAACAAGAAATCAGAAATTAGGGTTACCACATTTACAACTTGAGGGGGAGTATCAAACAAAAGCAGAGTCAACCTAGCTCCGATAGGGTCAAACAGAAGTAGAATCGCCCTAGCTCCGATAGGGTCAAACAAATCCAGAGCTGCCCTAGCTCTGATAGGGTCCAACAACAAAAATCCAGAGTTGCCCTAGCTCTAAAAGAGTTCAACAACAAATCAAAGCAACCCAATGGTGAGCCGACAAACCAAAATAATCAACATAAAGTTTTTCAACAATATACTTGGCAAGTTAAACATTGGAAATCCTACTTTTTAACTTGAGGGGGAGTGTTAGAAAGAGGAACATAGTTCCCCAAATTGCTCCACCAAACACTCCACAAATCACTCCACCATTTACTCCACAAATAATTCCACCCAATCTCAATATTTCTCCTATAAATAGTGTAGTTTGTGATTGTAACAAAATAAGTTTAGAAGTTAATACAATGTTTTCTCTTATCATATCAATATCATCTCAATTTTGTCCACATTTACAATTCTAACATGGTATCAGAGCAATGTTCGTGAAACAAGAAATCAGAAATCAGATATTAGGGTTACCACCCTTTAGCCATCGTCGACCCGAGCACTAGTACGGCCACCACAACTTCCTCCATCCTTGACCCGAGCACCAGTACGACCACCACAGCTTCCTCGACAATCACCAACTCAAATCCGACGACGCCCAACAGTCCTCGAAGCTTCGCGGCTCATCTAGTCCGCAGCTCTGCTGCTCGTCAAGTTCGCAGCTCCTCCAGTCCCGTCGAGCTTACACTAGTCGAGCTCGTCACCAGTCCAGTCAAGCTTGCCTCAGTTCAGCTCCAGCTCAGCTCCAGTTTGGTTCAGCATTGACAGTTCGGAGCAGTTCCGGTTCAGCTTCAGAGTCGAGACCACCTAGTTGAGCTTCCAGTCGAGCTGTGCGCAGCTCGGTGCCCGGGTCCAGTCCAGTCACATCCCCACGCAGCTCCCGCACTCAGTCTGTTGCACCCGTGTGCACCGCAGCTCCGAAGCGTCTTCCTCACACCAGTCGGCACTCCAGTCTTCCGCACCACCAGTCGACACTCTAGTCTTTCCCTTTGCTGCTCATCCAGTCATCCAAACAAGCTCCATAGATCCTTCCGCAGCTCAACAGCTCCGTTCAATCCAGACACGTCCGCAGCTCGTCCGTAGATTGTTCCAGAGTCTCAACTCTCGTCCAGCTCGTCCGCATGCGTGAGCACAGCAGCTTCAAAAAGCAAAAGAAAAGAAATATAAAAAATAAAAAGTAAAAGCAAAAAACAAAAAACAAAATGAATTAATAAACAAATCAAAAGCAAAAACAAATAATAAACAAAACAACGCGTCTTCTCATTTCTTGAAGACAACACGCAACAACTAAAGTGTATTTAATTCGGTTTAATTTGACGGTCCGGTGCAGTTCAATAATCCGGTTCAGTTCAAAAATTCGGTTGAGTATTCCCGTTCAACATGGTGTTTGTTGTTGTTGGGTTCTTATTTTAGGCATTTATTTGTTAAAAAAAACGAAAACATCACTCCGTCAACACTGAATGTTGTGCAAGTTGAGCATTGAAGATCGCCTGCTCAACTTGAGGGGGAGTGTCAAACAAAAGCAGAGTCAACCTAGCTCCGATAGGGTCAAACATAAGCAGAGCCGCCCTAGCTCCGATAGGGTCAAACAGAAACAGAGTCGCCCTAGCTCCGATAGGGTCAAACAGAAGCAGAGTCGCCCTAGCTCCGATAGGGTCAAACAAATCCATAGCTGCCCTAGCTCCGATAGGGTCCAACAACAAAAATCCAGAGCTGCCCTAGTTCTAAAAGAGTTCAACAACAAATCAAAGCAACCCAATGGTGAGCCGACAAACCAATACAATCAACATAAGGTTTTTTAACAATATCCTTGGCAAGTTAAACATTGGAAATCCCACTGTTTAACTTGACGGGGAGTGTTAGAAAGAGGAACATAGTTCCCCAAATTGCTCCACCAAACACTCCACAAATCACTCCACCATTTACTCCACACATTATTCCACCCAATCTCAATATTTCTCCTATAAATAGTGTGGTTTGTGATTGTAACAAAATAAGTTTAGAAGTTCAATTAATACAATGTTTTCTCTTATCATATCAATATCATCTCAATTTTGTCCACATTTACAATTCTAACATGGTATCAGAGCAATGTTCGTGAAACAAGAAATCAGAAATCAGATATTAGGGTTACCACCCTTTAGCCATCGTCGACCCGAGCACTAGTACGGCCACCACAACTTCCTCCATCCTTGACCCGAGCACCAGTACGACCACCACAGCTTCCTCGACAATCACCAACTCAAATCCGACGACGCCCAACAGTCCTCGAAGCTTCGCGGCTCATCTAGTCCGCAGCTCTGCTGCTCGTCAAGTTCGCAGCTCCTCCAGTCCCGTCGAGCTTACACCAGTCGAGCTCGTCACCAGTCCAGTCAAGCTTGCCTCAGTTCAGCTCCAGTTTGGTTCAGCATTGACAGTTCGGAGCAGTTCCGGTTCAGCTTCAGAGTCGAGACCACCTAGTTGAGCTTCCAGTCGAGCTGTGCGCAGCTCGGTGCCCGGGTCCAGTCCAGTCACATCCCCACGCAGCTCCCGCACTCAGTCTGTTGCACCCGTGTGCACCGCAGCTCCGAAGCGTCTTCCTCACACCAGTCGGCACTCCAGTCTTCCGCACCACCAGTCGACACTCTAGTCTTTCCCTTTGCTGCTCATCCAGTCATCCAAACAAGCTCCATAGATCCTTCCGCAGCTCAACAGCTCCGTTCAATCCAGACACGTCCGCAGCTCGTCCGTAGATTGTTCCAGAGTCTCAACTCTCGTCCAGCTCGTCCGCATGCGTGAGCACAGCAGCTTCAAAAAGCAAAAGAAAAGAAATATAAAAAATAAAAAGTAAAAGCAAAAAACAAAAAACAAAATGAATTAATAAACAAATCAAAAGCAAAAACAAATAATAAACAAAACAACGCGTCTTCTCATTTCTTGAAGACAACACGCAACAACTAAAGTGTATTTAATTCGGTTTAATTTGACGGTCCGGTGCAGTTCAATAATCCGGTTCAGTTCAAAAATTCGGTTGAGTATTCCCGTTCAACATGGTGTTTGTTGTTGTTGGGTTCTTATTTTAGGCATTTATTTGTTAAAAAAAACGAAAACATCACTCCGTCAACACTGAATGTTGTGCAAGTTGAGCATTGAAGATCGCCTGCTCAACTTGAGGGGGAGTGTCAAACAAAAGCAGAGTCAACCTAGCTCCGATAGGGTCAAACATAAGCAGAGCCGCCCTAGCTCCGATAGGGTCAAACAGAAACAGAGTCGCCCTAGCTCCGATAGGGTCAAACAGAAGCAGAGTCGCCCTAGCTCCGATAGGGTCAAACAAATCCATAGCTGCCCTAGCTCCGATAGGGTCCAACAACAAAAATCCAGAGCTGCCCTAGTTCTAAAAGAGTTCAACAACAAATCAAAGCAACCCAATGGTGAGCCGACAAACCAATACAATCAACATAAGGTTTTTTAACAATATCCTTGGCAAGTTAAACATTGGAAATCCCACTGTTTAACTTGACGGGGAGTATTAGAAAGAGGAACATAGTTCCCCAAATTGCTCCACCAAACACTCCACAAATCACTCCACCATTTACTCCACACATTATTCCACTCAATCTCAATGTTTCTCCTATAAATAGTGTAGTTTGTGATTGTAACAAAATAAGTTTAGAAGTTCAATCAATACAATGTTTTGTCTTATCATATCAATATCATCTCAATTTAGTCCACATTTACAATTCTAACAGATTGGATACTCAGTCGACATCTGAATTTCTCTTTCGCTCCCACTTCTCCATCTGGCAAATGAATTTCTTGAGTTTCTCATCTGCATGGGAACATGCATTCAATGGAATTCCTAATCTGCAAGGGAACATGCATTCAATAGTTGTGGAACAGATTTCACTTCAGATGGACAGTATTTTTAGTCGGTTCATACTCTCTGTTTGAACCGAATCAGTTCTTGATCAAAATTACTAGGGGTGGCAATTTTGGGTCCAAACCGAAAATGACTCGGAATCGACTTGGGCCGGGTCAAGGAAAAAGTGTGGCTGGTCATTTTCCGGTCGAGCCGTCTGACCCACCATAAGAGCCGTTTCGGGTACGGGTTGACCTGTGTGATCCAAATCCGACCCGTGAAAAAAAAAAGCAGACGAAGAGACTCCTGAGTCTTGAGGTGAGGACTTCCTTCATCTTCATAGTTCATTCACAATCACAATTCACACTTCACAGCCTCCATCTCCACCATTCGTTCCTCTCATCCTCTGCCTCTATCTTGCGCTCGCCGTCCTGAGTCCCGTCCCGTGATTCCCGTGTCTAGTCATCCAGCAGCAGTCTACAACACTCTAGGCTCCAGCTCAGGCGTCCTGCTGCAGCAACAACAACGTAAATCACTTTTCTCTCAAACCCAATCGACTGGATTGGGATTCCAATCCTCGTTGTTCGCTCGCAATTGACAACTCAGATGGCTCCTGTGACTCCTCTACCATTCTCGGTTCTCCCTCGCCGATAGCGATATTCAAGTAAGTTTCGTCCTCCTTTGAAGTGAACGTAGGTTCTGCTTGTTCACTCTTCGAGCATACTATATGCGTTCCAGGCTTCCATCATACTATATCTGATTCAGGACTTTCGTCGAGCACCTTTCGAGCATCAACCAGAAGACCAAAACTACATCTGGATTGCTTAACTTTGTATATATTATACATTCTTATGCATTTTTTGCAAACATAATTCATGAAAATGATGACTACAATCAAGAATTTCAAACCTGGGACTGGGAGATATTGGATCCTTTTGACTTTTGAGCTTCATGAAGCTATCTCTGCTCTAAAGGTTGCATATCTCTACTGAAGGTGGGTCAAGCGGGTCGACCCGTCAACCTGCAAGGTCAGGTTCGGGTCACGAAATCTGACCCACACAATACTGCGGGTCGGGTCTGGGTTGATCCGCACAACACGGCGGGTCGAACCCGATGGGTTGACCTGAATTGACACCTCTAAAATTTACTATAAAAAACAGGTCGGAATAGTTCGAACCAGTTCTGAATCGGTTTGAACCAAACCAGTTTTCCCCTAAACTAGACCAATTTTTTTAGTGATAAAAAAATACTGATTTTATTAAAACCAGACCAGTTCAGTTATGAACCGATTTGAGATCGAACCAATTCATGAACAAGCTTAGATACTAAATGCTCTATAAGAATTTTACACCAGTTTGAATATCATGTGTTAAAATACTCTAATTTGATTTATATATATTAATTTGGGGAAATGGTATATAATGTCACAATTAAGTAATTATTTTTTTTAATCAAATTTATTGATTCATTTAAATTATAATATAATATTATCATTTTACATATGTGAATTTTAAAAAGGCCCGCGTTAATGTTAAATGTGTGGACTAACTATTCAACTTGATATGAAAAAGACTTACGATCGACTGAAGTGCGATTTTCTACTATCGTGTCCTGCAGCAGATCAGATTTAACAATAGGTGGGCAAAGTGAATCTAGGAGTATGTTTCACTTGTCACATATTCACTCTTGGTGAATGGAAAAAACTCGAAATTGATCACGTCAACTAGGGGACTATAACAAGGTGACCTTATATGAAAATATTGAAAAACACAGCTGTTATATTCAGTTTTTCTCATATATGTTTTTTACAGTATATCTTGTCTATATAGATACATGATGCAAATATATGATGCTGAGATATAAGGAAAATTGATAAACTAGGCCTATTTGAAAACTACTTGATACAATAATATATTTATTTCCCAATTTTGTGTGATTTAATTTCCTACTTTCCTACACTCCCCCTCAAGGTGAATTGTGGGGTTACATACATTTAGATTACACCACACTTCTTCGAATAATCTCCCATTAACCGCTTTAAATTATACGCCTGCAAGTTGATTATCTCATTGTACATGTGGGAGGGCTACCATTCATTCTTCTAACTTTTCCTTGATGAAGTGTATCAATTTCAACAAGGGTGTACCCTTCAGATACCTTATAACTCACATAACTGCTTCCATATGCTCCTCTTGAGGTGATACATGAATTGTCTGAGAACGCCCACCGAGTATGCCACATCAGGGCGAGTATGTGTTAGGTATATTAACATCCCTACTAAGTGTTGATATTGTCTTTGGTCAGTTGATTTCGCTCCTTCGGTGATCATTAACCCATGGTTCACAAAAATTGAGATTTCAACTTGTTTGCAGTCCGTCATCCCTGTTTCTACCCCTTTTTGATCGGAGTACTTTGACGCCCAGAAAGTACTTGAGATTGCTCAAGTTTTTCTTTTCAAACTGGAACAAGTTCCCTCTCAACTTCTTCATCTATTCTGAATCATCACCTGTGATAATCATATCATCAACATAAATGATATGACAAGTTATCTTCTCATCTTTCCTTTTCAGGAACTTGTGGTCTGTATTACTCTACTTGTAGCCGTACTTCATCATAGTTGTAGTAAATTGTCCAAATCAGGCTCTAGGAGACTGTTTTAATCCATATAGTGCTTTTTTTAATCGACACACTTATCCTTCTTCAAATTTCCCCGGTATGCTTGGCGGAGCTTCCATGTATACCATTTCACTAAGATATCCATGGAGGAAAACATTCTTCACATAAAGTTGGTGCAACAACCAATCTCTATATGTTGCTATTGAGAACAACACCCTGATATTATCGATCTTTGGCGAGAAAGTCTCTCAGTAGTCAACTCCATAGGTCTGAGTAGACCCTTTGACTACTAGTCTTGACTTATATCTCTCGATCAACCCATCTGACCTTGTGCTTTATTGTGAATACCCACCAACATCCAATTGACTTATTCCTTTGTGAGAGTATACATTTCTCCCATGTTTCATTCTTCTCAAGTGCTTCCATTTATACGCTCATTGTTTGACGTCATTCTTCCTTGATCAACTGAACAGATCGCTGTGGAGAACACGTGAACGACTTGTGACAGACTCCCTTTTGCCAGATTAGTGACTGGGTATCTGGATCAATGTATTAAAAAGTTTGAGGCGCAATGAGGCGCAAATGGCAAATATCGCCTCAAATTTGAGGCGCACATAAGGCTCTTACCTCATCGAATGAGGCGCACCCAATAGAGAAAACATTATAATTTATATAATATATACTAGTAAAGATCATCCATAAAAATTTAATCATATAGAAAATAAAATTTAGCAAAGTCAATATTTTAATAAACCTACTAGCATAAAACATCCGCCTATTTATCTAAGACAACTAATCATCTCCATAGTCCTCGTCACCAAAGAAATCTTCATTATATTTTTCGTCCACATCTTCATTATCTAATTTATAAACCTCTCCTTCATCTGTCTCATACTCATTTGTATCTGACTACATCTCTACAAAATTATCCCTTACTGACAATCCTTTACCTTTGGACTGGGAGTTAGCTCTGAAACCGCAACCACCAACACTAGAAGGTCCAGAATTATTAGACATTTTATTGGTTTGCTTCCTAGTGGTTCTAGCAGGCTCTTCCGCTTCAGATGCCCTACTTATCATGCCCCATGTTAACCTTGTCTCCGTCAGACAGTCATCATCACTACAAATATATGCATCATTTTCTGAATCCCCATCATCCCCCTCACCCAGCTCCATCAACCATTCATTGGTTTCATCAATATTAAGCAGAGAAATGCTACTCACAGCATCATCAATGTTATCATAACGAGCTTTTAGAGCTTGGTTATACTTTACATAAACCAAGTCATTGAGTCTCTTAACTGCAAGTCTATTTCTTCTTGGAGTATGAAGCTAAACAAAAAAAACATGAAACTAGTATTAACTATCAATTATGTTACAAATAACAATAATTTACATTTTATACTAAAAATGTAAAACGTCACTTAATTGCTCAAAGGCACTCCAGTTCAGTTCACATCCTGAAGCACTACACGTGAGACTTAAAATCTTAATCGCAAGCCTTTGCAAAGTTGGAGTAGTTGCCCCAAACAAAGACCATCATTCCACTGTTAAATTGGATTTAAGAAATTATTAGTGATAAGTATCAAATTATGAAAAATATAAAATAACTAAAGTAAATGAAGAATTACTAGGTGCTTTTGTTTTCCTTGTCTTAATAGCAAGAGGGGTGTCAAATATACCTTTAACATTCTTGTATGATGAGAGTTCATCTAAAATCACAATTTGGACACTTTCATCTTTAATCAATCTTTGTATGCGTTTATACAACCCATCAACAACCTCTTTGTCAAATTCTATTTCTGGATTTGAATAATAAAACTTTAGATTAAGAAAATGACCAGCAGCATGCAATGGATGGTGAAGTTGACATTCCCATCGATCATCAATAATTTTGAACACTTCTTTATACTTCTCTTATCTACTATTAAATGATTTTTTTATGGATTCTTTGGCTTTATCCAGGGTTTCATATATGTAGCCCATAACTGTTTTTTTCATTATCTACCAATCGGAGAACTCTAACAATGGGCCCCATCACTTCGAGAATCCAAACTACGTTATTCCAATACGATGCCTTTGTGATAGTGATTTTCACTTGTTTTGCCTTTGCTTCTCTAGACCATGTAATTTGATACCATTTTTCTGACGATATCATAGCCCTCAATGCATATTTCTGTTTGTGAATGTTTTTCAAGCAAAGATAGCTTGTTGCATATTAATAGCCGATCTAACAAGGTTTGCTCCTTTTGTTTTTTCTCTCATCAAATTCAAAACCATTCCATGATTATAAATATAGTGAGTCATATTTGTGGCTTCCTTTATTGTGCTCGCAGCGCGACATAGTTTGCCAATGTCTTCCAACATCAAATCAAGACAATGTGCGACACACATAGTCCAATATAGATGTGGTCTCACAGCTTCTAATAACTTACCCGTTTTCTTGAAATTGGATCCATTATCACTAATAACTTGAATAACATTGTCTTCACCTATTCGATCAACAAACCTATTAAGCAATTCATAGGTCTTCTCACATGTTTTTGAATGAATAGCTTGAGGCATCAACATATTCAATAAATGCACTTCCTTTAGAAGAGTTAACCAAAAAGTTAATGATGGTTTGACCGGTTTTGCTTGTCCAACCATCTGCCATGATTGAGCAACCGTATTTTTCACATGCCACTCTATGATCCTTCAGTAAATCCTCAGTATATGTGACTTCTTTCTTCAACAATGGTACCCTTTGTTCATACGCACTAGACGACTTCAAATTTGGACCATATTGTCCAATTGCCTCAATCATGCACTTGAAGCTCTTTATATTAGCAACATTGAAAGCTATACCTGCTTGGTAGAAGAATCTTGCAACATATTGGATTTCTGCAGCTCTTCTCTCCTTATCAAGTGTTTCATCGATGTTTGTTTGTCTTAGATTTCCTTGTTTCCTTCCTTTAACTACTAACTCAGGCTTCGTTTGGAAGTAAGAATCTATTGGTCCTTTCCCTTTTACCTTCTTTGGGTTTGGAATCAAAGATGCTTGACTATCTCTTTTCTTTAGAGGTTGGGCCTCAACATCTTGTTCTTCTATCTCCAACGAATTATCAAAATCAGGCAATATGTAGCTTAACTTTTGTTTCTTCTTCTCATCGTAGTCCTTTAATTCTTGTCTCACTGATGATGGACACTTCAAACACATTGTACAATTTCTGTTACCCCCGATAAGGTGTTGCTTATGCCTATGGATGCCTCCTTTTGTCACTTTTTCACAATATATGCACGTGACTGAATTCTGATCATTTGGATCCTTCAAAAGTGCATAATTCCAAGCTGGATCCTTCCTTGTAATATTAGGTTGCTCCATAATTTTTTTTTTTTAAATAATAATGTTTCACATACTTTTATTTTTTTTCTAAGAAGTAAGAGATTTCTATAAAAAAACATCAAAGCTACGAACGACCTACTGAATTATGAATAGTATATAACTAATATATATTATACATTTTAATAATTGTTCATATTTACCTAGTACCTACACACGCCATATTTCAATACAAACAGAATTCCAAACATTGACATACTTAGAGGAGAATTACAAACAGATTACATTATATACACATTACATACACTATAGTATATAATATAATATATATCATTACATTCATTTTCAATCATTATTTTCACATGGCTACATTACAAAGATGACTTCTAGTCAACATTTTAACTTTTAATACTTTCAAGTACGACTAACACTACATAAACCCCTGTGCTCTTCTTCACTACAATACAAAAAACACAGTGACATACTTACACAATTACAGACTTTAAGACTTTTAGAGAGATAAGATGTCTTCACATACATACACAATTATAGACATACTTAGAAGAGAAGACTTGCTCGGTAATTATGCTAACCTTAGAGGAGAAGGTTGTTCGACTGGGTTCTGTTGTCGACTAGGTTGCTCGACTGAGTTGCTGTCGACTGTTCTCTTCTTTCTGTTCTGTTCTGTTTATTCTGAAGCTGCTATGGCTGGGTTATCTTTATGTTTTTTCTGTTCTTCTTCAAAGAAGGTTCGTTGCTTCCGTTCTATATTATCGTAAAACCCTAATATTATATTATATATTTTTATTCTCTCTATTTTCTATATTCTGTTTTAATCTTTCCAATATTAGATACTTCAGATAATAAGGCGCCAGAGGCGCGCGCCTTGCGTCTTAGGTTAAGGCGTGACGAGGCAGGCGCCTCGCAATACCGTTTGCGCCTTGCCATGGTGGAAGCGCATACGATGATATGCGCCTCGCCTCAAGCGCCTAGGCGCTAAGGCGAGCGCTTTTTTATACATTGATCTGGATTTTTTCGGCACATACTCCAGTTCAAACTGAGTTGGTGGTACTTGTTGGACGTCGGATCCGACTTTCCTTGACCCGTTTTGATTTATTTATTTTTTTCGCTCGAAAATGTCGTGTCTTGGAGAGCGACGAGTCCGGTCTAGCGGGGTCATCAACCAGACCGAAAAATGAAAGAGTTGCCACCGAATAATTAAAAGTTAATCAGAATCCTGAAATTTTCATAGGGTACATGGTGTTAACATCATAGGGTTTGGAAAGGTCTACGTCAAGAGAATTGAGTTCGGGGGTTTGATTACGTCTTAAGAGCTCGCGAACCCATAATTCGCCCTTTCAATACTTTAGTTTGCTTTTGAATTTTTATTTTTCCAATGTACCGAATTACCCGTTTTGATCATGTTTGACCAATATTAAATAAACCATGTACAATCATTTTTATTTACGAGTTGATCTCATATAAATAAACAAGAGAGGATTACCTAAATATTGAAATTTAGAGAGAGATACCTAAATTATTCGAAATTTTGATACCACACGAGGAACCGAGACCGATAATCACTAATTTTTTTCACTCAATCTCTCTAATTTTTTCCACTTATTCCTCACTTGCCTCATTATATTTGCCATAACTTTCTTGCTATTTTTCTTTAGGCCTCTTTGCCCTCCTTGTCGTAGCTTACGACATATCTCCTTCTCTCACCCTTCGACCCTCTCAAGCCTTCACCGAAACTTCGCCCTCTTCTGTCCGTAGCTCTCTCCCTTTTGTAGGGAAATTTTATTGTTTTTTTTATTGCTTGGATAAGTAATTGAAGAAAGGTTGATTTACAAATGTGAGTGGAGAATTTTCGGTGGAGTAATATAATGTGGCCGGAAGTTTATATATATATATATATCTTGCATCTGGATGGTAGTATATATCTTGTCGTCTGATTTGTCTACCCCTGCTCCCTTTGTCCAGTACCATTGGTCCATTCTTATCAAAGTAACCAACATAATCATTATCTAAGATTTAGGTACTTACCTCAAGAGTATTAGTCGGGGTGAGTGTGACACCAGCGTCTGCCTAGGAAGATTGTACTATGTTTGGAAGTAGTTCAGTGGATCCGCATACTGACTCTGTTGGAACCGTTTCAGACCACATCGAACTTAACACCCAACTTAGTGGGCCTGACTGACTCTTCCCTGGACCGCTAGGTTGGGTGGAGTAATAGAATTATGTTTCGAGAAAGTTACAATCCATTGTTGTATATAAACGATGTGTGGACATATGATAACATCGATAGAATTTTTGATGAATTCAGTAACCTACAAAGATGCATTTGACTGCACACGAGTCTAGTTTAGAACAATCATATTTGAGTACATGAACATAGACATAACACCCGAAAATACGAGGTGGAAGTGTTAATGCTGATGGTACACTAACATGTTGTGAGAGTTCATGAAGTGGAGTTTTAAGATCAATAAATTTAGTGGGAAGACGATTCAGTAGGTATACAAAAATTGCTACAGCTTCAGACCAAAAATAAGTAGGGACATGTGACTCAATCATAATAACACAAGTCATTTCGAGAATAATCCCATTTTTTTCGTTCTGCAACTCCATTTTGCTGTGGAGTATGTGGACATGCTGTTTGGTGAATCATACCTCATTCCCTAAAGAAATTTTGCATGGAGAAATTCTTCTCCATTGTCAGACTGTAGGATTTTTATTTGTCTGCGAAACTGTGTTTGAATCATTTCATAGAAGACAACAAATTTGGCAACGCTGTAAGATTTATTGCTAAGGATATATACCCAAGTCATTCTAGAGAAATCATCTATAAATATCATAAAATATTTAAGGGTTAATAGTTTCAATGGTCCCATATGTTTGAGTCATGTGATCAGATGGTACCATAAGTTTTTTCGTGTGGTCGAATGATCCGTTATGTTTTAAGATGTTGTCTTATGGTTCATCTGTTAGGGTGCCGTTATATTTGTATGTTAAATGGTTCACGTCAGTGCCACGTAGGTATATAATATAATATTTAATTTAAATAATAATAAACGAAAAACAGAAGAAAAAAAAAACAAAAAATAAAACCCTACCCAAGGAACCTTGGGGTCCAATTGACCCATCCAGGGTCGAACCCAAGGCTGGGTACGACCCAGACTTGGTCGGGGTCCAACCGCGCCCAGGGTTCGACCCTAGGCTGTGTCAATTGGACCCAATGGTCCTTGGGTAATTTTTTATATTTAAAATTAAACAATAATTTTTATATTTTAGTATTTATATTTATATTTTTTTGAATTTAGTTTTATTTTTTGAATTTTAATTTTACTAAGTTTGTTTCCAATTATATATATATATAAAGTTTATTTTTATTAATATATAATATTTTTCCTATTTTTTTCATTTTCCCCAGATTTTCCCTATTTTTCATATTTATTTTATTTTTTCTATTTATTTTATTTTTGTTTTTCATCCGCTACGTGAGCATCACGTCAACATTTTGTTAGTTAAACTTGACGGCAATATTAATTTGAACTAAAGAACAACATTCTGAAAACATAAAATACCAACAAACAACATAGGGGTACCATTCAATCACATGAATCAAACATATGGAACCATTGAAACTATTAACCCAATATTTAAATCCAGTACTATTCATGTAAGACCCGAAAGTTGGGGCAGGGTCCCATGCATCAGAATGGACTAAGGAAAAAACATAATTTATTCTAATCTTAGATAGTTTATATGATTGTTTATGACTTTTGGACAAAATACAAGTTTCACACGAGATATTATTATTATGCGGAAATAATGTAGAGAATAACATACGAAGATACCCTAACGATGGATGTCTCAACCGTCGGTGCCACAACCATTGTTGTCTGTCAACAGTCCCGTGAGTCAGTGCTGCAGTTTCGTGTTGAGCCACCTTGTCGACATAGTACAACCCTTCACGCTCAGTGCCACACCCAATCGTCTTCCCCGACTGAATATCCTGTAATAGACAGAAATCTGGATACATGAATACCATGCAGTTCAACTCTTTAGTCACATGACTTATAGACATTAATTTTCACGAAAGTTTAGGGACATAAATACAATTATTCATTTTTAGTGAAGACGAGATTTCTATCGACCCTTCTCCACAAACCGCTGATAATTCACCATTCACACTTTGAATATATGTCAGAGTAGGATTGGTCCTTCCTACTATGTCACCCTTCTCAAACGTCATGTCTGTAGCACCCAAATCCAAAAGCCATTTTATACTATTTTCTTCTAGTCCACGTGCTATGTCTATTCTCGACTCACTTGTATTAATGTTAGAACTTTCGTACCGTTTGGAGCACTTGTTGGAAATAAAGGAACTGAACCGAAAATTCGAAGGTTTTTCAAAAAATCTAATACTTAATCCTCTTATGTTGCATTCAGTTGCTCCGCCTCCTTATGCAAACGAGGCATTCACTCAGAAAACGATGCCTCTGTTGCTTTCGATTTCGGCCGCCTCCGATGCCCTGGGTTCCACCCTTGGTCCCGACCTTTAATTGAACCTCAATCCCTCCGGGTAGCCGACGAGTTGATAGCACTCCTCTCTACTGTGGCGAAATTTGCGGCAGTGTGAGCACTTCAATTTGCTCCAGTCTCCTTCTCCGCTACCGCCACACGATGACGACGCAACTCCCGGTCCTCTCCGAGAATCTGAATGTGGTTTGGTAGTAGCGAACCCTTGTCCGACTTCGTTTGTAAGGTCGTCTGCAGCCACCTGTGGTCAACCTGGAGGCTTCCCGACCATCCTGCTCCGATTGCTGAAGCGGATGCCGATGATGGTCCCGATCTCTCTCCACGTGATTGCCATTACAATCCCATGACAAACCTCCGGTGCCTCTTGGTTCTAATCACCGCGTAGGCCTCCTCAGGTGTGGGTTTCAGATCTTTCTTCTACAAGTCCCTCTTTTCGGAATCGATTTCGTCTCCCACTGCTGCAAGAAACTGGTATAACTTAGATTCTGATTTGATTGTATTAAATGGCTCGATGTCTTTTGGGGCATTCCATTCCATTTGATTTGGTTGTCGTGTTTCAATTTCACTCCAAATTCGTTGAAGGTTACTGAAATATTGCTCAACACTGTCGGATCCTCTCTTTATGTTGTTTGCTTTTACTGTGAGATTAAAAATTTGAAAGTTGTGTCGTTTCTTGCTGTGCGTTCCTGCGAGTCCATTCCACATGTCCTTGGCTGTGGGATACTTACAGTAATTGGCCACGAGATCCCGTTTCATGTTGTCCAACATCCAAGAACACACAATAAGATCAATTTTCTCCCACTGTGTGTACTCTTATATTCCTCTCGCAGGTGCAACATCCCAGTTATGTGACTCAACCTTCCCTGCCTCCAATGTCCATTCTCATCAGTTGGGCCCAAATGGAGTAGTTGTTTTATCCCAATTTCTCACTGAGAATTACATGTTGCGGTATTGACTGTTGTCTTATTTGGTTCTGCAGGTTCTGCAGGATGGCTGCCAATTGAGCTGTCAACGAATCTGTTGTGGCTGGTACTTGGCCTGAGCTGATGCTCCCATCTGATTTCGACATGATTCGTCCAGGCAGGTGTGGTAGATGATGACTTTTGAAAGTATTAGATCCCAACTGATCGAAAAACTCAGCTCTAACACCATGAAAATACTGAAAAACAGAGTTATTTTATCCAGCTTTTGTCATAGATGTTGTTTTTATAGTATATCTTGTCTATATAGATACATGGTGATGAGATATTAGGAAATATGATAAACTAGGAAACTGCTTTATACAAAAATATATTTTTTCTTGATTTTGTGTGATTTAATTTCCTACTTTCCTACATCATACCTCGTTCCTATTTATATTGGTTGCTAACGTAGTATTCCGCCAAATAGAAAATGCAGTAATCGATCGATCGTTAAAGGGGATCCGACTCCATCGACCATGCCTTGAGCTCCATCACCTATTTTATACGGATGACTCATTTCTTATAGGTTGCGGTGCAAAATGTCCCGACCCATATAATCAACACATATTGTGTTGCCTCAGGATAAGGGGTAAACAAGAGAAAGTCAAGTGTATATTTAAGCATGAACTCATATAATGCGATAAGAAGAGAAATTGAGGAGGTGCTCGAGATCATCAGTGTTGACAACACAAGTAAATATCTTGGGCTTCCTAGCTTATGGGGATGGTCAAAGAAAGAGACACTCGACTACCTCAAGAGTTGAATACAAGGTAAACTCAGTGCCGGGAGATTGATGATGCTTAATAATGTCCGGAAGGATGTGCTCATTAAAGTCGTTATCACGACTATCCCCCTCTTATGCTATGAGCATTTTCAACCTACCTACATCATGGTATGCTAAGGTGAACACCTTAATAGCGAACTTATGATGAGGTCATTTTGATCAAAGTTAAAAAATACATTGGAGGAAGTGGAAGAGCATGACCCGAGCCAACAAGTTGGAGGGCTTGACTTCAAAGAACTCCAAACTTTTAATTCATCACTCCTCACGAAGATGGTTGCTAGAGTCTTATCCGAACTAAATGCGCTATGGATCAAGGTTTTGAAAGGCCTCTATTATTTGAATGGTAATTTCCTTTCAGACGAAAAGGGCGCTAGAACTTCTTGGGCATAGTTTATAATCCTCATATATTCTACGAAATAATGGCTTCTGGGTGATTGGAGATGAGTCCTTAATCAAGTGTTGAAAGACATTTGGATACATAATCGATGATTAATTACATTGAGCATCCCATTAACTAAGACTGAAGTTGTATCACTAAACTTATGAAGTTTAGTGATAGAACATCACGTTGCTACAATGCGGTTCCAAATTTGGTTTCTAGGTTCTCGTAGGTATATAGTTAATTCTAGAAATACGAAATATATGGGGTTAATTTGGTATAATTAGTTTTGAAAACACAGATGAATTAGTTTGATAATTAGTTTTTAATTGGTGTCAATCAAATTTGAAAGAAATAATAATCTCATTTTAAGACATAATGTGAGTAAAGATTATCTCTTGTTTTTACTTCGTCATAATAATTCTACTTGATCGGAGTTCAAAAATGAGTTTGGAACTTGAGATAATAAATACAACCGAAACGAACACTTTTAAAATACATATTATGAAAAATCCTATTTTTTTTTCTTCAAAACGTTTAAAGTAATTTGATATTAAAATGTGTCAAGATTATATTTTTTTTTTTGTAAAAACTGAATGCAAATATGAAATAAAATAGTAAATCCCCTAAAACGTTTGGACTTAGGTTGAATCCCCTAAACAGTAGTTCTTCTTCTTCTTCTTCTTCTTCTTTAAATGCCACAATTATTTACAAATTAACAATGAAGGTTACAATAATTAAATTCTATAAAATTAAGAAATATTAGAAAAAACTTTAAATTCTAAAGAATTAACCCTCGACTCGGGTGGACCTACGAGCATTGAAATTGGTCGAAATGATAAAACATTTTTTTTATTCTTGTGGACCAAATATCTACAACGATCAACACACCCATTGCGGTCTGTACAGAATCAATCACCTTTCCCCCGATCATACAACAAACAGCTTATTGTCTTCCAAGTTTCCCCCGCCCGCAACCACAACAACCCTGATTGTTTATTTTGTGAGTTTAATCTCCTACAACTAACTGATAATAACTTACTACTCAATGGACAGCAAGGGTTGCAAATCCAGCTTCAGAAACCCTGTACATGTCGTGGGAGAGGGATGATGTGGATGGTCTGAACTATTAACTAACTGTGTGGAAATGGAATACAAGACACTTTATGCTTCCAAACTGTTTTGCCTCTAACAAGCTCCTCCTTGTTTTGATTCTCAGAAGCTCCATGGATCTGCAGGAGATGTGTGAACTTCGGTGGGGACTTATTGAAAGAAACCAGCAAACCATTGCCCTCCATGATTTCAGATGCCAGGGAGAAGCCGTTGAGTAGAGTAGTACCGTGTTCCAGAACAACACCTTCTTCCAGAATACCATCGCTAGTATATTTATGGGGTTCACACAGAGACTCCACGATGTCTGAACTTCCACACTCTCTTCTGTATTCCATGATGATACCGCAGAGTTGATGACTTTGGAGGACATGGTCGGGAATGGCCTGTACCAGATGGATAGGAAAATAAGAATAAGTGTTCATTACAGCCTCAGCTGGGAAGGAAGAAGAAAGCGGATGATGCAGGTACTACCTCAAGCATCCATCCCACATATTTCACATTGTTCACGTGTTGGTTCATGTCCAGATCACTTCGCTTGGGCTGAAATCGTCTTCAAATCAGTACTCCATCCAATATTGATTGGACTTGAAAGTGTAGAGAATTTATCAAGTACCTTCAAATCGGAGATCACATAAGCTGCTTTATCATCCAATTTGACAATCTTTTCAGGGTTGTCTTCTTGGATGGCTTGCTTGTGAATGAACCATGGGCAGATCTCAGACTTTACTTCCTCTGGCATTTTGGAGAGACGCCTTGTTTTCTGGTTCATCATTACCCAGGTGCTGTGTACATTGTTATTTATTCATTAACATAACACAATGTGTCAAAACCTAGTGAGAGTCATACATAGAAGAAGTATAGCCAATGTGAAGGAATCTCAATCAACCTAGTTGCTCGTGCAAACACAACACCCGTAGCTTGGCTTCGGATCATCCAGTCGCGCCTCATCCCATTCTTGCCAGATGCTGCCACCCATGTGTCGATTTCTACTACTTCTCCCCTGTCATCATACACACACACATATATATATATAGGAGAAGAACAATCAAGGAATTGAAAACCGTAACAAATGACAGGATTTTGAAAGGAAAAAAGAAGATGTGTACCAGATAGGGTAGTGGTCCACTTGAACCTCCATTCTGGAGACAACCCATATAAGATTATTTCTCATCATTCCATGGGTTGCTCCAAAACCATCACTAAGTAAACCAGACATCCACACATGATTCAGTGCTGTTTCCTGCAGACCAAACATACGCATGGCAAACAACATTTAAACTTAGTTAGATAGATAGAAAAGTGCACGCACTCTACTAAGGCGAGGAAACACAACAAGCCTGTAGAAAACTTTATAATGTAAATTGCTGCTCAAAGTCTGCCTCTTTTACTAGAGGTGTTAAAACAAGTTTTCCTGCACTTAGATTGGACTGTTTGTACCGATCTCTGGCTATCTCCGTCTGATTCTAGTTTTAGCTGTTTCGTCTTCTGCTAAATATTTATTCCAACTTTGGAAACTTCAAAATGCAAGGACAAAAAAGAACACACTTTCCTATATATAGAGTACAACTGCAATGTTCCTTTTTTTATATTAGAATTTAGAGGACCATTATTTTAAAACTTCTGTATTCAATATGATCACATTGTTATCTTCTTTTCAACTATCTGAATCTCCATGATGATCTTCATACTTTCTTATACACCTAGAAAGAGAGACGAGGCACGATACGACTTTGGAGTGGTCTGCCACCACAAGGGAGAACTTTTCTAATATAAAATTTGTAAATGAAAAGGACGTCAAACTGAAGTTAAAATAATTACCTGCAAAAGATTAAGAATGCTTTCGATGGTTGTGGTTTTATCAGGACCAACTTCATAGGATCTAATAACTACTGTTTGTCTGTAGCCGACACCTCCTTCAATGATGAGTCCTTGTCTGTGTGAATCTACAAATTGCTTCTTTGTTGGGATATTCTGCCTCAGCTGCTCCTCAGGGATGATGCATTCATTCTCCGTGACAGGAGCAACCGATGTAATTGTGGCTGAAACCCCAGAGGAGACATTAATCATGGTTCTTGACCAACCTGCAAAAGAACAAGTGGTGTTCATCTTGATATCCTTCGGCTTGTTTGTGCAGTAGACTTCTCTGTTCGCGGAGCACCTCACTGGGTGTGGAGATGGGCAGGAGAAAGATGCCATTCCTAATTTTTATAACTGTATATATTAATAAAGTTATTATGATGGAGGGATTGAAACAGAGAAAGATGGGTAGGGTTGTTTTTATAGCTGCCATGGGACGATAACATCCATGGAAGGCTTTTGGTTGGGAGGAACAAAACATATAGACAACATACTTTGTTCTAGAACCGGATATTTCAATGGGGGAGAATGGGAAAAGGTAAGCAAAATTCTATGTTTTGGTTGGGTTGCTTAGCCTTTCCTCCTTAGGACAAATCGATCCCACGAGGATGAAAAATGTAGACTTCTTATTTACCCAACCCTACGACTTACTACTTGGTTAATATTATGGATCGAGTAAAGACATCAAATTGGTTGATATTGTTTCTATCAGAATATGAAGAATGCAAGAAGACGATAGAAACTGCTAGGGTTTCTTTAAAGGATCATTTGGGTTCTGTGCTCTTAGGCACCCCATCACCGTAATATATATTAATACGGATAATGAATATTTACAATAAAGTCCTCAAACAATAACATAACAAAATAACAGATAGAACCCTGAACTATGATAAAAACATAATAACACTTTCTATTTCAGATCTGATCAAGTAGACCCTGAAGAGTTGATTGATTGATCTTCAACACTCCCCCTCAATCTATCAACTCCATATATGTCTTTAAGACCGAGCTTCTTTAGCAAATATCCATGTTGATTTCCACCCAACGCTTTTGTAAAAAGATCAGCAACCTGTTCTCCAGTGCGAACATGATGGGTCTTAATAATACCTGCACTTATTTTTTCTCTTACAAAGTGACAGTCTATTTCTATATGTTTAGTTCTTTCATGAAAAATAGGGTTAGAAGAAATCTGAATTGCAGCCTTATTATCACAAAATAGCAAAACAGGATCAGAATGAATAATGCCAAGCTCAGATATTAACCCTTTTAACCAAACAATTTCAGCTACAGTAACACCCATACTCCTATATTCAGCCTCGGCTGAAGATCTAGATATAGTATTCTGCTTCTTTACCTTCCATGATATCAAGGAATCTCCTAGTTTTATACAGTAACCAGAAACAGACCTTCTTGTTTCTGGACATGCAGCCCAATCAGAGTCACAGAAAGCACTGAGATTAAGAGAACTAGAAGCAGATAAGAATAAGCCAAGACCAGGTTGAGATTTAATATAGCGAACAATCCTGAAGGCAGCATCTAGATGAGATTGTTTAGGAGCATGCATATACTGACTTAATTTCTGAACAGCAAAGCAAATATCAGGTCTGGTAACAGACAGATATAGTAACTTACCTATAACCTTCCTATAAAATGTTGCATCAGATAGTGTAGTATCAGTAGAAATGTCATTTTTTGACTCATCATATGCAACGGAGGTTAGAGACAAGTTTAATTCCATAGGGGTTTTACTAGGTTTAGAACCTAGCAAGCCAACCTCTGAAATTAACTCAAGCGCATACTTATGTTGGTTTAGAACAATACCTTCTCGAGACCTAGCTATTTCCAAACCCAAGAAATACCTTAGATCTCCCAAGTCTTTCATTCTGAAGTGAATCTGAAGAACATCTTTGAGTTCACCAATCAAGGTACTACTGTTACCTGTAATCAGTAAATCATCCACATATACTAACATAACAACAATGTCAGCTCCTTTTTGTTTTGAAAACATAGAATAATCATGCTTGCTTTGCAGAAAACCATGAGAAACTAAAGCATTAGTCAGCTTGATATTCCATTGTCTAGGAGCTTGTTTTAAACCATACAAGGATTTTTGTAATCTGCACACTTTATTCTCCCCCTGATTACAAAAACCTTGAGGAATAGACATATAAATTTCTTCTTTTAAATCTCCCTGAAGGAAGGCATTATATACATCCATCTGAAATATAGTCCAGTTTCTTATAGAAGCAATGGCTAAAATAGTTCTTACCGTAACCATCTTAGCAACAGGAGAGAAGGTGTCAGCAAAATCGACTCCTTCTTGTTGACTATACCCTTTAGCAACCAATCGTGCCTTGTACCGTTCCACAGAACCATCCGACCTGTATTTAACCTTGTACACCCACTTACAACCAACAATATTTTTATTTTCAGGTAAGGGAACAATAGTCCAGGTCTTATTTTCCTCAAGGGCATTAATTTCATCTTTCATTGCTTCTATCCACTTGCTATCTTTTTCAGCCTCTTTAAAATTCACAGGTTCCACTATCTTTCCAACATTTCCAACAAAACTTTTGTATCCATCTGATAGATTTTCATAGGAAACAAAATTGCTAATTGGATATAAAGTAGATACCTGTCTTACCGAATTTGAAGAGATGATATAGTCTTGATGCCACGAAGGAGCTCTACTTATCCTTGATGACCTTCTGAGATCAGTGTTTTGTGGGACATCATTTCTCATAGGGCTATCAGGTAGCGAAGCTTCAACTCCTGGAGACTCAGCTTCGGATGTGCTATCAGAACTTATTGGAACATATAAAGGGTCATCATCTAACACATCAGCAGGTCTACTACCAAACACAGGAGGCTCAATATTGTCTTTCAATTTAAAGGGAAATACATCCTCTTTAAATTGAACATCACGGCTAACAAAAAAGGTTTTTGTTTCAAGATTCAAGAGCTTGTACCCTTTTTGAGTAAGACAGTACCCCATAAACACAGAAGGAACAGATCGAGACTGAAACTTATCATGGCTATTAAGCACCTTAGAAAAACACAAACACCCAAACACTTTCAAGTGATCAATAATAGGAGATTTCCCATTTAATTTCTCATAAGGGGACATGTTATCCAGAACCACAGTGGGTAACAAATTTATCAGGTAACATGCAGTCAAAATACATTCACCCCAATATTGAGATGGAACACCACTTTCAAGTTTCAAAGCACGAGCAATATCTAACAAATGGCGATGCTTTCTTTCAACAATTCCATTTTGCTGAGGGGTATACGGACAACTAGTTTCATGCACAATCCCATTTTCTTTAAACAGATCCGAGCAATTTTCATTCAAAAATTCTCTACCATTATCAGATCTAATTCTTTTTACAGAAAGATCATACTGATTTTTTACTAAAACCAGAAAATGTTTGATAATCACAATCACATCAGATTTCAGAGATAACAAATAGGTCCAGGTGTTTCTAGAGTAATCATCCACAATGGTTAAAAAATATCTTTTGTTATCATATGTACACACACTATAAGGACCCCACACATCCATATGAATCAAATCAAATGGCCTAGAAGTAGAACTAATACTTCTAGGAAAGGCAAGTCTAGACTGCTTAGCCATAGGACAAATCATGCAATCAGAAAATTTTCTATTTGAGACATCATCAAGTTTCAGTAAAGGAACTTTACACAACACTTGCAAAGGTACATGACCAAATCGTTTGTGCCACAACAGAGGAACAGAAAAATTACAGCTATTTACAGAAGAATCAAAGAAAAACAATCCAGCTGCTGCCTTACCAGTCCCCAGAACCACTCCACTGGAGAGGTCCTGCATAACCACATGATCCGGGTAAAAAGTGACAGAGCAGGATAGATCCTTTATTAGTTTACTCACAGATATCAGATTGTATTTAAACTCAGGCACAAATAACACATCAGAAAGTTTCTGATTTTTTCCAATCACAAAGTCACCAACAGCATCAGCATTCGACAAATTTCCATTAGGCAAATGAATTTTTGTCATAGAACGTTTAACATTCGATAGCCAGTCTATCCTAGAACTCATATGATTGCTAGCACCAGTATCAATAATCCAAGAATTATTAAAGGAAGAGATGCTTTTTATACCTGCTGCTGCTGTGTTTGCCTTTGCCTCAGTTTTAGAATCCTTTGAGAGCATTTCCACAATGTGCTCCAGGTTCTCTTTGGTTAACATCATAAGCCTATTTTGCTCATCCGGAGTTGAGCAATTTGACGGGACATAAGAAGGCGTAGATGAACCTGAAGACATGGGGGTCTTAATAGCAGAGTTAGCTTGATCAGGTTTATTTTTAAATTTCCAACCAGGAGGATATCCTTTCCTTTTAAAGCATCGATCATAATCATGACCTTTACCCTTACAGTAGGTGCAGATCAAGTTCCAGTTTCTTCTGTTTGGCGGCTTACTTGAATCTGAACTAGAGAAAGCAGCCAAGCCATCTACAGATGAAACTGAGGAACTAGAAGTGATACCTCTCTGATTTTCCTCTTGGATTAACACAGCATATGCCTGATTTATAGACGGAAGGGGTTCCCGCATAACAAGATTTGCTCTAACAGTGGAATATGACTCATTTAATCCATTCAAAAACTGAAACAGTTTCAAGTTATCAGCATGCTCAAGGTGTTTCTTAAAAAGCTCACAGCCGCAGCAAGGAAGGCAAGTAATCGCAGCAAATTCTTCCCACATCATGCGAAGTCTAGTAAAGTAAACAGATATAGTGTCTACACCTTGTTGAACCAGACAGATTTCCCTATGTAATTGAAAGATCCTAGAGCCATTCACCTTATTCAATCTTTCTCTAAGATCAGCCCACACAAGAAAGGCACTGGTGGAATAGAGGACAGTACTCATAATATCCTTGGAAACAGAACTCATAATCCAAGACAGAACAACCGCATTGCAACGTTCCCACAGATGATGCATAGAGGGATCAAAAGAATCCTTAGTCAAGGATCCATCTATAAAACCCTGTTTGTTCTTGACAACAAGGGAGATATACATGGCCCGACTCCAAAAACCATAGTTTTCCGGACCAACAAGTTGAAACGAGATCAAGGAAGCACCAGTGGTGTCCGAAGCATGAAGAAATAAAGGGTGATTCATATCTACAGTTACCGTGGTTGCGGGATTTGCTTCTTGGGCAGGATCCCTTACCTCCTCTTCTTTAGGGTTTGGGCACTCCATCGGAAGAATCGGCAAGACTCAATCGCAGTCGCAAGAAGCAGAGCAACAGACGGAAGAACAAGAAACAGGAATCGGAAGGGACGCAGTCAAAGCATCAGAAGCTCTGATACCATATCAGAATATGAAGAATGCAAGAAGACGATAGAAACTGCTAGGGTTTCTTTAAAGGATCATTTGGGTTCTGTGCTCTTAGGCACCCCATCACCGTAATATATATTAATACGGATAATGAATATTTACAATAAAGTCCTCAAACAATAACATAACAAAATAACAGATAGAACCCTGAACTATGATAAAAACATAATAACACTTTCTATTTCAGATCTGATCAAGTAGACCCTGAAGAGTTGATTGATTGATCTTCAACAGTTTCTACTATTTTTGAGCAACATGCCAAATTATAGCGTAACCCTTGAATGTATGTTACTTTCAGGAGAAAACTATTCCTACAATACAAATAAGTTCCAAGGTCTTGGGATTAGTGACGGAGAAAACTGAATTTGGCATTAGTTTTCATTGGCTTAGCTAGCACTCAAAATCACTCTGGGCGTACGTCATCAACATATGACAAGTATCCTAATTTGATACTGAGGAAAATGATTTTTTTTTGAAACGGTTGCGTTCCGAATGGGCGGACGTGTATTTTTTTTAAGAAAGTTTGAACTCGAAATTTGAAATTTATGTTTGGATAATTTAAACCGAGACTGAGTTTATCTTAAAAAAACTCGCTCGAGACAGTATTGATTGACTCATGCCGGTCTCAGTTCTGAACCAACTTTTACTCTAAAAAAAATAAAATTTATCCAAAATTTTTAAATACAAAACACAATGCAAACATTATACATGTCAAGAATTGGACACCATACTTCGTGAAATCATCTGAGGCTTCCATTCATCTGACCTCATCCTCCACAATGAGTATATATACTCAGAAATGCAATTCAAACACATTACAAATTGACTTAACTACTTTAGCCAACTGCAACTAATACGAAAAGACTAACATATCAAATTCACAAACTATAAGGATCTAATTACAAATACTAACAACAACACAAAACAAAAGGCCATAAACTTCCCGTGCACAGGTTCGAATCTCCTTATCAATAACCAAGTATTTCATATACTTCATAAATCTAATGGCTAGTTCCTCATTCAGAACACCAACCTGCAATCTAAATTAGTTGATCATCTTCAATTTTCACACTCCCCCTCAATCTTGCAGCTTAATTTTTTTCCAGACCAAGCTTGCTAGTCAAGAACTCATGTCGCACCTTGCTCAGTGATTTGGTGAAGATGTCAGCCAATTGCTCCTTCGATTTCCCGAACTTCGTTTTGATTATCTTCTACTAGAGTTTTTCCTGAATGAAGTTGCAGTCTATATCTATGTGTTTGGTTCTTTGATGGAACATCATATTTGAGGCTATTTCTATTGCTGCCTTGTTATCACAGTATAGAATTGAAGGTTTGTTTTGAATGATTCCCAATTCACCCAGCGCACCTCTAATCCAGATGATTTCTGAAACATTCGATCTCATACATCGATACTCGACCTCTACTGATGATCTTGAGATTGTTGGTTTCTTTTTTACTTTCCACGAAATCAAAGACCCACCAAATTTGACACTATATCCCGATATTGATCTTCTTGATTCTATGCAACCTGCCCAATCTGAATCACAATAGACTACAATACTATTATCGACATTAGAAGTCAATAAAACATCAAAACCAGCCCTTTGTTTCACATATCTTACTATTCTCAAACCTGCTTGGTAGTGTGACATCTTCAGCTTCTGTAAGAACTGACTAAGATAGTCAATGCCAGGTCTTGTAATAGTAAGATATAGCAACTTACCAACCAACCTTTTATAAATTTTCGGATCACATAACAAGTTGTCATCCTTATTTACATCAAAATGTTCATCATAATCTGCACTAGTCAATTTCAGATTCATTTCCATTGGGGTATTACAAGGTTTTGCAGCTAATAATCCTACTTCAGAGATCAATTCTAGGGCATACTTCCGTCGACACAAGTGAATACCTTCATTAGAACGAGTTATTTCTATTCCTACGAAATATCTAAGTTTTCCTAGATCTTTCATTTTGAAGGAAGTGCTCAAAACATCTTTCACCTGTTCAATCAACATTCTATCATTTCCTGTAATTATTAGATCATCTTCGTACACTAATAAAACCACTGTTATGTTACCAATAGATTTAGTGAACAACGAATAATCAAACCTAGACTGGGAGTATCCATGTGACAACAACGAATCAGTAAGCTTCGTGTTCCATTGACGACTTGCTTGCTTCAAGTCGTACAAGGATTTGTGTAATCTATACACAAGATTCTCCCCCTCATTGCAAAATCCATGTGGCAAGTCCATGTACACTTCTTCATTCAAGTTCTCATGCAAGAAAGCATTGTGGACATCCATTTGGAATAAAGACCATTACTGTTTTGCAGCAAGGGCAATACCAATTCGAACTGTGACCATTTTAACTACATGGCTAAATGTTTCGGTGTAATCAATTCCCTCTTATTGATTATATCCTTTGGCCAACAATCGAGTCTTAAACCTTTCGATTAAACTATCTGATTTATATTTGATTTTAAACACCCACTTACATCCAATTGTGTGTTTATTTTTAGGTAAGGGTACAAGGCTCCATGTTTTATTTTCTTCCAAGGCTTTGATTTCTTCTTGGATTGCATGTATCCATCTTTGATCTTTATGCTTGATCATAAGAATAAGGTTAAGTTATTTTTGACATGTTTGAAACGAAACATTGATACTTATCTGTCAGTACTGTATAATAAACGTAGTTCATAATTGAATAAGGTGTATGGGTTCCTTTCATTGCATAATCTCTGTGCCATATGGGTGGAACGATTCTTCTTGTGGATCTTCTACTGACTTGCTGATCATCATTATGAACTAAACTTATATCTTTAATGGTGTCCTGCTCATGAGACAAATCTCATGTTTCGGGTGCTGCAACATCATCTGATATGGGATCATCTATGCATGGTCTTTCATTATCAATAAAGATAGGTGATTCATCAATATCGTATCCCTTCAATGGAAAAACCTTTTCATAAAAGAACACGTCCCTTGAAATAAAAAAAAAATTCTCTTTTATATTATATAGATTATATCCTTTCTGGTTTATTGCATACCCCAGAAATATACTTGGAATACCTTTAGGTTCCATTTTGTCATTGTTAATGAGATCCTTGGCAAAACACAAACACCCGAAAACACGAAGGTCATTAAGGTTATAAGGATGTTCATGTAAAATTTCTAAAGGAGTTTTACCTTTCATTATGGGAGATGGAAGCAAATCTATTAAGTAAGCAGCAGTAGAAATGTAGTGACTCCATAAGCAATTTGGCAAATGTGCTTGAATTCTTAATGCTCTTGCAATTTCCAATAGATGTTTATTCTTTCTTTCGACTAATTCGTTTTACTAAGGTGTGTAAGGGCAACTGCTTTGATGTATGACTCCCTTTTCGTGAAAAATCCTTAATAAGATTGTTAAAGAATTCTCTGCCATTGTTTGATCGGAACTTCTTAATGTTGGTGTTAAATTGGTTTTCGATCATTTTAAAGAACATTTTGAGAACAACAATAACATCACTCTTATGTTGCATCAAACTTACCCATGTAGCTCTAGAAAAGTCATCAATCAAGGTAAGAAAGTACCTCTTGTCGTCTAGTGATGGAGTTTGGTAATACCCCCAGACATCTGCATGTATCAACTCAAAAAGACAAAAAGCTCTAGATGCATTGTTAGGAATGGGCAATCTATGCATCTTAGCCACAGGACATGTCTTACATGTTGTGATATCATCTATTTCAGAACCAAGTTTCAATCTATGTAAAATTCTCATTGCTCAATCAGAAGGGTCATCCAATCGTTTGTGCCATAATAGCCCAAACATACAATTTTCACGACTCAAACAAAGATTTTCATATGGTTCATTCATGCATATCACATGATCAAACAGATAGAGTCCACATAATTTTCTACCAGTCCCCAATATCTTCCTACTTAAGAGGTCTTGCAGAACCACAAATTTTTGGAAGAAAATCACAGAGCATGACAAATCCTTTGTTAGCTTAGAAACAAATAATAAGTTGAATTTAAAATCAGGTATGTGGAGAACATTATCTAAATAATTGTAATTTGTGAGTTTATATCTTCCACAGTTTGCAACAATAGATAAACTCCCATTTGGCAATTGAACCTTGGCATTATCAGTTTTTTCGCAAATTACATAACTAAGCTTTGTTAATGTCATATGATTTGTAGCTCATGTGATAAGAATCCAAGCATTTATATGATTCATATTAGATAGAAGAGTAATAATACCTACCATTTTTGCTTGTTCTTCTGATGTTCTTGGGATGAGTTGCAGTAATTGATTAACCTGTTCCTGTGTGAAGTTCGAGGATGATGACTGAAACTGTGACTCAGAATGTTCATTGTATGCTTCTTCTCTAGTCTTCACTGCATTATGTGCCTTGATTTGGTTGTTAGGATTTCTTCTTGGAACATAACAAGGTGGATATCCATGCTTTTTGAAGCAAATGCCTTCGTGATGTCCTTTCATATGGTAGAAAATGCAGGGTTGCGCATTTTTTTTTTCTGCCTTTTCTGTGAGGTTTTGGATTGATTCCAAGAAGAGTGGATTTATCTACTTGAGGAGAATTTTGAAGGTGTAGACTCTGATCCTCTATCCGTAGTAGGAAGGTTGTAAGTTGAGTTGCAAGAGTTGTATGAACTTACGGATCCAGTTGATCCCACTGATATCAAGCCAACTATCCCTCATTGGCTTTCTTCTTAGGTTAAGGGATTATATGCCTCATTTGGATTTGGCAAAGGCTTCCTCATGAGTAGATTACTTTTGACAGTAACATAAGTCTCATTTAGACCCATCATGAATTGAAATAGCTTGAGGTTGTTTGCACGACTGATATGTGCCTTGAAACGATCACATCCGTAGTTAGGCAGTCCACATACAACATCAATTTCGTCCCAAAGAAGCCTTAGTTTTCCATAATATGTGAAAATGGAGTCAAGATTCTATGTTGTGAAGCAAATTTCTCGGTGAAGCTGGTAGACTCGAGACCCATCCACTTTGCTGAATTTCTCTTTGAAGTCCTTCCACACTAGGTAAACACTTGCTGAATAAACCATGCTCCCTAATAATTCTACGGATACATAATTCATTATCCATCCAAACACAAATGCATTGCACCTATCCCAAATTTGATGTAAGTCCGGGTCAAGATTTTCTTTCACACAAGATCCATTGATGAAGTCGATCTTGTTCTTGCACAGTAATGAAACATACATTGCTCTGCTCCACACTGGATAGGTTTCTGGTCCCGTGAGTTGTATCGAAATGAGAGACAATCCTAGAATATCGGATGGATGCAGGTAAAGGGGATAATTAGGATCGATATTCCCCTTGAGTTCTTGGTTCACATCCACATCAGCGACAAGATTTATATTGTTGCAACAGGTATTACGACAAGAAATCTGTGATAAGGAAGAGTGGGCAAATGAAAAGAAATGGAGGATAGAATCAGACAGAGCGATTCAATTCCTGATTGGATTGTAAAAGGAGGAAATATGATTGAACCATAAGAATCGACTCAATCTTTAATGAAAGGTAAGAACAGATGAACAAAGAAGAAGAATTTCTTCAACAAACAGCTAGAACCCTTAATGGATTCCTAATGACTCTAATACCATGTCAAGAATTGGACACTAGTCTTTGTGAAATCATTTGAGGCTTCCAAACGCATTACAAATTGCAGTTCAAACGCATTACAAATTGACTTAACTACTTTAACCAACTGCAACTAATACAAAAAGACTAACATACCAAATTCATAAACTGTAAGGACCTAATTACAAATACTAACAACAACACAAAACAAAAGGCCATTAACTTCTGATGCACATGTTTGAATCTCCTTATCAGCAACCAAGTATTTCATATACTCGATAAATCCAACGACTAGTTCCTCATTCACAACACCAACCTGCAACTCCAAATCAGTTGATCTTCACCAACTTTCACAATATCAAATATCCAATACAAAACAAAATACAAATATTCAATATAAAAAAGTTTAAATTCCAAACACAACCCTAAACACACAATAAACTAATTAAAAAACACAATAAATTTTGATTCCAACCTATACTCGGGTCAGGTCGATTTATCTGGTCATTTGGTTAAAAAACATGACCCGAATCTGAGTTTGAGATTAAAAAACAAACTCGCATGTTTTGACTCGGTTTAAATTCGGGACGAGCTATTCAGGACGGTCTCAATTTTTTTTTTATTTTTTTTTCGAGTTTTTCAATCCATCAGTCATTTTTACTCACCCCTAATTTTTGGCTACCAAAAGAACACTTTGGTTAGCTGCATAATTAACTTTTTAGTTGGAAGGTCATTGGTGGCTTTAAAATGACCAAACTCATGATTTACGTCTCATTTCCTCTCCCCTATACCATGATATATATTTTCAAGTTTAGGAAGTTGGGTGTTTAGTTCGTGGAATAGAACATAAAGTAAAATATAAAATATGTATTTGATTGTATAAAATTTACAGAATATGAAATTAGAATTCCTGAAAATACCGGAATAATTATTCTTTATTTTTTGAACGGAATTACTATTTTGTAACTTCACGGAATAAGGAATATGACTAAAATGATGAAATTATCCTCAATCATTTTAATGAATTGCAAAAATACATAAACCTAAATATATTTCCATTATTAATGTAATTAATCTTATTTGTTTAATTTATTTTAAAGTTTCTAATATATTATATTTGTAAATTACATTATATTTTTAATTTAATTTATTTACATTTTCAATCTAATTTAATTTATTTTAAAATTTATGAATTATAATGTATTCTAAAGTTTTTAATAAAATATATTTTAATTCCTTTTTTTAGTAATATAATCTAATTTATTCTAAAGTATCTAATAATTATTTTTATTTTTTAATTAAAACTAAATAGTTTTTATAATTTAATTTACTTAGGTATTAGACATATTAAAGTAAAAAGTATATATGTGTCGTTTAACCTAATTCCATTCCATTTTCATGTCATTCCATTAATCAAATGTTGAATCCCGTATTTCTATTCCATTTTAAACTATCAACCAAACAACTGCATATTCTCATTTTTAATTTCATATTTCTTATTTTTATTCCATCAGTCAAACATGCCTTAATTTTTCTTTTTTGTTTGTGGAAAGTGTAATTCCGACAACCAACCGTTACCTACAAGTGATAAAAAAAGATAGGTTGAATCGAATTCCTGATAAAACCGGTCTGAGACCGACTTTACTAGGAGCGAGACCGAGTGGGCGATTTATTTTTCATTCAAGGTCAGTCTCAGTCTCGGGCTTTTTCCCCCAAAGCCTAACTAGGACCGGACTTGACCGACTTTTATCAAACCCTAGAAGTTTTACTTTAGTGGTCGAAAGTGTGACGCTCCTCCACTCTCATCTCTCTTAGTCTCTTCCTTCCTCCTGAAAAGTGAACTCTCAGACTCCTTCCTGAAGTCTCTTCCTTCTCTCGTCTCCACTCATTCCTGTCTCCAATCTCTTCCAAGCGGAAAGCGTAACATTCTGTCCATCTCAGACTCCCAGGTAATTCCTCCTCCATGTCGCGATTCCATTTAGTAACACGATTATTTCATTTGCCGCATGCCCGTCCGCGATTCCATGGCCGAAAGCTGTTCTTGAAATGGAACACGATTGTTATGTTATGTTCTTCCATGGAGTTCTTGAAATGGAACACATTGGAGTTATGTTCTTCCATGGTCGCCTGTCCATCCGCGATTGTTTTGTTCTTCCATGGTCAGATTCGTTTTCTTTTGGAGCAAAAATTTCGGTCCAAGACCGAGACCGACCTGAGTCAAGCAAGACCGACTCAGATGTTTTTTTTTTGTCGAAGTCGGTCTCGACCCTCAAGAAGTCAAGACCAAAATTTCGATCTCAGTCTTGCCTCCAAGACTGGCCCGCCCATGATCAGCCCTAGTGTTACCTACTGTGAATCAAACATATGCACTTCTAACCGAGAAAGAGAAACAGAGAGGAATATTTGGAAATAATTTGGTTAATATTGTTGATGGAACTAAAACGCTTTTGTTTGGAAACCAAAGGCCACCAAAGAAAAGTTATAACTTATTATGTGATATTTGCAAAAATAAAGGTCATGATTTTAACAACTACTTCAACAGAAAGGTACATACGCATGAATGAAAATTTAGATATGACTTAGAGTCAAAAAAAGCCGCCTCAAGCCAATAATGTTGTTGAATATAAATGTGATAGGAATAAGAGCTATCTGGTATTGGAAATTTCATAATTTTAAAAAACATTTTCTTGAATAATGTTATTTCTTCGTCTAGTTTCAGATATAATATGTTGTCCATAACTAAATTGACTAAGAATCTATCATGTTTCGTTTTGCTTTACTCCAAACTCGTAATCATGCAGGATCTTTACAGTGGAGCAATGTTGAAGATTGGTAGAGAAGCTAGAGTGCTATATGTTTCCAATCCAGATTATAAGTCTTCCATAATCCTTAGAGATACCATTTGGCCATATCCTCACCCTATCGTATGTAATAAACGTTTGTGACATCCCTTTGTTCAAGTTTTATGACAAATTGGATATTTTGTTCAATCTATTTTCAAGATAAAGATGTTAGTGAGTGCTCTGTGTGTCCAATAATGGTAAAATTGTTAGGCAGTTTAGTGTAATTGGATTCACTAGGTGACCAATATGATCATAATATTTCATAAAACAAATCAGGAGGGTGCGGAGTGCACACTTGTTTAAGTTTAATATGACTCCCGGTATCAGAACCTCATCGGTTGTTAGAGGTGAAACCCCTAAGCAATGTGGGTTCCAGAAATCCTCTCTATTTTATGCAAAGATTGAAACTATTTTATCTGAAGACGACGAACGGATAATTTGCAAACGATATGACAAGCAAGTTTGCAAAACTGGACAAGTTTCAAGGTAATGATTTTTAAAGATGGCAGAAGAAGATGCACTTCCTTTTGACAGTTCTGAAAGTTGTGTACATTTTGAGTACCCATATGTCAGAAGTGTTCGAGAATAAAACAATAGAACATACTAAAAGGCGCTGCAAATGGGAGAACAATGACTACATCTGTTGCGGTCACATCTTGAACGGTATGTCTGATTCCCTTTTTGACATATACTAAAACGTTGTGTCTGCAAAAGAATTGTGGGATTCCCTTGAATCCAAGTACATGGCAGAAGAGGCTTAAGCAAGAAATTTCTAGTTAGTAATTTTAATAATTACAATATGGTTGATTCTAGACCAGTCATGGAACAGTATAATGAACTGTTAAGGAATATGGGACAGTTTGCTCAACATAACACGAAGTTGGATGAATCCATCTCGGTTTCTAGTGTTATAGACAAATTGCCACCAACATGGAAAAACTTCAAACATACCCTGAAACATAATAAGGAAGAGATGTCTCTGATTCAACTTGGAAGTCACTTCAGGATTGACGAGTATTTAAGGGCTCAAGAAATTGACAATAACCCTAATGGTAAGAACCAAGTTAATAACTCTTATGTGAACATGATTGACGAGGGTGGTTTTTCTAAGAATTCAAACAAAGATAAGGGTAACAAACATAAGTTTAAAGGAGATGACAACAAGTCTTCCAACAAGAAGTCGAAGTTGGCATGTTGGAAGTGTGGTAAACCTGGTCATTTAAAGAGGGATTGTCGGGTTGGTAAAAGCAAGAATAATGCTGGTCCAAGAGGATCTAAGGATCCAGAAAAGCAACAAGGTCATATTTTAATACAAAATTATCATTCGGGTCAGAATTATGTATCATTAATATCTTAGGCATTTTATGTTTAGGATGATAATGTTGTGTGGTGGATTGATTCAGGTGCAACAAGTCATGTGTGTAAAGATATTTGTTGGTTCAAATACTTTCAACCAATTGAAGATAGATCTATCTTAAATATGGGAAATGTTGTGACTGAACCAATCAAAGTACTAGGAAATGTAAAGCTTGTTTTTACTTCTGGAAAATGTGTATCTTTAAACAATGTGTTGTATGTTCCCGAGATTCGAAAGAATCTCTTGTCTGGTGTTGTAATGAATAATTGTGGTTACAAACATGTGTATGAAAGTGACAAGTATATCTTGTCAAAACATGGTACTTTTGTAGGCTTTGGTTATTTATGTAATGGTATGTTTATGTTGAATGTTAATGTTTCGTTTGATAATGAATTTGCTTGTGTGACTTCTACTAGTTAGCAATAATTTGAATAAATCAGAATTATGGCATGCTAGACTAGAACATGTACATTATAAAAGAATAAAAGATATGTCTAAAATGAGTCTCATACCTGCTGTTGATATAAACACTGAGAAATGTAAAACTTGCATGTTAACTAAGATAACTAAAAAACTTTTCAAGGATATTAACAGAGTATCCAAAGTATTGGAACTAATACATAGCGATTTATGTGATTTTCATGCTACACCTTCATTAAGAAATACAAAGTATGTCATTACTTTTATTGATGATTCATCTAGATATTGCTATGTTTATTTGTTGCACGCTAAGGATGAAGCTCTTGATAAATTTAAAATTTATAAAGAATAAGTTGAGCTACATCAAAATAATTTGATAAAAAATCTACGTACTAATAGAGGAGGTGAGTATTATGATCTAGTATATTTTCAATCTACTGGTATATACATCAAACCACAACTCCTTATACACCACAACAAAATGGTGTAGCAGAAATGAAGAATATGACTTTGAAAGAGATGGTTAATTCCATGTTATCGTATTCGAGTTTGAGTGACAGTTTTTGGGGGTGAGACTATGTTAAAAACCTGTTATTTATTGAATAGAATTCCTAATAAAAGGAATAAGATTACCCCATATGAACTTTGGTATAAAAAGCCACCAAAATTGAGTTTTTTAGAGTTTGGGGATGTAGAGCAGCTGTAAGGCTCACTGAACTCAAAAGGAGAAACTTGGGTGAAAGAGGTATAAATTGTATCTTCATTGGTTATGCTAAGCCTTCCTATGCATATATGTTTTATGTATTAGAATCTAATGACTATGTGTCTGTGAACACGGTTATAGAGTCAAGAGATGCTGACTTTGATGAAGACAGATTTACATCTATACCTAGACCAAGAGACATGATTCAGAATTCTTTCAGTAGGAACTCAGCTCAAGTTGAAGGTGTATTTGGTGGTACTATTTCTGTACCTGGATCGTCTGAATCAAGGAGAAGCGCTAGAGTTAGAAAAGCCAAATCTTTTGGATCTGACTTTCAATTTTATTTGGTTGAATGGTCAAGATATGGGAGTGGGTTTCAGTATCAATATTGTTTTATTATTGAAGAGGATCCAAGAACAGTTAGTGAAGCTATGACATCAAGGGATGTTGCATCTGGAAAGAAGCTATCCAGGATGAGATGGATTCTATCATGAATAATAATACATGGAAATTGAATGATCTACCTCCTGGTTGTAAAGCATTGGGAAACATGTGGATCTTCAAAAGAAAAATAAAAGCGGATGGTACCATAGAGAGGTATAAAGCCAGATTGGTTATCCAAGACTTTAGGCAAAAGAAAGGGATTGATTATTTTGATACTTATGCTCATGTTGCTAGGACTTCCACTATTAGGTTGTTGATAACACTTTTAGCTATACATAACCTTGTATTTCATCAAATGGATGTGAAAAATGCATTCTTGAATGATGATTTGGATGAGGAGATTTATATGAAACAACCGGAAGAGTTTGTTATGCTTGGTTATGAAACAAGTCAGGAGGGTGCAGAGTACACGCTTGTTTGAGTTTATTATGATTTCCGGTATCAGAACCTCATTGGTTGTTAGGGGCGAAGCCGCTAAGCAATGGGGGTTCCAAGGGGGCGAAGCCCCTAAGCAATGACGGGGTCCAAGAGGCAGCCTTTTGGATAAAATTGCTATTCTAAAAAATCATTTTAAAATTGAATTTTGGAATTAATCACTTATTTTTTTACCCCTAAAAATCTCGATTTTGGACATGTCTTTGGCGCCAAATTTGATCCGAAAAATGGCAAGAGTTTTTGGCGCCAAGTTTGATCTGAAAAGGGGCAAGAATCTTTGGCGCCAGGTTTCGTTCAAAATGGGCGAGAGACATTATTTATTGGTCATTTTTCTGGTTCGATCATTTATACAATACAAATATTCATACTCAGTTCTTGTTCAAATTCTGATTTTATCCGATTAAAATCTTGGGTGAACCACCAAATAGTTTCAATCTGAAAGTGTCGTCACAACTTTATATTAATCCAGAAATTCTCTCAATTTTATACAGAAATTGCATAGATTGCCCTTTCCAAATAATAGTTTTAAGTTTGTTAAATCTTTTGAACTCGACTATATATCCATGTTTGGGTACTTAAAACAAATCCACTCATGATAATAATAAAATGTATTTTTGACCATTGTTGATAGTTTTACTCGTACTACGTAAATATATATCTTGAGCTTGCAATTAGTTTTGATTATAGTGATCAAACACTTATCTCAATCTTATTGAGAATCAATTAAGAAATTAATTAAAATGATTAGGATTGATAATGGAGGTAAAAAAATAATTATTTAAAAAAGTAGCCATACACGTTTATCGGAACTCGCACGTCAGGGCAACATTTTAGCTATGTAAGTTGTTTTTTTTCGAAGAGATGATCTTTAATTATAAATTAAATTACGTGTCTATTAAAAAAAATTAAAGTGAGTAGGCATTTGAATTGCGATTCAAACGACACAAAAATATTGAATTTCAACTTACGGATTGACCATACATTTTATACTAAATTAAGATACGAAAATTGACTTAAAAAATCTAACTCTCAGACCTTGTAAGTCCAAACACAATGACGTTATAGTCATTTATGGCGAGATTCAATTATCTACCCACATTAATTTTTTTTGAATTTTTTTATTAAGTATATAATTAATTTTTTAATGTGACATCGTTTGTCTTGGAATGAAAAATGGTTTAGGGTAAATATGTTATTTGTATACTTACTCTAAAAGTTGTGTTTGTGATAAAGTTGCGCATTATTTTTTTAAACAAGTCTTGTTTATTAGTTTTTGCAACTCAACTAATTGTTCAATTTTGAGAGTTTGTCAAATACTACATTGATGAAAATCTAATATATAAATTCCATAGTTCTTACTATGAGACTTGATATTTCTTTTAAAATATTGCATATGTACATATAACTGACTAACTTAACATAACATGATAATACGATTTGAACATACACGAAAAAAATTGTATTATGTTTATAAGTATGACACCGTAATAATATCGTGTTTTTTTTTATGTTTGGTAAGTTTAATGTGATAAAATTATTGACACCCATAATAACATACACTATTTTCCACCCTTAATCACACCAAGAAAGTCTCAAGCAAGAGCTTGTCAACCAAGAGCATCCCAAGTCCCAACCATTGTGATCCCATGTATGGATTTTTATGGAATGTCTGTCCTAATGTTGGAGGTAGTGAGACCACAAGCAATGTAAGGAGAAAACTTCAACCCCAGGGCTTGAAAATTTGTTGAACTAATTAGCCCACAACATTCTTGAAACATTATGGAATCCATTCAAAGCGACCCCAAACTTTTCTAAATTGATTTGTAATACTTAACTAACTCATAGATTTGCAAATTTTCTTGACTAAGTTGTAACCATGACTGAACCCAAAAACAACCTTGAAACATTAGGAACTCAGCTGATTTATAACACTTGCCAAGGTTTTGAATTGTTTAGAATTTTTGAATTGAATTGTAACTCTTATTAATTTCCAGTTGAATCGAAGAACAAACTTGAAACACAAGAGCTGCCCTCAAAAGTACGAGAGAGATGAATCTATCCTGCTGTTCAATTTTCGTTCGGCCTCTGAGAATATGGTAGACTTCTGACTAGGTGAGAATCCTGTTGACATTTTCCTCTTTGCAGACTGCAAGAGCCCATCTCAGTAGATGTATGTTGGGAAACCCGAACTCCCAGAGTATGCTTCTCCTTGCACTAAGAATGTGTAGTATTGTGATGGAACTGAGGACAGGTCAAACCGACCCGAAGTACGAGTAGGAGCGACGCCATGAAGACCCTTCCAGGGATGGCGCTTGGACGGTTGTGTAAGATGCCTTAGGCCTGCCCGCCTTTGGCTGATCGCCCAACACCTCCCACCTCAAACACCGTACAAGGAACAAGAGGGCATAATGTACAGAGGATTCAGTGCAACAAACTAGAGCATTTATGTATGTATTGGCTATGAAGTAGAGTTAAAAGTGTTGAACAAATCCCTATCCTACCCTAGTGACTGCTTTCCTTGTGGGCGTATCCTACTATCTACACTTGACCCCCATTCATTCAACACTTGCACATCCTCAAAAAACAAGTCATGGGAAAACCCACACACCCTCAACATACTATTATTTACTGAGTTCACACTCTTAAGAACCCAATAATACTCTTATGAGTTTCATATGTTAATTAATAGTATCATTTGTATCTCCCATTCTCGAGTGAGTCTCAATGGGGATGATTTTTCTTGCTTTTCTTGAGCAGCATTGACATCTGGTTGATATACTCAGGACCTTGCTGCTGGTTCCCGGAGACGAGCCACTGCAAGGCCTCAGCGGCTGCATCTTTCTCTGCAGTCTTCTTGTTGTTGCAGGGCTGACCCGTTATCTGCATTCCATTGAACTCAACTGTGGATTGGAACTGGTTGTTCTGCAACTGCTCTGTCTTGTACAACGGGAACCCATACCCTGCTCTCGTCATAAGTGTCTGTAGCTGGTTCTTTGAGTTTTCATGGCACTTGGACACACCACCACCACTCTCTGTACTTGAAACCAACAAGCTCGTGCCTTGTTGGGTGCTTGCTGTTGCCTCACACTTTTGACGTCCAAACACAAACCTACCAAACCCTCGGTCCTCTGTAAGCAATAATCGCACTGCAGAAAGAAGCTCGCCCGAGCTGTGGCTTATTATGTCCATTTGAGGATATAGCAGCTGAAACCACATCAAAATTAGTTTGTTTGCGAGTTGTGTAGTCTAAAAATAGAATTTGGAGTCCACTCACTTTATGCTGGATGATTTCATCAATTTCCCTCTTCATGGTCTGATATATTTCCACAACCGAAGGATGCATGAAGAATTCTAGGAATCCTCCTAACATCTTTACGTGACCTTCCTGTTTATTTCAAACAAAAAAGAGCCAAATCATCACTGGGCCAAACAGATCTTCTACAAACAAGATATGAACATGGTTTACCATATCTCCTTTTAAAATGCTTCCACCAAATAGAAGCAGCATCGAGTCAGACACAGCCGTTGAATCCCGGAGGAAGACAGATTTCACCTTTACCTTCTCCTTAAACACTAGCCATGGATAAGGGATGCTAGGTTCACGAGCATTCACGGAATTCTACCCCAAACCAGAAAAGAAAAATGATGATCAGACTCCTTTAACTAGGACACCAACTAGAAGAAAACCAACTAGAGAAGAGTCCATCGCATGCAGAAACCCAAGTAAATGCATTCACGCACCGAATACAGAAGAACCTGGCCATCTTCCATCGTCTTCAATGAAAATGATCTCTCATTATTCTGTAAGAAAAGTCCACACGTTATATATTTAAGGAAAGAACATAAAAAGCATAATCTTACTGCATGAAATGAAAAACATCTTAAGTTAGACTAAATGCTCCTCCCCCGTGATCAAATCATTTAGGCAACTGCTAATCTTTAATGAAGACTTAATCAGGCCCAAAACCATCATCCACCACATTAGTTTGATATTCTGGGGCTTTTGTCTTTTTAGCCAAAGAAATCTTTCGTTCTTCTATGATCCTCTCAATCTTTGAGAAACACCATAAATAAATGAAAAGAATGATTGAAATATGTGAAAAAGAAGAGCACAGGGGTCAAAGACTCACCACAACTGAGCAAACTCCAGGATACAGGCCATAACAAATAACTGCTCGGATTAGATGCTCATCGTAGCTCCACACATTGCTGGTGGAAGTATTTCCACCCACCAAACCAGCATCTCTAAGCAAAGACAGGTAATCCTTTCGCAGTGCATCAATAGCTTTCATTGATTGTACGGAGAGGAAATTCTTCCAGCAGTACTCATATCCTCCAAGCTTGATTTCAGAAACCTTCCAGCCTTCGTAGGCTCTAACAAGAGCAAAGTGGTCACTATAATGACGTGAAAATTGTGATTTTGCAGCTTCTGCCAACTGCAAATTGTAAAAGAAGAATGAATCATCCACTCTAGTTGAAGATCTGTTATATAATAATAAATCAGAACTACTCAAGAAAATGCCATGAAGCTCTTTTTCTTGCCACATCATTTTTAGCGGTCACACTGTTTTTCCTACAAAACTTTTGAGTAATTCTAGTATTCTAATACAGCAATAACATCTATGTCCATTCCATAGACGACAGCAAACTAAACACACCACAATTCTGTGACTCTACTTCTATCCAATTAACCCTGATATGCAGATCACTTTGGCCTCCATACTCCATACATTGGTCACAGTAACTTCATGCTCCATAAACCCCGAGGATGAAAGAAATGGTAAACCAAACATGCAAAAACCACTTCATAGATGAACATGATATTTACTGTTTCTTGCTTGTGGAAAAAAGGGAAACAGTTACCATGGAAAATAAAGAGAAAAAGAAGACTATATTTCCAGATTTTTTTTTTTCCAAATGGAACATGTTTTTTTTTCTTCGGTGCCAAAAAAAAAAGCGAGAAAACTGTGATGAATGAAAAATGGAAAAATAGATCTGCTCTCCTTTCTTTCTTTTCCACTCTTAGAGGGAGCAGCACGGCAATTTTAGGTCAGACAAAGAAGAACTTATTAGTTGTTGATTAGGTTAACTGCCCGTGGCTTTAAGTTTTTACTCCTTTTGGTCGTATTTAAAAAGAAACCCATACAGACTCGTAAAAACATCACAGAGAAAAGACAACTGAATTATTCTATCAGGACTCCGACACACTAGTCAGATTCAAAAGAACCTCAGCATATACAGGGGCTTCACCACTAAATAGCTAAACCGTTTAGATTGTATGTGCCTGATTTATTTTTAAAACCTAGCGTTCATATTTCATGGTATTAGCCAATTCCGTTCCTATGAGGACTGACTATGTGAAACCATGGGATATGCAGTAACACTGTACTCCCCTGTTTCGACATGGGACATGTGCATGTGAAAAATGTATGTGTTAGAGTTTACTTTGCAGGGTGCAAGCAAATTTTCAGAGTCCCATATTGGTTAGCTTCCAGGTTAGCCACCACGCATCTGTGAAACTTATTTTTGCTGCATGATCTGAATATACTTTTAGAGAACAAAGACTTAGAATCTAACAAACCATTGTGTTGCTTCTAGACATCGATTACTCCTGCCTGCCATAATCTGAAAATCTTTCTACTTTTGAATGAATTGGTGCTCTACCACAATTTGATGACCACTTTCAAATGCAATATGAGATTTGTCATATAAAAAGTGAGAAATTACTTACATCCTTCTTATCAAAAGGTGTTAGAAACGGATCTCTAACACTAAGGCCAGCAACAACAGTTAATATTGGATCGAGACAGTTGAATATGGCACCTAATATGAGCATCTTCCCCAGTTTAGGCTCCACTGGAAGCATGGTCAAGTAACGTCCTGGCCATGACCATCAAACAGATTGAATCAACAGCATAAAGCGTTACAGAGAAGTAACAATGTAAGGAACTCAGTCTAGTATTTACCTAGGGCAGTCAAATTCTCATCCTCATCTAGAGCCCCGATAACTTTCAAGTACTCAATAGCATTTTGAACCTACAGATAAGATTATTAATACAATTATATATCACAAGTCACAAACATATATATATATATATATATATATATATATAAGGTTAATTAACTCTATGGTCACCTATTTGGTTCAAACTTGTACTATTTAGTCATTTATGTTTGATAATGTGATAAATGGTTACAATGACTTCTTTATAAAATGAAATGACAAAAATACCATTCTTTCTCTTCATGTTCTTCATCTTCAAGTTCTTCACTAAACCTTGAAATCGAACCCTAATTGAAACCTTGAAATCAAACCCAAAAACTAAATTTCTGAATTCGATTTCAAGGTTTCAATTAGGGTTCTGAATTTTAGAGTTCAATTTTAAGGTTTAGTGAAGAACTGGAAGATAAATAACATGAAGAAAAAATATTTGGTAAAACCGTCATTTTAGGGACTATTTAGTCACATTTGTCAAACATAAGTAACTAAATAATAACGGATTTAACCAAAAAGTCACATACTTAAACATAAGTGACCATTTAACTACGCTAAAAAACATAAATGACCAAAAGCTCACACTGGGCAAACTAAGTGAGACCATAGAGGTAGTTTATCCATATATATATAAGCAACTGAATTAACATAAAAAGTTGGAAAATGAAACATTACAGCAAGTAATTCTGGTGACTGCAGAGCCCTTGATAAAAACTCTGAGATACTGGCAAGTTTTAAACTCTTTATCTGCAAGCAAAGAGACTGCAGAGGCGTCCGTAAGATCTCCGGTAATTGATACTCTGCAAACGCTTCATACACACACCTCGGATAAAGACGAAAGCATTCTCCTGGTTGTACTCGACCAGCTCTTCCACGTCTCTACATATTAAATATGTAGCAAACACATATATTAAATATGTGGAAGCTTGAACTGCTTTTGACACTTCTAGAGTCGCCATCCAAAAGTTAAATGTATTTGCAAAGTCAAAGGCACACTCTCTCCCTCCTTAGAATTCAATACCTAATAGCTTTTAGTAAATCCTGTGTATCTTATCAGAATAAGGCCATACCTGTTGGGCTGAAACCTGAGATATCCAAGTAGGCAGCAAACAAGGAGTATTATTCAATGCATCATAGGAAGTTTCTTTTGCTTTTCCACAATCAACAACGAACACGACGTCATTTATGGTTATACTTGTTTCAGCAATATTTGTAGCTAAAACTATTTTCCTCACTCCATCGTCTGGCTTTTCAAATATTAACCTCTGCAAAAGAGAGATTGTGTTTTAAAAAGATGTTAACAAGAAAAATGAGTAAACTCACATCTTGAGTAGTCAAAAATGAGAAAATACGAAGAGTTTACAAATTTTGAACTAGTTAGACAGCATTTTAGTAACACTTAATTTTGCTCGACTGAAAACTGCAAACTGGAAAGAGAACTTAGAAGTCCTTCAAATGTTGACTGAGTGCTTCAGAAGTACATGAACTTTCAAGAAAATGAAACTCCATTGTGAACTCCACAACACAGATCATAAACAAAGAAAAAATAAAAGTGGGAAAAAATAATTTAATCAAACTAGAAAATGCAGTAGTCATTTTAGCATAAGGTAGCTTTTTATATTAAAAATGTGGGAGATCTCTTCAGAATTTGAAACAATATGCAGTCCAAAAGGTGACAAATTATTACTTAAGCAAAAAGTGAAAAAGGATGTGATCAGCATCTGAGATAGAGAAATACCTGCTCAGAACTGGCCATGGAACCATGGCATGCCAGCAACAAAACTCGACTTGGATCTCCTAGTATTGCATGTGCTTGTAGTTTTTCCTTTAGAGAACTAATGTCATCCCATCCAGTCATAAAGACTAGAACAGCACCTGGCTTCTCATTCTCACATATGCAGCAAAGAAGATGTTCAATGAGATTGAAACCAATACAATCAGGATTCCAACATGCCAGAGAACTCCTAGTTTGGGGATTGTACATCTCAAAATCTGTAGCTCCAAGTGCGTCCTAAAGCATTTCCACAGTAAAAGAATAAACACAGAATCATAATGCAACAAAAATATTAAAAAAATGATTAGTAAAATTTTCACCCAATAATTGTTCTTGGTTGAAAGCAGACTAAGCTACTATGCAAGATGTTTCAAAGAAAGTAGCACACATTCAGCAGCAAGACCACAGGGAGGTTATATACCTCAACTAGAGAAGCAATCTGGCTCTTCCTTTTCCTGGGAGCCTGTTTGCCTGTTTTCCACATTCTCTCTTGGCCATAATCATCTATTTGATTGTAAGGTGTCAATCTGTAAGCTGTAGTTTCCAGAATATCCTCCAGAAAATGTGTCTGAACTGGGTATGTGAAACCCTAAAAGTATAGTAGAATCACAAAATGAAAACAGCTCACAAAACCATAAAAAATTGTTTTCACACGATCCTCAGTATAAGTAATTAAAACTGAGTCACAACTGGGATTTTGATGTACGTGACAGTCAAAACGTTAAGATAGAAAAAAAAACGTAGTCTACCTATTATGCTCATCTTCTAGTTTGATCATACCACAGCTAAGCCTTTTAAAGAGTATCTGCTTTAGGTCATTATATCTGTGCAAGATATTGAATAGAAAATTCATTACCAAGTTTGATCCATTACCTCAATCCTTCAGTTGATTTAATTTTAGGATGCAATTTTGCAGACCGTTAATTCACTTCCATTCATTGCTTAACCACATAGAGTAGGGGTTTTGAACTACAAATATGAAAACTCAAAATAAGCACCTTAGTTCAATTTGACAAGTAATCCTAAACTGTACAAAATTAATACTAATGGAAACATTCAGGAGCTACATGGTGATCCACTATCTAGGATGAGTTGTTTCACAATCTTATTGAAATTTTCACTTTGGCTCAACCAAGAACTTAGATGTACCAACCAATTAAAGGGTCACGAGACTGGTGAAGATTTAATTCATAGCTGGGATAATATAACATTCAATAACATTAGGTCTTTCACTTCTCACTTCACATGTCCATGGGTTGTTGTCATGACCTTTGTAAAAATGCTATTGGGCATTGTTAGGGTAAGGTTAGAATGTAGGAGTGGATTTTACATAGACTGCACATAGGAGAAGTGTAGAGAAAAAGATGGTTATGTAAGTCAGATGAGTTACAATGCCTAACTGCTTAAACTTTCAGATATAAGTTCATCCTATTGTGAGTAGTTGGCTCATGCTTATTTTATATAGTCCTCTCACCCAACTCAGATAATTACCGAGTGTTAACACCAAGGACAACGTGCCCATATCCAACCCAATGTTAGGGGGTGGGACCCTTCCAACTTATACCCGTGCTTTTATTTTCTATTTCCCAATGTGGAGAACTATTTCTAGCACCCAACCGTATGCACAATGTCATTCTTACGATCAGACACCATGTTCCATCATGCTCCTCAACACTGTGACCCTTTGCATTCCCGCAGATGACCTTCATTGTTGGAACTAGCTCTACAGTGGTTTCAGTGTCCTTAATGTAGTTATAAGACTAGCCCTGATACCATATCAAAACAACAATGTCCCTACAAGGAAGGCATGCCCAGGTCCAATCCAAAAGCTCTAAGGAACCCCTCCCACCTGGAAATTTATATGTTATTTTCCCTTTTCCGATGTGGTACAACTCTTTCTAACACCAGCCCTTGCGTGTAATGTTACTGAACAAATGCTGAACTGCAGATAAAATGCATGACCTGTCCACTATGTTAACGGTAATATGCTGTAATGCTACCGTCATGTATTATGAGCCATTTTGGCAATTGATGGAGAATGTCACAAAACTTTAGAATACAATTATAAACAGGATGCATCACCAAATAGCTTAAGATTTAGTGATGAGTTTGCTGATCTTATTTGTAGACTCGGCATTGTTTAATAAGCCTCTTCATTATAGCTAAATCACATCGTTTATTAGATTGAACTGTGATCTCATCTCCAGCAATAAGATAATTGCTTAATGCATCCATCTAAGTTAGATGCATCACTTGGCCATGTCAAGGTATGCAAATTGTAGAGTTTCAAAATAATTAAACTCATCAACTTGCAGCCTTGCCCAAAACCAATATCCAGAGTCAGAGCCACTAAAACTAGCTTTGATATAGAGAATTCTATGCTGCCAGACAAGGGAATAGCCTCTTCATTATAGCTAAAATGCTAAATCACATCATTTTATAGATGGAAATGTGATCTCATCTAGAGCAATAAGATCACTGCTTAATGCATCCATTTAGATGCCCCAATTAACTTTGATGCATCACTTGGCCCTAAACAATTTCTAAAATCAGACACTATAACTAGCTTTGACGTGGAGGATTCTATGCTGACAGTCAAGGGAATAGCTTCAAGTTTCATAACTGGGATTAAATTACTAAGCTTCTTTCAATTTTTATTTGTCTTCAAGAAACCACTTGGAACCTCATGCAGATAAAAATTACCACATTCTTATTTCCAGAAGTGATTATAGTTATTTCCATATATGATGGTTTCCATGTGAAGCTCTTACCTTAATAATGCTGCAGCCGTGTGTATATATATATATATAGCTGCTACAGCTATATATATAAAAATCTGTATATTGAGAAAGCATGACGATTAGGGTTTAGCTTCCTGGTAATTCCCTATACTCTCTGATTAATTATAAGTTCCTCTCAGAGCTCAATTAACCACATAGAAGTAGATAAACAGAAACCTTCCCCTATTGCCTTGTAACCACTTGACAGATGATTTTAAAACTGTAACTTATAATGAGTTCTCACCGCCTTTTTTCATGGAAAACCAGCAAATTGGACTCCAATGTTTATGCCATGCTGCAGATTGCACTCCGTCCTTTAAAAATGTTGCAAGTGAACCCCGACGTATTCAAAATCGCATAGTGAAAGTCAACTTTTCCATTTAGTTCACTAAAGTAGCTAAACACTGAAAAGAGCTGAAACACATCCACTTGGTACAAAATAAATTTAGTTTCTTTTTTGCCAAAAGTTTAGTAAGTTGAATGTGAAAAATAGATGAACCCTGCAACCACGGCTCGAATCTTGATCCCCACCTCAGACCAAGTTGCAACCTAGTCTTGGTCCGGCACAGCACTGGTGTCACTGGGATCTAAACCAGGGACCACCCCTGCGCCTGGGTTCAAACACCGATTGGAGACTCAAACAGTTTTCTTTAAAGTTCTTTTTTTCTTTTCAAATTTACAAAAAATATTAATATATTCTACACTAAGTGGACTCTTTCAGTGTCAAATCAGGATCCATTAACCACATCAATGAAACCAACCGCAAAACTTTATTGAGGCTGCAGTATGCAACATGTTTGAAATCGTCAGAGTGCATTCACTACATTTTTAAAGGAAAGAGTACAATCTGCAGCATAGCATGGACAATGGGGTTTAATTTGCAAATTTTCCCTTAACTTCATCAAATTTTCCTGGGCCTCCAAAAACTAAAGTACAAAGTGTTATTATAATATAATCTCAACAAAAATCATAAAACTGAAAAATAAATGCAAAAAACTATGTTTGGGCTGAAATTCACATACTGGAATTTGAATAATTGGAGCTCCACTAAAGTAGGAAGAGAAAAGCTCTGCATCCAAGGTAGCACTCATCAAAATCAGCTTCATTTCCAACCGACGAGGAAGTAGATCCTTCAGAACGATAAGCAGAAAATCTGGCAACATAAGAAGCGTCATTAGAAGACAACATACTTGAAGTTGGAATATAGAGACTGAACATATGTAAGGAAAGCTATACCTTCATTCATTCCACGTTCATGTATCTCATCCACAATAACATGAGTTACACCTTTCAAGTTTCGATCAACCAGCAACCTCCTTAATAAAATCCCCGTTGTGCAAAACAAAAGGCGTGTATCTTTTCCCTTCACTCCCTCTAGCCGAACCTTATATCCAACCTTGACAAAAGGTTGCAGGAAATATAAATATCAGTTACCTGTACAATCACAGTAAGTGGAAAAATTAGCAATGCATCATTCATCAATATGTATTCGCACTCACAGATTCACCCAATTTCTCCCCTCTTTCGGAGGCAACTCTCTCAGATACAGATATAGCTGATATCCGCCGTGGTTGTGTACATAAGATATTACAACGAGCTCCGCGGCCAGAGTCTATCTCAGACTCCAAAACAAATTGAGGAATCTGTGTTGTCTTTCCACAACCAGTTTGACCTGAGATGATGATAACCTGTAAATCATGTAAGCTTCAATTACAACTTAATACTTCAGAGATTCATCTCTGCAGAAGAGAAAACAAAGAAATCTATGTAACCCTCATAGCATTCTCGTAGTCGTGAAATTATGCAATTCCTTATGCAAATATTTTGCTCACTCTCAACTATATGTAGCTGTGTTCATAGTCATAGATTTTTTATCTTCTTTATGGAACTTGAGGTCAAGAATTTATGGTTTGGGATACATGCAATAATCCAAATAAATAACTGGAGTATCTCGTCTCTTGATCAAGGAGATCTTTGCCAATTTACTATCGCTGTTACTGTGTTTAAGTCTCCTAATTATTTAGAAGAGTTAAAAACACCTTGCACTACAAGTCTACAAGGTATATGGGTGGGATAGGGCTGACAATTTCTTACGCAACACGATAATACAACACGTAAACAAATAAAAAAATGTGCTTGTGAAAACAAATGGCAAAACAATAACACGATGTAATTTCCGTGTCGGTTCGGGACACACACAATAAAGTTGTGCTGATAAGTTTGAGTTTTTAGAAATTTTCTGAACAAGTTTTGTTTAGTAATTTTTAAAAATTTAGCTAATTATTTAAATTTTAGAATATATCAATTATAAATTAAAGACTTATAAAATCTGATATTATAATTCATAAATCTTACTATGAACTGTTCACTATTTTGATAAATAGCACATGTGAATGTAAAATTGACAAACTTAACATAGCACGATAACACAATGTGAAAATGCACAAAAATTTATGTGTTGTGTTTATGAACAGGACACAATAAACTTATTGTGTATGTTTGTGTTAGGTAAGTCTAACACGATAAATTTATTGTTACGCACGATAACATACAAACGCACGATTGCGACGCAAAGATTGCACCCAAGAGTTCTCTTCAAAATGATCACACCTAAAGTACCGAGACATTGCACAGGGCACCTTCCATGTTTCCATTGGCTTTTCTATTAAAGACATGTTAACTGTTTTGCCAAACTGCATATTTATCTGACAATTATCTTATGCAATAGATTCATTAATATAGTAATCATTTAGGAAATAAAAACAAAAGCCAACTGAGCACGAACCACTTAGGTTCTTGAATTACCTACGCTCAACCCGAGGTCGCATTTAAAAGACCTAGTACGATGGGTCTCTACATAGCAGAGACTTACATAGAACCTTCCCTACCATCTGACCCAGAACGGAACCCTATAGTGCAACTCAAAGATCGACCTACGAATTTAGGGAGGTCCATCTCGGTTGACACATTCGCAAGTGTTCGATCACACCACAAGACCTACATTGTTGGTCCATAACCCATTTTAAGTGATTGATTATTATAATAAATTAGATAGTAAGAGAGAGTATGTACCACATGCTTAAGTTGTATTAACATTAACAAAGCTAGCTGATAGGTCATCTTTAACAAGAAAACTAACAAAAATAAACTTGCTACCTCATTTAACACTTCAGAATAGTAAAGCAAGGGCCTCTTGCATTTAACATTTCCGATAGGTAGTGAAGATAGAACCTCTCACCAAAGCAGATACTGATCCTGGTTCTCTTCTAGAGGATCTTAGGGAAATGTTCAGCGACATTTGGAATATCAATCAAAGTTTGTCATTTTACAAAGATTGAAAATTTGAAACAACCCTATGTGTATAGTGTACGCAGAGGCATAAGGTGCAATTAGCAAAAGTCATTGGCAAATTCATCTAGTGGCAGTTTGAGCGCAACAAGATACCACATCAGGGTCACCATAATCCAGCTTTCTACCAAAAAACTTAAATCTTAAATTCTTAGTAGGATAGAGTCTAACCCATGTCTGTACCGACTAAGCAAATCCCCCATAACTATTTCTTCATTTAATTGATATTCAACCTCTCCTACTCCTTCCATTTCTCTTGTTCATTTCTATATTACATGGTACTTAAATCCCAAATGTTATACCCGGGAATAGCTACAACAATTTATTCAATTTGAACAGACCTGATTTTCTGAAATTGCTTTCAGTAAAACATCCTTCTCTTTGTAAGCAGGAAGACTTCTGCGGAATTTTAGCATCTCTTTACCTAGAGGAGACTCCTACAAGCAAAAAAAAAAAAACACAAACTTCTGTAGCTATATATCAGGAAGAGAAAAGACAATACTTCTCATACATTGGAAACAAATCCTTGAAACTGCATCTGATCAGTACGTAAGAGGACAAAAATGAAATGAACATGGTGAAAAATAGCAACCAACATTAAGGAAACTGTATACAGTGACAGGTAATTAAAACAAACATGTTGCCCACAGATACTTGCACAACTGTCATCTGAACACACATATACACCTGCACCCGCACCCGCACCCATCCACACAACACACACACACACACAGAAAGATCTTAACTTAGAAATCTTGTAATACATAAATTATTGGTTTTATTTCATTTTGTTCCAGGCAAAAGCAATACAGAACTTAACAGCTTAGATAAGTTGAAATCACGATGAAGAAAACAGTTGAAAATAATTTTGTTCATTTTCTTGTGGACCCTCCCAAGAAATTGTTGTGGGTTTACAAAATTGCTGTACTTTTGGTATCTTTCTTAACATGTGTTTGGAGTAAAATTTGGATAAGGGAACTGAAAAAGAGGATAAGGCATTGGTACATTATGAAAAATAAAATATGGCTGACTTTCATACAATGTAGAGAAAACAAACCTCTAGTCCAAATATTACCATTTCTCTCACCAAGGGCAGTCTCAGTTATTCAAAAAATTTCACTCTCCGGGTTACATTTTAGGTCTGGTTTTGCAAGTACAAAATTCCTCAAAAATATTATTCAAGTACAAACTTTGCAAGTAACTTGGTGCCATTTTTTGTTACAATTAGATCCAAACAAGATACACACTCATATTAAATGGTGACTTCTACATTCTTGACAGGCTAAGGGGTGCCTTGACACGAGCCTGAAAAACATGTTACTTACCATTGATGTCAAAACTAAGTTCAAAGTACAACATAGATATTTGAATTACAGTAGTTTCCACCATTGATCAAGTTAAGTTAAGCCTCTGAGCTAATATGCGCAAATTGCTAGGAAGCATGTCATCAGTTTAACAATCACGATTTCACAAGGAAATGCAACAGCTAATTTAGATAGTACGAGTGGAACTTTCACATACAGTATCAATGATTCAATATAATATTCACCAGAAGTTGTCTGAGTACAATGAATAGTAGGAACCTGCCAATCTTGCTGTTGCTCACATAGTCTCAAACATTTTCTCTTAAGTATTTTCTCAATCATATATTCATTGGATGGCAATGGCTCTGGATGCTCAAAGAGTCCCTCATCAGTAGCTATACTACCATTGCTGCTGGACCTTGTAAGCGACTTGTCAACATAACTTTCGCTGAACCTTGGCTTTTGAGAGAGATATTCTCCTAAATGGGCTTCAACTCTTCTTAGAAGACCAAGAGGTAAGTTTACCTATAAGTTGAGGAAGTCTGGTAAGATGGATGCCCTTACATTTCAAACAAGAGTGCCATAAAGACAACTATAGATAGAGAAGAAGCTTCTTTAAAAGTAAAAGAATTACCCCAAACATACAAATTGAAGATTGTCAATACGCAATATCGAAAGTCAGGAGAAAACAATTATTAGAACATAAGCAAAATAAAAGACCCTAAATTACAGCAGAACTCATACAAGACTTATTTAAGCAGTTGATTAAACAACCTCTCGTTGCGGACGCCTATCATCCAGATCAAATCTGTAGTTGGGCAGTGGAACCTTGCTAAAGACGACCACTTTAGCATAAACTTGACTGCAGATAGATGAACAACTCAGCAGGCAGAACTAACATTATAATTTGTGGTTAGTAGTCAGCAGAGAAGACACACCGCCTACCTATACAAGCCCATATTGCTTGCCAAAGCTGCTATTTCCTCAAAGTCACGCCTGTCCTTTTTCTCCCTTGATACTACCTCTTGCTGTTCCGTACTTTGTAAAAGAAATGTTAACTTGTGTTTCCATTCATCAATATTATATGCAGTTGATGCTCCCTGAAACAACAACAGACACGTTCATCTACCTTCTACCAGGAGATTTAAATAGAATCCATCAGAAGAATTTTATTTCACTAAAAAAATAAAACTAAAAAAAAATGAGCAGCAATACGGTACATAGACAAGGCGGGAGTACCAAAAGAAAAGAAAAAGACACTAGTTTCACAAACAAGTTAGAGAATCTACTAAGCGTTGCAGCCCTATACAAATCAAACTTTCAGCTGGGAAATTCGTCTCCCACTGTCATATAATGAAAATACACAAGTAGAGCACACTACCCGGCCTCTACTTCTCGTTGTAACTCAAACCCTCCATGCAATTCCGTCGTTTTTCAACTAGCTGTAGTGCACCCTGCCTAGACACAGAAAAATGACTTGTAACTGATTGTTCCTTCATGTTTGCTGAGGAAGGATCAGTTATACAACTGTGTTGCAATAGCCTCAGGCAGACAGCAGCAGATTTTACGAAGAATAAAATAATGGTGTCATCGGCGAAAGCTGACACTTCAATCAACTGAAAGAATCATTTGAATGACATCAAGCAAGTGACACAAAAGATGAGCAGGGGTTCCCAAGCACGAGAGGGCACAATTTCCAAGTTTAATTCTCACTACGATGCACGAGGTCATGACTAATCATAATCAGCTGGTCCAATTGAAGGAAAGTAGTGTCTGATTGCGCATCAAATGACTTGGCAATCAAGAATCAGAAGAGACACAATTCAGCAGCAGCAAGACACCCAGCATTACTAACTTACAGGTGGAAGCGTCGACTTGAACTCCCAATTCTCAGAGAAACCGTCAAAGTCCCTTTTGTTGACCTTCAGCTGCAGCGGTTGGAGATTCTGCAAGTGAGGCGGAGAAGCGACTCTAGGGTTGTTGCGCGATTTAGTGTCAGCGTCGGAGGAGGAGGAGTAACTAGGAATGTTGATGACGGAGCGGAGGCGCTGGTGAGGAGGTATGTAGATGCCGCCTTTTGAGGATGGAGTCATGTCCTTCATCTCAAGGCAAAGTATAGAGAGGTTGCGAGGTCGGGTGGTGTCGGGATTTGGCAGGAAATGGAATTGTGGAGTAGGAAGAGGAAGAGGAAGCCGAAGGAGCGGAAGATAGTAGTGATAAAATTGCATGCAACGACAGGAAAGACAGACGGTGGATGAAGAAACAGTGGAGGTTTCAATCAACTCAGCCAAGAATGGAAATGGGAGATGGGATGGTGAAGAGTGAAGAGTAGAAGAATATTCTTCGTCTGTCGATCTCCAACTCAACCTGTTCCTGTTCTGTTGGCCAAAAAAAAAAACTGTTCCTGTTCTTACTAGATAGATAGTAGTGAAAAGTGAAAACTGAAAACTGAAAACACGTTTGCAGTTTCCTTCTGGGAGTCGGAGGCCAGACCAGATCAGTGAGAATGGAATGGCATAAAGGGTAGGCCGTACGCGAACATAATCATGGGCTTATGCCGACCTGGCCCACTGGTGGTTCTCGATATTTTACGTGTGCTTTTTTCAATTTAATTCTAAAATAATATGGTTGTTCATAAACCCGTTCGATCTCAAATCGGTAACTATCTATATATATATTAATTTGGCTAAATCACATACAATCTTGACAAATAAGCTTTTTGTTGTAATTTCTCACTTCTAATGTTAAATTAACATCTTCTAATTGGTCCGTGTCTATCATAAATTTCTCATTCCTAGGTGGCATGTCATGTAAATCACTTTAAAATCATTCAAAGTTTCTCATTTATTCTCAAGATAAGTTACAAAATTAATATCATTTCATTTATTTTACATTAGTATTAAATATATTTTATGAAGTGAAATTTATATAATTATAAAATACATAATATTATATTTATGAATATCAAGTATGCACATATTAAAATTTACTTTATAGATTAATTAAGGATTATTTCATATATCACATAATACTAGGGCTGGGCATGAACCGGTTCGGCCCCGAACCGGTTCAGAACCGAACATTTACCACATTTTAAAACCGGTACGGTTTACCGCTCCAGTTTTTGGTCGCTCCAAATTTTGGCTGATTTACCATACCTGTTCTGAACCGATTCAAAAACCGGTTCAAAACCGGTTCGGCCGAACCTGTTTATACAAAAAAAAAAAACATTGAGGTTCCAATCAAGTTGGGAAGAGACATAAAAGTTGAATCCATAAAAGTGCACTTGGGAAGAACATAAAAGTGCTAGCTTCCTGTCACTAACAACTTGCAATATGAACCTGTAATTCTCAAGAATATTACAGATTAAAACACAATACAACATTCTCAAGAACCTGCAATTCTCAACCTGTAAGTCACTGTTCAAGGGTAAATAATTCAGATAAACTCAGTATGCAGGTTCTACATATATAACTACATGAGTAAAGAGAGGGAAAGTACATGGTTTCAAGAGCTTTCATTTGACTGAACACGGGAAATTCTGCATTAAGGGAATAACGTGCAAGAAATCTGAAACACAAAATATATAGAAGGAACATGGCATAAATGACACATGGCCAACCGTAAAGTTACTCTTGGAGGGGTGATATTGCTGCATACTAACCATGGCCAACCGTAAAGTTCTTCACATGGATCACCACCAAAGTCGAACCACATGGACTGTATAAAAGTAAATTTTTTCGCCATTGCCTTGAGTCCATCAACTGCTCACACAAAAATTAAGTCTGGCGACTATGCTCAAATTAATCACCCTTCAATCCTCAAATTCCTCTCTGAATTGAAACTAATCTCTATGCTGATCCCTAAAATAGGCCAAACACCAATTGGAAATTCATATACTATGATGAGCTTAGCAACACCGATATACAGTGAGATCTTAACGAGAAATAAAGAAACCCCGCACGATCTATCAACGAATCTCACACTCCAACTATAATTGACTGAAATTAGCCACCTGTGCGGCCCGAATTGACCGTAGCCATTGACGGGTGGGTGATCATCCGATGACCCAGAAGAGCTCACGATCGACACAGATATCGATCTGTTCTCTACTCCGAATGCCGTTGGAAGGGGCAGAGGAACGTCCCTCTTCTCCGCGCAGTCACTAGAGAATCCTCCAGACGATCCGCCGCCCAAATCCCTGCTGTTCCAAGGCAATTTATTGAGGAAGCCACCGTCGAAGCTCTTGTGGGGTTTAGGCTCCTTGAAATTTCCGACGGGGGATTTGGGGAAACTGTGGTGGTGGTGTATGGTTTTGGGGGAGGGAGTAGCTTCTTCTCTGCACCCGACTTCTTTGGCCACTAAGCAGGCATGGTTTTCAAGAGAGGGTCGAAGTCAAAGTGAGAAAAAGCGGTTTTGTTTGGTCTGGTTTGGAAGTGGTCTGGTCTGGTTTAGTATTTAGTAGTATTTTAAGTTTAAAACCGGTACCAAAAAAGGTTCGGTTAACCGGTTTTCTGTACCTATTCTGAACCGCTCCATATTTTTTCAAAAAAATCGTTTATTTTGTAAACCGGTTCAGACGGACCGGTTCGGAACCGGTAGGGTTCGGTACGGTTCGGCCGAACCGATTATTTTTGCCCAGCCCTACATAATACTCTTATTAAAATAAGACATAAGTCACATATAAACATCACTTATTTCGCTACAATAATATCACAATAAAATTTAACAATGTCAAAAAATTAAGTATTATATATTTATGAAACTAAATATAATTTACAGTTAACAAATAGATAATATATAATATATAGATACTAAAACATTAGACATTGTTACTATTGCTATAAAAATACTAATATTTTTATATGTACATTGATAGAGGTAATAAATTATAGAAAATAAGTTAAGAATATTATATCGACATTAACATATTATTTACAGCTTTGTGAAAAATATTTTTTATATATTTATAACTCAACCTGTTTTTGAATTATTAAAATACTATTTATATAATAAAAATATAAGATATTTTTATTGTTGTTAAAATAAATAAAAAACTACTAATGATTTTAATAGTCTTTTGTAAACAAATGCACAAAATTAAATCATAAAAATATTTAACTTAAAAGTAGGGCTGGGCAAAAATAGCCGGTTCGGTCGAACCGTACTGAACCGTACCTGAACCGTACCGGTTCACAAACCAAACAATTTTTTTGAAAACATATGGAGTGGTTCAGAAGAAGTACAAAAAACCGGTTCAGAAACGGTAAATCGAACCACTTTTTGTACCGGTTTTAATATACTACTAAACCAGACCAGAGTTATCAGACTGGACGGTTTGACCTAATAACTGAAGCTGAACCACTTCAGTCTTAACTGCTTCTTCTTCTTCCTTCTTTTGTTGTCTTCAATCTGAAACACACGATCCCACTGAAGCTGAATCGACTTCGTTCTTCCTTCGTCCGACTACGATCTTCCTTCGTCTGAATTCGTCCATGGATTTCATGTTTTTCCGATTCCATGGATTTCTCAAAAGGAAGCCGATTCCATGGATTTCTCAAAACCAAGTCGATTCCACGGATTTCTCTCAAGGAAATTTGGGACACCGGAGCAGGGCTTGTTGCTGCAGCACTAATCGCAATTTGCCCTGGCTACATCTCCCGATCAGTCGCTGGGTCTTACGATAATGAGGGTGTTGCGATATTCGCCTTGTTACTCACGTTCTATTTGTTCGTGAAAGCTGTCAACACTGGGTCTCTTGCATGGTCTTTGGCATTAGCTTTTGGGTACTTCTACACGGTGTCTGCGTGGGGTGGTTATGTGTTTATCATCAATTTGGTCCCTCTTTATGTTCTGGTTTTGCTGATCACTGGGAGGTATTCAATGAGATTGTATGTGGCGTATAATTGCATGTATGTGGTGGGAATGCTGCTTGCTATGCAAATTCGATTAGTTGGTTTTCAGCATGTGCGGTCTGGGAGCATATGGCTGCCATGGGCGTCTTCTTCTTGTTACAGGTTAACCTCAATCTCGTATTCCTTTACCACTTAAGCTTGTATTAGCAGTTTCAAGTTTACAGCTTTGACATGAAAGGCAAAAAGTTCGTGAATTGATTGAATTTCTTAAATGGATGACTAGAATGAAGCTTTTTTTTAGTCATCATTCACCCTCATAATATCATGGATTATTACTACAGTCCGATTTCATGGATCTCTTGATTCTCTTCAGTCTTCTATATATATATATATTTTTACCAAACTCAACTTTCTATATTGGTATTACTTTTTTTAAAAAATATATATGAAAGTGGTTCGGCCGAACCAGTTTTTAAACCGGTTCAGAACAGGTACGGTAAATCGACCAAAATCTGGAGCGGCCAAAATCTGGAGCGGTAAACCGTACCTGTTCTAAAATGTGGTAAAGGTACGGTTCTGAACCGGTTCATGCCCAGCCCTACTTAAAAGTATTAATTATTATCTTATTATTAATTGTTAATATTAATTACTGACTCATGCATTTTTAACTAATTGTTTGAACAAATGCGTTTAATATAATATATATTTTTTGTATTTGATAATATAATTTATAATAACTTATCTATATAATTAATTATTTCATGCATTTTTAAGTTTTAATATTTTTATTGTAAAAAATTCAAAATTTCAACAATGAACTTTTTGAAAAATTATTATAGTGTATATTCACTTAAAATAATAACATTTTAAACTTTATAACAGTAAACTTATTATTTTATTTTTTAAAATTACTTTACACTATATTCATTTAAAACTAATTTAAACATGTTATACTATGTACCATAAAAAAATAACTTATGTTAAATATAGAAAATAAAAAAAACATTTAAGAAATAAAACATACTACTAATTGCGCAAAGCGCATATAAGATATCTAGTAACTATTTAAAGCATATCAATATTTTTTAGCTCACTAAAAGAATTGGTCTATTTACCACATAAAAAAGGAGTCTGTTTAGAACCAATTCGAACTAGCTGGTCCTGTTTTTTCAAAAAAAATCAAGACTTAGTTTCGGTTCAGTCAAAAATGGATCTAGTTCAATCTAAAAACATAACCAACCCAATAAATAGATACCCTTTAACATTGGACTACGCAGAATACACAAACAAAATATTTTTTGTTTTGTTTTGGTCGGTTAAAAAATTGTATAAGTTTAATATGATTTAGTTTGAATTTTTAGTATAAACTAGTACAAAAAACGAGTCAATTCGAACTGAATTGAATCCACTGTTTTGAACTGACTTACTTTAACCTTAAAAAATTGGTTTTGTTTTGTAACTAGTTCGTTGAACCAGTTTAAATCAATTCAGAACCAAACCAAATTTGGTTCAGTTCGGTCAAACCGATTTTTTAACAAGCCTACAAAATAAGCAACTCGGGTCAGACTAGTGATTGTATGTGTGCTTTTGAGATATGGAAAGCATGAAGTACATTATGAAACTAGGCAAGTCACGATGTTTACTTAAACAAAGCGATTTGTTTTCAAAAAGTGATTATGTTAAAAAAATAACTAGAGAAAGTAAATATGTAAAAACAAAATTCAAATTTTAGGTATACGCGCTACCGTGAGTAGCACACTACTTTTTTTCTACAAAAAACGCACCACAGGGTAGCGTGTTGTGTCAAAATAACACAACACGCTACCCCAAGTGGAATGACAATAAACACTCAAATGTGTTGCTTTAGTTTTTTTCCTTCTTCGATGACGACTCGATGTTTAATTAAAAATTAAATTATGTATCTATTAAAAAAATTATAGTAAGTAGATATTTTAATTGCAATTCAAATTATGCAAAAAATATTAAATTTCGACTTACGTATTGACTATACGCTCTGCCCTAAGTTAAGATATGAAAATTTGACTTATAATACGATAAACAAAAAACTATATATACGAAAGAGAGAAAAAAGTATAGATGTATGCATATTTTTTTTTACTATCGTATTATACGGACATTTCGAAAGTCAAAACCCAACGTCTAGTTACCGTCATTTATGCCATAATTAAATTATCTACGCACTTTAAGTTTTTTTTTTTTTGAGTAATTATATAATTAAATTTCTCGTCGAATACATTTAATCATTCCGGTCAAATTATAAGACAAACTATGTTAGGTTAAAAAATTAAATAAATATTTAATCAAAAAAATCAAAAAAACAATAAAGTAGGTAGATAATTGAATTTCACCATAAATAACTTTAACCGTGTTGAGTTTGGAATTACAGGGTATGAGTTATATTTGTTTTAAGTCAAATTTTTATATCTTAACTTAGGGCAGAACGAATAAGCAATGCATAAGTCCAAATTTAATATTTTTACATAATTTGAATCGCAATTAAAATATCTACTTAATATAAATTTTTGTATTTATTTTTAATAGATACATAATTTAATTTTTAATTAACATCATGTCGTCGTCGAAGAAGGAAAAAAAAACTAAAGGAGCATATTTGGGTGTGTATTGTCATTTTGGCAATACACGCCACTTGGGTGGCGTGTTGTATCATTTTGGCACAATACGCTACCCTAAGGTGCGCCTTTTGTATAACAAAATAGTGTGCTACTCATGATAGCCCGTATACACATATTTTGAAATATTTTATATATATATATATTTACTTTTCTATTTTTTTTATAATCGTTTTTTGAAAAAATTCAAAGAAAGCATGAAAGATATGATGTGGATAGATCAAGATGAATATCTAAGGTGAATAAATGTTTGAATGTTTTGTTTGTATTTATACGTGCTCACGAATTTAAAATCTTAATAAATAGGTGTCTAATATGATAGTGTATATGAACGCATTATCATTTTCATAATTTTTTCCTATCGTGTTTTGAAAGACATATTTGCAATTCAAAAAAACAATTATTCACATATTTAAATTCTAAGCAAAAAAAAAATGATATTCAAATTTTCGATTTGCACATAATTTAAACTATAAACTAAAATAGTCAAATACTCAAATTGAAAGTAAAATAATTTATTAATTAAAGACAAAACTTAGTTGGAATACTAATTATATACATCGTATCTAACAAGTTGGCAAATCAAATAAAAATATTTTTGAAATTGAGAATTCAAAAATAGAAAAAAGTGCTTTATTTTAAGCTTTCTAGGAATTGAACTCCACACCACAACCCAAGAAGAAGAATGCATAAGCATAACTAACTAAGGTATAAAAATTATAATGTCAACTCGAGTCTCACAAAAATTTAATCAGACAGGTTCCTGACAAATATTACTGAAAACATACATACATGCCTATAAGTTGAGGTTGTAAACAAGGCATAAGTGTACGCGTGTTGTTAAAAGTCAGGGTCATTAATTAATTAATTTAAGTATTTGTGTCTGTTTGTAAGCTTTTTTGTTTCTGTGAAGTATAAGAGATTTTGTTCAAAAAAAAAGTATAAGAGATCGAGTTAAGTCCGAATTTATGACCAAAAAAAGAAAAAAAGAAAAGTTAAGTCCGATCGTTCCTAAGATTCTAAATCATTTTAAAAAAAAAATTAAGAAGTTCTAACTAAAAACATGAATCAACTCGGTAGAGGATAAGTCAACTCAGTATATTGTTGATTTTTTTTTTTTAATTAGAAATAGTTGTATCATACCAAAAAACTAAAAACTAAGCTAGATAAATTTTTTCCTCTGTAGCTCCCTAAACATCCGCCCTAAGAATGGGCATCACACTAGTTGTTGGCTCCGATAGTATTATGAAATTGTCTTCCTGAATGACCGTTGCTTAAGCTAGATGATCTATCACTCCATTTGCTTTCCGAAAAGTATGTTTGATCTTAAAGCTCTTGAATTCCAGTAACATTTTCCTGCAATCACAAATTATAGGCATTAGTGGCCTCCATTCGAAAGCATCCTCAACAATGAGATTTATTGCCTCTTATGCGTCCGACTCTAAAAAAATGTTGTTCATTCTCATAGATCTTGCTAATACAAGTCCATATCTTATTCCCTAAAGTTCTATTGTTGCAAGGATACTGACACTCACACCATTTGAATTTAGCTAATATGAAATAGTCGTCTGATCAAATTTTGTCCTAATGGGAGGGACAATGTCAGACCAGATTTTTCTTGTCACTTTACAATCCCGAAGAACATGAAGTGTGGTTTCCACATCCTCATTACATACATGTCATATAGGACTTATGCTCATTCCCTTTTACTTAACATGAGCTCAGTTGAAATACGATCGGGATTGCAAAGCGAAAGGAAATGTTTTATTCTCAGAATTGTCATAGAATTCCATATCCACTCTCATTCTTTGTTCAAATGTTCAATCATAAGATGCATATACGCTTTGATGTTGTTATGGACCCGCGCTACAGTTGGAATCCCTTTCTAGGATCCCATCCCCACCTTCTTATCCATATATCCCCCAAACAAACTTCTAAGAATAGCCCGAATAAGATTTTTAGTGTCCAAGGGTAACTCAAAGGAGATTTGGGAGAAATCCCACTTCCCGTTCTCACGAAGGATGTCTCTCACTTTTAAGAGATTCCCTTCTTCCTGTAAGGGACCTTGCATATGTAACCACATATTAGAAGGACCTAACCATTTGTCGTGCCAAAGGTTTATAGTAGCCTCATCCCTAATGGTCCAACCCTCACCCTCTTTTAATAAATGAATTCCATGTTTTAACGCTCTCCAAGTGCACGATCCATGTTTAAGAGGGCTTTTTGTTTAGTTAAAATACTTATGAATCAGAATTTTTGCCCAAGGAGAAAGAGAATTCTCACTTCTCCAAGCAAAATTAGTCAACATGGCTTGGTTTCTTTCTTTTGAAAGAGAAATCCCCAAGCCCCCTTTTTGCTTGAGTAGGGTAACTAAGTTCCAACTTAGAACATGTAATTTTCTTTTCTCAACAGAGGATCCCCACAGGAAATCCTTGTTTAGCCTATCCAGAATCTTGTAAGTAGAGTTAGGAAGAACGATGCATTGCATGATGAAAGCAGGTACAACGGCTATGACTGAATTGATAAACACAGTACGACCAACCATAAAAAGCAGTTTATTTCTCCAACCCGTCAATTTAGATTTGACTCTCTCAATAATTAAATTAAACGATTCTTTATTCTTGTTTAAAAGATCTAGAGGGAACCCCAAGTAGTTTGACATTTTTGTCACTTTGTTAATACCCAACACACTAGTCCATTGATTTTTGAGGTCAACAACTAGGTTCTTTGAAAAGACTACTTGGGATTTTTCGAAATTGTTTTTTTAACCAGACTCCAAGCAAAATGTATTTGAGGGTCTTCTTCATGGTCTCACAATTCTGAAGAGATGCTTCATCCATAAGGATGATATCATCTACAAAGAGAATGTGAAATAAAGCTACAGAATTCCTACCAAACTTTATAGGCTTCCAGTTCCCCAATTTAGTTTCTTCCTCAATGAGGAAACTGAGATAATCAATACACATAATGAACAAGTAAAGCGATAACGAATCACCTTGTCTCAACCCTCTAGATGGAGTGAAATACTCCAACCTATATCCATTTAGAAGAATGGAGACATTGGTAGAGAATACACAGTTCATGATGACATCAATTAGAGATTTTAGGAATTTAAAATAGAGAAAAGTTTTGTAAATGAAATCTGATTCCAATCTGTCGTACGCTTTCTCCAAATCTAACTTAAGGACCATCCTACCCGATCAACCTTTTTCATTTTTCAAGGTATGCAAAACTTCCCTAAGAATTACCATATTGTCAGAAGCCCTCCTACCCGGAATAAAACTAGCTTGGAAAGGGAATATCAAATGGTGCATAAAAGGCCTCACCCTGTTCACAATCACTTTTGATATTAACTTGTAAGCAGTATTACATATACTTATTGGTCTAAAATGGTTAATTGACTCAAGACTAACAATTTCCAGAATCAATCATATCAAAGTGTCATTCAAAGTGTTAGGAATAGGGCTCCCCGAGAAAACAGTTTTAATCATGTAACAATCAGAGGGACCCACAATGTCCCAGCTTCTTTGATAGAAAACTGGGTGAAGCCCATCCGGACCAGGAGCTTTAAAAGGACTCAAACAGGGTAGAGCCATGAAAATCTCTCTATTAAAAACAAGTAACCTCAAAGAGTTAACCGTCTGACCATTCAGAACAGTGGGAGGGTTAAAATCCAAGCCACAATTTAAACTCACATACTTTTTTCGAGAACATAAGTTACATAACAGATTTTGAAAAAAATAATGAAACTGGTTCTTAATTAAATTTGATTCATGAATCCAGTTTTGATAATCATCTTTTATGGCCTTGATTTGTTTATTTATTTTTCCTCACTAGAGCAGTCACGTGGTAATACTTGGTATTTCTGTCCCTTCAAAAATCAACTTTGTCCTGGATTTTATAGCCCATAACTTTTCTTCCTAATCAAGGATGGTTGCGTACTCCAATTTAAGAGTTTGTTTTATACTAATAAGAATATCATTTTGTTGGACACTAATCTTGTTTGAAATAGAGTCCAGTTTGGCCAAAATTTTATTTTTTCTCCTAAAAACATTACCAAAAGTGTTCTTATTCCACTCCCTAGCCTTGTTATGAAAACATTTTGTAGCCTCCTGATGGATATTTTGAACTGAGGACCAAATTCGGGCTACTAAATTTTTAAATTTGGATGGTCAAACCACGTAGGCTCAAGTCGGAAGGGTATATCTAAGCCCACCTGAGCAACGTTGTTCAAAGATAATAATACATGACAGTGATCTGACCGGGTCCTAGAGAGGTGTCTCACTCTTGCATTAGGGAACTTGAGAACCCAATCACTATTAGCAACAACTCTATCTAATTTTTACTGGATAAAGTTCCCATTCCTACACATTTTGGTGCACGTGTAAGGATTCCCCTAATATCCAAGGTTAGTCATGCCACAATCATGAAGCAATTGATTAAACAAATCAACACAATTTTTATCAATAGGTCTACCCCCATTCTTTTCATGTTGGTTGCTAACGTCATTACAATCCCCGATAACAACCTAAGGCATGTTTAAGTTATCAGCAACAACTCTAAGATTGTTCCACATAGTCAATCTTTCCTCCAATTTAACACTCGCATAGATTGCAGAAAGTAGCCAATTAAATTTAGAATCATGTACCTTGATCCGAGCATAAATTTCTTGCTTTGTGGATCCAAGAACAGAGATGTCCAACTTAGTAGAATTCCACATCAGCAGACCACCGCTCAGGCCCCGCGAATCCACACTCACAAAATTACTGCAATTAATCTTTTTTGCCTGAGACGCAATGTACGACCCAGCCAACATCGTCTTCGTTAGAAACTCAATATCAGGTTTAAGACTGTGGATTAAATCATTGACAACGTTAATTGCCAACTTATTCCTTAGACCCCTACAGTTCCAAGCAAAAATAATAAGAGAAATTTTTGTCGGTTCCAAACTGGAACTATTCTTGTCAACAAATATCCTTTGATTATTTAAGGTTGTGCTAATCATTAAAAATATTTAATGAGTAGAAACAAGGGATCCGACAATTACTTCCCTTCCGGTCATTTTCCTCGCGTAGAGGTAGTATTCGACAGCATCCCTACTACTAGGCTCTGAGAGACCGAAAAGGTGATCTCCTCCTCCTTCTATCGTAGGTAGTTCCTTCCCTGAGAAGCTTACCATTGTTTCCGCTAATATGCCGGTTGCCCTTTGATCTTGTCATTCCCTCCTTCAAATTAACCTCCCTTGTTGCTGATTGATCTTCCTCCAAGTGCAACTCTTGACTAGGGTTTTCCAGTTCGTCATTTTGGGATTGCATGCGGTTCTTTGCTCTGTCTGATTCTTCTTCTACTTATTTTTTCGTGATGAAATATGGGGACCATCTATCACCATGATGAGGACATCCGGACGAATGTTGTGCTGACTAGGTAGCGTTCTTTCCTTCATTTTCCTCTCTCCAATGGACCTCAACATAGGAAACTCTTGGGCCTTGACTTGTTGCATATCTTTTCCTTGACTTGGGATTTGTATATTTTCCAATTTCCTATTCCACTTACTTGAATTGCTTTTAGTAGGGTTAGGCGTCACTTTCTTGCAATGTTATCAGGACCAGACAGGTGGTCCGACCGGGAACCGGACCCCTGTCCGATTTGGTTCAACTAAAAATAGTTTTGCATATCAACAGTGTGTAAACGACCAGTTTTGCAAAAAACAACTGTTTTTTTAAAAAAAATTGGTCGGTTTTCGGTTCACTTTTATTGAAAAGGTTTTTAATTTTAATTTTTTTAAAACGGACCGACCGATTTAGATTTCTTCGGTTAGGTAGCCATTCCAGCTTCTTCAACTAGCCGAGAGAAGAGAAGAGAAAAAGAAGAATAAGAGAATAAGAAAAAGAAGAGAAGAAGAAGAGACGGGGTGAGCCGGAGAAAGGGAAATGGGGAACACTGGAGGAGGTGGGGGGCAGGCCAACGAGGGCGGCGAGAAGTGGCCTTCATCTGCTTCTTCGTCTTCCTCTATCGTCTTCCTCATCTGCTTCCTCCATTCGTCTTCTTCATCTGTTATATGTGGATTTTCATTTTTTTTACTTATAAATAATGAACCGCACATTGAACCGGGTCCGGATAGGTTGGATCGGACGAACCGGGAACTGGCCCCCCTCTGATAACATTGGTTTCTTGTTCTCCTCTACAGACTTCTTGACATAATTGTCAGGAGTCGATGCCTTGTTACCGTTTGAGTGAGTAGTTGCTCCATCCGCGTCGTTCCTGTTGCTGGTCGTCGTTCGTCGCTTGTTCCTCGCCGGAGCTCTCTTACTATGGTTGACCACCATCCACAATTCATATCCCCGATTAGTTTCCTCCATCTGGATCTCCTCATCTCTTTCATTTTTGGACGAGACTGTCCTGATAGCATTCATCTCAGGACTTACATCCATCAATCATTTTTCCTCCCCCCAAAGATTAATCCTGTTAGTATTTGTCAATTCCCCCACCGATTGGTTGAACATAGATTTTTTGTGACCAAACATTCCACAATTGAAGCATAACAGATTTATTCCCTCATAAATCAAGTCCAATTGCATATTATCAATCTTCAAGAACAGATGTAGTGGTTCCAATAAATTGATTTGTACGTAGAATCTAGCAAATTTACCCGTCTCCCCATTGACTGTTGGAATTCGAGATTCACATGCACGAGAAATAACACGTTAGTACGAAAATCAATACAATACCAAAACTATACTTACATCGGTTGGTATTTTAACGTGCGGTAACAGAAGCGTACAAGATCGTCGGTGGTTCAGAGTCGCGACGACGATACCAGTCGAGAGGGACGTCACATGAACGGAGCATCCATCGAGTTTCCAGAGTGGATTCCCTAAGACGACTTGGAGAGCGTCTTGTAGATATGTGCATATTATATGTGTAAGAGATGTATTTAGAATGAGTCACCCTTTTGGGCAGCTTGCTAGGGGTCTATTTATAGATCCGGGGGTAGTTACGACATTTCGTTACTGTCTACTTTGGTCCCCGAATGTTGTACGATTTACACAAGCACCCCTTATGGGTGCATTTTCCTACATCTCCCACTCACACATATGTTGGTGCTCAGTGTGTAAAGAGACATACTCTTAACATCTCGTTTGTCTTTCATACATGGCTCCACCGTGCGACCAACATATTTCATGAGATCTAGTTGTTGTATATCTGTAAGGAGTATATAACCTCTCCTTGAGAATAACCTGCAATAAGAAAGTATGCTTGTACCCTAGATCGTCGAACCTCATTTTGGTATCTTTAAGGACTTCATTAGTTATACCTTGTATTCATAATTACGATATTAAATCACGACTCATGCACTGATGAACACAATTTATAAAAAAGGATTCCGTTGACAATCTTCCTATTCTCACGATCCTTCAAACGCTAACTCGACTCGCCTTTCTAGACATGTCCCTACCGTCCGAATCTATGTTCATGACCATCGGGTAACACGTTAAGCTAGCGAACATCGTGTTAGGTCTCAAGTCTCTGATTGGATTCATGAGGGCACAAAACTTTGAACCTGTTAAGGATCCTTGGGTCTCACACTACAACAAGTCGAGATCGTGCTTGTGTAAACCCGTGGTCGATTAATAGCACACGTAGTATTAAATGTGTGTCACAACACTCTTCTCATTTTCACATGGAGTGTATGTATAAAGATGGTGTTGTGCGGATGTGTGTCCAGATAGCGAATGCATCTAAGCCAGAGTACACTAACTCCCATCCCGCTAAAAAATAAACTACTTAGAAATAAATTCAATTAAAATTTCCGATGATATCATTTCAACGACCATAAGAAAATTATATTGATGGCCTCATATCAATGACCGACTTATGAATTCGAATAGTTAGATATCAAATCATACGTTTGCCGTTTTTTGACTCGAAATCCTATCTCATCTCCACTCGTCACATAGACGCAACACCACTAAGACGCGGAGGCAGTTACTCGTGTGAGTGAGCTAACCTTAAGTTTACTCGACATACATCAAGAATGCCCCGAGCAATCTTAACGAACATGTGTGTATCCAAATCAAATTCTTTGATCAAAATGATCATTGTGATGTGATCAATCTCATTGGTCTATGCAATGGTCGTAACCATTTGCTCCATTAAGATAAAAAATCATATGAATACATCCCTACAAAAGGGTCTTCACGGTCTTATCCGTTTATCCATATTTTGTTGACTACTAATTCACATTCACTTTCTTGCATGTTACCATGCCTTATGCATAGTAATGTTGATCTTTTAAATGTTCTATCATAAATAGGATCCTCTTCAGAAGACATTGAAATTACAATCACCAGTAGACAAATATTGGATCAATAATGTATATCATCCGCAATACTTGTAGGAACATATTAGACCAAACTAAATTTCAGTTGTTGCTGTGAGAGCCACTTGCTTAGCTTCAATCACCTACAGTGAAGTTTTCACTTGTTTCTCATTAATCTTATCAGATGGCCATCTCTAGAAAGAAACTTTATCCTGATGAGTATTAACTCCCACTGGGAACAACGTTACAACATTCTATCACGCGCATATACACAATGCTTCAACAATGATTAACTATGTGATCCTTGAGCATCAAATCAAGTTGAGTCATATACCTGATTTAGTAGTTGGTCTAGTACATGTCACAACATGCATACAACGTCCAACTTAGCTCATCTTTATGACATTTGGCGCATTACGTCATGAATTTTTAGATACAAGAGTTTTAAACAGGTAATACTTTAATTTATCACCTAAGGACTCTATTTCCCTAGTCGTCTCTCTCGGAATCTCAATTCCAAGAATATATTGTTGTTTACCCTTTACACATCAATTAGGTCTTATCCTTCATTGATGAACTTTGTAGCTACCTAACCCATATTATGTGACAAACACTTTGTTGCAACATCTTGCGTATATTTCATTAATAGGCTTAATCCATAGTGATTATCCTATTTAACATGAACTAATCACGTTTAACAGTTATACTAATGTCTCATGAGAAACATAGAGTTCTAAGGGACCACTAAGTCCTAAAGTTGCATTCTCATACTCAATATAGAGAAGCACCTCGATTCATACTCCAATACTTCTTGAGCAACATTTATATTTAAGATCTACCTTTCTGTGTTTATACGAAACTGATATTCGTAATCAGTCGAGACATAATTCTCAAGATGAGTCATGACTTCTAGGATCCATTTGATCCATTTACGCTTGACACCTTTTTATCTTATCCTCCATTTTCTTTGAAAGGGAGAAGTATAAGGAGTCACAGTAGGCTCCCACTGGGATTAAGAATATTATATACGCTCCCACTAGAACGATACGTTTTCAATCCTTACTTATAGTATCAACTTCTTGCTCCCACTTGAACTAAGGTTTTAAGCATGTTTATTTGTATTCAAAATTGATGATGAATAAGGTGAGCCGTGATGAGAAACTAATTCAACATGCGCTAAAATCCTCTCACTCGAATCAAGTTATCTAGGTGGACGGATAAAGACAATAAACGAATTCATCATCCGCTAAAATGTTCCCACTCGAATAAAGTTATCTTGGTGCACCTTAGCGCTAGAACTCAAAAATGGATCATAATCCAATTGTTTTACCCTTCTAAAAATATTTCACTTTGACATCTTTCCATTGAGGAACAATCTCACACCCACTTTTGGACTATTACGGTTCATAACTCATATGAATTGATAGGTAGTTGATTAACAAGCACTTGGTTAAGGCGATAGACATTCGTCCCGAATATAGTGGGTGCTTGCAATGGAGCGACCTGCACGTGACCGTGAACAATGTGCAATTGGACAATGTTGTCACTTAACCTTATTTAGAAGTGTTCCTCATATAACTTCTAACAACAACATTAAGTTGCATAGTGCAAAATATAGTCAACGAATGAGTTATCCTCTTTATCACGTTGCTCGCTAGGTTGAGTCAATAAACTAATCAAAACCTCAATATATTTGCAAACTGTAAGTTAATTATTTATTGAATTTATCCACAAGACTCACATAGACATTGTAGAATATTAAATAAATATAATTAACACGGATCATAAATAGACTATTCCACAACAAATATGGAATTATATATGTTTAAGTAAACTAATTCTGGTTGCGTGCATGAAGGCTTCCGATCACATCAGTTACAAAATAACGCAAAGGAAATGTACGAATATATTGATATCATGACAAGAATAAATCATGCAATAAATTCACCGGAACTGGCCATATATTACAAACTCAATGTCATGAACATTTTAAGTGAAATATACTTGGGCCTCAGAATAACACAATGGGAAATCAGTTGTTTGACTAATCAACTAGGCATTGATGACTCAGTTGTCACATAGACATAGCTATCGTACACCGATTCCGTCAACGACATTTCTCAAGGTTTCCACTTCATCATGCTTAGGCTGAATTTCAAAGTTCAATGATAATGCTTCGTGTTTGTGGCTTAATCCGACAGGTTGGAGCAGTGCAATCTTGTGAATTTTCACCCTTCCGGTTACAACTATAGCACTTTATTTTAACCATTTGGACACGATGTTGACATCTCCACTCGCTAATTTCATTGGTCCTTTATTTCTAACTAGAATTAGCAAGCTCATCTTTCTTACTATCATCCCTCCTTTTAGGTATCTATTGGGTCTTGGAGAAAAATTGTCACGTGAAACTCAGCTAGAGTGTGTGTACTCTTATGCTTTTCTTCTCCAGATTTTAGGAACTCCTAGGCTTCTTCCAAAGCGGGAACCCAATCAGAGCGGGATATACGTATTTTGAAACGCATCCACAAATCGTGTAATGAACGAATCACTACTTGGAGTTGCTGTTTTGAGTGAGAACATGATCACACGCCTGAGTCCATCTATTAGATTGACCATGTGCCAAGTATATAACTTCAGTGATTGCTTAGGGTGTCTCTCATAGGAGGTTTATGTTATAGTTAGGAACTATATCCATCTTATGATATAGAAAACAAATTTCTTTCTCAGAACCTCTTAAAGTGCCTTTGCGTTTTGATAATCTTGAAATTTCCTAAACAAATCATCATTTATTGCACTTAGCAAAGTGATGCACATTGTTCAGTTCTCATCTTTTCAGGTTTCATAGGCTTTCATTTCTTGCCTTTGCTAGGTCATATTCCCGGCTATAGGATTTTCATGTCGTTAGATATGGTCTCCAGAATCACTAGCTTTTGGAGTAAGTACTTAACTTTCTCCTTTCAGAATCCATAGTTATAACCATCAACTTCAACACACAGTTGAGTTTGACAACAATGTTCTAGAGGATTGATGTCATCCTTTATACATAAAAATGATCATCATGTCAGGATCAACATATACAAACAAGGCATGCAAGACTTATTGTTCAACATACATACACATGTCATACCTAACTCTCTTATTAACAAATCAATTAATGCAAGCATATCCCGAAGTCAAAACTTCACTATGTTCCCAATCATCGTCCAAGGTATATGCTTAACAAAAATTATTTTTGTTAACAAGCAATCATGACCCAATCTACACATGAGTGCATAACAAAACATGTTTCATACTTGATTTACATAAATATAAAAACAAATAAACATGTTTTATGATTGATTTATACATGGAGTCTAAATTAATAATCACAAAGATTATAACTATTTATTAAGTAATCATGCTCTTTATGTACCAACACATGGAGTTGAAACAAATAATCAATAATTTTTCATTTATGCATGAATAACTTGAACATGGATGATGTTGGATCATAAAACCCTGGATGCTGATCTGGCAGTGAAATAAATGCCAGACAAGGATGGAAATACGCTTCTGCTCCAACTCCGGTGAACCTGCAGGTAGGGGAGTGCAACAGAGGGGGTGTCTCTGGGTCCCTCTCCGATGCTTAAATGAGTATATGTGTGTATACAACTCAAAACGTAAGGAACGTATGTAAAGCAAGGATATTTATAGGGTAGGAGAGATCAAACTGTATAAGGCAACTGAATATCTTAGTGTATATTGTGTTGCTGAAGATTCAGATCGTGGGATATGGCAGTTACTGCGAGATATGACAGTTACCAAATCTAATCTTTAGTGTATATGTGACCGAGATACGCGGGATATCACATCCACTCTCTTATTAACGGTTTAGTGGGACCAGAGGAGAGAGGCAGGGCTCTCTTCGGGGCGAGCACTCTCATGGCGAGCAGTGAGAGGTCGTGGCCTGGTGAAGAATGGCGAGCACTCATGGCGTCCTCAGAGACTTTGAGCTCGGTTCTGGGCCATTCTATGGAGGCCGGTCCGGTTCGAATGTCATGGGCTTTCCCCCTCTATAGTTATTGGGCCTTCGATGCCTTTTCCTTACTGGGCTGTCACTATCGATACCCAACATTTGCCCCCGAAGCTTGATTGAAGTTTCTTCAGTCGAGCTTTATTTCCTGGTAGGGTTTTAGATAGTGACGTCTCAGATTCGGTTTTCTTCGTTTCTTGTAATGGTTCATGACCTTTGAGTCATTTTGAGCTCGTTTGGCGAGCAGTGTTTTCTTCGTCAAAAGCTGAAAAAAAATCCTTCCTTTTATTCCCCTTTGGCGATCACTCGAGGTGACCTAGGTTTATGAAAGTCTATCTTTCTTGGTTAGGCGATCACTACCTGCCCGAGGTATTTCTGATAAAGCCTATTAGTGCGCTGGCGACCACCTTGTCTCCTTAGTGGACTATTAGCATTTAATAACTGCACAGTTGTCCAAAAATGGAACGGTCACTTGAGGCACGCCTGTCATTTACTTTTCCGTAAACCCAGGGTAGTCTGACAGTTGTATGTACCAGCCAACCGTTTTTCTCCCCGAGGTGTCTCTTGGAATTCTGACATTGCTTCGGTTTTTTCCAAAAATGTGCAATTATTCTCCTGTGTCGCTTCGATTCGCCCGTGGCGGTTACTCCTTTTTGGGCCTATATAAGAGACATCCGTTTCTCTGTTTTGTTCTTTACGCTTATTCACTCCTTCAGATTTCCAGAGCTTCTTCGCGAACCTTCTCCTTTCCTTTTCAATCTTCTTCGATCTTTTTCAACCTTTTCTCTCCACTGCTTCCATGGCTACCCGAGGTCAAAGAGTCAAGCACACAACCGTCAAGGGGTCTAAGAATGCCAACGCCCCCAAGAGTACCAATGCCCTCTTGACCATTAGGGATGGCGTCGTGCCCCCCTCAACGGGGGGACAGCTTGACGTGGGGAGATCCGCAGCTGCCCCAGTGGTGGTGGATGGGCCTGAGCTCCAGACGCCCATCTTTTCTCCAAAAGGTAAACCTCTGTCCTTTCAGTGTTCTATTTTGGTAATATCCCCTGCTGTTCCTTGTTTTTTTTTTATGTTTGTCATTGCTATATCTGAATTTATTTGAGTAGGCGTCAAGCCTAATGAATTGAAGCCGGCTTACTTTAAGACCATGGTGGCGCTTGGTGGCTTCAGTGTGGAGGATGCTCCTAGGTATCCTGGCTTAGGTCTGCACTTTCCTCACGACAGAGAGGTTTACATTTATGCGGCCCAGATCGATGCTGGGTTGCGTTTTCCTCTCTGTGAGGATTTGCAGACATTGTGCCAGTTTTACGGGATTCACCCCACGCAGCTCGTTCCTAATGCCCTCAGGATGTGGGTCGGTTTCAAGTTCCTGTGCATACGCCAGGAATGGGCGTATTCACTGGCCTTGTTCTGGTGTTTCTTCCGATTGGCAGCAGGGGCGAACCACCTCCACCACTTCCAACCACGCTGGCCGAAGTTTTCAGAGTGGGGAGGCCCTCAAGGATGGATTTGGAACGTCCATGTTCGTCTGGTCGATGATTTCCGGGCCACTAGCTCCAACTACAAGAAGTTTTACTTCTTGTACAAGGGGGGTGTACCCTGGAAATTGTTTACTCCGGACAAGGATTTTCCTCATTCCTTCGAAGAATTGTCAGGGAGTGACCGGAACGCCATCGACGACCTGTATCGGCTGCATCGGTCGTCCCAGTTCAAGTCCATTCGCTCAGTGGCGGAGACTACTGAGAATGCGCTTGAGATGGCGGGCATTCATCAAGCCACGCCAATCTTTGATGATTGGGTAATTCTCTAACCCTTATCTTGCTTTATCACTTGTAGGCAAGGTCGTAAGAAAGAGCCGAAAACTGATAGGTCTCTTTGATGACTAGGGATCGGCGGGGTTGTCCTCCGACCAGGCGCTGCTGAGCTCTCCTCCTCCCCCCTCTAGGCGATCGTCCAAGAGGAAACTAGAGGAGACCCTTCCTTCGGACCCTGCTTGCCCTTGCTAGCGAGGTATGTTGTTTCACACTGTGTTATTTCCATATTCCGCTTTATTTCTAAGTTTTCTGAATCTGTTTGACGTGACTTTCTTCTTTTTGTTTTGCAGAAGAGTCCACGGCTGACGTGGTCCGAGACCCTTCTCCTCCTCCTGCCAAGAAGGTCAGGAGTGAGGAACAGCCGACTGTTGAACAACATCCTCCTCCTCCTGAGGGTCCTTCCACTGGTAAGGGGAAGGCTCTCGCTTCAGCGGTCATCCCTCCTTCTCCTCAGGGCCCTCGGCTGGCCAGGGGAAGGTTTTATCTTTGGCGCCCCCTCATCCTACGGCGTCCGCGGTCCCCCCGAAGGAGTCTGGGACCCAGCAGAAGGGGCCCGATGCCCCCAGCTCCTCAAGGGTTCCTGGGGAGGAGTATTGCCCCATGGCGAGCTTGTTCCAGCTGCTCAAGGCTGCGAGCTCTCGGGGTGCTTGGTTCCCTTGTGGGGACCTTTCGAAGAAAGGGTGCCCTGCCCAGAAGAGCCTCCGGGGAAGCCCGGACCTGTGCATGCGGCTCCTTGATGGGATAATTCCCCCCAAGGACCGTTCGTCCATCCCCACGGAGCTTCCTCAGATCGAGGGGTTCCTTCGGTCACATTACGAACGAGTCGATCTGGTAAGACCTCGTCCCCTTTTCCTTTTTCGTAGTCGTTCCCTTTTATCTGTGTCCTGACAGTTCTCATTTTTCTTTTGTTGTCAGATCGTTCGGGAAGAGGTGATGATCATCCGTGTCTTCGGCGAGCTCGCCGGCAAGCATTCAGACCTGCTTGTCGAGCTGGAGCAATACCGGAGCACGGGGATCATCCCTGGGCAGCTGGAGGCTATCAAGACGACCGCTGACGCGACGATCGCCTTGGTGGACAATGCCCGGTCGGAGTACTTTAGCAAGGAGCAGCGTCTCCTTGCTGATATCAAGCGGAGGGAGGCCGATGTGGCGGCTACCCTTCAGAATTTTGAAGCCCTTCATCGGTGCCTTGATGAAGGAGAAGCGGTCCGGGCTCGCCTAGAGGTTGAGTTGAAGGAGACTCGTGCTCAGGTGGCCGAGTCGGACGCTCTTCGGGTCGCCGCTGAGGCGCAAAGGGCTGCTGCTGACGCCCAGAGGGAAGCCGCGGAGGCCCAGAGGGACATGGCCGAAGCCAGGGGGATCGCCCTGGAGGAGGAGAAGAACCGGCTGGCTGATCAACTAAAGGCGGTTCCTTCACCCCAAGCCGTGGTCGAGGAGTTCAACGCCTCCGAGGACTTTGAAGACTAGGCTCTGAAGGTGATGAAGTCGGCGATTGCCGATTTTCTCCAAGACCTGGTGGAGGAGGTCCAAGCGGTCGACCCCAACTTTCCCCTTAGGGAAGTTGAATCCCTGAAGGGCTTCTTGCGGGGTCGCCTTCCTCGGCCCGCTATTGCTGAAGAGACTGCCCCTGAAGGCGAGCCCAGTACTCCTGCCCCCGAGGATCCCAAAGCTTGAAGCCTCCAGCTCCTTGGCGACCGTGTTTCTTTATCTTTTTTAAATAGCTGTTTTTGTAATTTTTTGTTTCGGTTTGTAATTATTTATTTAAGACTTGGTTTCTTTATATGCCTTTATATTCATGAGACTTTAATCGACTTCAAACATATTTGGCTATCCAATATCTTAATCATAATTACTCTCGACTTTTTTTTGCTGTATAATGGCTTCGACTCTTAAAGTCTCAGACCGAGCATAAGTCTATACGAAATTTTCTCAGGACAATACTCTGACACTTAAAAGCACAAACTTCTAAGTTCAAAGAGATATCACCTTCCTTGAAGTTTACACCTTCGAGGTGTTTGCATAATAGCAGGGAATTTGTGGATTTTAAGTCTTCGTCATCCATAGTGATCGCCTAAAATTTCTTATCCGCTGTTTAATGGGTTGATAGAAGATCTCTTTGTCTGTCTTTGGCGTCTACTTTCCCGTTTTTGCCTAATTCTATTGTTAGGACTTTTTGGCCTGACTTTGGCGTCAGGGCTTTTATTTTGCCTAACGTTTTGCTAGGTCTTTTGGTCTGACTTTGGCGTCAGGGCTTTTGGCCTAGCCTTGTTACTAGGGCTTTCATTTTGCCTAACTTTTTGCTAGGTCTTTTTGGCCTGACTTTGGCGTCAGGGCTTTTGGCCTAGCCTTGTTACTAGGGCTTTTGGCCTATCTTTGGCGATAGGGCTTTTGACCTATCTTTGGCGATAGGGCTTTTGGCCTATCTTTGGCAATAGGGCTTTTGACCTAGCTTTGTTGCTAGGGCTTTTTGGCCTAACTTTGTTGTTAGGGCTTTTGGCCTGACTTTTGGCGTCAGGGCTTTTGGCCTGACTTTTGGCGTCAGGGCTTTTGGCCTGACTTTGGCGTCAGGGCTTTTTGGCCTATATTTGGGGATAGGGCTTTTGGCCTGACTTTGGCGTCAGGGCTTTTTGGCCTATCTTTGGCGATAGGGCTTTTGTGCCCGATTTGGTTATCAGGTCTTTTTTCTTCGACTTGTTTCGAGTGGACACGCTTTGTGAAGTACTGGCTTTCTTTTATTAACATAACAGTTTGATTACAAGCTATGTATAAAATTTTCTTAAATGCTCAGAATTGAATGGACGGGGTAACCTCTGGCCATCGGTGGTTTCCAAATAGTAGGATCCTGGTGCGGCGATCTCTATTACCTTGTACGGTCCTTCCCATTTGGCTGAGAGTTTGTTATTACTGTCTAGCCTTATGAATTCATTCCTTCTCATACCCATCTCCCCCACGAAAAATTGGCGAGCGCTGAATTTTCTATTGAAGTATCGAGCGGTCGCCAAGCGCATCTTTGCTTGTGTCTTTTCCGAGAGCCATCTCTTTTCCTCTGCTAAGTGGAGGTCAGTTCTGCGCTCGATCTCATTTGCTTCCGCGTTAAAGTGTAGGACAGCACTGAATATGTTGACCTGTAGGAACTTGATGACCTGGAATTCTGTTGTCGAAGCTAGAGCTTTCGCCTCTATCCACTTAGTGAAGTAGTCGATTGGCACTATAATGTGAGTGCGCTGACCAATGCTAATAGGAAAAGGACCCAATATATCGATTCCCCATTGAGCGAAAGGCCAGGCACCCGCCATTGGGGATAATAGTGTTGATGGTCGACCCGATCGTGGTGCAAATTGTTGGCAAGTCTCACAATTCTGTGTTAATTCGGCTGCATCTTTCCCCAAGGTCGGCCAGTAATATCCCAATCTGAATATTTTCCTGGTCAGTGATCGAGCTCCTTCATGACATGCTGCCGCCCCTTCGTGAGCTTCTCGAAGAACCTTTTCTGTTTCAGGATGAGCAACACATCTCAAGTAAGGGGTCGAGTAGCCTCTTTTGTAGAGTTCCCCATCGATGATTAGATAACTGGCTGCGAGTCTTCTAATTCTCGTGGATTCGCCTTCGTCCTCTGGGAGGATCCCTTCTTTTAAATAATTCCGGAACGAGGTCATCCATGTGACCTGTCCTTGAATGTTGAAGACCTCTGCTCTGCTTTCCAGGACTGAACATAGGCCTTTTTCCAGAAATTGCACATCCTGGATTGTCGTCCCCCCGAATGCCAGTTTACTCAAAGAATCTGCCATCTGGTTTTCTTGGCGAGGAATAGACTCAATTGCGAAATTTGGGATTTCCGCGACCAGCTTCTTGGCAATGCTGAGATATTTCTTCATCTTTTCTCCCCTTGCCTCGTAGGCGCCATTAACCTGATTGACAATAAGCTCTGAGTTACTTTTTACCTTAAGCGCAGTTATACCCATTCCTTTTGCCAGTCTGAGTCCAGTGATAAGAGCCTCATATTCTGCTTCATTATTGGTCGCCGGGAATGTAAAGGCGATCACGTACTTCAGAGGCTCGCCCTCAGGAGGAATAAGAATTAAACCTGCCCCCGAGCCTTCTTTTGATGAAGAACCCGTCCGTATAGATTTCCCAGATTTGATTGTTGTCTGCTAACTGACTTGGCCTGTTTTCTGCTTCTGTTTGACCGTTACTCGTGCTTTCCACTATAAAATCAGCTAGTGCTTGACCTTTGATGGCCGTTTTTGGCGCAAATTTGATCTTGAACTCGTTGAGCTCGATTGCCCACTTGACCATTCTTCCTGAAGAATCTGGTTTCATCAGGAAGTTTTTGAGAGGTTGATTGGTGAGGACTGTGATGTCGTGCGCATGAAAGTAAGGTCTCAGCTTCCGAGCAGCAATAACTAAGGCATAGAGATACTTCTCAATCTGGACATATTTTATTTCAGCTGAGTTGAACATTTTGCTAATGAAATACACTAGACTCTGAACATTATTTTCCTCCCTTATTAAGACAGCACTGGCTGCCACATCGCTAATGCCTAGATAAAGGAAAAGCTTCTCGCCTGAAACGGGCTTTGCCAGAGCTGGGAGTGTTTGGATATGCCTCTTCAAGGATTGGAACGCTTCCTCGCAGTCTGGCGTCCACTCGAACTTGCGGTTGGCCCTCAGAGTTTTGAAAAATGGGAGGGACCTGTCGCTCGCTTTGGAGAGGAAGCGGTTGAGAGCAGCTAGGCGTCCATTCAGGCATTGGACTTCCTTGTGGCAGGTTGGCGACTTCATCTCTTCTATGGCCTTTAGCTTTTCCGGGTTTGCTTCGATTCCCCTTTCGCTGACCATGAAACCCAGAAATTTACCGGACTTGACTCCAAAGGCACACTTGGCAGGGTTCAGGCGAACACTGTGTCTTCTCATGCATTCAAAAGCTTCGCGGAGGTCCGTTGTGTGAGGATTTCCCTTGATGGTTTTGACGATCATATCATCCACGTAGGCCTCCATATTCCTCCCCAGCATGTCTTGGAACAGTCGATTCACCATCCGCTGATAAGTTGCCCCAACATTGATGAGGCCAAAGGGCATCACCTTGTAGCACAGAATGTCCCCATCAACATAAAAAGCGGTGTGAGCCTCATCATCTGGATGCATTCTGATCTGGTTGTAGCTTGAGTAGGCGTCCATGAAACTCAGCATCTCATGACCCGAGGTAGCATCGACCAGCTGATCAATCCTCGGAAGGGGATATGAATCTTTGGGGCAAGCCTTGTTCAAGTCGCGGAAGTCGACGCACATCCTCCACTTGTCGTTTGATTTCTTAACCAAAACTGGGTTGGCGACCCAGCTCTGGAATCTCACCTCTCTGACGAAGTCAGTTTCGATCAACCTGCCGACTTCCTGCCTGATCGCCAAACGCTTGTCTGTCCCGAATGATCTTCTTTTTTGGGCGATTGGCTTGATGGAAGGGTCTATTCTGAGCTCGTGGGAGATGATATCTATGCTGATTCCTAGCATGTCGCTCGGCTGCCAGGCGAAAAGCTCTTTAAATTCTTTGAGGAGGGCGGTCATGACCTCCTTCTGATCCTCCTTCAAGGTGGTTCCAATGCGCACCTTCTTGTCCGGACCATCTATTTCGACCTCTTCCAACTCTTCCATAGGTGCTGGCCGAGCCAAGTCCTCGCGGGGGTCGGCCTATGTTTCAATGGCGAGCGCCTCCCTTTGGTTCTTCCTGCGCAAACATTTCACATAGCATTGCCGCGAGGAAGGCTGATCTCCGAACACTTCTCCAATCCCGTTGGGAGTGGGGAACTTCATCTTCTGGTGGATAGTGGAGGCTACAATCTTGTTCGGGTTGATCGTGGTCCTCCCTATGATGGCGTTGTAAGATGTAGGTGAATCGACCACCAGGAAAGTGACCGATACCTTGATGCTCATCCATCCCTCGCCAAAAATCACTGGCATGGTTATAGCCCCCAGTGGATAAGTTGTCCTTCCCGCAAACCCAATCAGCGGAAAGTCGACCCTCTTCAGGTCACGTTTGGACTTGCCCATCTTCTCAAAAGCGTCCAGAAATAGGATATCCGTCGAGCTGCCTCCGTCGACCAGAATCCTTGCAACGTCACAACCGTCAATATCTGCTGTGATGACCAGAGCATCGTTGTGGGGGGTGGTGACAATGTTCTCTTCAGGTCGGGGCCGCTTCCCCAACTGAACTGCTGTGGAGATCTGAGTGGCATAGATCTCCCTTGCACTTGACCTCTCGCCGCCTGCACCGAATCCTCCCGCAATCAGATTTACTCTCCTCTTGCTTCCAGATGGCTCAGTTTGTTCTGCAGGGGCTGGCGAACGATGTCTCCTGGGGGGCGTTCGACTTCTGTCTCGCCCTGCCACAAATTCCTTCAACATTCCCCCCTGAATCAGCTTTTCTATATCCCGCTTCAAAATGCGGCAGTCATCTGTCTTGTGGCCCTTGCACTTGTGGTATCTGCAATAGCTCTCGACGTCTTTTCCCATGGGCTGCCCACCTCGTCGAGGCATCGGTGGCCTCGCCAAGGATCTCCTCTCCATCTCGACTTGTACCGCTGAGATTTGCCTATTTAAAGGCGTGAAGTACTCAGGGACCTCTGGATGGCGAGGCGCTGGATTAGACTCGACCCGGGGCCTGTTGTCCTTTCCCTTCTTCTCCTTCTTCACCTCCTTCTTACCATCGCGTCGGGGTTCATGGACTACCCTTAGCGAGGTCGTCAGGAAGTCCGCCACCATATTCGCCCTCTCAAGGTCTATGAAACCTTTTGCTCTGGACACCAACTCCTCCAGCGTTTCAATCTCCTTCACATGATAGCTGTCTCGCAGCTTCCTCGAGGCCTTGTTGGCCATATCCAGACCCCTGTAAAATGCTCGAATGATCTCTCCATCCGAGATTCGACGATCTATCTCCGTGACGTTCTGATGGAAACACCCATAGAAGTTGGATAGCGACTCTCCAGGCTTTTGTTTGACCGAGTCAAGGGCGACCACGCTCTTCAGCAACTGGCGTTCGCCCATATCTCTCTCCAGGAACTTGCTTCTTAACTCTGCCCAAGTTCCGATTGATCCTGCAGGGAGGCCAAAGAAGCAGGACGAAGCCGAACCCGAAAGAGTAGATGGAAATAACAAAGCCAAGTGATTGGGATCATTTGACTTACCCAGGAGAGAGGCCTCATGTTTGTTGACATGTACGGTGGGATCTCCTCCACCGCTATACTCAGGTATGGCCCGAGCAACTACATACTTTGGGATTTTGATGGCGACGAGCCCGTCGGTAAAAGGATGAGCAGACTGCTCCTTGAAGGGAGCTGCGACTGTCAGCTGTCTTTCCTGGAGCCTTTTATTGAGGAGGTCATCCATCTGATCCACAGTGAAGTACATAGGCGAAGTTCCGGATGGAGGAGGACCGGAAGGATTGGCAGTATACGCGGCTGCTGGCTCCTTGGTGTATGCCGGAGGTAGGGACTGCTGACCTGACGTCATCTCCTGAGGCGCAGTGGCACCAGGATTTGCCGCTTCCGAGGGTGAGGGCCCTGTGGCAGCAGGGCGGTGGTTTTCCTTAGGAGCAAATGGATTGTTTTCTTGAGGAGCAGGGGCTTAGGGGCGCGCCTGTCCTAGGATGGCTTCCAGCAGGGAGACCATCTCTGGGGTTAAACTGATGTCTTGCCCAGCAATGTGGACTGTCTGCGGTGCCGGGGCTCCGTTTTGATTAGCAGCGGGGGTCGGTCTTGAATCACCAACATGCTCTCGAGTTGTTCGCAGAGGAGTGGCATTAGCTCCTGCTCGGCTGGCAGGTTCATGTTGAAGCGGTGAAGCGGCGGCGGAATCAGAGCTATCTTAGGATCGCTCCCTGGTCTGGTTCCGGCGGTTGCTTTGGGATCGAGTTCTCATGGCTGAATTGCTCGTTTCCCACAGACGGCGCCAAATGTTGGATCGTAAAACCCTGGATGCTCATCTGGCAGTGAAATAAATGCCAGACAAGGATGGAAAGACGCTTCTGCTCCAACTCCGGTGAACCTGCAGGTAAGGGAGCGCAATAGAGGGGGTGTCTCTGGGTCCCTCTCCGATGCTTAAATGAGTATATGTGTGTATAAAACTCAAAACGTAAGGAACGTATGTAAAGCAAGGATATTTATAGGGTAGGAGAGATCAAACCGTATAAGGCAACTGAATATCTTAGTGTATATTGTGTTACTGAAGATTCGGATCGTGGGATATGGCAGTTACTGCGAGATATTGCAGTTACCAAATCTAATCTTTAGTGAATATGTGACCGAGATACGCGGGATATCACGACCACTTTCTTATTAACGGTTTAGTGGGACCAGAGGAGAGGGGCAGGGCTCTCTTCGGGGCGAGCACTCTCATGGCGAGCTGTGAGAGGTCGTGGCCTGGTGAAGAATGGCGAGCACTCATGGCGTCCTCAGAGATTTTGAGCTCGGTTCTGGGCCATTCTATGGAGGCCGGTCCGGTTCGAATGTCATGGGCTTACCCCCTCTATAGTTATTGGGCCTTCGAGGCATTTTCCTTACTGGGCTGTCACTATCGATACCCAACAGATGACATATCATCATACTTCCATATTTTATCATACGCCCTGTTCAATCTTGATTTCCTGAATGCTGACTTGGCAGTGAATTGAATGCCAATGGAAGGATGAAGATTGCTCTCGCCTTAGCTCCGGTGAACCTGCAGGAAGGGGATCACAACAGAGGGGGTTTCTCTGAGTCCCTCTCCGATGCTTAAATGAGTATATGTGTGTATATGAACTCAAAACGTAACTGAATGTATGTAAAGCAAAGGTATTTATAGAGTAAGGAGACCAAACCGTAAAAGGCAACAACATATCTTAATGAATATTGTGTTGGTGAAGATTAGGATAGCAGATATTACAGTTATGACGTAATATTGCAGTTACCATATGTAATCTTTAGAGACTATGTGCCCGAGATATGCGGTATATCGTGGCCATATCTTTAGTGACGGTTGGCGGGATCAGAGAAGAGAGGTAGGGCTATCTTTGGGCGAGCACTCCTATGGCGAGCAGTAGGAGTCTGCGACTTGGGTTGATGGCGACCAGTGATGGGGCCTTCAGCGTCCACTTTAGCTTGGGCTCGATACTGAGCCATTTCACGAGGGCCCGATCAACCCTAACATGGGCCGGTTCGATTCGAATGACATGGGTTTCACCTCCTTCACAGTTATTGGGCATTTTCCTTATTGGTCTGTCACTATCAATACCCAACATTTGCCCCCGAAGCTTGAGTGAAGTTTCTTCGGTCGAGCTTGATTATTTGATAGGGTTTAAGATAGTGACACTTGGATTGGATCTTCCAATACACTTGGATTGTCCTTTTCTGGTATTTGTACCCTTTTGAATACTTTATGCTCTTTGTAGATCAATCGTTTGGTCGTCTAGAGTTTATGGAATATTCGATCCTTTATCCCTTTTTGGCGAGCACTAGAAGTTGCCAGGGTTTATGGATGTTTATCCCTCAATCTTTGGCGAGCACTGCATTTGAAAGGGTTTTCCAGAAAGGCTTAAAAATCTTTGGCGATCACTTTATCTGTATAGGATCTTGAGCATTTAATGACTGCACGGTTATCCAGAAGTTGAATGGAGATTTTAGGCACGCTTGTCGTTTATTCTTCCGTAACACATGGGTAGGCTGACAGTTTTTGTACTGTCTGTCCATTTGTCTCCCCAAGGTGTCTCTTAGAATTCTGACATTGCTTCGAATTTTACCCAAAATGTGTAATCATTATCTGAGCCATTTCGATTCTGTATGTGGCGGTTACTTCCATTTTGTCTGTATAAGGAACAACACCTTCACTCTCTTATTTTTTTACGCGTTCCAGCCTTCCATATTCCAGAGAGTTTTGTGCTTCTTCATTTTCTCAGTCCTCTATTCTTAAACTTCCTTCTTTCCTATTTCGATTCCAAAACCCTTTTAGCATCAATGACTTCCAGGAATCAATCCACAAGCAAGAGCAAGGCACCAGCTAACAGGTCTTCCTCTTCGAACCCGAAGGTTCCCACGAAGGCCACCAATGCTCCCCTGAAAATCAGGGATGGTTCCTCTCCGGCTCCTAGCCAAAGGAACCCTGTTTCTGGGCTGATTTCTGGACGATCAGCGACCACACCTGTGGTGGTGGACGGTCCAGAGACCAACGTGCCCCTCTTTTCCCCAAAAGGTAAACATCGATGCTTTCTGCTCACTTATTTTCTGATAATGCGTCCTGGTTTTTCTTGTTTTTATATTGTTCTTGCCATATCCTGATTTTCTAAGTAGATATCAAACCCAACAAGTTGAAGTCGACTCAGTTCAAGGCAGTGGTCGCCGTAACTGGCCTGAGCGAAGCTGATGCCCCCAGGTATCCAGGCTTAGGGCTGCATTATCCTCGTGACAGAGAGGTTTACGTCTATGCGGCCCAGATCGATGATGGGTTGCGTTTTCCTCTCTACGAGGATTTGCAGGAGCTATGCTGCTATTACGGGATAGGTCCAACGCAGCTAGTACCCAACGCCATTAGGATGTGGATTGGGTTCAAGTTCATTTGTTTACGTCAAGAATGGACGTTTTCACTGGCCTTGTTCCGATGTTTTTACCGACTGGCCGCCGGAGCGAACCACCTCCACCATTTCCAGACCCGATGGCCCAAGTTTGAAGAATGGCGGGGTCAGGCGTGGAACTGGAACGTTCAATATCGGTTGGTGGATGACTTCCGTGCCACCAACTCTAGCTACAAGAAGTTCTACTTCTTCTGTAAGGGGAACGTGACTTGGGAGTTGTCTCAACCGGAAAGGGATACTCCTCCCATCTTCAGGGAATTGTCGGGAAGCAACCGGAATGCCATCGACAATTTTTTCCGGTTGCATAAGCAATCGAACTTCTATTCAGGCATCCATCAGGCATCGCCAATTTCTATTGACTGGGTAATTTTCTAACCTATTCTTATGTCGATTGTAGGCGCTTGGAGCCACAAACTCATTGATCTCTTTAATGATCAGGGTAAGGCGGGGCCACAAACTGAGTTGAACCTGTGATCGATATGCTATTCTTCGCAGAGCCATTTAAGTTCTTTTATTATGAATTGTGGACCATTATCGCTGATGAGTATCTTGGGAACGCCAAATCGTGAAAATATGTTGATCTTCACGAACTTGATCACTTGAAATTCCGTTGTAGAGGCCAAAGCTTTCGCCTCTATCCACTTGGTGAAGTAGTCGATCGCCACTATGATGTGGGTACACTGCCCAGTACTGATGGGAAAAGGACCCAATATGTCTATTCCTCATTGAGCTAAAGGCCAAGCGCCCGCCTTTGGGGATAGCAGTGTTAACGGTCGACCGGATCGTGGTGCGAACTGTTGACAAGTCGCGCACCTATGCGTTAATTCAGCCGCATCTTTACCCAAGGTTGGCTAGTAGTAGCCCAATCTGAAGATCTTCTGTGTCAATGAGCGTGCACATTCATGTCATGCGGCAACTCCTTCATGGGCTTCACGAAGAACCTTTTCTGTTTTGGGATGAGAGATGCACCTTAGATAGGGAGTTGAGTAGCCTCGCCTATAGAGTTCTCCATCTACCATCAAGTAACTAGCTGAGAGGCATCTTATCCTTTTGGATTCACCTTTGCCTTCTGGGCGAATTCCCTCTTTCAAGAAGTTCTGAAATGGAGTCATCCAGGTTACCTGTGTCCTTGAATGCTGAAGACCTCTGCTCGGTTGTCGAGAACTGAATATAAGGCCTTTTCCAGAAATTGTACGTCTTGAATTCTTGTTCCTCCAAACGCCAGCTTTCTCAGAGAGTTTGCCATCTGGTTCTCTTGGCGAGGAATAGACTCAATCGCGAAATTTGGGATTTCGGCGATGAAATTCTTGGTGATGTCGAGGTACTTATTCATCTTTTTCCCCCCCTTGCTTCATAAGTGCCATTAACCTGATTGACAATTAGCTCGGAGTCACTTTTCGCCCTGAGTGATGTTATGCCCATTCCTTTAGCAAGTCTGAGTCCAGTAATAAGAGCCTCGTATTCTTCTTCGTTGTTGGTCGCCTGAAATGTTAAGGCGATCGCATATTTCAAAGGCTCGCCCTCGAGGGGATGAGAATTAGTCCTGCCCACGAGCCTTCTCTTGAGAGAATCTGTTTATATAAAGTTCCCAGATTTGGTTTGTGTCTGCTGATGAACTTGGTCTGTTTTCTGCTTCTGCCAAACCATTGCTTGTACTTTCCACTATAAAATCAGCCAATGCTTTACCTTTGACGGTCGTTGTCGGCGCAAATTCGATCCTGAACTCGCTGAGCTCGATCGCCCATTTGACCATTCTTCCTGAAGAATCTGGTTTCAGCAGGAAGTTTTTGAGAGGCTGATTGGTGAGAACTGTAATGTCATGTGCGTGAAAATAAGGTCTTAGCTTTCAAGCAGCAATAACTAAGGCATAGAGATACTTATCAATCTGGACATATTTTATTTCTGCAGAATTAAACATCTTGCTAACAAAATACACTGGACTCTGTACATTTTCTTCTTCCCTTATTAAGACGGCACTGACTGCTACGTCGCTGATGCTTAAGTAAAGGAAGAGCTGCTCGCCAGGAATAGGTTTCGCCAAAGCCGGAAGTGTTTGAATATGTTTCTTTAGGGATTGGAAGGCTTCCTCGCAGTCTGGCGTCCATTAGAACTTTCGGTTAGCACTGAGAGTCTTGAAGAACGGTAGTGACCTGTCACTCGCCCTGGAATGGAAGCGATTGAGTGCATCCAGGCGGCCATTCAGACATTGGACCTCCTTATGGCAAGTCGGCGACTTCATCTCCTAAATGGCCTTAAGCTTTTCCGGGTTCGCCTCAATGCCACGTTCGCTTACCATGAATCCCAGAAATTTCCCAGACTTGACTCCAAATGCACACTTTGCTGGGTTCAGGCGAACACCGTGCCTCCTCATGCACTCGAAAGCTTCTCAAAGGTCCGATGTGTGATGACTGCCCTTGATTGTGTTTCACAAGCATGTCACTCGGTTTCTAGGCAAAAAGCCCCTTGAATTCCTTGAGGAGTGTAGTCATGTCCTGTTTTTGGTTGTCGTTCAGGGTGGTCCCAATGCGCACCTTCTTGTGTGGACCATTAATCTCAACCTCCACTAACTCATCCATAGGAATTTCCCATCTTCTCAAAAGCGTCTAGAAACAAGATATCTGTCAAGCTCCCTCCGTTGATCAAAATCTCTTGACGTCACAACCGTTGACATCGGCTGTGATAACCAGGGCATCATTGTGATAACCGTCGACATGTTCCAAGTCATCTTCGGAGAATGAAATGACAATGTCCTCTTCTGGTCGAGGTCGCTTTCCCAGCTGGACCGCTGTAGATATCTGAGTCGTATAGACCTCCCTTGCATGTGACCCATCGCCTCTGGCACCAAACCCTCCAGCAATCAGGTTGACTACCCTCCTGCTCTGGGATGGGCCAGATTGCTCAGGCGGAGCTGGCGAGTGGTTTCGACGTGGTGGCGTTCGACTCCTGTCTCGTCCCGCCACACTTGCACTTGCACTTATGGCCGAAAATCATTAGTCTTATGGCCCTTGCACTTGTGATATCTGCAATAGCTCTTAGTGTTTTTTCCCATGGGCTGACCACTGCTTCGAGGCATCGGTGGTCTGGCCAGAGACCTCCTTTCCATCTTGACTAGTACCGCCGAGATTTGCCTGTTTAAAGGCGTAAAATACTCGGGGACCTCTGGATTTCTAGGCCCTGGGTTCTCTGTTCAAGGCTTGTTGTCTCGACCCTTCTTTTCCTTCTTACCATCGCGTTGGGGCTCAGGAACTACCCTTAGCGAAGTTGGTATTGGCGTTCGCCATTTCAAGGTCTATGAAACCTTTCGTCCTCGCTGCCAACTCTTCCATTGTTTCAATTTCCTGCACGTGGTAGCTGTTGCGCAGCTTTCTCGAAGCTTTGTTGGCCACGTCCAGTCCTCGATAGAAGGATCGAATAATCTTCCCATCTGCGACCCCACAATCTCTCTGTGACGTTTTTATGAAAACGTCCGTAAAAGTCGGTCAGTGACTCTTCTGGTTGCTGTTTGACTGCATCTAAGGCGACCACGCTTTTCATACGTTGGCGCTCGCCCATGTATCTTTCCAGGAATTTGTTTTTTAGCTCTGACCAAGTCCCTATTGATCCTGCAGGGAGGCCTAAGAACCAAGACGACGCCGAACCCGAAAGGGTCAACAGAAATAATAAAGCCAAGTGATTCAGATCATTTGACTTACCCAACAGCGAGGCCTTATGCTTGTTGACGTGGATAATGGGATCGCCTCCACCACTGTATTCGGGGATGGCCCTGATGACGACATCCTTTGGGATTTTGATGGCGACTAGGTCGGTGGTGAAGGGATGAGCTGATCGCTCCCTGAAGGGAGCTACGATTGTCGTTCGCCTTTCCTGGAGCCTTTTGCTGATAAGCTCCTCCACCTGGTCAAGAGTGCACTAGTTTGACTGCCCTCCATTCGGTATGGAACTGGATTGATTGGCAGAATAGGTGGCTGCTGTTGGCTCAGTGGACACTGGGGGTAGGGACTGGTGTCCCGATGTCATCTCCTGATCTTCCTGGGGGACTGTGGTGCTCGAATTTTCAGTTTCTGCTAGCCTGGGCCCTGCGGCTACGGGGCGAGAGTTTTCCCGAGGAGCAGGGGCTTGTCTGCGAGCCTGCCCCAAGATGGTCTCCAGGAATGCTATCATCTCCAGAGTCAACTGGATGCTTTCCCCAGCCACATGGGTGGTTTGCGGTGCTGGAGTCTCCATGTTGTTGGGAACAGGATTCGGTCTGGAATTGCCAACGTGTTCTCGGGCCGGCCTCAGGGGGACGGCATTGGGAGTTGCTTGGCTAGAAGGTTCTTGATGGAGCGGCAAAGCTGCTGCGAAATCAGAGCTGTCAGAGGACTGCTCATTGGTCTGGTTCCGACGATTGCTTTTGGATCGAGTTTGCATGGCTGTATTACTCGTTTCCCACAGACGGCGCCAAATGTTGGATCTTGATTTCCTGAATGTTGACTTGGCAGTGAATTGAATGCCAATGGAAGGATGAAGATTGCTCTCGCCTTAGCTCTGGTCAACCTGCAGGAAAAGGATCGCGATAGAGGGGGTGTCTCTGGGTCCCTATCCGATACTTAAATGAGTATATGTGTGTATATGAACTCAAAACATAACTGAATGTATGTAAAGCAAAGGTATTTATAGAGTAAGGAGACCAAACTGTAAAAGGCAACAACATATCTTAATGAATATTGTGTTGGTGAAGATTAGGATAGCAGATATTACGGTTATGGCATAATATTGCAGTTACCATATGTAATCTTTAGAGAATATGTGCTCGAGATATGCAGGATATCGTGGTCATATCTTTAGTGACGGTTGGAGGGACCAAAGAAGAAAGGTAGAGCTCTCTTTGGGCGAGCACTCCTATGGCGAGCAGTAGGAGTCTGCGACTTGGGTTGATGGCGACCAGTGATGGAGCCTTCGGCGTCCACTTTAGCTTGGGCTCGATACTGGGCCATTTCACGAGGCCAGATCAACCTTAACATGGGCCGGGCCGGTTCGAATGACATGGGTTTCACCCCTTTCACAGTTATTGGGCCTCTAGGGCGTTTTCCTTATTGGGTTGTCACTATCAATACCCAGCACACCCCTTTACATGGATATTACATTCAATAAACATGTATACCGTGCAATAAAAAATAAGCAAGCACACATGATGTTTCTATAGATGAAAATAACATACATATTAACATGCATCATACTTGATAAATAACAAAACATTATGTAACATAATATGTACTTGTAGACACTCGATTTTGACCTAGATGTGATGCGTTCACGATCGCGACACGTGGCGCACCATTATGAAGATTCCATATATGACAAGTTACGAAGTTTCCAAAAACAGGTTTCGTGCAGATTTAGTAGATTAATATATAGAGTATATTGTGAAATATTTAGAGAATATTTCATGAATATTTTATATTGGATAATATATTTTATTGCATATACACTTCCTAGTTTAGAAAACTCCAGGAACTTGTATAAATAGAAGTATTATGTATTGTGTAAATAGAAACTTGTATTAAATTTTGAAAATACATATTTCATGCTTATGTATTTTCACTACAAGAATCTGTATCAACAACCACGAAATTAATTTGTCGACACAAGGAGTGGGTTGGTAAAACAGTGTATAAGTGACAGCATTTTAATACGTGCCAGTAGACACATTTTAGTGTCAACACATTTGTCGTAGCACAAACAATCCTTTAGTATTGACGTTTGCCGTCGCAATATGTCTGTGCCGATCAAAATCATGTGTCAAAAACTCAACCGAGGGTAATAGTGATATTTAGTAACGGAATATGTTGTTATTGCAAAAAAGTATGTTTACTTTCGAAATTAATTGATGTAATAAATGGGTAAACAGTATCGGCATAACTTCATTGGTAATGTATGCATTGTCGTTGCTAAACTCTATACCCGCAATTATAACAGAACATACCGTTTTTTCCAGTACAGTCAAAACTCCCCCGTGCAGACCAGAGCCTACGTCAGTCCATCAACGATCGTTGCCAAGAACGGATTCCCTTTCAGATCGACTCCTAGGACGCACGTAGGTTACGCGCAGACATTCCAGGAAGCAACCCAGCTGGTGTCGATCAATCGTGAAGTCGTTTGCTGCAGTATCCCGCGACAAGCATTTCTCCTCAGGTAGGCTGGTATGAGTAGTCGAATGTGGCTTCTTGTAATTGCGAATTGAATTGTCATGAGCTTAATTGTGTGTTATATATAGCCAATAGTCATGAGCTTAATTGTGCGAATTGAATTGTCACGAGTTGTACTGTTTAGCCCCAAAAAACGTGTTGCTGCAGACATTTTGCAACTGTGCTGATAAAATTGGACAAGTCAATCGAAGGAGTTCTACTCTTGCGTATAAATTAACTAGCAATTAAGCTAGCTGCAGATCGTACGGTTCCAACGGACAACTCTCTGGTTCCGTTTGGTTCGATCCACACATAAACGAAAATGCATATTTGAAATTTTACAAACGGTCTGGATAACTGTCAACAACTGATGATGCTACTTCATGTACTGCATGTTTCTACACTGTTCTGCTGTCTTTTTAATCCCAAAGATTTGGGTTGATATTTCTTTGCAGAAATAGAAGTGCGATGGATAAGAGTTGGATGACCAAACCTCGGCAAAGTGGGGAATATAAGCAAGAGGTCGCTTCGTTTCTCGACTTTGCCTACTCTCATTCCAGTTGGGATGGTAAGATTTACTGTCCTTGCAATAACTGTGTTGGTGCTTTCTTAATGGGGAGAACTACTGTTAAGCTCCATCTTGAAAAATGGGGAATATTGCCAACTTATACTACATGGGTGGATCATGGGGAGGAATTCGAAGATGTGATCCGTAATGGTAGGAATTCATCCTCTCGTGGGGAAATGGAGGATATGGTGCATGATGGGTTCGGTGGTATGAGGGTGGACGAAGGTGAGGAACCAAACGCCGATGCTAGGACATTTTATAAGCTATTAGAAGATTGTGAAAAGAGCTTATATCCCAGTTGTGTCTCCTACACGAAGATGTCCTTTTTAGTTGAATTGTTGCATCTCAAGGCACTATACAAGGTTTCAAACAAGTTCGCTGATGAGCTACTTCGCATGTTAAGTAAAGTATTGCCACCATCCCTAAATCCTACTACGAAGCCAAAAAATTTATAGGAGGGTTAGGGCTGGACTACCAAAAGATGCATGCTTGTGTAAATGACTGTATACTATTTAGAAAAGAGTACGCCAATTTGGATGTGTGTCCAACGTGTGGGGAGTCAAGATGGATTAAACCTCGACACATAACTGGAGGATTGGATATACCAGAGCAATCGAAGCGACAGAGAGGGAAGCTACCAGTCAAAGTACTTCGATATTTTCCACTAACTTCAAGGTTGCAAAGATTATTCATGTCCCCCAAAACTGCTTCCTCTATGACCTGGCACCATACACGACGATTAAAGGATGGTATTCTACGTCATCCTGCTGATACAGACGCTTGGAAGAAACTTGACAGCGTATTACCTGCATTTGGGGAAGACCCACGGAATGTGAGGCTTGGCCTAGCTACGGATGGGTTTGATCCGTACAGTGATAAAAGTCACCCATACAGCATGTGGCCAGTTGTTCTTATTCCATACAATGTGCCTCCCGAGGTGTGTTTAAAAGATACAAACTACGTGCTATCAATGTTGATTCCCGGACCAAAGGCTCCAGTAAATGACATAGACGTGTATCTGCAACCGTTGATCGAAGAGCTGAATGAGTTATGGTCGAATGGTGTGCTCACATATGATGCAGACAAGAAAGAAAACTTCCAGATGCGCGCAGCTGTACTTTGGACCATTAATGATCTTCCTGCCTATGCGAACTTGTCCAGTTGGGCTACTTACGGTAATTTGGCATGTCCTATCTGTCAAATGGACACCCATTATTGTCGATTGAAGTATGGGAGAAAATGTTCTTTTATGGGACACAGACGATTCCTCCCCACCGATCACCCATGGAGAAGAAACAAAAGTTCATTCGATGGGAAACTAGAGTTACGGATGGCCCCACAAAGACTATCGGGTGAGGAAGTGTTACATGTGCTAGAGAATCTTGATCCAATCATGTTCGGTAAGACTCAACCGCCCATTCAGGTTGGAATAGACTCAACTACTGGAAATTGGAAAAAAGAGAGCATATTCTACCAACTACCTTATTGGCAGCACCTCTTAATCCCTCACAATTTGGATGTGATGCACATTGAGAAAAACGTGTGTGATAACCTTATTGGGATGTTATTGGGTGTTGCCGGTAAAACGAATGACAACCTTAATGCTCGGCTCGACTTATAGGCCTTAGGCATAAGAACGAGCTTGCATCCAGTCCGTAGAGGAACAAAATTGGTCTTACCACCAGCTTGTTTTTCCCTATCAAAGGAACAGAAGATTAAACTGTGTGAGTTTCTTAAGAACTTGAGACTTCCTAGCGGTTATTCATCAAACATTTCACGTTGCGTTAAGGTGAAAGACAGAAAATTGATTGGGTTGAAAAGTCATGACTACCATGTTCTCATGTAACGTATCCTATCTGTGGCTATTAAAGGATTACTCCCCAAACATGTATGCAAAGCTGTGATAGACACGACTAACACATTCAGGATTCTATGCTCTAAGGAGTTGCACCCGTCGGATCTGTTGAAAGTGGAGGCGCAATTACCCATGATAATGTGCAATCTAGATAGAATATTCCCACCAAGTTTCTTCAATATTACAGTCCATCTTATCATCCATCTAGCAGAGGAAGCAAAAATAGCTGGGCCAGTGCAATATCGTTAGATGTATTCAATCGAAAGGTAAGTTTTTTCACTCTTTTATGAAGTATGCCTTTGACAGAAGAGGTGTCTCACTAATAACATGTTCTTATCGTAGGATAATGGGGATAATGAAGTCGTTTGTGCGAAATCGTAGTCGTCCGGAAGGGTCAATAGCGGAGGGTTGCTCTGGAGTGTTTGACATTTTGTTCTAGATATCTCCATGACATTGAAACCAAATTTACAAGACATGAGTCAGTTATAGTAACTGAGGTAACTCCAACGGCGGCAGATGGGTTATCGATCTTCCAGCCGGTAGGAGCTCCAATAGGTCGTGCAATTGTCCGTGAACTGTCAAACACGGAATGGGAGCAGTGCCACTTGTACGTACTTAATCAGTCTGAAGAAGTGAAGCCATTCATCGAGTATGTCATTCACCTTTACTGTTATGTGTATTCTCAAACTTTTAACAGCATTACATCTAACAATCGCATTGGTTGTCTTATCCGTGTACTTAGTGAACACAAGAGGCAACTACTAGGCGCACGGGTGAGTAGGCGGAACATCGATGTCATGCACAATAGAACATTCATACCATGGTTGGAGGGCAGGGTATGACACTATGACACAGATAGGAATGGGTATTCCTGTTAATGTCAACGTTATTGACGTTTGGAGTATTTGCATTCTCATGTTGGTCGAATAGTTGGATCGGCTGAGGATGCGAGAGATCGTCAACTAAAGGCTTTGGCACGAGGACCTTTATATGGAGCTAAGACATATACTGGTTATAAAGCAAATGGGTTCATCTTCCACACCAAAGAGCGGTCTGTAATGAGGAGTTTTGACAACAGCGGTGTGTTGTGCAAAGCTGACACAACGTGCTACGCGAGTACAGCCGATAACAACCCCATTGAAGGTGCAATTGATTATTACGGAGTGTTGAGGGAGGTGGTTGAGCTGCAGTACCTTGGTAACCTATCGGTTGTGTTGTTCAAATGCGATTGGTACAACGTACTTTCATCCTTCAATGGGATGAAAATTGATGAGTACGGATTTGTGTGTGTCAATACCAAAAATTTTTTGTCAACTGATGAGCCATTCGTACTTGCAGCTCAAGCATCCCAAGTTTTCTACTTACAGGAGAACATTAACCCTGATTGGAGCACTGCGCTGAGGGCAGAGTCCAAAAAACGATTTGTGATTGGGGGTCAAATGAGTGGGGAGTCAGTGGAGCCATATCAGGAAACATCAACCCTGGTTGTTGATGTACCGAATGTAGTTCCTGTCGATGATGTGGTTGATTGGTGTAGAAATGACACTGAGGCTCTCGAAATATCTGTTGCGGATGCCGTGACAGAGCAACTGAAGTCGAGACAGAAGCAACTGAAGGCCTTGACGATGAAGATGTTCTTGAGCCAGATGAGGAGGACATTACTGATGATGGAATAGACAGTAACACAGATACAGAATGTGAGGACGATTTGTTCGATGACGAGGACGGCCTTGAGGGTGAAATGGATGCGGATGACGATGATTTGTATGTTTTACTGAGATTGTTCAATATTGAGCTGTTATTCTGTCCAAATGTGTAAGTTCTGGCCGAAATGAGATGGTTTTACTGAGATTGTTCAATATTGCACTGTTATTCTGTCTAAATGTGTATGTTCTGTCTGCATTGAGTGCTGCATACTGATATTGTTCAGTATTGAGATTGTTTGGTTCACTAGTTGTTGTGTAGCTGGTTGTGTTGTGTAGTTGGTTGTGCTGTACGTGTGTCCTGTAAGTGTTGGTCATGCTATTGTTGTAAGTCGAAACTGCATTTGGAAGCTGGAATCTCTGTACTTGGAAGATGGCAAAACAGCAGGCGAAAATGCAGATTGGTACAACTCAGTACTTGTGCCCTGTAAACTGGTTCTCGTTCTGTCCAAATGCTGCCAAAAGGTGTGCCTGCTGCAGCTCGAAATTGCAGCTCAAATGCTGTCAAACGAAAATAACTGTGATGTGCCCTGGTGTTTTTCACAAAACATGTTAGTGAAGATGACAGCAGTATATATATCCAATCCTTCCTTGTACAGATGAATATTGCAGCTATATATATCAATGGAGAACTCCTCCAAATGTAAGCTTGACAGCATAAAACTCTTCCCATACATTAAGCTTCAATAAAACATACATTCAGTTGTTTTTCACACACAGACATATATAAATACTTTCAAAAGACTGTCATACATTCTGTTATGGACCAACACTGCCATACACAACATGCTGTCGACTGTAGGTGGTGTTACACTCTGTAAAAACCGTTTCCAATCCAATCTATGTCATTCTAATCCTATCTATGTCATTCTAATCCAATCCACGTGCTGTCAAAATGAATAAGAATTCAATTCATGTGCTGTCAAAATGTAATCCAATTCATCCTCAGCAAATAGATAGCATGTGCTGACAAAATGTAGGGATGCAAACAGAATACATTGAAACTCACGATGTGGACAGAATACATTGTCAAACAGTGAAGGGATGCAACCCAAAGCTCACGATCTGCACGTTCTTGCCATTAAAATGTGTTGCATCTGAACAAGAACACACAACACACTCCTTTGTTGTACTTTCCATGATCACTTCTGCAGGCCACTGACAAAACTCTACTTGGGGAAGCTGAATGGCTGTCCTGCAGAAGTTGGAACTCCTGCTGCAAATGGAAGCTGCACTAATTAGCTTGGGGTCTCCTTGAAGCTCCACTCGGCCTGCTTAAGAACTGCAGTAGACAGAGGTGGATTTGTATGTAGAGGTCGGGTTGGAAGATGACAGGGAGCAATGTGTCGAGTCTACTATGGACCGAATTGTGTGTCCACATTGTTTATCTGTCATATACATGAGATGTAACATGTAGACACATGTTCACACTTTGACACATAGTGATTAACACTTTGACACATAGTGGTAACCCCTTGACACATAGTTATAACACCATGACACATGGTAGAAATTTATTTCATCAATTAATAACACCATACACTTTTGAAAGTTATATTTTTCAACAAAGTAAGTAAAATTTGTATAAGTTGATATTAAATTTGTAGCCACTTGTATAAATTTGTATACATTTCTATACAATTCTATACATTTGTATAAAGTAAAACAATAGTACACTTTGACACATCAACTAGACTATCACATAACAAAGTTGTATTTGAAACCTAAAATGAATAAGGATACATCAACTAATACATAAGGATACATATGTCTTGATTTTATAAAATTATGTAGAATTATTGTGCTATAAGATAAGTATATAATAATTTGTAATAATTAAGAGGAGTTGTTATACAAATGATGTTATTATACATATGATGTCATTAGGAAATAGCAATAATAAGTATATTTTTCATAAAATACGTAAAATTTGTATAAATTTGTGGACATTTGTATAAAGTATAGTATTATAATGTTATACACTAAGACACTTTGACACATCAATGGATATAACACATAAGAAAGTTGTATTTCAAACATAACATGAGTATGATTTAAATTGCATACATAAGGATAATTAGGTCTTCATTTTAAACATGATTTAGACATATTGTGCTATAATATAAGTATATACAAATTTATAAAATTTAATTTAAAATTCAAACAAGTTATGTTAGATGTATAAATCAGATGAACACTGAAACGGGCCTTGCATACACGGGCCAAATCATGTCAAAACTGACACTGTCCATTACATTTTCGATCGGGCCAATCCAATGAGACGGCCCAATTGCGCAGAGTCCAGTCCATGGTGAACAGCTGCTACGGATGAGGACGAAGCTGAAGCGTCTCCTCGGGTCAAACAGCTACGACGCCTCGGTTCCTACACGAGGCAGTAGGTTTAATCATCACAGCCAGACGGATTTGACGCCTCAGTGCTTTCTTGTTTCCGTGGACTTCTCTTCTCCTTCCCGCGCCTCATTTTCACTGCATTTGGGTCTGTTCCACCACTCTCCAAGTTTCCCTCCATCCAGATCTCCAGGCTTCGCTTCCATCTGTGCAAGACGGTCTTCTAACTTTCCCTCAGCAAGGTATGGTTTTAATTTCCTGTTGGATGATTCTGTTGTGTGGCGCGCAAGGTATGGTTGAGCAAGGTATGGTTCAGGAAACCCTTTGTTCGTCTATGTCGCACGACTCTTACATGTTTACTGTCCTTTCCCTATGGATCTCGTCTATTTGTGACCAATTTGTAAACGTTTTTCGTTTTAAAAAACATTACTTGGAAGCGAAGATTCACCTCTGTCGATGATCCATGGACGATTAACAAGTCCCTAAGCAGTCGTAGTTTCATGCATGTCGTTGTTATTCTTTTATGTGCAGCATGTCACGGAATGCTCAGTAAGGGTGGTTATGCTGAGAATAAAACTTGTGCTGTTAAAGATGGAAACTTTACACCAGAAACTTGCGCAAAATTCAAGTTATGCTACTGTGTTTACTAATATATTCTCAGTATGGTGGGTACTCGGAGAATGGTCGCCGGAAAAACCGTAGCTTCAAAACTACCCATCCATAGATCCCCAAGGAAGATAAACAGGGCTGCCCCAAGTAAGTTGTTTTTTCACTACTACGTCTTGTACTTAGGTATTTCCTCTGTTTTAGGTGCTCGGTAACTAACACACTACACATTGCTATAGGGGTTACGCCTGTGGAGAACATCCCTGAAGTCCCTCCGCCTGTGGAGAACATCCCTGCAGTCCCTCGGCCTGTGGAGAACATCCCTGCAGTCACTCCGCCTGTCGAACCTCCTTTGGAGGTGTCTACTGAAGAGGACTACCAGCCGGAGGACCCCTCTGTGGAGGAACCACCAGGTAGCCAAATAGGTAATAACTTCTAATTTGTCCCATACTACTAAGCATGCATTTGTACAACTTGGTTTTCTAATGGATACCTGATTTACGTGTCAGCTGCGGAAGAGGAAGAAGTAATTATTCAACTGGAAAGACTACGTAGAGGGAGAACTAGATGCATAAGGCTGTCTAGAAATGGCGTCAACGAAAAGGAGGTTCTAAAATTTAACTCTCGAGGTAAAGTCTGCAGTAACAATGCTTCGATGTTTGCAAGTTGGTGTGGCTGCATTGTTAGGAAACGAACGAATGCACCTCTCATGGTGAAAGATTGGAAGGAGATTCCTAAGTCTCCAATAGACTATGAAGCGAAGATGCTCTTGCTGGTGGCGGTAAGTCTCAGTTGTAAATGGAACTAGGACATACATATTGCACCTGTCTATTTGTAAATGCTGTAAGAACTGGTTCTAACATTTCCGTATTGTTCAAACTTGCAGGAGAAGTTTGTGATACCGGATGATGACAACCTGAAGCAGCTGGTCATCTGTACTCTTAAAGAGAAGTACAGAAACTACAGGGCGAATCTAAAGAGAAGGTACTTTGACAAGTACCTTACGAATGAAGAAAGGCTACAAATGTGTCCTCCTGACGTGGTGAAAGAGGATTGGGTGTGGCTTGTTAACTGGTTCAGCTCAGACGAGTTCAAGGTTTGTTCCTTTCTCCCTATTGCAACTGTATTTTTTTGTACCGTTAATGACTGCTGCACTTTTTTAACGTAAACTGGTTATAACTTCAAATTGTTTGAAGTTAAAGAGCGATCGTAACAAAGCCAACAAAGCTCACCAAGTCATGAGGCACACCGCTGGCACTTCGTCATTTGCGAGGAGAGAACAGGAAGAGGTAATCCTAACATTGAATTGTTATGTTTAAGAAATAGTTAGCTACCCTTGAACAAGTATATGGTACTCTTGCAGATTGAGAAGAACAACGGGAAACATCCGGGGGAGTATCATATGTTCAAGAAGAACCATGTGGACAAGAAAGGACAGCCGCTGGATGATAAAACCAGATCAATACTGGTAAGTAGTACTGCCGACCCATATAGTCACATGTGCTGTACATTTGTAACTGATTGCTCGTTTATGTTCTTGGCACACTGTTTGCAACTGGGGCTGCCCAGTTGGCAACTGGGGAGGAGGAGTCTGCTGTTGACAAGGATGTCTTGTATGAGGAAGTTCGCCAACCTGAGCGTCGTCGAAGTCGGGTGTCAAAGGCAGCACGGATGATGGAAAGTGAGCAGTTAAAGCAGGCAAGGGAGGAGGTAGCTAGAAATGCAGCCGAATGTGAATCACTCCGTGATCAACTCAAGGAGTTCCAGGCCAGCATGGAACAATTTCAACGTGACATTGCTGTCATGAAAAGTACAATGTTTGGCAACGGTGCGTATAGTATTGATTTAATTGCATTGTGTACACCCATTAAGTCATTGTAGGGTATATTCTATAGTATGATGCTACCATGATTGCTGTTATTTCTATGTTTGCAGATCCAAATGCATGAACCGTGGAAACGTGCTGTAAGTACTCCTGCTTAGTAGTTATAGTGACTGGTGGTACACTAGGTGTTGACTGATTGTAAATGGATATTTTGGACATGATGTAAATGTGAACATGTCATCTATGTTTGTGTTTTGGTTGCCATACATTTGTTAGAAATGCTTGGCTATGTATAAATTCGGATCTGTTGGAAATGGTTCTACATAAGTAGCTGTTTGTGTATTACCTGTTTGTGTATTGTTTGTTAATGTATTCTGTTTGGGTATGCTTGGCTACGAGCATTACCATGTCCAACAATTCGAAAAGAGAAACATTAGCATTTGCATCAACACAAACCATTGCCGACGGAGTGTAATTGCATCCGTAATTGATGCTTAATATAACATTTAACCATGACAACACGCAGACACAAAACATTGTATATAGCAACAACTTTCACAGTAGTTGAAACTCGATTTTAGCATCAACTATTATTAACAGGGTAATATTTTAATACTATTGACGAGCATCGACAGGTTGGATGCATCCATCGCTAAGTATGCGTAATTACTTTCAACGAAATGTTGTGGTTGAAGAAACTATATTGCCTCACATAAGTTGGATACAATACCATACAAATAGGGACAACAATACGCGGATACTAATGCCTCCAATCTGCATCTCACATATGTAGACACTGTAAATCAGTATTACCCTCAAATACATGTCGACGGTAATTATGCGTAAACAGAGTCGGCATATTTCGATGCTAATGATCAAACAGACTATTCATTCACTATTCATTCTAGCAACGGCAAAACTTTAGTGGCGGCATATTGTCGTCGTCGATACCTTTAGCCACGGTGTCTATTGGCACGACTCTTAGCATCGGCAATGGGTTTTAGCAGCGCCAACAGTGATTCCAGCAACGATAATTTACCCTCGCTGTAGAGCAAATTTCTTGTAGTGTTTATTTATAGTTTGATCCTAACTCATAAAGAATTTAAATTTTTTATAATCAATATATTGTTATTTCTGTAAATATCTTTTACATGAGAGTGTTGTTAAGAATTGAGAGGGGTCACAGCCACCCGAAAATCGGCTACTCACATGAGAATGTCATTATGAAGTGAGAATTGAGAGGGGTCACATCCACCTGTAAATCGGCTACTTACATGAGAATGTCATTATGAAGTGAGAGTTGAGAGGGGTCACATCCACCCGTAAATCGGCTACTTACATGAGAATGTCATTATGAAAGGAAAATCATACGGGTCACAGTCACCCTCCAATTGACTACCAATAAATAGAGTCTTTTCACGACGATGAAAAACACAAGGGCCACAACCACCCATAATTCGCTATGAAATAATGAGTGTTTTTCTAGGTTGAAAACCTGAAAGGGCGACCCAGAAAAATTTAGAGAAGCATGATTGTAAACTTCAAAATCACAATTATGGCAAAAGGTGAGAAAAAATCACGATGGGCTGAAAACCTCTAGAGGCGGTCCATGCAAAAATAGGGAATTGAGAGGCACGGTCAGAAAAATCTGGCAAGGATTACCGTGGCAAAAGGATAGAGCAAAGAGAGACAAAAAAAGAAGAAGAATTCCGCTAGGTTGTAGCATAATGCGCATCTTAGGCAAAAGTTAAGGAAAACATTTCATATCATCATCCAGGTGTTAGCCCTGCATCCAAAGTCATGCTATCCCAGATATGCTATACTTTAGTCGCTCCAAGTTGGTGTCCAGTAGCTCAACGTTATCCCACATATGTTTATTACAGGATATCCTTACACAAATGACGCAACGCTATCCCAGATATGGTAGTCGTTCTGCCATCACAGACGTAATCCTCGTGTCCAAAGCTGCGTTGTCCCAGATACGCTAGCCTTTGGCTCACTCTTGTCGATCAACTGTAGCTACGCGCTGTCCCAGATATGCTCGCTATTAGTTATCGTCTTCAGAAAACGCAGCGCTGTCCCAGTTATGCTAGTCGTCTTGCCATCACAGGCATAACCTCGCTTCCAAAGTCACTCTATCCCAGATATGTTAATCTTTGGCTTGCTGCAGTTGTTCTTGAGTAGCTCCACGCTATCCCAGATATGCTTGCTACTGATTACCATCCTCCAGAAGGCGCAATGTTGTCCCAGATATGCTAGTCGTGAAACCATCCCAGACGTTTCAGTTTCCCAAAGTTGTGTTGTCCTTGATATGCTATTATTTGCCTCGCTCATGTTGAAGACAGAACGCTGTCCCAGATATGCAGTCTTCAAACATATTCACTGGCGCAATGCTATCCCAGATATGCTAGTCGCCACATCATAAGCATGTCAACTGATTTAGAAACTTTCTAGCCCAAAATCGATGTCACCTTATCTTTGGACAAGCACTCCTCAAATATGTTCTCCATGTGCATGTCCAAAGAGGGGCAAACTGTAGACACTCTATTTTGACCTAGATGTGACGTGTTCAGGATCGCAACATATGGCGCGCCATTATGAAGATTCCAGTTAGGGCAAGTTACGAAGTTTCCAAAAACAGGTTTCGTGCAGATTTACTAGATTAATATATAGGGTATATTGTGAAATAGTTAGAGAATATTTCATGAATATTTTATATTGTATAATATATTTTATTGCATATACACTTCCTAGTTTAGAAAATTCCAGGAACTTGTATAAATAGGAGTGTTATGCATTGTGTAAAGGGGAGTGGAACATAAATAAAATAAAAGGAAAAGGAAAAGGAAAAGCTCTCGATCGATTCCAATACAACATTGCTCCGAGAAGCTCCCCATGTATACGATTCTTGTTTATTTATGCATAAAACATCTCTCTTTATTTTTTTAATATATATATCTATATATGTTGTTATAATACATTAACAATCTCCATGTTATATTAAGTTTCTATATATATATATATCAATGTTTAGTTATTTATTTACATTGTTTAACTTTTTGTCTTATATTTTCTTTAACATTTAATTAATTGATATTTTTTATTATTAAGATATTAAATTGTGAAAATATTAGTTATTGTACTCTCACCCTTTATATATATACATATTTCATGCTTGTGTATTTGTTTTATAGTTTGATCCTAACTCATAAAGAATTTAAAAATTTTATAATCAATATATTGTTATTTCTTTAAATATCTTTTAAAAAATGGTTAATTACTAAATTGGTTACACATATTTGACCAATGTTTAGAATGGTTACACATGTTTCAAAATGTGATTCATTGGTTTTGCTATGTGACTAATTGGTTACACATGTTTTTTCAAATGTGATTAATTGATCATTATGTTACTAAACCGTTAATTTTACCGTTAATTAATTTTTTAAACATATTATTGAATTGTGAAATGAGTATTATGCCCCTAGAATCATCTTCAAGAACACAACATAATCTTCAAGAACAAGAATCAAAGAACCCAGAACCCAGAACCCAGATTCTGGGTTCTTCAAGAACCCAACCAGATTCTGGGTTCTTCAAGAACCCAGAAACCATATTCTGTGTTCTTCAAGAACCCAGAAACCAGATTCTGGGTTCTTCAAGAACCCATAAACCATATTCTGGGTTCTTCAAGAACCCATAAACCAGATTATGGGTTCTTCAAGAACCCATAAACCAGATTCTGGGTTCTTCAAGAACCCATAAACCATATTCTGGGTTCTTCGATTCTTGTTCTTGAAGATGATGTTGTGTTCTTGAAGATGATTCTAGGGTTTAACTGTGATTTCTAACGGTGAACAGTAAAAAAAACAAATAGTCACATTTCAAAACCAATTAATCACATTTTGAAACATGTGTAACCATTCTGAACATTGGTCAAACATGTGTAACCAATTAAGTAATTAACCCTTTAAAAAATGATAAATTAAGTGAATAAAGTACTGAAAGGGCGGAATTTCAACTACATTTTTATTCCGTAACAGAATCCCCGAACTCTAATCTCTGAACGTAGACCGTTTTGAAATCCTAGGTTCTTAATTTAATTATTTTCCTAGGTAATCAAGGTTTCTAGTTAGCCTTAATTAACTAGTGGTGACTCTATATTTTTATATTCAAATATTGTCTTTAATTCGGATTTCTAGGTCTGACAGTACTCAACAAACATCAAGTGCCCTTTTCGAATTTGACAAGACTAACTTGCACAAAATACTACTTTCGAAGATTATAGGGACCAAAACATAATATTCTCTAAAGTTACGTTTAGAGCAAAAATTTCCAGGTAGCTCGAAGGGTTTGCTTGACGGGCTTAAATCCTCATCTTTATTAGACAGAACCCGTAGGTCTCCAGGCCAAAGAGGAAGGGGCACAGTGTTAAGTTTTCACTTCTAGTTCGGTCTTTCTAGACATAATTTTTTACTCAATTTAAACTCAAGAATATCACAATTGAATCCCTTAAGACTTTAGAAAATACAATTCGCGTATAGTTCAAACAAATTAAACTATGAGGGTCATCATGCAATTTATCAAAAACAAATTATCATAGATTATAGTCTCCTAAGCGTGATACTAATAAATACAAGTAGCAACTCGTTGCTTTTTAAAAGATTAGGGACCATTTTGAAATAAAGTAAAATTATTTTATCCCTAAATAAAGTTTGAGGACCTCATTAACTATTTTCAAAAATTAAGGGTCCAAAGAAAATATTAATTTTGGATCGGGCCACGACCCAAATCTGATTGGGCCAAACCCAATTTCAGATTAGGCCACAGCCCAAACCGATTGGGCTACAACCCAATTTTCATTTGGGCTGCATCCTAAGTTGGTTGGGCAGTAGCCTACCCAGATTGGTGTGTTTGGTCTATCTCACATACTGGTTGGTCCAATGCTCAGACCGGTCGGGCCAAGCCCAAACTAGTTTAAGGAGTTTTTTTTAAAATTAAATATGAAATTAATAAAAAATATTTTCTCTCACCAATCAACATCTACTACTTCATCTTCAACCTCCACCCACGACGAACGACGAAGCATTTCCTTCATGGCCAAAACTTACCTCAGCCTCTTCCTCTTTTTGTGGAATGGTTCGATAACCATCTTCCCAAGTAACCGTCGCCGACGACCTATCACCTGCGACTACAGTAACTATCATTGGAAACTCATTCCGGTAACCACCACATTTCTCTCTCAACCATTACTTTATATTAGAGGGGAGAAACTTATCACCGCCCTTACATCTTTTACAAAACGTTTCTATCTAAATAATTGAAACATTTGCATCTCCGAGGATAACTACAGGCAAATGGAATATATTACTTGTGCCACATTTTACCGTGAGTGATTTTTGTGGAGAAAAAACACTAAGCCAAGGATGAAGGTTCTCCATAACGAAACAGTTACTGAGGCCACTAAGGCCACGAAAGGAGGTTACTCTCCACTCGGTAAAAGGAATATGAAGGCCACACATTGTTTACAATCGAGCCTTAATGAGAGAACTCCTTCCAAAAGAAACTTCTATAGTGAGAGAGGTGCAGGGAAGCACGTCCTTCGTAATGTGTTCGTAGACTTAAAACCCTCTGTCATCGATGAAATGAGGACCGAAACCTACCATCAACTCTTTTACGCAGAGCAACTCATCAACGGTAACGATAAGATTGTCAACAACTTCGCTCATGGACATTACACGATCGGAAAATAATTTAGGGCTCTTCTTGGACAGGATCTGCAAGCATGTTGACAACTACACTAGTCTCCAAAAGGTTTCTGGATCTGGACTGGGCTCCCTTGTCTCTACCATTCAGTTGCACAATGCTTTTAGAGAGAGTGAGCACTTCGAAGGCCAATGACATGATGTCAAAACATCACATGCAGTCCAACGACTACTGCCTCCGTGAAGACCATAGTTAAAACGGTGTACAACTCACTGAACTTGACCCTTGTTGTGAAAGGAAATGGCCACTCACTTCACGGTCAAGCCATGACGGAGGAGGCATCGTCATCGACATGCAATCAGTGGATCGGATCCTCACCATTTCCAAATTGTCCAAATCAACGATTCTACATACCTAAAGGTTCCCGAAGGCGCGTTGTCTCATTGTCGGTGGAACCATTTCAAATTGTGGGTGTTGGAGTTTGTGGTATGTATGACCGTAAACCTTCGCTACAAATGACCACCACATATCAATCCAGAGAATAGCAACTATGCCAGAGCCGGAGACCGAACCTACGACTCTGAAACCAATGGTGGAATTAGAGATTCACATGTACGATAAATATCACGTTAATACGAAAAACAATGTAATACTGAAACTATACTTACATCAATCGATATTTCGATGTGAAGCAGCGGAACGTGCGAGATCACTGGCGGTTCGGAGTCACGACGACGATACCGGTCGAGAGGGACGTCACATGAACGGAGCTCCCCTCAGGCTTCCACAGTGGATTCTCTAGGACGAATTGGAGAGCATCTCGGAGATATGTGTATATTGTATGTGTAAGAGATGTATATAGAATGAGTCACCCTTTGGGCAGCGCGCTAGGGATCTATTTATAGATCTGGGGGCAGTTACAACATTTTGTAACTGTCCACTTTGGTCCCTGAAATTTCTATGATTTACAGAAGCACCCCTTATGGGTGCATTTTCCTACAGGTTGCACATAGATTTTTTGTGACCCACGATTCCACAATTGAAGCATAACAGATTTATTCCCTCATAAATCAAGTCCAAATGCATATTATGAATCTTCAAGAACAGAGGTAGTGGTTCCAATAAACTGATTTGTACGTAAAATCTAGCAAATTTAGCCCTCTCCCCATTGACTGTGGTCGTGTCAATCTTGAGGAGAGGTCCTAGATAATTTCCAATTTTTTCAAGAGCTCTTAGCTCATAGTATTTCGGCGACAAACTAAGTATATGAGTCTAGATTCCAGCTGCAGAGAACACAGGTTTAGTTGGTTGAAACTTAGGTTCCCACATTCACATAGTAAGAAATTGAAAATTTATAAATCAAGGGACCCCTTTTAGCACACAGTCAAGATCTCCTTTAGTTTTAAATGTCACCTTGAAAAAACCATACTCAAGATCTATTAGATCAAACCCTTTTGTGGTTTACCACATTACCGATAGCTTTCGGTTTAAGAAACCATAATGAGTAGGTTTTCCAAATAGCTTGATGATGATATGTTTTGACGCATAACAATCTTTTCCTCCCTTGAGAAGAACATTTATATACATTTCACATTTGGGAATTCATCAATTTCCTCCTCAATATCATTGAACAATCTTTGTTCTAAATAGAATGCTTTTTCAAAAGCTCCCGGTATGATTCCTGTTAATTTGGACTTGTAGGATAACTTTGGAGGGGTTGATGATCCCATATCAGTGACCATTAGATCTACAGTTTCTTGATTCAACATCTCAGGATGGTGCTTGGCTTGCAGATCATCACTGGGTGGAAGTCCAATGTCGAGAGTTTGCAACTGGGATGTCATGTCATGACAAATCTCTAGAGAGAATAAGTTTCTCAGAGAGAAGAGAGAGCATTTGGCGTCATATTTGTTAGTACTTAATATTATACTATTATTGAAAATATATGACAGTCTTTGTTATGTATGGAGTCAATTAGAAATGGGGTAAAATACGATATTGTCCCCTAATGTTTGGTCGATTTTTCAGTTTCCTCTATAAAGTTTAAATCGTAAAATTTTATTTCCTCATGCTTGGTTAAAGTGCAAATTTTTCTCTTCCGTCAAATTTTTCATCCAAATTTAATATAATTAGTTTCAAAAATTACAAAAATAACAGAAAACTTTCAAAAATGTCACTCTTTAACCATCCCAAACCTTTTCAAATGTTACAATTGAGTCCAGATTCGATCGAGATTCAATTAAACCCCAATCGAGAGGGCTCTGTTCTGGGTCAAGATTTGAATCGGGACTCAATTGTAACATTTGAAAAAGTTTGGAATGGTTAAATTGTAACATTTTTGAAGTTTTTTTTTAATTATTTTTGCAATTAATTATGTTAATTTTGGATGGAAAAGTTGATGGAGGGGGCAAGCTTGCACTTTGACCAAACATAAGGGAAGAAACTTTTACGATTTAAATTTTAGGAAAAAACTGAAAAAATCGGTCTAACATTTGGAGATAATTTCGTATTTTACTCATTAAAAAGTTTAAAGCTAACTCTGCTAGAACTCCATGAGGAATTATGCAAATTTAGACAATATAACTGTTGAAGTGAAATGCCTACATTTTGCATCGACTACATTGATGGAGTCGGTTGAAGGTGTGGTCCTGACTCATGATAGAAATCATACAAAATAGGCTTTTGAAGAATCTAGTCGATATGAGCTTTGTAGCGTATAAATAAGGGACTTGAAAACAATAGAAAACTCTCGAACAAAGATGGTTCATTTCATGTATTGAATATTATTTGAAAATTTTATTTTTTTCTCTAGGGATAGGGATGAGAATGGATATACTGTTACAGTCTTACCTACAAATCCACGTCTGCAGCAATTACTCTCTAACACTAGGGGTCACAAACAGTCTAATCGTGTCGTGTCAGTAATCATATCGTGTCAATAAATCTGTCGTGTCTAAATGGATAAGTTTTAAACGTGTCTCTAAAAGCTAAACACGACACGTTTAATAAACGTGTTACACGATACACGACACGATTAAGACACGACATGACATGACACGATAAGACATGATTGAGACACGAAATGACACGATAAGACACGAAACGACACGTCACGACACGATAAAGAGGTGTAGAATAACATTCAAATTTTAATAAGATCAATAAAGAATAATCTTTTGTATATATATAAAATAACATTCAAATTTTAAACAAAATATATTGAGTTTCAAATGAATGTATATAATTATGACAAATAATATTTTTAATACATTTTCTCACTCCTAAGTCCTAATGTTAAATTCATAACTTCTTATTGGTTCATATCAAATATATAATTTTCATGCATACGTGGCATGCCAATGTAACTCACATAAGCTACAAATCAAGTAAGTGTACATATGAAATTTTGTTATTAAGTTTTATTTCTAAGACTAAATTATAATTAATTTTATGTATTACATATTTTTTTTCTAAATTAATAGTTGCATATCTAACATTATGTACCCAATTATAATTATGCATGCAATATAAATTTTAACACATATATAAAAAATATTAATATTATGTACCCAAATTATAAATAATTTTGTGTGTTATTTGTCTTTTTTATATATAAATTAATAGTTTCATCTCTAATATTATGTACTATATTATATTTATGCGAGACAATACTCTATTAAATAAATATTTTGTCTTTGCCATGATAGAGTTGTTAAACTTGAAACTTGTAGGAATATAAAAGTTAGTGTATGATATTTGGAATTTTTTCAAAAACTGTTCACTTTAGAAAAAATATTTGAAAAAGTGTATATCGAAATTTTTTTTTTAGGAAAGTATGCATACGCGCGACGCGCCTATTGAATAGGCGCATCCCTGGGGTGCGCCTATTGCCCAAACTTTTTTTTTTTCGCAAAAACACCCGTCTATCAGAAACCACGTTGATTTTAAGTCTGCTTAGGAGATCATTGCGTACATGAATTTGAATTGTATTGGTTAGTCGTACGGTGAGGACAGAAGAAAGTTGATCCCCTTCCAATGGTTAGGAAGGGTTTTGGATCAAGAGGACAGAAGATCAATTTGTTAACAAAAGGGTCTTGGATCAAGAGGGCAGAAGATCAATTTGTTAACAAAAGGGTCTTGGATCAAGAGGACAGAAGATCAATTTGTTAACAAACCACGGAGATGATTGTCTCACGCGTTGCTTTATCCCAGTATTCACAAGTCCAAATTCCTCTACGCGCACCAAATTCCTCCATGTATGCTTTTTTTCCTACTATATGCTTACTTTTTGAAAAACATCTGATTTTGAGCCTGCTTATACGGTTTTCCTCCTACATAGAAATTGAGAGATAGTCTCTCCAATAAAGAAGAAAGGAAGTTATCAGAAGTTAAATACTTTAGGTTCCTGCCCTAAATTTTCCAACTTGTTCTGAACAACATCCGCGAGGTCAAACATTGAAACAAAGTTGTTTATTCACAAGTTTCTGAATGAGACTTTTCTTCAAATACACTAGCTAGTTTGACATTTTCAGGAATTACTGCTGCAAAATAACTCTTTTGGGGTTACTTTAGGTCCCTGCCCTAAATTTTCCAACTTGTTTTGAACAACATCCGCGAGGTAAAACACTGAAACAAAGTTGTTTATTCACAAGTTTCTGAATGAGACTTTTCTTCAAATACACTAGCCAGTTTGACATTTTCAGGAGGAAAACCATTTCTTCTTAGAACTTCCTTTCTTCTTTACTGGAGAGAGTATCTCTCAATTTCTATTTAGGAGGAAAACCATAAGCAGGCTTAAAATCAACGTGGTTTTTGATAGACGAGTGTTTTTGCGAAAAAAAAAAAGTTTGGGCAATAGGCGCATCCCTAGGACGCGCCTATACATACTTTCCTAAAAAAAAAAATTCGATATACACTTTTTCAAATATTTTTTCTAAAGTGAACAGTTTTTGAAAAAACTCTGATATTTGATTAAAATATTACTAATTAATATTATGACGCAATAGTTATTTAACTATAAAGTACTAAAACTATGAAGTATAAAATAGAATAAAAAAAATCATCTTATGTATTATTTGTTGCAAATGCAAAGAAAACAACTATATAGGGAATTTGTTATTATAAATACATTGTGTTAAATGTTAAAATACATTTGCTATTATAAGAAATTTGTATTATTAATACATGTGTTACTATTATTAATGCATGTGTTTAGAGTTGACCCAATTGTAAACTAATTATCAGCTAGACCAAAGTATATATCACTGTAACTGTGTACAATTGGACACGACACGATTAGACACGTTTAGATACGACACGATTAATTAATCGTGTTTGTCGTGTATTTGCAGGTTAGAGGTGTTTAGATACAATTATTAATCGTGTCTAAACACATAAGAGTTGTTTAAACACGCTTAGTAATCGTGTCGTGTTATTATCGTGTAAAATGCAAGTTGTTACAGGTCGTTTAATCGTGTCAGAAATTGCCACCTCTATCTAACACACTATCCACCCCATACCTATTGTACATCGTTACGAAAAATATATATTTGTACTAAGTATACATCGTGGATTAATGATATGTTTAACTAGTGGAGTAGAAATACATAATAGAGAATGAAAAACGAGAATATGAAGTTGTTTGGTTCATTAATTTAAATAGAATAATAAGGTTATGAAATTATATATATATATATATATATATGGAAGAGATTTATGTTAAATGACCTATGTACCTTTTACTTCAATATGTTTAATACATTAGAAAAATAAATTATAAAAAAGTAGGTTAGTTTTAATTAAAAATATAATTTATTAGATACTTTATAATAAATTAAATTTAAAAATGTACATTAGAGTATTTAAACTATATTAAATTAAAAAATATAATATACTAGAGTATTTAAAATAAATTAATTTCAATTATTAAAATATAATACATTAGAAATTTTAGAATAATTTAAACTTCAAATATAATCATTAGAAACTTCATAATAGATGAAATAAAAATGGTTAATGAAATTAATAAATTTAGGAAATATAATAAAATTTAGGCATTTTCATAAGGCCAACGTATGAAAAAGATGTAACATGTTTGATTAAATTATTATATCATGTAACTTGTTTTGGACCTTTTTTTTTATTTACTATGTTTAATTATGTTGTTTTACATGAAAAAATTACATTTACTGTCTATTTTTCGGTTAAGTTAGTCACATGCTAGGCGCATGCGTTTTTTCTTCTAAAATATCTAATTTACCCCTAAATTAATCTTCTTCCTCCAACTTTCTTTTTTTCCTCTCTCTACTGTGAAGTCTTTTCTCTTTCTCTAAGTCTCCTTCTTCAGTATGTAATATACTAAATGCACACTGAAGGGGGAAACAACGACGGAGAGCATCCAATCAAAGATCTGGATGCGATTCCAATCAAAAGAGAAGTCTACCTATGTTGCACACACAGAAAGAAACAAATGCCAACTCAAGCTCATGCCCAATCTCAAATTTCCATCTCAATTAAGGATCCTTAATACATCTTAATTTATTATTAATATACACAAGGAAATATAACAGGAAAGAGGAGCAGAATCAAGATGATTTTATCTACTAAATCAAACTAAGATTTCTTCTTCTGCACATTCCAACGACAACAGTAATGGTGATTCCTTCATCATTTTCAAAATTGCATCTCATGCAAACCTCGACTAAGATCTACACTGAAACTACCATCAATTTAGCTATTATTTCAAATACATCACAATCGCCATCAATATTCATAAGAAATTAGGTTATTGTGGAGAAGGCAATCGGGGAATGTCTCTCTCCAGTTAGGTCTCCTGCGATTTGGGCGACACTGTGAGGGAATAGTCGGGCACGCCTGTTGCCTCTTCGTCACCAGCGTTTCTGCTGGAAGTCACCGGAATTCATCGAGAGGGAGCTTAATCGGAGGAAGAGAGGTGAGCTAGACCAAGCTAAGCGCGGAGGGAAGGCATCGTCGGGCATCCGCGTCGCCTCCTTGGATCCGTGCGTCGTCTCCTTGCGCAGGTTTCTTCTTGAATCAATTGAGCGTGGGGGGGGGGGGGCGAGAGGGGAGTCCGAACAGGGTTGGGAAGGGCCAGATTTAAGGGGAGTGAGAGAGAGCCACTAAATTGGGGATTGGGTGAGGGTGAATCGGATGATGGAATGGATTGGCAATAACGGTGGACTCATGGTGGCCGGAATTGGGGGAATCAGCCTGAGACAAGCGCATCTCTTCACCAAGCTAAACTCAGCCAAGCTAAACTTTCCACACTAATTCAGCCAAGCGGATTAATTCAGCCCAAGCTTCCTAAACTGAGTTGGATTCTTCCAATTCAAGACTCGGATCAATTCAGCCAATCCTTCTAAACCGAGTCGGACAACTCTAATTCATCACCTGGGCATCTAAAGGGAGGTATTCCTATATCTGTTTTAACATTTCTTGTTACTAGTTGCCTTAAATTCGTAGAGCTATTAGGATGAATCGAAATTGCCGAGTAGATGAGCCTAGATTGCCTGATGATAGAACTATCTTGGAGAATTTTGTTGATATCCCGGATAATGTTGACATACCTGCTGGAAATCTGTGTGTGGGCCGACTCATTTGTGACAAACACATTAAAGCCATGGTGGTTCACAGTGTATTACAACAAGCATGGGGCAGATATGCAGGTGTTCGATTCCAAGAAATGACAGGGGAAGTGATCTTATTTGAGTTCGAAAAGGAGGAGGAACTGATGGACGCCTTGGACTGGTGTCCATGGGCGGTCCAAGGGAATGTTTTGTCATTGAAGAGGTGGCAACAGGGTATGCAAATTAATGAAGTCCAGTTCCATATGGTCCAGTTTTGGGTCCAAATCCATGGACTCAAAGTGGACAAGTTTAGCAAGAAGAATTCGGAGGTGGTAGGGGCCAGTTTGGGGAGAGTGGTGGAAGTCGATGAGTTAATGGGACCTAGGGGGCTTGACAGGGACTTTATCAGAATCAAGGTGGAGATTGATTGTACTAGACCCCTAAAAGCGGGGTTTTGGTACAAACGAAGGAACGGGCAACTAGGTCGAGCATCGATTAAATATGAGAGACTCCCGGAGTTCTGTTTTGGGTGCGGGAAAGTTGGCCACACAGAGAGAGTCTGCACCATGGAAATCACTGAATCAGAGGAAGAACAAGGTGGCCCTATGTACGGGCCATGGCTGCGGGTGGACAGACCGAAGAGAAGTAGAGACCAATGCAAGTTTGTGGGAAAGAGCCCGGGTACCCCTAAGGGGGAATCCAAACGCAGGAGTTGGAAAGATTTAATGAAGGAAAAGCAAGATAGGGAGGGATCAAAAACGCCTCCTTCCGCGAAAGCTAAGCAAAAAGAAGATGAGCAAGGGGAGGGCTTGGACCGAGGAGGGGCTAAACCATATGAAGCATGTGGGGGAGGCTCAGAGATGGTAGTGTTTGGCCAAGGGGTGGGAATATGGGAGGAAATGCAGAGTGAGGAGGCTAGGCCGATGGGTAATCTGCAGGTTGCCCAGGTCTGGAAAGGGAATGCGAGTGAAGAGGGAGGGACGAGGACAGGCTACGGCATCCCACAGGTTGGAGAAGAGGTGGGAGGGAGAGACAAACACAATTGGAGACCACCGAAGTCTACCTATGAAGTAGATAAACAGATGTACCGGGATATGCAAGGGGGTACCAGGGAAGGGACAGAATCAAGGACAGGAAACCAACTGCTGCTTACACAGGGACCGAGCCAAGAATTACATGGAGATATGGTGAAGAGAACACAGGGGACGGATTTGCTCAAAATGATATCAGGGTCGACTATGGACCAGGCCGAAATGGGGCAAGGGGAAGGGAGTGATAGGGGGTTCGGGGCTGCTATGGAACTAGATTTGGATATGCAGTTGCACGAAGTGCAGGTCCATCAATGGAATTACATAGTAGAGCCGCCAGACTCACCCACGACGAGTGGAGAGGGACCGACAATGCCAACAGGGCTCAGCCCATTGATCCAAAAAATCAACTTGAAGCGGAAATATGAGGGGGAATCAGAGCACGAGGAGGAGGAGGGAGACATACAGAACGCGAAGAAACATAAGGGATGGAAGGAGGAGGGTAGGGGCGGGAATAGAGGAATGAGAGGCCGAGGAAGGAACACGAGGGGAAGGCAAACCGGGAACATGGTTCGCCGGAAAATTATCAATGAGAAGAAGAAGGTTGTCGAAAGGGGTTCTGGTAGCTGTCCCGAGACAGCTACCCAACCCCAATGAACTACCTGGTGTGGAATTGTCGGGGGTTGAGATCGGCCCTGACAATTCCGTACCTCGCCGATCTCACGAGGAGGAATAAACCAGAGGTAATCTTTTTGATTGAAACAAAGAACACGGAGGAATATTGTGAAAAAGTACGAAAAAAAATGAAGATGTGTGAGGGGGTGTATGAGAACCCGATAGGCATCTCGGGTGGATTGGCGATATGGTGGACCAAAGAGGTTAAGGTTGTAATACATGCAAAAACAGAAAGCTTCATAGACACCACCATAACAAAACCCAGCAATGGTGTTATGATGCATATAACCTGGATTTATGGGAGTACTGAATGGGAAGAGAGAATGCGGTTATGGAACAATTTAAGAGGGATAGCACAACAAAGGCGAGATCCATGGATGTGTGTTGGGGACTTTAATGAGATTGCTTTGGCAAGTGAAAAACAAGGGGCCGGCCGAAACAAGCTCGCAAGATGGATGCATTCAATGAAATGATGAGGGATACACGATTAGCGGATATGGGATTCAAAGGGAGTCAATTTACATGGTGTAATAACAGAGAAGGAAACAATCGAATCCAGAAGCGCCTAGATAGGGCAATAGTGAATCCCGACTGGATCCGAACGTTCCCGCAATCTATGATCATCCACAAGTTACAGATTGGATCCGACCACAGTCCATTAATAATTCAACTGGAGAGAGCACAACTGAGGGGTAAGAGGCAGTTCAGATTCGAAAAGGGGTGGCTCGCTCATGCGGGATGTAGAGAAGTGGTGAAAGGAGTTTGGGAAACGAGGCCGATATTGAGCAACCGTGATGGGATACATGGACGATTAGGGAAGTGTCGTGGGGAGCTTAAGAGATGGAGCAAGGAAACAGTGCCGAACTATAAGAGGCGGATCGAGGCCATCAATGAGGAGCTTAAGGTCATACAAGGGCAATCGACTGAGAGGTATGAGAGGGATCGGGAAAGGATGCTTAAACGTGAATTAGAAGAGGCATGGGGGAAGGAGGAGGAGTATTGGAGGCAAAGGTCTCGAATTCAGTGGATGCAGGCGGGGGATCGTAATACCGCCTTTTTCCATCAGACAACCGTGGAGAGAAGGCGGAGGAATACGTTATGTAGAATGCAAAGACGGGATGGGATCTGGGTGGAAAATGAGGAGGACATCATGACAGAGTGTGAGAGTTATTTCAGAGACATATTCCAAACGGAAGGCTCAGACGGGATAACAGATCAAATGAGGAGCATACCAAAATTGGTGACAGACACTGATAACGTAGCCCTCATAAGGAAGGTAAGTCGTGAGGAGGTCAAAAAAGCAGTTTTCCAGTTGGGTGGCAACAAGGCTCCGGGACCTGACGGTTTTCCAGGTATGTTCTATCATCGGTTCTGGGACGTACTCGGGGAGGACGTGTTTCAATCCGTGAGTAGTTTCTTTGAATCAGATAATTTACTACCAGGTTACTGTTATACTGATATAGTTTTAATCCCTAAGATCCCTAACCCGATTAATACCACACACTTTCGCCCAATAAGCCTATGCAATTTTAACTACAAGATTATATCCAAAGTACTATCAAATCGTCTCAAACTTATTTTACCTAAGCTTGTAACCCCCTTTCAGAGTGCTTTTGTCTCAGGCAGGTTCATCCATGACAACATTCTTATTGCACATGAAGTTTTTCATCATCTGAGAACAAACAGGGTGAGAGGGAGGGAAGAGTGTGCGGTCAAGCTCGATATGAGCAAGGCATATGATCGTGTGGAGTGGGAATTTGTGATTCAAACGCTTAAGGGACTGGGCTTTGCAAATGAATGGTGTCGATGGATCGAGGAGTGCATAGACAAGGTACAATACAGTGTGGTGGTGAACGGGAAGAAGACGACGAGGTTCAAACCGACAAGGGGACTTAGGCAAGGCGACCCACTCTCCCCGTATTTGTTCATCCTAGTGGCGGACGTCTTGTCACGCCAAATAGTACGGGAGGTGGAGGAGCATCGAATACAAGGGATAAGGATGAAGCGTACATGCCCGGAAGTTCATCATCTCTTTTTTGCAGACGACTCCATATTTTTCATGCAAGCAACGGAGGGGAATGCTAGGGCACTAAGGGAAACGATAGAGAGATACAACAAAGCATCGGGGCAGAAGATCAACCTTGACAAATCGTGTATACAGTTCGGCAAGGTAGTTCGAGAGGAAACAAAGAGACGAGTCGCGGAGGTATTAGGCATCGATGTGGTACCAGACGCGGGAAAGTACTTGGGTCTACCAACCAACTGGGGTAGATCCAAAATAGAGGCCATGAGGTACCTCAAGGACAGGGTGGTAAAGAAAATCCATGGTTGGAAGACCATGTTCCTAAACAATGCCGGCAAGGAGGTCCTAATTAAGGCGGTAATAACCGCAATTCCTACATATGTCATATCTTTATTCAAATTGCCTAAAACGTGGTGTGCAGAAATTGCGAGTATGGTGGCTAGGTTTTGGTGGAACGGACGGGATGAGATGCGGAGGATACATTGTGTTCGATGGGGAAAGCTCACTCAACCCAAAGACATGGGAGGCATGGGATTTAGGGACATGACCGATTTTAACAGGGCAATGTTGACTAAGACGGCATGGCGTCTAAATAGTGATGGAGACTCAATGTGGGCGCGTGTGCTAAAGGGACTCTACTACCCGAGAGGCAACCTAATGGAGGCCACGAGCGGAGCTCGACCATCATGGGCGTGGTCGAGCATACTAGCGGGTCGAGATATACTGAAACAGGAGGGCGTGTGGCAAGTGGGGACGGGGGAGCGGATTAGGGCATTACAGGATGCGTGGGTTCCGGGAATGCCTCGGGGTCGGATTGGACAAAACACAGGGCTAGAGGAGGAAGCGGATATCCGGGTGAACCAACTAATAGACCGGAACCGTGGGACATGGGATCTGACAGCAATCCGACACCACATTACCGAACCGGAAGCACAAGCAATAGCCGCGATCCATATCAGTCGCACCAATCATGAAGATCAGCTGATTTGGCCAACCGCGAACGATGGGGTAGCGCGGCCAAAGCTCGTGTATCGACGTTTGCGGGAGATGCACCAACTCGCGACGGCGAACGATGGAGGACTGCAACCGAGACAAACAGAGACGCGTTGGAGCGACCTTTGGAAGAGCGAGTCTATACCAAAGGTAAAACAGTTCCTATGGCGTGCTATGCATAATGCCTTACCTGTGAAGGCTGAGCTTGTAAAGCGGGGGATCCAGTTGAACCCGACTTGTGATTTTTGTGATGAATTGGAAACTGTGAACCATGCGGTTCTGGAGTGCCATTGGGCACGACGAGTATGGTTGGGAGCAATGGGGCTCCGGTTGGATCAGGCCGGGGTCACAGATTGGAGTGGATGGATGAAACTCATGCACGAAACAGGTGCGGTGGGAGGCGAGTTGGGGAGGAGAAGGAAGATACTAGGGGAGACTGTGGCATGGGAAGTATGGAAGGAACGTTGTAGGGCGGTCCATGCGGAGGAAAACCCGAAGCCAACGGTCACGATCAGGATGGCAATTAGCCTTGCTGAGGAGGCGTGGGCTGCAAGGCCAATGGCGTGTATGGCGGTGCTGAGGCCGCACTATAGGGACAACCAACGATGGAGGAGGCCGAGCCAAGGGGTGGTCAAACTTAATTGCGATGCGGCGTGGGATCAACATACGCTAAAGGGAGGCACGGGGGTAGTAGCAAGGGACTGGTCGGGATCGGTTCTAGGAGGAAGAAATACAAGGTGTGAAGGTACGAGTGCAAAGCTACTTGAGGCAAAAGCGATTCTACAAGCAACGGAGTTGGCGATCCATTGTGTATGGACCGAGGTAATCATAGAGTCGGATGCTCAATATGTTATCAATCTTATTCATGGTGGGGATGCGACAACAGATTGGGAATTACGGAGCATCCTCACGGATATCATTGAGATGGCTAAGCATATACCTCGGGTTAATTGGCAATATGTTAGACGAACGGCAAACCAATGTGCCAATTGGATAGCAACGGAAACTAAAAAGGACTCTTGTCCAAGGGATTGGATAGCAAGTCCCCCGATTTCTTTTGTACGTTTGTGTGTAATGGATTGTATGGACTCTTTTTATGATTAAGGAAGATGTTTTTATTGACCAAAAAAAAAAACTAGGGGAAATCAGAAAAAGATAACTAATTTAAAGAAACAAGATAGATAGATTCTAATTCGTATCTATGAAACATGACTTCACAAAGCATACAAGTGATTTATAATGGAGGGAGTCATACACAGTCCGGGAAAGGAAACGTCCAGATGTTTATGGATAACTCTTCGCCTTTTCTTAGACCTCCGCGATAGTTTTGTTTCGGTCAGGATCAGAACATCCGATTCAATTTCTTCCTTCGATAGTGCGAAAGTCAATTTCACCTTCTCCACCTACGTGAGAAGAATTGAGAAGAAGATGACAAGGGTATTACAGATATTTCACAATCCTTTTCTTTCTTTTTTGGTGGTCACGTGTCATGAATGTGACCACTTAACGGATGTTTTGGACGACATATAACAGACTTCATTTATAACTAACAAGAGCAAACATGTTTCATCTGAAACAAACAAGATTTATCCACTTACCATATTGAGCAAACATATTACATCTTTTTCATACTTTTTTCTTTTCATAATTAATTAAAATGGATAAGGGCACTTTTACCATGTTAGTCATATTCCCTATTACAGCAAATCTTGAAATAACCACTCCGTCCAAAAACCAAATAATGGTTATTCCGAAAATTTCCTAGAATTTCGATTCTATAATATGCAAATTCTGGGTAATCAAATAACGTAATACATATTCCGTATTCTGAATCATTTTCTATTCCATGAACCAAACACACTATAAATACGAATAACCACATTACACTATTATAATTTACCAGACACTGACCTGCGCTAAGCGCATGCATGTTATCGTTCTTGGTTACATGTGAGGTGTTAAGAAAGCATGATCGATCAAACTCTTACGATAATATAAAAATAGTACCAAAGTTAAACATTTGATCAAAACATAATTAAATAGTTCATTAAAAAAAATTAATGAGATGTAAATATAATTGTTATTTTTCCATTTAATTACTCAATAATTGTTATTTTAAAAAAATAGTAGGTGTAGAAAGAACAAAAAAAAAAATCTATTTCTTTATTTTACGAATTGGAGACATAGTAAGTTAATTTATTTGACTAATGGTAAATCTAATTTATTTAATGGTCTCGTATGTTTAACTAATGCGATTAATTGGTAACTTAAGATTTTTAGTGTTATTGGATGCACCAATATATTTGCAAATGTTGTCTTTTAGTCTTTCCATTAATCTACTATTACCATTAATGTTTTGTTAAATGGTCACATGACTTGCACTTATTGTGCCAAGTGCATATCATCGTCACAACAATGTCACATATAAATAGTTGATATTTAATTTAAATATACTTTATATAGTAAAACAAATCAACAAAAAATAAAAAAAATCTAAGAAACGTATAAATATTTTTCAAAGCGTAAAATAATTTATAAAAACAAAAATATTTAATTAAAAATGAGGAACAAAAATATACGCATACAAAAACATGAAATATATATAAAAAATCATAATGAAAATATAAATTTTATTCTTACAATCTTAAAAAAAATAGAATAAAAAACATTGAGAAAAAATATATTGAATTAAGGTTTAATATTTCTATTTTTTTGTTATATATATATGTGTGTGTGTGTGAGGGTGTTGAATTAATTTTCAAAATGTTTTTAATTGTTTCTTATATTTTTACTTTCCATCTAACACATCAGTATCACGTCATTGTTTCGTTAGTCAAACGTGACGATCAACAGTAATTTAGACTAACGAACAACATTGTTAAATAAGAGAGATCATTAAACAACATATGTGTACTAACAAATCACATGGGTCAACATGTGGAGTCAATTAAACTATTAACCCTTTATTTTATATATAGCTCTAAATTCTTTTAAAGCAACAAAAAATATACTACATTGATAAATTGAGTTATGACCCAAACACCGCAAATGATTTTTAATTTTGACTTTCACGCTAACCATAAACGTCTGTCAAAGACGATATCTATTAAATGAATGTGTTAGTATCTTTTAGAATTTAATGTTTTACATGTTAGTCTTTATGTTTAGTTACTTTGCATCCTAGTCCTTGGTCACTCCTTTTTAAGGGAGTAGTGCCCTTGTAGTTCAAGTTACTTAAGCATTACAATATTCTCTTTTGAAAAACAAATATATTTTATCAAGATTGTGTAATTTTGGGTTAGTTTTGTAATTATGTCAAAATTTTCACAAAACTCTAAGATGAATAAAAATTGTACCACATTGGGTATTTTCACAATCTTATCAAGATTTTCAACGTTTGAGGACATTAATGGTGTTAATTAAGAGGACTAGGGCGAGAGTCAAGTAGGGAATGTTAGAGGACTATATTAATGTGTTTTAGTTAAGATTTTACATGTTAGTCCCTGTATTTACTTACTTTACATGCTAGTGCTTAGAAGCTCCTAAATAAGGAGTAATGCCCTTATAGTTCAGATCACCTAAGTAATACAATATACTCTCTAAGTAGAATTTTGATTTCTGGTTTCTCTCCCCATTCCGGTCTAAATCATCACAAGATCTAAGTTTGACCCAAAGTTGACCAACTTTGGTTCAATTTGGGGGACAAGCCTTTATGATAGTTACATTTACCCACTTATGTGGTTAGTTCAGAAGTCAAAACAGAAAGGAATTTATTTACAATGTCGGAGTCGTAATTTGATTATCTATGCATTCTTGTTTTTTTTTTTTGTAAATAGTAGAAAATTGAAATTCTAACTTAATGTTGTGCTGCTAAGGACGTTGAGTAACTCAATATTGTGTTTAATGTTAAGTTAAAAATTCAACTATCTACCAACTCAAAAATAATTTTAACAAATAAAGTACGTAGATAATTGTATTATGACTCTACCACTGCAATTGAATTTTATTTTTTGACTTTCAAACCACTACAAGAAATTTGTGTTCTCGTGATGGTCAAACTTGTGAGGGAATATAAAAAAATCCTTAGAAATATCCATTTTTATGGGATTTACCCTTACAAAATTTAGGATTGGAAAAGATTATTAGTGAGGGATTATCCTTAAAAATATTTATTATACAAATTCACCACAAAATATCTTCATTATTCCTTTGAAATACCATCCTTGCAAATCTATTAGCAATGTAGTTATATATTTTGCGAGAAATTTCTCTAATTAGTATTCTCCTAACTTAACCCTGAAAAATCCCTGAAAAATTTTCTTCACAAACTACTAATTTTCTTATAGTGAACCGATTAATGCCGGTCAAAGTTAAGATAGGAAGATTTGACAGAAAATTGAACAACTTATGTGGTCAATTTAAAAGTCAAAATTGAACATTCTTTGTATTGTTAGTGTCTTAATTTAATTATCTACGTACACTATTTTTATTGGATAGATAATCAACAACACTTGCAGTATTAAGATAAAAATAAAATAAAATATCAACTTACTCAAAACAATTAGAATAGATACATAATTAAATTACAAATTTATGGTCGCAAACAATTTTAAATTTCAATATCTTTAAATTTCAATTGTATCTAATGTATGTATTCGTAAGTTCAAACTTATGACATGTTCTTTTCACGGAATGTGTAAGGAATTCGGCTTACGGAATCCGTAAGAAGTTGTTCTTTTCGCGGAATTTCCAAAAATTGGCTTACGGATTCCAGACGGGGTAGGCTTAGAGATTCCGGGTGAAAATCTCAGATTTCCTAAGCCTAAAAGGCAAGGAATCCGAAATAGAGGAGTAAACGAATATTTTGCCCTCATAATCTTTTCTTAAGGTCAGAACTATCCTTAACCTCTCTTCAATCGGACTGATTCTTCACCACGCTCTGATTCTTCACCAAGCTCCTTCGATTCTTCACCACTCTCCGATTCTTCAGGTACGCTTCGATCCTTCGATTTCGATGATTCGATCCTTTGATTCTTCTCCCTGCTCCTTCTTCAGTGATGAACCCAGAATTCGATTCTGGGTTCATCACGAACCCATAATTTCTGGGTTCAGTGATGAAGCTCCCCTGATTTCTAACTGATGTATGATTGAATTTGATGTGTGTTGTTGAATTTTTGGTTTGCTGGTTGAATTCAATTTGCTGAGCATTCAATTTGCTGATTACCTAGAATGGTGAGAATAGCTCTAAGGAAGATGCGGTGGTGGAGAAAGACAATTTTTTTGTGAAGGAATCCATTAGGGGAAGGGGTGGGAGGCAATGTGCTATGAACACGACTAATCACTTGTGGGCTGGAGCTATAGCAGCCATGGTTTCAAGGTATGTGAGTGTTTTTCCTGTTATATTAGAAATTGAAGGCTCAATTCTGATGCATTCGGACCACACCACATGCCTCATTAGCTGATAAGTTTTGACTCAATTGTTTTACGAATTATATTTTGGAAGAAAGGATATGGGTGGTCTTGCTACTGCATTTCTTTTATTTAAGTGAAATTGGCATTATGGTTCTGAAGTATACATTGTTTGCTGGTAAAATAGTTGGTGACATTTTAATCTGACTGACATATATACCCAACTGAGGATTCTTTTCCCTCTACAAAGGCTTGGTACCCTCCATAATAAGCATGGCTCCTTCTGGGGCAGTCTTCTACGACGTGTATGATATTTTAAAATCAACATACCTCCGTTCGCTTGAAGGAAGAAAAATAATAGAACATCTGAGGAAAAGAATAGAACATCTGTGCTGAATATTGCTGGATTTTGTTGAAACAGGTTTGATGAATGTTGTTTGTTGGGGGAAGTCCTGAATTGTGCGGTTTAGAGATAACACTTTAGTGTTCCTTGTATTGTTTTTGGAGATCGAACATACTTTGTATATGGATAATGTTTTTTATGCGGGTATTGTCGTGTAGTAATAAAATATTATGTTACGGATAGTGTGATTAATGATTTTACGATTCGGATAAATATGATATCAACGAACCGTGTTTTAAAAAATGAATTTACAATAATTACAAATTTTACTAAAAAAAATCAAGGAATTTTCATTTAAAATTAATTAATTAAATAAATTATTTAAAAGTTTTTTTAAATATTAATAATTAATTATATTATAATTTGTTATTTTTCTTAATTTTTAAAATTAATTCATACAAATTATATGTATTATATACTATACATATATAAGAAGGGGCAAATATGTCATTTTAACACATTTCATTCCATTTCCATATACAATTATACTAAAGAAACAACATAATTTCTTATTTCATTCCATTCCACCAAAGAAACATCTTCAGATTATTATCTACTATTTCTTATTCTCTATTCATATTCCGTATTCCTTATTCCGAATTCCGTGAAAGAAACGCATTGTTAGTGTGTTGTTAAATTCGTATTTTAGTAACTTATTTTAATATCTTTTTAAAATAAAAGATTATATTATATATATGCACAAGGAGTTGATTCTCTTGTCATAACGCTCATTGGGGATGCAACATGACTGCCCCTCTCATGTCACTCTCTAACGGTGCAAGACGATTCCTTCTGCAGAAAACGTTCGTCCTGATCTTGACTCTTTCCCTGTCATCTCGATGAAATAGCAAGCAGGAAGGATATATATATATATATATATTTGCGCTTGATGTCAATATATATATATATATATATATTATATACACGTACTAAAAAAAGACAAATAAAAGACTTCACAGTTCACATGCATCGAATTTATTGGCTGAGGGAGACAAAATAGTTGAGACTAAAAGGTGAGGGTGTTGATGTTCACGTGGCAGACCATGTCAAGCTGCCTACATGTCTCTTGGCTTCAGTATAAGACAATTTTGAGGCCTCACTCTCCTCTTCTCATGGAGTTTGGTCTCTTTCATCTTGCAAATTCTTAATGCCACTGTATCATAGATGTATGTATATGCATATGTATTTATACTGCTACATATCATGCATATAATAAAAAACAACATGAATACATCAATATGTATGCATGGATTATTGAGGCTGACTGATGCAGTAGTCGAATGAATCAGACAAGTAGAAGATACATATACTATCTATCTATCCATAGATGTATATCCCTCTCAAACTTGATGTACCCACACAGCACACGACATACACAAATATGCACATATATATATATATATATATACATTGAATCTAGGTCAAGACTCGGACTCGAGCCCCCACAATTGGGACTCAATCGAGTTTCAATCGAATCGAGACTCAATTGTACTATTTGAAAAAATTTAGATATGTTAAATTGTGTCATTTTTGAAAGTTTTATATTATTTATGCAATTTTCAAAACTTATTCACTTAAATTTGGATAGAAAAGTTGAGAGTGGTAAAGTTGCACTTTGACCAAATATTTTTTTTTTATTAAATAATAATTAGTTTTTTTTTTGTTTCATATTTTGAATAAAAATATTATATTAAAAACTATTATTTTCTCTATTCATTTTCTATTTTTTGTCCTTTTAAAAAATTATTTAATTTTCTAATGGGAAAACTACCAAACAGGTAACCGTAATATATGTTATCCTTATCTGCAAGGACACAATATTTACGGATATATTCAGTTACCAAAAACGGTTTAGTATTCCATTCCTATAAAGACTCCTAATTTACACATGTTACATTACATTATGAGTTAATACATACAGTATACTCATTTAAGCATCAGAGTGGGAGACAGATGAACCTTCTATGTTGCGCTCCCCTTCTTGCAGGTTCATCGAATCTCCGACGAAAGCATGCAATCATCAACCATTTGGCATCCAAATCACTGCCAAATCAGCATCCAGTCAGCACCTCAGAGATCATGTCCCAACATTTGGCGCCGTCTGTGGGAAACGAGCAAACAGTCATGCAAACTCGCTCTAACCACAATCGTCATAACCAGACCGTGAACGAACAGTCCCACGACAGCTCCGAGTCCACTACTGCTTTGCCACTCCATTAGCAAGAATCTGTCAGCCGGGCGACTCCCAAGTCGTCCCTCCAAGACCGACAGAGGAACACGTTGGCAAATCAAGACCGACTCCGGTTCGTCCCCCCCGACATGCTAGCTCGACCAACTGTCCAAGTGGCCGGGGAAATCATCTAGGTCACCCCGGAGATGCTATCCCTCCTGGAAACTATCATAGGAAGAGAGCAAATTTTAACGCCTCCACGTAGAACCCGCTCGTCAGTTCCTCAAGAACAATCTGGCCCATCCCAGGGCAAGAGGGTAATCAACCTGATTGCAGGAGGTTTGGAGACTGAGGCGAGGGTCCCATGCAAGAAACGTGTACAACACACAAATATCCACAACTGCGCAACTGGGAAAGAGACATCGTCCCGAAGAGGACATCACTATCTAATTTTCTTAAGAAGATCTGGCACATGTCACGACCCCGCACAATGACGCGTTAGTCAACACAGCTGACGACGCTGCATGCGATATGAAAAGAATTCTGATCGATGGAGGAAGTTCGACAAACATTCTATTTCTAGACGCTTTTGCAAAGATGAGCCAGTCTAAGAGAGACATCAAGCGAGTCGACTTTCCACTCATCGACTTTGGTGGAAGAATAACATACCCGTTGGGAGTCGTAACTGTGCCGGTAATCTTTGGCGAAGGATGGAAGAGCATAGAAGTATCAATCGTTTTCATAGTGGTCGATGCACCCGGCTCATATAATGTAATCCTGGGAAGGACCACTAACAATGCAAACAAGATCGTGGCCTTCACAGTCCACCAAAAAATGAAGTTCCCCACGCCGAATGGGATTGGAGAAGTTCTAGGCGATCAACCATCCTCACGTCAATGCTACGTGAACTGCCTTCGCAAGAAGAACCAAAGGGAGTCTCTCGCCATTGAGACAAAGGTTGATCCTCGTGAGGACAAAGCTCGATCAACCTCAATGGATGAACTAACTGAAGTCGATATACATGGTCCAGATAAGAAGGTGCGCATCAGAGCCACCTTGAACTAAGACCAAAGGGTCAGTTAGCTTAGTTGATAGTCATGCAAGCTTGGATGAAGGAAATCATACGGCGAACAAGGATGAAGGTGAGGTGTAAAGGATGAAGACAAGGCTTTGATTAAAGAGAACATCTTTGATAATAGGTTAACTTGTTCAATACAAGGTAAGGCTCTATATATAGAGCAACTAGAATAAAACCCTAGACAAGAGACTAGATAAAACACTTAGACTAATAATGATTAAAGTAGCAAACATTAAGCTAATCTATGTGGTGTTCTCACAGGGACACCTTGACCTCCCTATTGAAAGAGTACAAAGAATTTTTCGCTTGGAAGCCTAGTAGCATGCCAGACATCAGCACTGACATAATATCTCATGAGTTTTGGATCGACCCTTCGGTCAAACCCATTGCTCAGAAAAAAAGGTCATTCAGATCGGATAAGCGATTATCGATCAGATAAGAAGTGGGAAGACTTCTCGAAGCCAAATTTGTCAAGGAAGTGCTCTTTTAAAGTTGGGTCGCCGACCCACTGCTGGTCAAGAAGTCGAACGAAAAATGGAGGATGTGCGTAAATTTCCGCGACTTGAACAAGGCATGCCCAAAAGATTCATACCCCCTGTCGCGCATTGACGAGCTGGTAGATGCAACATGTGGTCGCGAGATGGTAAGCTTCATGGATGCCTACTCCGGCTAATCCAAATCCGAATGCACCCAGACGATGAAGCCCACACAACATTCTACACAGACAACGATATCCTTTTCTATAAGGTCATGCCCTTTAGCTTAATCAACGTGGGGGCAACCTATCAGCGAATGGGGAATCAATTATTCAAAGAGATGATGGGACGAAATATGGAAGCCTATGTGGACGACATGCTGGTAAAGTTCATCAAGGGGAACGCTCATAAAAGACCTTCGAGAAGCATTCAAATTCATGTGAAGGCACATTGTTCGCCTGAACCCAGCAAATTACATATTTGAAGTAAAGTTAGACAAATTTATGGGCTTCATGGTCAACAAAAAAGGCATTGAGGCAAACCCGAAGAAACTCAAGGCTATAGAAGATATGAAGTCCCCGACTTGCCACAAGGAAATCTAGAGTTTGAACGGTCGCCTGACCACACTCAATCACTTTCTCTCCAAGGCGAGCGACAACGCCCTCCCGTTCTTCCAAACTCTCAGGGCAAACCGCAAGTTCGAGTGGACGCCGGAGTGTGAGGCCGCTTTTCGATCACTCAAGCAGCACCTGCAGATACTCCTGACCTTGGCGAAACCCATTCTCAATGAACTACCTTATCTTTATATAAATGTTAGTGAAGTCGAAGTCAATGCTGTCTTAGTTAAAGAAGAGTACAGTAGATAAAATCCAGTTTATTTTGTAAGCAAATTATTCAATTCTGCTGAAATAAATATATCGAGATTGAGAAATGTCTTTATGGATAGGTTATTGTTGCTGGAAAGTTGATGTCGTACTTCCACCACCATTTGATAATAGTCCTCACCAACAAGCCCCTCAAACACTTCCTGATGAAGCCAGACTCTTCAAGAAGGATGGTTGAATGAGTGATTGAGTTGAGTGAATTTAGAATCAAATTTGCGCTGAAAACAACTGTTAAAGGTTAAACCTTGACAGACTTTATAATGGAAAGCACCAGTAATGGTCTTACTGAAGCAGAAAAAGAATAAGAGCAACCAAAGATTGAAGAAAAGGGTTGAGAACTCTATACCGACGGATCCTCCTCAAAAGAAGGCTCGTAGGTAGGACTAGTCCTCATCCCTCCTCAGGGCGAGCCCCTCAAATATGCAATCACCCTTACATTCAAGGCGACCAACAATGAAACTGAGTACGAAGAGCTTATAACTGGAATGCGACTCACTAAGGGAATGAGTATAGCCTCACTAAAGGCAAAAAAACGAGTCACAACTGATTATCAACCAAATCAATGACAACTATGAATCAAAGGGGGGGAAATGAAGAAGTACATCAATATTGCCAAGAAACGCATCGCCAAATTTTGAGATAGAGTCAATTCCTCGCCAAGACAACCAGTTAGCAGAGTCCCTAAGTAAGATGGCATTCATAGGAACACGAATGCAGGAAATACACTTCTTGGAACAAGCATTATGCTCGGTCCTTGAAAATCGAGTTGAAGTCTTTAATATTAAAGAGCAGGATAACTAGATGACTCCATTCCAGAACTTTTTGAAAGAAGGAACTCTGTCAGAAGACGAAGGAGAGGCTACAAAAGATAAGTCGCGTACTCGCAAACTATCTTCTCATAGATGGAGAACTCTATAGGCGAGGATACTCAACTCCCTATCGGATATGCATCTCCCATCCAGAGACAGAAAGAGTTTTGAGTGAATCTCATGAAGGAGTTGTCGTATTCCATGAAGGTGAACGCTCATTGACACGAATGATTTTCAGACAAGGCCATTATAAGCTAAGTCTGAGCAAGGACGCAATGGAATTGACAAAGAAGTGTGAAACTTACCAACAATTCGCACCAAGATCAGGTTGACCACCCACATTGATATCCCCAATGGTGGACGCCTGACCATTCGCCCAACGGGGAATGGACATCTTGGAACCCTTTCCCATAAGCACTGGGCAAAGAACCCAAATTATTGTGGTGGTCGACTATTTATCCAAGTGGATAGAGTCGAAAGCATTGACATCTACAACCGAATTTAAAGTGATCAAATTTTTAAAAGGTCAACATAATTTCGCGAATTGGCGTTCCCAAGATATTTATTAGCGACAACGGCCCACAATTCGTGGGTAAATAACTCAAATGGCTTTGTGGAGAGTACCATATTGATCACAGATTCAGCTCGGTGCATCATCCCCAAACAAATGGACATGCCGAAGCAGCCAACAAAGTGGTACTGGAGGACTCAAGAAAAGGGTTAGAGCCTTAAAAAGGAAATTGGGTCGACGAGCTGGACAACGTGATGTGGGCTATCAGAACGACTCCCAAATAAGCAACAGGGGAAACACAGTTTAGTCTGGTGTACGGATATGAAGCACTGGCACTTGCCGAAATAATGGTGCCTACCCACAAGATCCTACACTTTAATGCCGAAGCTAATGACATCGAACAACTTATGGACCTCGATCTCGTTGAAGAAAAGCGAAAGCAATCAGACGAAGCAGAAGCAAAAATGCGACTGGCGACCGCTCGGTACTTCAACAGAAAAGTTAGTGTTCACCAATTTTTTGTGAGTTATGCGAATGAATAAGTTCACAAATCTGGACAGCCACAACAAACTCTCAACCAAGTGGGAAGACTCGTATAAGGTAGTAGAGATCGCTACTTGGAAAACAGTCATTCCTCCAAAACCTAAAGGAGTGAAAGAACCTCGGAAAGGTAATATTTCCTCATAAAGTTCAAGACTCTTCAAGTAAAAAGGCAAGACTATTCGACAAAGGCTAAAGTGAAGTTGAAAACAAGTATGGTAAAACTTCCTAAAGGTTTCAAGCAAGTTTGACATCGGAAAACAACCAAGTATATTCAATGTCAAACGGAGCAAAGGATTACGAAATGAAAAGGCATCCATTATATTCAAGAAAAATATATGAGTCAACATTCGAAGGAAAGAATAATTACAAGATTCCTAAAGCAAAACATTCATAAATGGGGGCAATACACAAAAGGAGGAAGGGCGAAAAGCACAAGGAGATCGGGTGACTTTGTAATGTTGTAATCCTTCTTAGCACAACAAACTCCTCCGACTTGAAGCTATTCATAAACTCAGTCACCTTGGGGCCTGAAACATCAAGGCATGGGTTCATCAGGGGCTTCAATCTCATTATTGGCCTCGGGTGTAGCCTTCTCCTTGCCAACAGCAGCAGGGGGAACTTCCTTGGTGTAGCCGCTCTCAATGAAGTCTTGAAGAGACTTCACCTCCCGGAGAGGAAACCTGAGATCTATCCCCTAGACATCGACCAAGACCTGGAGATAGGCAACCACATCAGCCTTCATTACCTCCAAGGCGTAGTCGGTATACACCTTGGACTTCTTAAAGTCCTCAACGACACTCTGGTAGGATGGTACGACCTTGAGCCTTAGCTCGAGTTGCTCCTTCTCAGCCCTGAAGACATCCTTCTGACCCTGAGCCTCCCTCAGTTCGCCCTGATGGCGAGTGACCTCCGCTTTCAGCTGAGCGGAGTACTTGTCAGCTTCCTTGATCGGAAACTCATTCCAGAGCCTGTCATCCTCGATGAACGCCACTTGATTCTCACGCACCTTGATCAAGGTGAGAAACTCCTTCTTCCTCTCCGCAGACTCCTGTCGAGCCTACTCCACCAGCTCAGTGGAAGCCTCATCCATGTGCTTCACCTCCTCCATGTACTCGGGAGTATACCCCAAACTTTGAAACCATGTGCGACACCCGCAGGTCACTAGAGCAACACTCGAATCCAAGGCGCAAAAAACAAGATCCAACATCTGGCGTCGTCTGTGAGAACGTGACAACAAGTCATGCTACCACCTCATACTCGAGCGAGAGTCGATCCATGCGTCGCCCTCGCCCGTCCCAAGCATTATCCTCATCCGACACGGGCGTCTCTATGTTGTAACATGCTTCGTCGTGTCGTCGTCATCCCCTAAAAGGCCCTCAACACCTAAAAAGTCTTGATCGCCTAAAAGGCCATCAACGCCTAAAAGGTCTCGGTCGCCTAAAAGGCCATCAACGCCTAAAAGGTCTCGGTCGCCTAAAAGGCCATCAACGCCTAAAAGGTCTCGATCGCCTAAAAGGCCCTCAATGCCTAAAAGGCTCTCAACGCCTAAAAGGTCGTCACTGCTTAAAAGACCCTCAACGCCTAAAAGGTCTTCGTCGCCTAAAAGGTCCTGAATGCCTAAATGGCCTCAGTCGCCTTCAAGGCCTCTAAGGGCGCCTCATAAACGAATTGACATCATGTAAGCAATAAGAGATGCTTTTATGCAAGAGATGCATGTATGAACCTAAAAGGAACAACACTCATATTAGGCTCGGGGACTGATGATGAATATCATGCGTCAAACCACCATATCGCCTCCCAAAGAGGCTGACGCCCAAGAGTCTGACGCCCAAGAGTCTGACGCCCAACAAGGCCGACGCCCAAGAGACCGACACTCAAAGAGGTCGACGTCCAAAGAGGTTATCGTCTCCCAAAAAGGTTGACGCCCAAATAGGTTAGCGCCCAAAGAGGTCATCACCTTCTAAAGAGGCTTCGCTCTTAGAGTCCGACGCCCTAAGAGGTCATCGCTCTTAGAGTTCGACGCCCAAAGAGGCTTCGCCCTTAGAGGTTGACATTCTTAGAGGTCGACGCCCAAAGAGGCCATCACCTTCCAAAGAGGCTTCGCCCTTAGAGACTGACGCCCAAATAGGCTTCACCCTTAGAGACCGACACCCTTAGAGGGCGACACCATAAGAGGTTGGCACCATAAGAGTCTGATGCTAAAAGAGACTTCACCCTTAGAGGCTTACGCCCAAAGAGGTCATCGCCTCCCACAGAGGCTTTACCCTTAGAGGCTGACGCCCAAATAGGTCATCTGACGCCCAAAGAGGTCATCATCACCCAAAGAGGTGTCGCCCAAACAGTCATCCTACGCGACACCCCTGTCAACTCATGTACCACTTAGTCCGGAAGCTACGATAACAATATTCTTCAAATGAAGTAAGGAATTGTGTGTTGTTGTCCAATTTACCACCACATTAGCGTTGATATAATTTAGAACTTCTTGGTTGGAGAAAGTTCTACTACTATATCGACATAGTAGTAATTGAATATAAATCTATTCAATTAGACACCAGAAAAAATCTCATTACCGATTTCAATTTGATGCATTCCAATAATTTAGACACAAATTATATAATAAGTTAGTAGAAACATCAATAATTTTAACATAATAGATGTTATAACTATTAATTGAGTATAGTTTTACTCAATTTAACTCCCCAAATCAAAATTAGTTTTTTCAATTACCTAACGAAAGACGAAGAAGTTGTGGTGGTTGAGGGTGTGGCGACGGCACAACAGGGGCGTACCTATGAGGCAAGGGTAGTAAACGGGAAGAGGAGTGGAGGACATAACGGCTCGGACCCAAAACTCTATTTGGGTCTCGTTCTTCGGTGACGATTCGTTTGGCTCTCGACTCTACAACATATTTTGAAAAATAAATAAACTCATGTCTACAACATATTTATATTACAAAATAAATCTAAAGATATTTATATATTTATGTTACCCTACGCATAAATTTATATTTAATCAAATATTATTTTAGATTATACATGTATATGTATATGTATATTTTAATACACATCACTCAAATATTGTATAAACTAATTAATATAGGTATTAAGATATCTTAAGTATGGTAATGGGCATGCTTAAGCACGTCCATTTTATTTAATAATAATATATTAAAGTATACATATATTTCTTCTTTGATTAATTTGTTATAATAATTAGGGTAGATTAGAATATATTTAGATTATTTTTCAAATTTAACTCATAATTAAAAATCAATTATAAGCTAAGACTTGTATTTCTCAAATTGACAGTATCCTCAAACCTCGTTCGCATCAACCCGAGAACGAGGTTCGAGGTTGGACCTCCGTTGAATTCTATCATACTTCAAAACCTATCCATTTGGCTTTGGCTAGGGCAGCATCCTACCATCAAACTACTAGTAAAATATCTTTATTCTTTATATACTTAAAATTTACTTATTACACCAATTTTTAAATTATTGTGTGAAATATTTAATATTTATTTATTAATGCATTTTAGTAATTAAGTTTGTTCAATTTCATTTGTTTAATTATAGTTCTAATTTAATTATTAACGTACTATATTTTTTTAGAGATGGTTGGAAAATAAGTAATCATCTAAATTTAATGTTTATAGTCCATCAAAATACTCATTTTCAGAATATATTTTTTCAAACATCTCTAAGAAAATAACAGTAAATTATGGTACGCAGATAATTAAATTAGAACTCTAATGAAACATTCGGTAATGAGTTTTGATTTTTCCATGCATTAACCATAAAATCTTTTTCATTCTTTCTATTGCAATTACAATGTTTAGGACAAAAAATTCTTAATCCCAAGCTACATCAAAGAGGTGTTAATAAATTTTACTATGTAAATGATTCAATTAAAACTATAATTAAGTAAAAGTTGTTGATTTCTATAAAACAATAAAATCAAATATAAAAAATGTTGTTACACCCATTAACCTAGTTCGAGAATTGACTGGAAAAAATAAACTCTCAAATCAGGTTCAAGTGTGAGTCATTTTGGAAAGGGTTAATTGTCAAAAAACAAACTGAACTTTAAGGAAAAACAAAACAGTAAATCGAATTTATTTTGTTGACAAACAATAAACCAAACTTTTGGAATGATCAAACAACAAACCTACCTCAAATTTTCATCATATTTGAACGTATTTTTCAATGTTTGAAAGAATTATTAAGTCGTAATACTTTTTCCTTAGAATAATTTAACTAATGTTGACTTAATAAATCTCTCAAACATTGAAAAATATGTTCAACTATGATGAAAATTTGAGGTAGGTTTGTTGTTTGCTCAATTCCAAAAGTTTGGTTTGTTGTTTGTCAACAAAAAAAGTTCGGTTTGGTGTTTGGTTTTCCCTCAAAATTCAGTTTTTTTTTTGTAATTAACCCCTTTGGAAAATATAAAATTACAAAGGTTAGTTTAATACTTAGTTTTGAAATACGGATTAACTTTAAGAAATCAATCTATCTATCTATCTAACTAACTTTGAAATATGGATTAACTCGTGCAAATTTTACTTACTTTTATGAAAAATATACTTATTCTTTATATTTAATAACATAATTTTTATAATTGAAATACAGATCCAAGATCCAGTTATTGTAATTTAAATTTTAGATTAATTATGAGTGATATCATATAGCACAATATTTCTAAAATCATGTCTAAAATCATATACCAAATTATAATTATGCATACAATCTAAATTTTAACACATTAACAAAAACATTGCTAATATATTTTTTTAACACTTAAATTTTATGGAACTTTATATTTCAATATTTGTAGTGTTAACTTTATTTATTGATTAACAATTTTTATTTATATAATTGAACAGAATTAAATGTTAATATTAGTACAAATAAATATAGTTTAACCAATACTTTGAACTTTTTTTTTATAAGTATACGACAATATTAGACGTTATAAAATCATTAAAATTAATTTAAAATCATAAATTAGTATCATATTAGTACTTTTTTATATTCATTTGTATTATCAAATTTTTAACTTTCGTTTATTTTAATAGAAAATTTACTTAATCCTGATATTTTATAATATTATTCGTATAATAAAAATACAAGTACAATTATTATCAAAAGAATAATATATTTACTATTATTTTGTTAAATGGAATTCAAATATTATTTTTATTCTTTATAATATAATAAGAATTAAATAACTTATATACTATCACCATTTTTTTATTAATATGTTTTTATTATATATATTTATATATATATATATATATTTTAATTGTAAGTAATTATATTATAAAAAAAAAACTATCACGCCCATATAACGCAAGCGTAAATCAGATTTATAGTTATACTATATTTCACCATCACTAGAACGTTTTTGTGTCTTATTTTACTTTTTTCAAAAATTATTTGTAAATTATAGTATATTTAAAAAGTTATACATTTTATTGCGATAATAAAAATTAGAAAATATTATTATTAGTAATAAAATAAAATTATATCCACATTCGTTATATATAAATATATTAAAACAATATCCCATTTGTTTAATAATATGATTTTTTTAGTACAACTTTAAATTTTAAAAAGGTTTAACTGTATCATGTGATTCCATATATTTTTCAACGTTGACCATTTGTTATTAGACTTGTTCATTTAAACCGGTTCGACTGAATTTGTATGTTTATAGTTTGGTACTGTTTTGAACCAATTCGGCTGAACTAGTACTAAAATCATACCAGTGTTTCAGGCTTCAAGTAGATCAGTTCAAAATAGTACTTTCAATTCAAATCGACTCGTTTTTTTTATATTGGTTTATACATAAATTTAAATCAAACCACTTTAAACCTATATAATTAAACCACTTTTAATATATCAAACCGGTTTAATGACTGATGGTCTGAAACTTGAAGCCAGTACCAGACCTGTTCGGCTGGTTTGCTCATTTTTGTTTAATTTGAGTGCTGATTAAAAAAACAGATCAAACCCGTTCGAACCAGACCAGATTTTTTACCTAAATCAGACCAGTTGTTTTAGAAACAGAAAAAATACTGATTTTTTTACAAACCAGACCAATCCAGCTGTGAACCGGTTCAGGATCGAACTGGTTCATGAACAAGCCTACTTGGTATAGGGAATCATAGTAAATGGTAATGCCTTATTAGATTAGGTAATTCAAATTTGATCTTACCGATTTTGGAAGCCCGACACCTCAGCCAAAGGTTTTATTCTTGAATGATAAGTGATATTATCTAAATCTCAATCTTATCAATTCTCAACCATTTATTATGAATCTTGTTTATACTTAATGTTGTTTTTAATAAAGCATACTTATATGGTGTATGCGCAAATTGGATAGTCAAACAAACGAGAATGAGTGTGTGTCTTGAAGACTGAGTTTCACAACCCTTTGTTGGGTATGGAATTCCCGGGTGTTGACTGGATGCTGATTTAACAGTAATTTTGATGTCAATTGGTTATTGACCGCAAGCTTTCGTCGGAGCTCCGATGAACCTACAAGAAGGGGAGCGCAACATAGGGGTGCATTTGGGTCCCACTCCGGCTTAAATGAGTATACTGTGTGTATGAACTTAGAATGTAAATAACGTATGAAAAGCAGGAGTATTTATAAGAATGGAAGACCAAACCGTTTTGGTCACCGAATATATCTGTAAATACTGTGCCATTGGAAATAAGGATAGCAGATATTACGGTTATCCTGTAATATTGCAACGCCTTATGTGATCTTTGTAGAATATGTGTATGAGATATGCGGGACATTGTGGATGCATGTTCGGTGTCGGTTGTGGGACCAGAGTTGAGAGGTTTAACTTTCTTGGTGAACACTCTCATGTCGAGCAGTGGGAGACTTTGACCTTGGTCTATGGCGACCACTAGGGACTTTGGAGACCACCTTAGTTCCGGGTTTGGCACTGGACTACGTTATGTGTTCTAGCTTACCCTAAGTGTGGGTCGGCCCGGTCTTGAATGATTTGAGTTTCACTCCTCTAAAATGTTATTGGGCCTTGGATGCCTAATGGGTATTATTTTGTATTGGGCCTAATGAGTGAAGTTTCTTCGGCCGAACTCGATCTTGTGAGGAAGGGTTTGAGATAGTGACTTCTTGATTGGACATTTGATGTCTTGGTTGATCTTTGTGCCTTTTGATGCTCTATATCCTTTGGCGAACGATTTTGTTTTTTAGAGTTTTTGGAATGTTGATCATTTACCCTCTTAGGCGAACGCTTTGGTTGTCAGGGTTTATGGATGCTCATTCCCTACTCTTTTAGCGACCACTACCGTTGCTAGGGTCTTAGGCGAGGTTTACTTGAGCTCTTTGGCGAGCAATTTTGTTTGTAGGGTTTTCAACATTTAATGAATGCACTGTTTGACGAGAAGTCGAAGGGACGTCTAATGCATGCACGTCTCTTTGACTACTGTAATAGGGGGTAGGCTGACATTTTTCCGTACTGTTTCGACCCTTTGTCTCCCCGATGTAACCCTTTAGGTTCTGACATTGCTTCAATTTTACCCCAAAAGAGGTGTAATCATTGTCTAATTTTCTCAAAGATAACCGTTTGGTTTCCTCAAATTTGGCTATAAAAAGCCAACATTTGTCACTTAGCACTTTACGCGTCCAAGTTTTCTCATTCTCAGGGTTCAAGTGTTTTCTGCCTCTTTTTTGTGAGTTAATCCTCTGTTCAAGGCTTTTCTCTTAAGCTTTTTCACTCACGGTAAAAAACTTTCTTTTACGATCATGGATCGCAACAAGAATCAAACTTCTGGCAGGGGTTCATCCTCTAAACCTTCTCCAACCCATTCTACGTCTAGACAGAAGGTTGCTTCTACGGCTTCTAATGCCCCTCTATCAATTAGGGATTCTTCTACCCTGGTGCAGGATCAAAGGGCCTATGTTCCGAAACCAACCTCTGGGAGCCAGGCCGTCACACTGACCGTGGTGGATGTGCCTAAGATCAATGTGTCGTCCTTTTCTCCAACAGGTAGTTTTTTGTCTTTTCTTTTTCCCTTTAAGTAGTAAAGTTTCCTCCTTTTTGCTATTTTAGTCTTGTTCTTGCATTGCCATGATGTTTTCTTAAATATTAAGCGCAATGAGTTGAGGTCGGCTCAATTCAAGTTTGTGGTTGCCTTGACGGGTTTAGGAGAAGCAGATGCAGCTAGGTATCTGAGCGTAGGGTTGCATTCCCCGCATGAAGGGGATGTTTACGACTATACAACCCACATTGATGATGGATTGCGTTTTTCTCTTTGCGGCGACTTAAAGGCTCTATGTTGCTATTACAGGATAGGTCCCATGCAGCTGGTACCCAACGCCATAGGGATGTGGGTTGGGTTTAACTTTATGTGTTTACGTTAGGTATGGACGTATTCGCTTTCTCTCATCTGATGTTTCTACCGGTTGGCTGTCGGGGCTAACCACCTTCATCACTTCCAAACTCGTTGGTCGAAGTTTAAGGAATGGAGGAGCCAAGCATGGAAATGGAATGTTCACTTTCGACTGGTGGATGACTTCCGGGCCACCAACTCAAACTACAAGAAGTATTATTTCTTCTCTAAGGGTGGTGTGCCTTGGGACCTTTATCAGCCGGAGCGGGATATTCCCCCGAGCTTTGGCGAGCTATCGGGGAGTGACAGGAACACCATTGTTCCAAAGTCACAAGCAGTCATACTTTTATTCGGTCTGTTTGGTCGTAGAGACTTCAGAGTCCATGCTTAGGCTGGCGGGCATTCAGCAGTCCATGTCAGTCTCTATTGACTCGGTAATTTCCTGACACGTTTCTTTTTCTATTCTTTGTGTTGTAGGCACTCGGGGATTTAAACTCCTCAGTCTCTTTTCCAAGCAGGCTAAGACAGAGTTGTCTGTTTCCGGGGCGACCTTGAGTCCCCTCCTCCTTCTAGACGCGCGACCAAGCATAGGCATGAGGAGGAACATCATGGGGCTACCTCCAGCGATCGCCCAAGAGGTACATTTTAGGATATAACCTTTGTTTTCCTTTGTCCCTTTTTGACTTGCCTTTAGGTTTTATACAATTCTTTGCTTGTTTTCAGAGAATGTCACAGCCGAGGTGGCTTCTTGTTCTACTCTAGCCAAGATGGCGAGGAATTCGGACGAGGATCGTCCTACTGCTACCGGGGGATCTTCTCCTCCCCAGAGCGAGGCTCCTGCCCCCGGGCAGATTGATGCTCCTTCAACCGATCATGTCGCTCCCAACCCCTCCAGAGGAGCTGGGGCTTGGAAGAGGGTCCTCACCCGAGGCACCACAACAGGCACTTCTTTGAAGACTCCCTTTTCTAGGGAGAATTGCCCTTTGGTGGCCCTTTACCAGTCGCCAAAGGTGGCAGATATGAGGGGTCTTTGGGCCCCTTTCCATAATATCTAGAAGTTGGAGATTTTCGATAAGACGATGTTGCAGGGTAACCCAGACCTCTCCATGCACCTGCTGAATGAGATCATTCCTCCTCAGGAACGGGGGAAGGTCCTTTCTGACCTGAACGACATCGAGGTGGTGATGATGATGCATTTTGAGCGTCTTGCCCTGGTAAATTCTTTATCATCTCTGCTCCTTTATAGACTTCCCTTTGTTCTTTTTATTGCTCGCTCTTTTTTAACTCATTGATTTATTTTAACTTGACCTCATTTTTCCTGTTGTCAGCTCGTCTGCGAGGAGACGACCGAACAGATTGTAGGGGAGTTCACCAATAAGTAGGTTGGTTTTCCTATCGAGATGGAGCAGTTTCAGAGTTTGGGGTATACTCCTAAGAATATAGAGGATCTGAAGAGGAAGGTTGAGGCGTCCACTGCAGGCTCGGCGGGAGTCTGCGAATAGGTAGAAGGAGTTGCTCGATTCGATCAAGATGAGGTAGAATCATGTGGTGCTCGCCGAGGAAAGAAGGCTTCAAGCTGAGCTGTGGACCAAGTAAGCTAACAAGTACTCCGCTCAGCTGGAGGCGGAGGTCACTAGCCATCAAGGCGAGATGAGGGAGACTCGGGCTCAGAGGAATACCTTTAGGACTGAGAAGCAGCAACCCGAGTTGAGGCTTAAGGTTGTCCCATCCCACTAGAGTATGGTCGAGGACTTTAATAAGTCGGAGGAGTTTGCCGACTACACCTTGGAGGTGATGAAGGCTGAGGTGACTGACTATCTCCAGGTTTTGGTCAACGATATCCAGTGGATAGATCCCAAGTTTCATCTCCGGGAGGTGAACTCTCTTCAGGACTTCATTGAGAGCGGCTATACCAAGGAAGCTCCTGTTGCTGTTGGCGAAGAGTCTGCCCCGGTGCCGAGAAGAAGAATGCAACCCCTGATGAGCTCAGGCCTTGATGCTCCTGACCCCTAAGTGACCGAGTTAATGCAGGGCTTCAAGTCGAAAGAGCCTGTTGTGCTAACAAGGATACTTGTATTCAACTTCGCTTTAGCTTTTGTAGAGTAGTCTCGCTTATTTATTCAAAGGGTCTTGGACTTTTTAGAAGGAAACATTACCTTTCAGAGGTTCTTTTCACTCCTTTAGGCTTCTGAGGAAGGATTGTTTCCTTTTGTTGGCTCGTCCGTTCCTTTCGCCAAGTTTCTTAAGGGAACTTTTACCCAAGGATTATTCCTTTAAGGGAAACTGTTATCCTTGATGAATTTGTTCGCCTTTTAGGATTTGTCTCCTTGGATTCGTTCGCCAGATCGTGGAGAAATGTTACCTAAGATTCACTCGCCTTTTAGGAAGTTGTTACCTTGGATTGGTTGGCCCTTTTGTGGGGAACTGTTACCCAATATTCGCTCGCCTTTTAGGAAGTTATTAACTTAGATTCGTTCGCCCACTTCACTTTTATGAGGAACTGTTACCTTAGATTCGCTCGCCTTTGTGGGAGGTGTTACATAAGATTCATTCACTCTATTAAGTTTTCTTTTTAGAGACTGTTAACTTGTCGGTTCGTCCGCTTCATTGTACCCAACTTTTAAGGGAACGGTTACCCTTGAAATGGGTTCATTCACCTTTTAGCTTAGGTCCTTCTTTTGTCTAGTTTGTGGGGAACTGTTACCTTAGTGTTTCGTTCGTCCCTCATTTTAGGTCTTCGTGGGAGAGAAACCGTTACCTTATGAGGTTACTTCGCAATCCTACTTTTTACCTGACTAAGGAGAGTGTTACCTTTGTTAGTTTATCTGCATGTATGCGTTAGGTCCTCTCTTTCGATGATTTGTCCCTTCTTTGGAACTTTTTGTTTTTGTTCGAGTGGTTATGCTTTATTCGAAGGAATGGCTTGTTTTATTGACATGATATTTTGATTACAAGCTATGCATAAAACCTTAGCAACTGTTCGGAATTGAAAGGACGAGGTAGCCTTATACCCTCTGTCGGACGTCGGATTCGACTTTCCCTGACCCGTTTGAAATATTTTTAAATTTCGTTTTTGAAAATGTCGGGTCTTGGCGAGCGAATGATTTGGTCGAGAGGGGTCATCAACCGGACCGAAAAAATTGAAAGAGTTGCCACCGATTAATTAAAGGCTAATCGGAATCCTAAAATTGCATAGGGTACATGGAATTAACATCCTAGGGCTTAGAAAGGTCTACGTCCAGAGAATCGAGTTCGGGGGTTTTAGTACGTCTTAAAAGCTCGCAAGCACATAATCTGCCCTTTCGGTACTTTAGTTTGCTTTTGAATTTTTTTTTTAATTTACCCGAATTGCCCGTTTTGATCATGCTTGGCCCAAAAAGACTATATGCATTTTTTTAAAATTAAACAAACCATGTACAAACATTTTTTTTTAAATAAACAAGAGAGAACTAAAGTTAATCGTACTCGAAAAAAAATGGTTTAACTCTTGAGCCATTTTAAACGTATCAAAATATGCACGAATGATTTTTTAAGATATTAAGCTCGTTGGACTAATTTGTCCCATTTTGAGAAGTTATAGGATATCCAAAAAATATATGGACCAAAATGCAATTTATTAACATTTGAGATGAATTGGACAAATATTTTCGAAAATTGCAGAAATGACCCTAAACTATTCTGGACTTATTCGTAACACTTGTAAAAGTTCTAAAATAACCCGAAAATTATTCTAGACTTATTTGTAACACTTTTAAAAGTAATGGAATGTCCAGAAAAGTTTAGAAAATCAAAATGCAAATTTTAAAAAAAAAGTTGAGCTGAATAAAAAAAAATATTTCAAAAACTGCACAAATGGCCCAAAACTTTTCCGGTTTGGTTTATAACACTCGATAACGTTCCAGAAATGACCCGAGAGCCCAAGGACCGAGTTATAACCTTCATCAAAGTTTGGGAATGACCTAAGTCATTTTTGAATTTTTTTTTTCATATACATAATATATATATATATATATATATATATATATATTATACATATAGATAGATAGATAACATAGACATAATATAAATATATATTATACGTATAGATATATATATAGTAATACATAAACATAATACAAATATATATCATACATAAATATATAATATAAGTATATAAACTCTCAATTTTATTTCACATTTATAAAATAAAAATATGATATTGAATATGAATATGAATATGAGAGAAATATACCTAACTCAATGGAGGTTTAATACCGTACGAGGAACCGAGACCGATAATTATCGATATTTATTTTTCACTCTTTTTCTATTTTTTTTTCACTTCCTCAATCTTTCACCTTCCATTAGGGCTGGGCAAAAAAAAACGGTTCGGCTGAACCGTATTGAACCGTACCGGTTCACAAAACAAACGTTTTTAAAAAAAAATATGGAGCGGTTCAGAATAGGTACAGAAAACCGGTTCAAAACCGGTTTACCGAACCTTTTTTTGTACCGGTTTTAACCTAAAAATATTACTAAATACTAAATCAGACCAGAGCACTTTCAGACCAGACAAAACTGGTTTTTCTTCACTTTCAAACCATACCTAATTCACGTTTTCATTTCATTTTCAGTCTTCATACCTAATTCGCTCGGAGGCGGCGAGAGAATTGAAACGAGAGGTGCAATCTGTAGGCGCTCGTCAAGGTTCATCAATGGCGAACCAGAGTTTCAGGTAATGAGTTCCGTTCTTTCTTATCCCACTGCTGCTGTCGATTCTTATCCATATTATTAGTGGGAGGAACTCGGATCTCCGCTATGCTTGTTTTTCTTATTTAATCTGCAAGATAATAAAAATATCCAGATATTTCATGGAAACTTTACCTGTGTTATAATTCTTTTAGCGAGGGTTTAGCTTTGCTAAATAATCTGAGCTTATGATGTTCCCACTAACTCTATTTGATGAAATTGCGAATGATTGGAAGCTCTGGATGGATTTTGCAGATGGTATGGGTTGATGAGTGGTTTGTATGTATTGCTTTATTTTACCCGTCATTTCCTTTTAGTCCTATATAGGTACTTTGAGAATTTCTTCTCTGCTTTAAGGTTTGAATGAAGTTGGGTAAATTAGCAACACAAAAACATGAGCTGGTTAAGCACAACACTTAGTGGTTCTGTTGCGATTTACCCCAAAAGATTGTCTCCTTAACCAGCTAAGCCAACGTTGTTGGGTAATTGTTTTATCCATTTGGATCCATTGTTTGATTTCTCAGAGTTACCTAATACTGCTGCTGAAGCTAGCTGCCTAACCTTTCTGTAAACATTACAGAGAAACAATGGATTCTTACACCATCTCAATGTCACCAAACTTCGCAATGCTTGGACCTTCACCAATGCATGGAATCATAATATTCAAAGGAGCGAGATGAGTATTTGCGTAGAGAATTAGTAAAAGATGTCAGGAGGCTTCTCAATGAAGTTCAAAGTATGGCAAATAATGACAGGATTACCATGGATGTGCTACATTTTTATGTATTTGCTATGGTACTGCAGTATGTCAATTTGATCTTTTTTTGTCATTTAATTTTGCGTGCAAATTATAGCCTGCTTGCTGCATAATGGAGCCTCAGTTTTTTTTTTTTTATGTATGAAGTGGTTCGTCCGAACCGGTTCTGAATCGGTTTTTGAACCGGTTCAGAACAGGTACGGTAAATCGGCCAAAATCTGGAGCGGCCAAAAACTGGAGCAGTAAACCGTACCGGTTTTAAAATGTGGTAAAGGTTCGGTTCTGAACCGGTTCGACCCCGAACCGGTTCATGCTCAGCCCTACCTTCCATCACGACACTTCCTTCCTTAATTCCCTTTTTTTTTATCATTTCTCTCCCTTATTTATACACAAAATACTTGTAGATATTTTTTTTAGATATTTTGTGATATTTTTTTAAGATATTTTTAATTTAATAATTTATTTATTTTTATATCGATTTCTATTGGCTCAATTCCTTGCGTACGGTATTTTGACCCCGAGCCAAAATCAGGTGTTTACACCCTCTATGTTTTCCAAGTAGCAAGACCCTGGTGTGGCGATCTCTACTATTTTGTATGTGTCTTCCCACTTAGTTGAGAGTTTGTCGTGTCTGTCCAAATTTGTGAACTCATTCCTTCGCATAACCATTTCCCCACGAAAAATTGGTGAGCACTAACTTTTCTGTTGAAGTACCGAGCAACCACCAGTCTCATTTAAGCTTGTACTTTGTCTAATTGCCTTCGCTTTTTTTCAACAAGATCGAGGTTTGTGAGTCGCTCGATGTCATTAGCTTCGACATTAAAGTGCAGGATCCTATGGGTAGGCACCCTAATTTCGGCAGGTGACACTGTTTTAGATATGTAATCCTGATCACTTGAAATTCAGTTGGAGAGGTCAATGCTTTCGCCTCTATCCACTTTGATAAATAGTCGATCACCACGATAATGTGGGTTCTTTTCCCAATTCTTATGGGAAAGGGTCCCAAGATGTCTATTCCACATTGGGCGAAAGGCCAGACGCCTGCCATTAGGGATAGCAATGTCGATGGTCGACCGGATCTTGGTGCAAACTATTGACAAGTTGCGCACTTCTTTGTTAATTTTATTGCGTCTTTGCTAATGGTTGGCCAGTAATAGCCCAGTATGAAGATTTTGCGCGTTAATGAGCGTGTTCCTTCATGGCATGGGAAATGCATCTCAGATAGGGAGTTGAGTATCCTCGCCTATAGAGTTCTCCATCTATGATAAGATAGTTTGTGGCTATGCGGCTTATCTTTGTGACCCCGCCTTTTGGCAGTGATCATTCTTTCAAATAGTTCTGGAACAGAGTCATCCAGTTATCCCGCTCTTGAATATTGAAGACTTTTGCTCGATTTTCGAGGACCGAGTATAGTACATGTTCCACTAAGTGTATTTCCTGCATTTTTGTTCCTCCGAACGTCAGCTTGCTTAAAGAGTCCGCTAGTTGGTTGTCTTGGCGAGGAATTGACTCGATCGCGAAAGTCGAAATTTCGGCAATGATTTTTTTTTTGGCAATGCCGAGGTACTTTTTCATTCCCCCCCCCCCCTTGCTTCATAGTTGTCACTGATTTGGTTGACAATTAGCTCTGAATCGCTTTTTGTCTTTAGTGACGTTATACCCATACCCTTAGCGAGTCGCAGTCCAGTGATAAATGCTTAATATCCGGCTTCACTATTGGCCGCCTTGAATGTGACGGAGATCGCATACTTTAAGGGTCTGCCCTGAGGAGGGATGAGGACTAATCCTGCCCATGAGCCTTCTTTTGAATAGGAGCCATAGGTATAGAGTTCCCAGCTTTTTCCTTTGGCCCTTGGTTGTTCTTAATCTTTTTCCACTTCAGTAAGGCTATTGCTAGTACGTTCCACTATAAAGTCTGTTAGGGCTTGACCTTTAATAGCCATTTTCGATGCGAATTTGATTTTGAATTCGCTCAACTCAATCGCCCACTTGACCATCCTTCCTGAAGAGTTTGGCTTCATCAGGAAGTGCTTGAGGGGTTTGTTGGTGATGACTGTTATTGTATGGATGTGGAAGTACAGTCTTAACTTTCGAGCATCAATAACCAAGGCGTCGAGATACTTCTCAATCTCGATATATTTTATTTCAGCAGAATTGAATAACTTGCTTACAAAATAGACCGGACTATGTTTACTCTCCTATTCTTTAACTAAGATTAAACTGGTTGCGACTTCACTAATACTTATATAGAGCAAAAGTGGCTCATTAGGAATGGGTTTCACCAAGGTCGAGAGTGTCTGCAAGTGCTGCTTGAGTGATTGAAAGGCAGCTTTACACTCTAGCGTCCACTCGAACTTGCGGTTTGCCTTGAGAATTTGGAAGAATGGAAGGGACATTCTCTCGCCCTTGAGAGGAAACGATTAAGTGCGACCAGGTAACCGTTCAAACTTTGGACTTCCTTGTGCCAAGTTTGGGACTTCATTTCTTCTATAGACTTGAGTTTCTTGGGTTTTTCCTCAATGCCTCTTTCGCTGACCATGAAGCCCAAAAATTTGCATGATTTCACTCCAAATGCGCATTTTGCTGGGTTCAGGCGAACATTGTGCCTCTGCATGCATTCGAATGCTTCTCAAAAGTCTTCTGTGTGAGGGCTCCCCAGGATTGACTTGACAAGCATGTCGTCCAGATAGGCTTCCATATTTCGCGCCAGCAACTTTTGGAACAGTTGATTCACCATTCGCTGATACGTTGCCCCCGCGTTTATCAAGCCAAAGGGATCACCTTATAGCAAACGATATCTTTGTCAGTGTAGAATGATGTGTGGGCTTCATCATCTGGGTGCATTCAAATCTGGATGTAGTCTGAATAGGTGTTCATGAACCTCAGCATCTCGTGACCAGGAGGTTGCATCCACTAGCTGGTCAATTCGCGTTAAGGAACATGAATCTTTTGGACAAGCCTTATTCAAGTCACGAAAATTAACGCACATTCTCCATTTTTCGTTCGGATTCTTGATCAGCAGTGGGTTGGCGATTTATCTTTGAAAGTGTACCTCCGTGACAAATTTGGCTTCAAGCAGTCTTCCTACTTCTTGCATGATCGCAATCTCTTTTCTAATCAGAATGACCTTCTTTTGTGAGCAATGGGTTTGACCGAAGGGTCTATCCGCAACTCGTGAGAGATTATGTCGGTGATGATGTCTGGCATGTCACTCGGTTTCTAAGCGAACAATTCTTTATATTCTTGTAATAGGAAGGTTAAGGCGTCCATTTGGTCTTCGTTCAATGTGGTAATGACGCGCACCTTCTTTTCTGGACCATCTATTTCGACTTCGGTCAGTTATTCCATCGGGGTTGGTCGAGCTTTGTCCTCATGAGGGTCAGCCTCTGTCTCGATGGTGAGAGACTCCCTTTGGTTCTTCCTGCGAAGGCAGTTCACATAGCATTAACGTGAGGATGGTTGATTGCCTAGAACTTCTCCGATCCCATTCGGTGTGGGGAACTTCATTTTCTGGTGGTTGTGGAGGCTACGATCTTATTTGGATTGATGGTCGTCATCCCCTGGATGGCGTTATATGAGTCAGGTTCATCGACCACTATAAAGGTGACCGAAACCTCTATGCTCTTCGATCATTCGCCTAAGATTACTGGTAGGGTTATGACTCCCGACAGATATATCGTTCTCCCAGCAAAGCTGATGAGTGGAAAGTCGACTGGCTTGAGGTCTCTTTTAGACTTGCCCATCTTTTCAAAAGCGTCTAGAAATAGAATGTCTGCCGAACTTCCTCCATCAATCAAAATTCTTTTCATATCACATCCAGCGACGTCAACCGTAATGAATAACACATCATTGTGCGGAGTTGTGACATGTGTCAGGTCTTCTTCATAAAATGAAATGGCAATGTCCTCATCGGGATGATGTCTCTTTCCCAACTGAGGACGATGTCCTCATCGGGATGATGGCGTATACATCTCTTGCATGGGACTCGTCGCTTCCGGCTCCAAACCCTCCTGCAATTAGGTTTATTGGCCTATTACCCTGCGATGGGTCGGATTGTTCTTGAGAAACTGGCGAGCGGGTTCTACGTGGATGTGTTTGACTTGGCTTTCTTCCCGCCACGAACTCCTTCAGCATGCCTCTCTGGATTAATTTCTCGATGTCGCGCTTTAGAATGCGACAATCATCAGTCTTGTGATCCTTCGCTTTATGGTAGCGACATTAGCTCTCCATTTCTTGCCCATTGGTTGAGCGTTGTTCCGGGGCATTGGTGGTCTTGCTTGGGACATTCTTTCCATCTCAACTAGTATCGCCGAGATCTGCTTGTTTAAAGACGTAAAATATTCGAGAACCTCTCGATGGTTTCGCCTGGGGGCTTCGGATCTAGACTTCTACTGGTCTCGCATGTCCTTCTTCTTCTTTTTTCCTTCGTGCTGGGGCTCTGTAATAGCCCTTGGCGAGGTTGATACTAAGAAATTAGCTTCAGTGTTTGCCCTCTATAGGTCTATGAAACCTTTGACCCTTACTGCCAGCTCTTCTAGTGTCTCTATTTCTTGAACATGGTAGTTGTTGCACAGTTTTCTTGAGATTTTGTTAGCCACATCCAACCCTCTATAAAAAGCTCGAACGATCTCTCCATCTGTGACTCGACGATCGATCTCTGTGACGTTCTTATGAAAACGCCCATAAAAGTCGGTCAGGGTATCTCCTGGTTGTTGTTTGACAACATCTAAGGTGACCACGCTCTTCAGTAATTGGTGTTCGCGCATATATCGCTTCAGGAACTTGTTCTTTAACTCGGACCATGTCCGTATCGATCCTGCAGGGAGGTCGAAGAACCAAGACAACGCTGAACCAGAGAAGGTTGAGGGAAATAACAGGGCTAAGTGGTTATCATCATCCGACTTACCCAAAAAGAGGCTTCGCGCCTGTTGACGTGGATCACGGGATCTCCTCCGACACTGTATTCAGGGATGGGTCTTGCCACCACATCCTTCGGTATTCTCACTGCTATAGTGTTTTAAATAGTAATTAATGTTTAAAACACTATTTGAAAGTTTTTGTATCGTATGTAGAGTTTTTTACGTATCGTAATATACAGTTAGTCTAAAAGTCAAAAGTTAACGCATAGTTAGCATCATTTAATTCGTAATTAAATTATCTACGCACCGTAATTTTTTTTGATTTTTTTGAGTAAGTACACAATTAAATTTATCACCTAATGCATTTAATTATTTCGGTCAAATTATAACACAAACGATGTTAGGTTACAAAATCACTGTATTTTCAATAAACAAAATTACCCTAGATAGATAATTGAATTACAATATAAATGACGTTAACCGTGTTGAGTTTAGACTTACATGGTGTGAGTTATAATTTTTTAAGTCAAATTTTCATATCTCAACTTACGACAGACCGTACAGTCAATCCGTGAATCCAAATTTAATATTTTTTGCATTATTTGAATCGAAATTAAAATATCTACTTACTATAATTTTTTAATATTTTTAATAGATACATAATTTTATTTTTAATTAAACATCGAGTCGTCGTTATCGAACAAAAAAAACAATATGCTATGTGTTGCCTATTGAAGACGCCACGCTGGGCTGCGCGTATTGCAAATACGCGCTATCCAGGCCTACGCGTATACCTATTTTTCGAAATATGATTCTTTTATACTTACTTTTCTTTAAAAAATGATTATTTTTTCAAAAAACTCAAAATAAGGGATTGTTTTGGAATAATATTATAATAATGACAAGTTGCGGCGCTGCTGGTTATCCATGACTAATTACAAATACAAAACTTGACCAAAAAAAATTACAAATACAAATGTCGGTGGATACGCGGATCTCGCTTGAAGATTGCTTCATCTAACAAAACATGGTTAACATATATTAAATTATAATAATCAGAGTTATTATTAGAGTTTATTATATATTTAGATTTACATTTCATGATATGATTATTTGTTAAAATTTATAATATTTAATAACTTATATTTGCTCATATTATTTTTCTTTATTTAAATTACTAACTTTTGTTACATGTTAATATTAAGAGACAATATATTGCATGCATTTATTATTCTCTTCTCCTTCACAATTTGTATCGGTCTTCTTACTCTTTCCAAATTTACGTCCCTTTGTGTGGGAAGAAGAAAAGTGAAAAAGAAGATAAAAAAATATTTTTGATACATCATATATTAATATAAGTATATGATACACTAATGATAATGAAAAGTAACAAAAGTTAGTAATTTAAATAAAAAATAACATGGTCAAATATAATTGACTAAATAACAAAAAAAAAAATTAAAAATAATATTATCAAATGTTATTCATCAAATAACTAATTAATTGTTATTATCATCATCTCAAAATTAATAAATAAATCGGACAAAGTGAGCGGAGATCTCGGCCAAAATCTCGTTTCCATCGGTGGTTGTAGATAATGAATGATTTGTCTTAATTAATCCACCGCCCCCTCCTTCCTTTACCCGACATAACATGTTGGTGTTAGTGCAACCACACAAAATATAATTATTAATGAATAGGTAATGAAGATCAGATTGAATCATTTATTATGAAATTTGTATATATATATACCAATCAATATAATTAGGCATGAGTGTTGGTTTTATGATAATGGGTCGCTCATAAGTAGAAGCGCATAAGTGTGAGCGCATAAGTGAAAGTTCATTCAAATAAGCTCAGTTGTGTATTTGGTTTTAAACTTATTCATCTATATATCAGTATATATAGGGGTGCTCAGGGTTAGGGAAAACCTGATGATGCTAATGATAGTTAGTCGCCCCACAATTTAGACAGAGGTCAGTAGTTGTACTATTATAGGTCATTGTCTGTCAAACCGTGGCATGTCCTCCTGTCTGCAGACCGTGATCCCAACCTCAGGCAGATCTGCTCCCGTTTCCGTTAAGGCAGTCGTTCAATGAGGTAACTTAATTATGTATTATGTTGTGCCCTAATCGATTGCATGTTTCGTACATAAATTCCAACATTGATATCAGAGTCATAATAGGTTGGTTTCCGAATTGTCGAATTTCAGGAAAATTCCCACTGCGGTTAGTCGTGACCGCGACGAGCCTCAGCCACTGAAACCACCACCCCGAGACCGAATCAGGGGCGGCGGCGACCTTCGTGATCGCAGCTCAGCCATTGCTGGCCGCAGCCACCGTGGTTGCAGCTCAGACGAGGCTAGTCGCAGCCTAGGCCCTTACTGGTCACAGCCTTCGTGGTTGCGACTTTGCCACTTCAGGCGGGGCCACAGCCTTCGGCGGATGTGGCACATCGACTGGTTGCCGCGGCCACGGCTCCAACCGCCTGAGGGTGGGGTGAGGTCGGTCAGTGATGGCCGACCCACCCCCGTGGCCAACCTTCGTGTCTCGCCACGTCCAGGCAGCGGCGGGAGGGGGTCCGTAGTGGTCAGCCCCCATTCGTGGCCAGCCATGGTGGCTGGCCACTTCCCTGGGACTGGCTGCTGCTACTAGGGTTGAAAACCCTAGCAGCAGGTTCATATTCCCGTTGGGGAAGATGAACAGTACCAGTCCGGTTCTTTGTGAACCTGACCGGCCTGACGTGAACCATAATGTTTTTTTCCGTGAACTATTTCGGTTCAGTCCTGTCCGTTTGAACCGACAAGACCGGTTCAGTTTGAGCCGACATGATCGGTTTGGTTTGGGCTGACATGATCGGTTCGGTTTGAGCTGACATGATCGGTTCGGTTTGAGCCGACAGAATCAGTTCGGTTTGAGCTGATCGAGACAGTTCGATTCAGACTGACTGGTTGGGCCGGTTCAAATGGTTTCATGCTGTCTGGACCGGTCTAAACTAACTCGGAGGCCCCGAGCCACCTGAATTGGTCCGAAACAAATTTGGTGTCGATCCTGGATCCTCTGTGGGTCCTAGTGGTTTATTTTAGTCTGGTAAATGTGCTTGGACCCTTTCATAAATAATTTTTGGGCTAATTTAATAAATTGTTGGACCAATTTAAATTGCTCAGAGAGCCTTATATTGCTTTATGTTGCATGACTGGATAGGTAGAACACTGTGTGGGTTCTTTAAGATCCGTGGATTACTTTGTGTTTTCTGCAGGGTAGATAGTTTTGCCTTATTTTATTTGATTGACTTTTGACTCCATGACTCATAGAATTGACTAGGTTGTGATTGTTGAGATCCCAGCATAGTGTGTGAAAATTGGTCTAACATGTTAATTACTTTTGTTTGTTGAGACTTTAGTCCTTGAATTTTTATTTGTTGAGACTTTGGTCTCCAAATTTTTATTCATGGTAATTTTGATCCCCAAACTTTTGGTTAGGGTAACTTTAGTCCTCAAAGTTCTGAAAATTACAAATTAGCCACAAATTTATTTATTTTTGAAAGGTATCAATATATATGTGTGTGTATTGAAATGTATGGTTTGTTTCTTTGCTTGCATGATTAGATTACCTAGATAGGTATATCTAGTTTTCGCTTAGCATAAATAGTAAACCTATAGGATTGGCCTTAGTAACATTTCGGAAGTTTGGATGAGTACAAACTATACCTTGGAAAATGTTCCTGAGTGTGAACCAGTCGGTTATTCTGCGAGGTTCTTCGAATTTCCTTTTATAATGCTAGGACGATTGTTTTGTGTAAGAGTCGAACACTTTGGTTTAGTGTGATATGTTCGACTCCGGTCCGTTAAGGACTGTTGGTATAGACTGTGTTTCGATTGATAATAGTGACTTTATGGCATGCTTAGAGATGGGGAGTGCTTCTCGGCATAGCTAGGGTTGTTCCTCAGGTTTAAGTATGTTCTCAAGTTTGTCCTATTGGTCTGAGACTTGTCTTTAACATGCAATAGAACATTGTTCCTTGTGTCTCCATGATCCTATTAGAATTTTCTTTAGTTAGAGAAATTAGGTTGCCATGTAGAAAATCATAACTTAGATGGACAAAGGTCTTAGACTTAACAGTGACATCTATAAAATCCGGAGAAAATGTATAAAGATGGTCCTAATTCAGTAGAAGTCCATTAACCACATCAAGAAGATTATGAAAAGACCCGATTCTAGAATAACGAATCAGTAGAAGACTTTCCATTTGAGTGGGAGGTTAATGATGCTGAGACGTGCGCCATGATGCTGAGTACGGTGGATGAGTTTGAGCTTAACACACGGCTAAAGGGTTGTGGGATACTTTGCAGGCTAGAAATTGTTCTATTCGACTGCTCAGCAGTGCTCACTCAACATTAAGTTTGATTCATACACGATGAATCGTCAGCATTCCGTAAGATAGCATCTGAGGCATGCGACCAATATGATCGTAAAACTCAAGGAGAACTGTCAGCCAGTGACCGATGAGCAGCAAATCCAGCCTAACTCCTAGAAACAGGTGAAAATCTAAATAACTTATTCTAAAGCCCTCACTACCTTTGAACACGTTCAAAGGCACATTGAGTTGAAGAGGACAGACCCAAGGTCGCTGGACCTAAGGTTGAGGTGTGTTTGAAATTCTTGAAATTGAAAAGTAAAACATGATTCACTTTGAACAATTGAATAAGAACCACATATACCTTAATTTAAGTATCACGGAAGTTCACAAAATGATACCGTACAATATAAAGTTTACACAACGACACAATAAGTTTAAAATGACAGCATCCAATAGACTTTGTGTTTCGTTCAAAGACAGAAAAACATAAGTTCAACACCTTAGACAAAACCAACTTTCTCTTCATTGAGTGAGGAATTTTGTGTACTTGTTGGACTTGAACCGAGGTGAACTCCTTGACCAACCCGTATTCTTTAGAATTGTTTTTTTCCTCGGTGTGATTGTTTTCAACATTGTATTTCAACCAAATCTCTGCAGTTTGACAATCGGGGGGCACTTGAAGTCACTTGAACGCCTTCACCCTCACTGTCAAGATCCACAAACATTTCAACGGAATGTTTAACCTACGAGAATTCAAAACTTAGAATTAGTAATAAAACTAACCAGTGTACTAAATGTGATAACTCATCAATAATAAAACCTGTGATTTTCTTCGTGTATGCAATTTGGCCCTTCTAGTTCTGGGTCTTTTCAGTCTACTTCATCATGCATTTGTTCCTGCAAACAAGTCAAGAATTAGTAAAACTCGTACAATAAAATAAAGGCTATAGTGAACCAATTGAACCACCTGAGGTTGGGAATCTAGAACTGCCTCAGGTCCAACTGTGTCAGACTTTTCTGCAACTGGACGTAATTCTACAACAACATTCTGGGCCTTCCTTTTCATTTGGCTAGCTTTACTTTGTGACGGGACAATTTGTTCTTCTTGTGAATACCTTGCTCTCGTTACTCATTTGGGTGGTGGCTTAGGTGCTTCAACCTCAGACATTCGATCCATGTTTAGTTTTCTCCTCAGTGGTGCTACAGTTTTTCCTCCTTTCTTATGACCACTAGTTTGAGATGGGCCACTAGTATGAGATGGGCCACTTGCCTAGGATGGTTGTGATGCTTCCGTTTGTTGAGATGACTGGCATATCTTTGAACAAGCTCTCTTGTTATGACCACTAACACCACATAGTGAGAAGTATTGTGGAAGTCCATGCTTTATCAATTTATAACCTGACTTGTTAATAATTTTAGTTGCTTTCTTTGTCCGCTTCTTCTTCGGCCTTCCACCTTATTTTCTAACATCCGGAGGATCGATAGTTAAAACATCAACACTTATCCAATCGTTTACACCTGGAACTGGGTGTATAACTGGGGAGTATATTCGTTGCATAGTTTGTTTATGGTACACACGATCAACAAAGTTTTGCAACTCAAATCGTGATTTAAGTAAACAAGCAGTAGCATGAGAACATGGAATTCTTGTCAAATACCATTTCAAACAGCTGCAGGTTTTCTTGTTGTATGGTGTATTGATATTGAGTTCCTACCAACACTTCATACTCACCTTGGCCAGCATATAACACACTTGTTTGCATTTACAGTGCAATGATCGAATGATTTGAGCAACAAGAACAGAAATAAACAAGAACCCTAGAATAGAAAAGCAAGAGAGAAAACCTTCGTAATATTCATTCTGATTTCAAGCCAACATACTGTTTAGGTTTACAGACTTAGTATATTTAACAAGAGAGAAAGATTCGGATATTGCAAAACAGACCCCATACGAAATTACAAACAGACCCTTCGGCTATTTGCACAATAATCCCTTAAGTTTGGATCAGCGACAGAAACAGACCCTAATGTTTATATACTTCAATATTCCCCCATGAAGTTTGGTTTTCAGCATCTTGGTAGACTGCTTGGTTGGACAGCTTGGTGCACTGAAGTGAGCTACTTTCCAGCATTTGCAACAGGTGATAGTCCTGTCAAAAACAGACCTAACAGATTCTAACTCAACTGCACCGAAGTTCACATGCTGAAATAAGTGCCCAGTTTAAGACAGGGAGCATAAAACCCATAATATCATGAGATTTGAGCTGAATGACAGAGAGGTTTGAGCCTCTTTCTTACCAGTGTGATTGGAAGGTTTTGCCTTCAACTTTTGATTCCGCAAGAGTAAACACTTGGAGTATCTTTTAGTTGTCTCCAATTGTCAGTGAATACTCTATTTTTGGAAGTAAATCACACCCTATGTCATTACCTGTGATTGGGAGGTTTGAGCCTCCATCTTAATATCCTCAAGAGGGTGGAGAAAACACCACTCTGTTTTTGGATTGAAACCACAGTGATTTATTTAAGGTAAGGCAAGCTAAACAGAGATAACCAACTAAGGCACTTAGGACAGAATATGCATATGAGGCAGAGGAGTAGAACCAGAAGAGATCTGAAGGAGCAGACATACCAGGTGTCGCAAAGCTGAAAAACAGGTTCAGCAACAGCATCAACGTCGAACCGCAGACCTAACTCAAGACCTACACCTATTCATGAAAGGAATAAAGCAGCAATATAACAAGTAAGGCAGCTAATGTCGAAAGGGACTCAAAGAAACATCAGTAGAGTCAGCAGTACCATCAGAGGAATTAAAGTCATCCATGTAGGCTGCAACAGAACTGAGTTCTTGAACAGAAGTGACACCTAGTTTTTTTCTAAAAGGAATGAACAGTTTTGCCGTGAGGGGCTTAGTTAAAATATCCGCAACTTGTTCAGTGGCAGGGACAAAGTTAATAAATACCTGACCTGCAGCTACCTTTTCACGAACAAAGCATAGGTCAATTTCGACATGCTTCATTTTAGAGTGCTGAACAGGGTTTTCCGAGATTGCTACTGCACTACAGTTGTCAGTCCAGATAGTGGGGTTAGATGCAAGTGAAATGTGTAATTCAGATGAGAGAGAAGTTACCCAAAGGACTTCACATACAACATTGGCCACTGCACGGTATTCAGCTTCTGCTGAAGAACGAGCCACGACCTGCTGCTTCTTGGAGCTCCAAACCACGGGGTTTCCATTGAGCAACATGAAGTGACTCGAGATTGACCGGCGATCCGAGGCATCACCACCCAAATCTGCATCAGAATAAGAAGTCAAGGTAGCATCAGTACAAGAAACAGAGGAGTCAACATTAAACATTAACCCATGATCAAGTGATCCTTTGAGATAACGCAGAATACGAAGGACAGCTTTCCAATGTGATAGGTGAGGGTTTTGCATAAACTGACTGAGCCTATTAACAGCAAAGTGAATGTCTGGCCTAGTAATGCAAATGTGTTGAAGTGCACCTAAGGTACTGCGGAAAAGTAAGCCATCCGAGAAGGGTTCCTGGTCAAGAAGCATACCTGATTTTGACATACACTCACCTGTCATTGGTGTGGGAAGTGGGTCAGCATCGGTAAGACCTGTCTTTGAGAGTAAGTCACAGATGTATTGTTTCTGACCAAGCAAAAGAGAGTTAGTGGTGCGATGGACTTCCATACCCAAAAAATGTTGAAGGACCCCTAGGTCCTTAAGTTGAAACTCATTGTTGAGTTGAGAAATAACATCACAGATAACTTCATCAGAACTTCCTGTGATGACAATGTCATCAAAATATACTAAAAGGAGAACTGACCCAATGTTAGACACTTTGATAAAAAGGCAATTGTCTGAATTAGAAGCTGAGAATGACAGGGAATTTAACAGAAAACACCTAAGGCGTTCAAACCAGGCCCGAGGGGCCTGTCTGAGGCCATAGATTGCCTTGTGGAGATGGCAGACCAGAGGGGTACCGTGGGGATCACGAAGCTGAAAACCTGGTGGTTGTGTCATATAGACATCTTCCAATAAATCACCGTGAAGGAAGGCATTATTTATGTCAATTTGCCTAATGGTCCAGTGATGAGTTAAAGCAATTGTGAGAATAATTCTCATGATTTGGGGTTTGACTACAGGACTAAACGTGTCTTGAAAGTCAAACTCGGGTTTTTGTGAGAAAAAAAACGGGCAACAAGCCGAGCTTTAAGGCGATCAACTGAACCATCAGGTTTTCTTTTAGTTTTAAATAACCACTTACAGCTTATAGGGAGACGACCCGGTGGTAAAGGGGCAAGGGACCACGTGTTGTTGTTGGTGAGAGCATCCAGTTCAGCACGAACCGCAGTGGCCCAGCTGGAATGAGCCATGGCTTCATGAATGTTGGCGGGTTCGGAAGGGGCGTCCGATGGAATACCTGCAGCAAGCAAAGCCTCATTAGATCTAGTTTTGGACCTGGTTTGCATGGGATGAATAGAAGGCCGAATGTTAGGCTGAGTAAGAGGAACTAAAGTAGAGTCAAGGGAGCTCGAAGGTACATACCTGATAGAGGGGGGATCAAGGCCAGATCCAGAAAGAGGAGTTAAGAGATTAGAGGGGGGGAAGCGATACCTGAGTATTAGGTCCACCAACTGGAACAAGACCAGAACCAGAAGTTGAAGCCATTGTGGTGTTAGGAACATACCTGATGATCGTTTCAGCTGGGTGGGTTGGAGGTGAGCAAGCAGACCCGGACATGGGTACTGAAGCGGTGGGTCGAGCAGCAGGGGCCTGAGAAGGAGCGGACACGGGGGATGGTGCCAGCGGATCCGATAGTGACAGAGACAGTGGGATGGACCCAGAATGTTGTGCCGGACCAGAGACAACTTGAGAGTCTGGAGAATGGGGAGCAGTGATGTCCGGATCCTGTAACAAATCAGTGTTAAAAGGCAGGAAAAAGGGTAGTGAAGTTACCGTGTTCTTGACGGATGCCGAGTTGAGGAAAGAACCTGTTTTATCTGCAAAAGGGAATTTGGATTCATGAAAGGTAACATGTCTAGAGATGTAAATTCTTGCCGTGGCATCTAAACAACGATAACCATGATAGGATGAGCAATAACCAAGAAAAACACAAGGAACCAAACGGAAATAAAGTTTGTGAGAAATATAGGCATGCAGATGAGGAAAACAGAGACACCCAAACACCCTAAGGAACATGTAGTCAGGTTTTAATTTGAACAAACATTCATGTGGAGAGATATCACCTAACACACGCGTGGGTAGTCTATTTAACAGAAAACCCGCAGTAAAAAAAGCATCACTCCAATAATGTAAAGGCATGGAGGCTTGTGCCATTAAAGTCAATCCTAACTCAACAATGTGCCTATGTTTCCGTTCCACAATGCCATTTTGTTCAGAGGTGTGCGGGCAAGTGAGGCGATGCTGAATGCCACACTGTTGAAGATAGGAGGAGAGGGGCTTAAATTCAGCCCCTCCATCAGTTTGAACAGCTTTGAGAACACGCCCAAGCTGTTTTTCAGCATCTCTGTGAAACTGAATAAAGAACCGAGTGGCCTCACTCTTGGCCCGAAGAAAATATATCCAGGTATACCGACTATGAACATCAACGATGCTCATATAGTATCGGTTACCGTTGGAAAGGTATGGAGTCGGACCCCAAAGGTCCACCTCCACAAGTTGAAGAGGAAACATATAAGAAGATGTAGATGCATGGAAAGGAAGTTTCTTACTCTTACCAATTGAACAAGCAGTACAATCTTGAGGAGAAGAAGAAACATAAATTTTATTCAATCTTAAAATTCGTGACAAAAGCTGAGATCAGGGGTGGCCTAACCTCATATGCCAAACATTAACATCTATCTTCCTATGAGCAGCAAGATAACTAACATTGGAATTTACCCTAGAATCTAACTGAGCAGTAGAACCTAACTGAGCAATAGACATAAAGCGAGAAAATTTATCTAAATCTAAGCAGTAGAGACCATCACGTTCAGCACCAGAAAGCAGGACCTGATGAGTAGTAGAATCCCGAATCACACATTTTGAGGTGTGAAATTCGAAATACACATTATTGTCCCTGGTGAACTGCGAAACGGAAATCAGGTTTTTAGTAACATTAGGAGCAAACAGAACATTATTCAGCATAAGGGGCCTAGTTGAAGTATGCAAGGCAGAGTTACTAATACCAGAAATATCAAGAAAGGAACCATTACCTACGGTGATCTTACCTGAGCCATGAAATGGAGCCGTGTCGGCAGTTGTGGCTGTGTGGGTGAGGTGATGTGTGGCCCCTGAGTCCGGATACCAAGCTGCCGTCTGAGCTGAAGCAACCGAGGGAATGTGAGACAGCTGGATCGAGGCTGGTAAGGTTGCCACAGAGCCAGGAATAGGAGCTATCGCAGGACCCGGTGCTGGAAGGCCAGGATGTGGCATGGCCTGCTGAATGACTGGGGAAAGGAAGGGGCAACCGGGGTAGTCATAGGGGTTGTATGCTCGGGACAGGTGGTAACACATAGGTTAGCACTCATGTTACCACCAGCAGGATTACCATTGGTTGGATCGGTCACTCCCACAAAATTAGTGTTAAAACGTTGAAAACATCTATGAACAAGATGACCGAGCTTACCACATAGTTGGCATTGAGGCTTATTGGTACTGGAGCCCCTACCACGACCCCGACCACGTCCCATGTATGGTGGGGAGGGGGCCGAATGCTGATGGTGGTCAGATGGGGCTGAGTAGGTGGAATGTGGGTTTGTGTCAGAGGACACACCCTTGGACGGGGTGTCCAAGGGTTTAACCGAATCAGCACCCAAGGAAGCAGCTGTAGGAAGAGCAGGTCTAGACACAACATTAGCAGCAGGAGGAATATCAAAAATCAGATCCCTTTGTCTTGTTTCCGCATCTAACAGGACCGAGCATACAGAAGTTATGTCATAGGGGTTTCTACTAGCATGGATTACAGCAGCAACATGATCAAATTGACCCTTGACACCATTCAAGATTATAGAAATTTGTTGAATTTCTTCTATAGGGTGGCCACAACTAGCTAGACTATCACATGTGGTTTGAATATCAGTAAGATAATCACGCATAGGTTGATGAGGAAGCTTACGGATTTTTAAGCGATCATACAAACTCATGATGCGAGTAGTAGAAGAGGAAGAGAATACCTGATGAAGTTTTTGCCAAATGGAGCATGTTGTCATGCATCCTAGAAGACACCTATTGACCGAAGGAGATATTGAAGCAAGAAGCCATGATGCTAAGGAACTATCACGTTGAATAAATTTGGGATATTCTGGATTTTCAGCATTGTTACCAGCTGCATCCACAATGAATTGTGGGACAACAATGGTACCAAACAAGTGAGCCTCAAGATTAAAACCCTTCACCGTGAGTAAGACTTGTTGCTTCCAAGATTGGAAGTTCTCGTCTCCAATGAGTAACGAGATTTTCTTACTCGAAAAAACTGGTGAGGAGTCATCCATATTGGCGACACAATCAAAGGGATAATCGGTTTAAAACAGAGCAAAGAAACAAACAGGTGCAGTACTGAATTGAAACCGAACTAAGGCAGAAAATAAACATAGGACAGCATCATAAGCGTAGCTTTAGAACAAAGAAACATAGTGCTGAAATAAAGCAGAACTTATAGCAAGAAATAAGCATATGACAGCATAATAAGAGTAGCTTAAGAACAAAGAAACATAAGGGTGCATTACCGAACTGAAACAGAACTAAAGCAGAATATGAATATATGATAACATCATAAGAACAACATTAATGTAATGAGGGACAATAGATATACCGAAAAACACGGCTGGGCATTTCATCAAACAGTTGAAGAATACCCAGCAGCTACAGCTTATCACTTCGGGATGCAGGGATTATCAAGCCACAGCATCTACGAAGGGAGAAGACATCAGCATGAAGACCAGAAACGAGAATCAAAGAGAGAAACGGATGAGAATCATGGAATGATTTCAACCGAGACCCAACCAGAAAGGAACAGCGGAAGACCAACTCGAATCAATGAAAACGCAATCAATCAGTAACACGAGCCCAGCTTGCTAAGGAGCAAGAGAAGCTCCGATACCATGTTTGCATTTACAGTGCAATGATCGAATGATTTGAGCAAGAAGAACCGAAATAAACAAGAACCCTAGAATAGAAAAGCAAGAGAGAAAACCTTCGTGATATTCATTCTAATTTCAAGCCAACATACTGTTTAGGTTTACAGACTTAGTATATTTAACAAGAGAGAAAGATTCGGAAATTGCAAAACAGACCCCATACGAAATTACAAACAGACCCTTCGACTATTTGCACAATAATCCCTTAAGTTTGGATCAGCGACAGAAATAGACCCTAATGTTTATATACTTCAATAACACTCATTCCTCATGAAACATTTTTTTTCTTTTTGATATTCTCAAGAATATTACTAACAACATCCGCTCGTGTTTGACAACCTCTTCCCTTCTTGCTGTGAAAATATTCATCACAATTCTCTGCAAGGTCTCCATCAGTGTGATTTGTGATTTATCCCTAGCATCTTAATCTTTGCATTCCAACTGGTGTGATTGGTGGTTTATCCATGTGGTCTGAAGAAGGTATGATCTCCTCTACTGCAGTAACCAAACCCTACAAAACATATTACAACAATAGTTTATGTATAAAAACGTAGTATATCAAGCACAAATATCTTATAACTTATTGTATAAATTTTTTTTTAAAAAAAAAAAACTAAAATACCTTTAGTCTATCTGACATGATGACCCAGTCACGGTCGTCACCAATGCCTGTCTTTAAAAGGTCCAGGAACCATGTCCACAATTCACGAGTTTCAGCTTCAACCCATGCATAATATATTAGAAAAACTCTATTGTCAGCTTCCCTAGACATAACTCTCAACAACTTCCCCCCATCGATGCCCTTTAGGTGACAACCATCCAACCCAATGAAGGGTAGACAACCAGCTCTAAATTCTTCCACGCATCCCTTTAAATAGACGTGCATTCACTCAAACTGTGGCCTTCAGAATATGATCAACTTGTATTGCGACAGTGCTGCCTGGGTTATGCATCATGATTGTGTCGGCGTAGTCCCATAGTCGTTCAAACTGCCAAATCCTATCACCTTGCAGTTTCTCCCTGACTAGTCGTATCCCTTCACAAATATTTCATCTTTTCACATCAAAATTGAATCATTTTTGGATTTCGTCAGAAATTTTCGCACTTTGGACCTTCGGTTCGTTACGTATCCACTCCATGAAGTTCTCGTAAATCCATTTTCCCTAAAACTCTTTGTATGGAATGCTCAACCAAAACTGTGCTCATCAACTAGCTTGCGCAGCTGAAAAGTTGACTGCTTCTGTAGTCTAACATCACACACCTTGAAGCCATACATTACTTGTTTCCATCGCAATTCTACTCGATTTGGACCATTCATCCTCTTAGAATCCATCTCATAACTCTCTTGAATACTATGACCAATAATAAAACTTCATACCAAGTTTAATTTCATACATTTTCATCGTTTACCGAACTCAGCAGTAACTTCTTCATAAATAATGGAAGACATATGTCTACTCATAAATTCTTCTTCACCATCTGTATGTCTTCTCGTAAATTATTCTTCACCATCTAATTCACAAAGCATCTGCAAGGTATCACTCGGACATTGATTATCTATGTTAAACATCTCAACATTGAAGCTTGCACTCTCAAATGTTGTAGTCGTATCACCAAAGTCCATTTTCATAGCACCCACTAAGCTTGGTAGTGATAACTTCTTCATCAATAATGGAAGACCTATGTCTGCTCATAAATTCTTCTTTACCATTTGTATGTATGCTCGTAAATACTTCATCACCATCTGATTCAGAAGGTGACTGTATCACTCGGACATTGATGATCGATGTTCAAAATCTTAACATTGAAACTTGCACTCCCAAATGTTGCAGCTGTATAACCAAAGTCCCCTTTCATAGCACTCACTAAGTCTGGTATATCATCACTACCTTCAGTTGACCATGCTTTAGTTGGCTGAGGTGCACGGTATCTCGATCTTTTGGAGGGTACTTACTCATCCTCGTTGTCTGACAATTCATCACCCTTTTTGCCTTTACAATTTGGGCCGAAAATGCCCTCGGAGTCTGAAGACATATATTTGGAATGTGAAAACACCTCTTTATCGTGTTGTTCCATAGGATCATCAATCATGGTTGCTTTCCCTTTAACTTTCCGACTTTGCTCACTTAGTCGTTGTGAGGAAAGTCCAGTTATCCTTTTTGCTGCCATATTTCTTCTGTTTACAATATATTTCATCAAACTGTTGTTGCGAAGCTCTTCCATCCATGGATCATTAGCACATGTTTCATCGTCAAACGGTGGAACAACATACAGGTTGATGTCGTATACATCTTGTTATTTCTCCAAAATCAACTGCATACCTTCTTCGCTACAAATAACTTCAATGTCTTTTTTGGGATCTCCGTTCGATGCAACGTATGTGATAACACCATCCCTCTTCAAACCGTAATACTCCAGCAATGTGGCTACATTGTAGAAATCGAATGTGTCTTAACTCAACTCCAAGGAACACAATTTTCCATTGTAGACACCATCAACCCAATTTGCGTCGTAATGGATCTACAAATTGTAATTGTCATCCCATGACTTGACCATTCTGCAAAAGGGTAGTTTCTTAGCCAACTAAACTGCATGGGACAAAATCTAAACTACATGAAGCAATGATCACATATTATAAACATATTACCCATATGAACAAACGTATTTTCCATCAACTTTGAAAGCTTAAATGACGGAATTTCTCTAAAAACAATTATGCCAAATCGAGGCTAATTCTATTACATGGTTGTAGTTGATTCTTCATTCACACAAAAAATGCCGATGAGGAAGACAATCGTCTTCGTTCGACTGAACTGATGCGTTCAGTGGGAGGCAATTTATTGTTGGATTCAGTCCTTCGGCTGCTACGTTACTTCTCTTTTGCAGAATGGGGACGGTTTGAAGGAAACAAACAAACGAAAGGAGAGGCAAATGATTAACAGATAGATGATTAGGTTTTCGATCAGTGATGACGAAGAGTGGCATACAGAGATAAACTGCAGATGAAAGGACGAGAGAAGAAGAAGAAGTTAGAGGGGCATCTCACAAATGGAGGGAAACAAGTAAGGGCAAATCCAAAATTTCAATTTCAATTTTTTCTAGGGTTAATGGTTTCAATGGTACCATATGTTTGACTCATGTTATCGGTTAGTACCCCTATGTTGTTTCATGATACTTTATGTTTCAGAATGTTGTTCTTTAGTCCAAATTAATGTTGACCGTCAAGTTTGACTAACAGAATAGTGACGTTGTGCTCACGTGATAGATGTAAAGTAAAAATAAATATAAAAATAGGCAACAAATATATGGAAAATCGGGGAAAATTAGGAAAAAATACAAAATATATTTTAAAACTTTATATATAAATAAAAATGTTTATATATATATATATATATATATATATATAATATTTATATCCATAAAAATAAATTTGAAAAAAAAAACTTAGTAAAATTAACATTAAAAAAAATGTAAAACTTATTATTTTTAAATTTATTTTTAAATAAAAATGGAAAAGAGGAAAAAAAATAAAGAAGGGCCCTTGAGTCCAATTGACTCAACATATGGTTGAAGGTTGAACCCCGATCAGGTCGCTTGAAGGTACAACCTTTTATTTACTATTATAAATTACATATATATATGTGTTGATTCTAGTTTCTTTATAACTATTAAGTTAGTGTAAATAATCTCTTAAAGGACATTATAAGTATATATAATGATACAAAATAAAATTAATAGTCAATGAAAAAATCAATTTAAAGTCAGAAATACAATTATAGGATATTAAGATATACAACTACCTCCTTTTTAATTTAAGAGTTAATTAAATTAGGTAACACAACATTTATATGTAGTATATTTCGAGTATGTATACGTGTAATTTCTTCGAAATCTCATTTATTAACCAAAATCTTTGTTGTTGATTGTGTGGTATCACGTGATAAAACAATATATTCATAACTGGCTGACAAAAAACATAGTCAGAAAAATCTATATCGACGTTTGCCAAAGTTTGACTCAGCGATTTATTTATAGTCATCACAATACTAAGAGGGTTAATTACTTAATTGGTTACACATGTTTGACCAATGTTCAGAATGGTTACACATGTTTCAAAATGTGATTAATTGGTTTTGAAATGTGACTATTTGGTTTTTTTACTGTTCAACGTTAGAAATCACAGTTAAGTCACTATTTAGATACGTAAAATGACGTAATTACCCCTAGAATCATCTTATAGAACACATCATCATCTTCAAGAACAATAATTGAAGAACCCAGAAATCTGATTTCTGGTTCTTCACAACCCAGAAATCTGATTTCTGGTTCTTCAAGAACCCAGAATCGCAATTCTGGGTTCTTGAAATTCTGTATTGCAGTATATGTTATCACCAAATGTGATTAAATGGTCATACATGTTTCTCTATAATGTGATTAAAAGGGCATACATGTTTCTCTATAATGTGATTAAATGGATACTGTTGTTTGAAATGATGTGATTAAAAGGTTCGACATGTTACCCACATTGTGAAGAACCCAGAAATGCTGTTTCTGGGTTCTTGAGAAACCAGAAATTTGATTTCTGGGTTCTTCAAGAACCCAGAAATCTGATTTCTGGTTCTTCAAGAACCCAGAAATCTGATTTCTGGTTCTTCAAGAACCCAGAAATCTGATTTCTGGGTTCTCAAGAACATCAAATCGAATTTGGTTCTATTCTTGTTCTTCAATCCTTCCATGTGTTCTTCAATACAACTAAGGGCATAATAGTCATTTCACAATTCAATAATATGTTAAAAAAATTAATTAACGTTAAAATTAACGGTTTACTAACGGAATAACCAATTAATCACATTGGGAAAAACATGTGTAACCAATTAGTCACATAGCAAAACCAATTAATCACATTTTGAAACATGTGTAACCATTCTGAACATTGGTCAAACATGTGTAACCAATTAAGTAATTAACCCATACTAAGATGTAGTGAAAACAGTTTATGGGACATTTCAAAATGTAAGTGAACTTTTTTGTGATTTTTTTAATATCCTTGAAGTAAATGTTTTAGTTCATTTAAATAGTCCATCCAAGAACTTCTGCATAAAAGCGATTACGCATAAAATCCAAACATATCAGTCTTTTGTCTGACCCAACCTCAATCTTGCTCGCACCTAGCCAACTATTTTTCCCAACGTGCCCAGGAGTTTAACCTGCGTACTATGATACCAACCTCAATCTTGCCCGCCTTAGCCAACTTCATTTCCCCGAAACAAATATTTATGCATTTGCGCACACTGATACCAACCTTTAACCTTTTATGACTTTCCTACTTTAGCCAATTTTCTCCGACATTCCCATGATTAGAAGTTGACACTATGATACCGATATTTTTTCGACTTGATTTTTTGGCTTGGTTTGAACTTGTGCGTTTTGATACCGTCATTTTCCAACTTGGACCTTTTCAGGCTTAACCAACTATTTTTTTTTCTGACGTCCCCATGATACCGACCTTTTCAGTCTTTGCCTATCGTCTTAGCTAAATTTTATTTTTTCGGAGTCAGCAAAATTTGAACTTGTGTACTCTAATACCATATAAGATTTCAGACATACACCTCAACCAATTGTACCATGAATCTGAAGTATTATCTCAATTGAGGGAATCAATTCAGTATTCACTTAAGATACCTTAACACACTCACTGCAATGTCTATGAAACAACAACTATTAGAAATTTACTGTGTCAACATCAAGAAAATTTTAGTTATAATTTTTAAAATAAAATGAAATTAGATATTTGATTAACTTAATCCTCATTTTTTTATTTTAATATTTTCAAAGTTATGATTGGTCAAGTATTATTTAGATTTTAATTTCAGTTATATTTGAAAAAACTATATATCAAATAACAATCAAGTATATTACATAAATTAACATAACAACTGAAAATAAAATTTACTTAACTAAGAAAATTCCATAACATGAACAATAGTCATGATAAATATATGATAATTAGATTATTAAGGGGTATTTGTGTGATTTTACCAGTGACGGTTACAAAAATCACTTCTCCCATAATAATATAGATATAAATATAAAACTATTGGTGCATGAGAAAGGGGAGATGAATAGTGATAGAGATAAATATAATTATTATCTTGTAAAATATGTCATGTTACATATGGGTGTAGTTGGTTAATAAGTATGTCTTTAATGTATAAGAAATTAAATAACTAAAATAGTTATGATAAATATAAATTAAGGGATGTTTGTATAATCTTACAGTTGACGATTACAAAAATCAATTATCAATTATATATATATATATATATATATATCATTATTAGGTATACAACTAATTATTAGTTAGGAAAAAGACTGAAAATGGTCCAACGTGTTTGCACAAAATAGTTTTCCGTCCAACTTGTTTTTTTTGTGATGGTTAATGGTCTGATATGTTTGAAAATGATGGTAATTGGCACCTCTGTTATTTTCTGTTAAAAAATTCCGTTAAATATTTTCATATTTGTAAAATTAACCAAATATTTTTCTAAATGTTACAACTAAACTCTACAAACTTACGTTAATGTTACAAACAAGTCTCGACTCGGTTCGAGACACATCAGGGGTCCCCTAGCTAGGTTTCGAACCTAGATCAGATCACTCAACCCTGGGGACCTGGTCTGGGTTCGGACTCAGACCACAGGAACCCCGATTAGGGCTCAATTAGAGTCCAAATCGGTTTGGACTGAACCCAACCCATACCAGGTCACTCAATCATGGACTCATGGACCTAGTATGGATTCAGACCTAGATCATAGGACCCCTGATTGGGGCTCAATTGGAGCCCCAATCGGTTTGGATCGCCCCCAACCCATACTAGGTCGCCCAACCATGGGGACCTAGTATGAGTTTGGACCCCGACCATAGGACCCCGATTGGGGCTCCAAGTTCGGTCTAAATCGATTGAGGCTCCAATTAAGCCCCAATCGGGGGTCCTCCAGGTCGCCTAACCATGAGAACCTTGTCTAGGCTCGGACCCTGGCTAGGGACCCCCATTGTGGCTTGAATCGAGTCGGGACTTATTTGTAACATTAGTGTAAGTTTGTATGGTTAAGTTGTAATAGTTAGAAAATATTCAATTAATTTTGCAGAATGAAAAATATTTAAACGAATTTTTTAATAAAAAAGCCACGAAGGTATCAATTAATATTATTTTTAAATATATTGAACAAAAAATATTTGTTTGAGTTGAAAAATCATTTTGTTAAAGATGTTTGCTAAATTTGAAGACTTTTCCGAATTAGTTATTAATTGAGATAAACGCTACCAAGCACGGTGAACAACATGGGATTCTACCTCTTTGCGATGAATTCTTGTTTTGTAGCAGCAACCTGACAAGTCCTCGAACTATGACACTCGCTTGTTGGCTGCATATGCTTTTTATATATATATAACTATTTTAATTATGTATAAATACCTCCATTTAGACATTTTTCATATATATATATTAAAAATAAGTGCCTGGACTAATCAATGAAAATTCTGTGTAAAATTAGTAAAGTGTATAATAGGATGTCTAAGGGTTTCGGCCAAAAAAAAAAGTCTAAGGATAAAGGAAGGAGAGCAGCAGGAAATAGACTAGTTAATTATATGGTTGCTTTTGGCCAAAAAAACAATTATATGGTTGCTGAGTATCCCCACCGCACATGCCATGACAACATGGACTAGAAGACGACCGCTCCACTAAAACCAGTCTTCTCTCATTCCATTATCGCCATCTCCTCCCCTTTTATTCTACATCTACATTAAAAAACAGCTCACCGTTGCTCTTTCCCCTCTCTCTCTCACTTTACCTTTTTCTAGAAGAAAGGAAGAACCCGAATACAGACTTCATCATCTATCGACTATCAGATCAGATAAACACACACTTGAAATTAAGGAGATTGGATCGATCATGGGATTGCAGAGCCAATTGAGCGACGTATCCTCCGATTCTCTTCCACTTCTACTGATATGCCTCATCGCCACCGGGTTCAATCACCTCCGCTCCTCCGTCTCCGCCATCTTCCACTACCTCGGACTCCCTAGACTCCACGATTCCACCGAACCAGTCCACGATTCTGACCTCACCTCTATAGGATCCGGTCTCGCTGACCTCATCGTACTAGCCGAGCAGCTCAATCTCAACTGCGTCCTCTCCGATCGCTTCCATGCCAGCGCCGGACAGGACTCCCATCGCTGCGTCATCTGCCTCTCCAATTTTAAGGATGGGGACCATGTGCGGGAGCTCACCTGCCGCCACGTCTTCCATAGCACCTGCTTCGACGGATGGCTCGACCGCCGCAACTTCAGCTGCCCTCTCTGCCGCTCACCACTCATACCCGATGGGACCGTGGAGTGTGCCGTGCGGCGCGTGGGGGCGGATCTCGTGGAGTGGTTTTCACGGTCGTGAAACGCGTCTCCCATGGAATGAATGGATCATCATCACATGTTAGATACTACTTACCCATCCAGAATTATCATCTCTCTCTCTTAATGGGTTTTGTGACTTTTTTTTTCTGGATTTTTTTCTTCTTATAAAGAGCAGCTCTTGAAGAGCCTCTTTTCCCACTGCTGTAAATGAAACATTTAGACAGTTTATTTAGTGGCCTCATCTCTCACTCTATGTGGATACTGGTGTTTTATATGTTGCTACTTTACTACTTGTAAAAAATGGTTACTTGTGTAAATGCTGCATGGTTGGAACTGGAATGATCTATCTGAGTAAAAATAGCGATTACATTTGTCCTGTGTTGGAACTTGGAAAGGTGCATCTTTTCTATCAACTCAAGTTGATTTAAAAAAATGGATCAAGTAAATTTGAGATTTCTAACTTGGTTGGATGAATTGGTAAATCAACTTGTAATGAAGGAGCAAATTGAGTTCAAATTTCATGGAAGATGATAAAAAGAATTGGATTGGACTAGCTGATAAAGCAACATTAATACTAAGACTTTCTATCCGAAATTGTAAAAAAATGGAATCTAGCATGTTGAATCGGTTTAGGGTCATAACAAAAACATAAGAGGATCGTGTTACAAATTGAGGATGCCTAATAGATTTGGCATTAAATGTTGGGATGGCGACGAGTCTTGAGTCGCTGTCGTAGTTGGAGCGGTTGATCCATCTATCAAGGTGGATGTCTACGCCAATTTTGTAAATGGATGTTTGAACCCCGTTAAAGGTATCTTAAATACTAAGTAAAAAAAAAATGATAGTACATAAAATAAGATATGTCATGCATGATTATTGCTTGTTTTATTTTTTTAAAACTTGAATGTCATTCATTTTATTCTAATTTTTTAATACATTTGAAAAGAAAAGTGAGGTCTAAGACAGTATTAAATTTACTGAGTCTGAGTACTCTCTATTTGAATCGAACAAATGACAAATATTTTTGAAGTTTTTTTTTTTTTTTTTTCATTTAAATGTCCTTCATTTAAACTTGTATAACCATACTCAACTAAATAATTTTCGTACTTAACATACTTGCTCTTGTTAAATCTGGTCATTTTTTTAGACCTAATATTACAAAAATGGTATAAAATGCCTTAGGAAAATTTAATGACACTTTAAAGTTTTTTTAGAAAAATAATAATTCGTGTAATGTCTGCTTAAAAATATTCATTGCAAAAGAAAATTGAAGTTACCTGATAATGTTTCATAACTACAACGAAATATACAAAACGTGCATATCGTATGCAATAAACATATTTAAGGGACATAAAAAATATATGCAAATGCAATAGTGTGTTACTTTGTTAAGAGATAGTTCTACTAATAGGATCTCGATTAGTGGTTTTTTCACTCCATCATAGGGATTACAATACCTTTCAATTGAGTGGAGTTTTTCAGAGTCGTGTTGGATGTTCAATAGATCCTGTCGTTTTTCCTACTAAATCTATAGGGTTCCCCTAGTTGCCCTGGGTTTTAGGCATTATCGTAGGGGTTACAGTCACCCTTTAAATGACTATATATATATATATAATTTCACGAGGTAGAAAATTAGAATGAGTCGCAACTGCCCTTAAAGAGAGTGTTCCTACAAGATAGAAAATTTGTATGGATCATAGACACCCTTAATTGGCTAGATATAAGAGTGTTTCCACGAGATGAAAATTTTTAGATGAGTCACAGACACACAAATAGAGTGTGTGTCTTTGTGAGCTAGTATGAGTCGCAACCACCTTTAATCGGCTACTTATAAAAAAAATCTCCGCAATTGAGGATTGATGTAGGTCGCACACACCCTTAAATCGACTATTTACAAGAGTGTCTTCAAAAAGTGAGAAATTGTTGCGGGTCACAGTCACCCTTCATTTGACAATAAATAAAGAGAACGCTCATGCGAGTTAGAAGATTATTGAGAGTAGAAAATATAAGAATGAGTCACAATCACCCTTCAGTCGACTACAAATAAAGAGAGCGGTTTTGCTATTTGGAAAATTAGAATGGGTCGCATTCATCCTTTAATTGACTACAAATAAATAGAGAATTTTAAGGAGTATTTTTAGGTTTTCATTCATTCATTTTGTTTTTTTGGTAAAATAATATGTATGGCCATAATCACCCTTTAAGCGACTACTAATAAATAGAATATTTTCACGAAGATGGAAAATTCACAAATGTCATAATCACCCACAATTGACTATTAAAATTAATATTACATGATCTAGGGAATAAATTTACATTATCAATGGATTTTGAAAGTATCCAAAGGTATGCGGGTAAATGTTAAACTCCTAAAAAGTGTCAAAGACTTGTATGATGTCCAATGAAAGACAAGCAAGCGAGATCGTGGAGAACATACACATGCAAAACATATTTTCCAATCAGTTGACGTGATTATGATGTAACGAGTAGCATATCTGGAATAGTGTTACACTGATTAACATGGTTAAAAGTTGACGAAAAGTTCAGTGTCGCAAAATTGTTAGGTCATTAGGAAAATAACAATGAAAACGAAATCAAGAGACTAAGATATAGAGAAAAACAAAAATAAATTATGCGGCGACCTAGTGTCGTTCTCCATTGGAATCAAATTACTTAACGAAAGAGAGAAGATAATCACTACAAGAATCTGTTGCAACAGCAACGAAACTTCCGTGCTGACGCTAACAGTTGCAGTTAAATATATGTATATTGTGTCGACAATTTTTGCTGTTGTTATTATTACTTATTAGGCACAATATGTTTTCCATCGTTATAAGATACATTTAGTGTTAATTTTTGCCGTCACTTTATATTTTACATGGATGAATGTGTAATGTCGACCAACACTTGATGTTAAATAACTCCATCAGTAGCAGGTGAATTTTTCATTGCAAATGTACATATTCAAATGCGAAACGTTCTGTCGTAAATATAGTGATATCAACAACGGTTGTTTGCCGTAACTAATCAATTTTTGTCGTCGTTAAAACAAGTACCGGGAAAATGTAAGAATAGGTTTACGTTTCAATATATTGTCGACATTAATATAGTCATTCAACAACAGATTTAATTGTTATTGTAAAATAGTTTATTTAGTGACGACTATTGTTGTTGTTAAAAATTCAAATTTTCAAAAAACTTTCCCGCTCTGATTTAAAAATTCAAAATTTTGAAATTCAACAATTTATTTACACGTTTTACAGAACTGCAGCTTCCTCTTATCTTCCCTTCACCTTCTCTTCATTCAAAACGTTTTCCATAGGATTGAAGCTCACCCTCCCTTCCTTTCACCCTCTCGGTTTCCTCTCGGCGATTTGAAGCTTGACCTCGAGCTGGAGGCGAGTTGAAGCTCGACCGACCTGTCATGGATGAAGTGTTGGAGCTGCTCAAAGTTCCATGGATGAAGGCCTGCTGGAGCTGGAGAAGGCGACTTGGAGCTGGAGAAGTCGGGCTGGAGCTGGAGAAGTCGAGCTGGACCTGTAGAAGGCGAGGTGGAGCTCGAGAAGTGCTGGTTCTCCGATGCCTTCACCGTGGATGAAGCCATAGATGATGAAGTGACGATATATGGATGAAGAAGCCATGGATGAAGAAGGAGGAAGAAACCATGGATGAATAAGGATGAAGAAGTCATGGATGAACACAAATAATTTAAAATCGGACAAAAGAATCGCAGAAAAAAAATCGACCAACAACAACCTGAGTCCGCTCTAACCTCGGAAAAGTGTTGTCGTCGTTCATCTGTGTTTAACAACAACCTGATTCCGCTGTAAAGTTGACGTTGTGAGCCACATGCTAACAGCGGCAAGCCTTTTACAACGGCAAAGTGTCGACGTATAGACCTTTAACGACGGGGGCTACCGCGACGAAGATTTTGTCACTGTTCAGACTTAACAACGGTATTTATGCAGTTAGCAACGCATTTTTGCCGATGTGTATGCTCGAGTTTCTTGTAGTGAATGGTTGAAATTGATCGATCGGTGTACTGGAGAATGGAGGAATCCCGAAAACTAGAATTAAAATTGAGATTATTTGAACTAGGTAATTTGCTCACTCCTATAAATAAACTAACTAAGAAGAGTTGGAAGAAATTATTACAAGGTAAGATTAGTTTAATGAACACAAACGTCTATCTATCTATATATATAGAAATTATTACAAAGTAAGTTTTTAAGACAATTTTCTTTATCATAGTGTCATAATAATTTCATTTGATTGGTCCATGTAAAAAAAATAAGTTATATCCATGTCATCATTCTCTCACATCCATATGGACACTCTAAAATTAATCAAAAACTTCACATTCAATTTCAAAATATGTTACATTTATAAGTATGTTAAATTAAAGTTTGTCTTCAAATAATAGTAAATTGCAAGTTTTGCACCTAACAATTTACTTTGAAAAATTACACAAGAATAAAAAGTGAAATAAATAATTAAAAATTAAAACACGACTTGTTTAAAAAAATGTGAAATAATATGAAATAAATAAATAATAAACAAGACTTATGATATATAAATTATATTTAATATATATTTAAGCCTAATTTAAAATTATAGTTTAGTTTAATTAACTTAAAAAATGAATGAAGTGTTGAAAGTACATAATATTTATAGTGGAAAAAATGATAAACAATAGTAACTAAGTTAATTAAAAAGAAATATAGTAAATGTATATATTTTTCCCGCCAAGAATTAAAATATATAAATATTTGTTTTATTTTAAATTTAAAACAAAAAAAAAGGTAAAAAAAAAAATCAAATTTTAAATAAAAGTTCTAAATGTGTACACAATCATGTTTGTTGAGAAAAAAAAATGAAAAATTTATAATACAATAAGATTAATTTTTTAAAAATTAAGTATATAAATACACATGTTATATTTTCATTTACGTATTTATAATTATAAAAAATTGAAATGATGCTTTTCTTAAATATTTGTAAAATAATTATTTTATATTGCTATTTAGCAATTATTATTATATTATTTATGTTTTTGTCAACAACTTCAATACTTCTTATTCAAAGAGAACAAACACAATCAAAGCGATAACGGAAAATCATTATTACAATTAACCAATAATAAAATAGTAAGTTGGGTAGGGATACAAAGGCTCAATTATCTAAACGCATACTCAATATGGTTTGCCTAACTATCCAATTTGCGCTCTCATTTGCTGAACGTGGGATTATCTTCCAACTGACATCTGGAATTTATTGTGCCATGACCTTGATGTTCTCGCATGTGTTGTCTAGTCTCCAGTAGCTCGTATTCCCTTGAATTTTCTCCACAACCCTCAAGGAATCTGTTTTCTACTTCGATCTTCTGCCAACCTCTAACAGTTGACAGCTATATACCTTCCAATATCGCTTGGGCCTCTAAAATTTCCACTATATTACTCCAAACTCTACGGTTCAGTCCTCCCACTAGCTGACCAATCTCCTCCCTTGGCACAACGCCAAGGCCTCCTCATTTCGATCGGTTGCACTATACTCCCGCTCCTGGTTTGGTCCATCTTTATGTACGACTTTCCCTGGTTCCGGTGCTGCATTGAGGCAATTATTATTATTATTATATTTGAAGTAAATATTTATATATATATAAAATAAAACTAATAATATTCTAAATAGTGTATATGCATATATAATTTATTAAGTTATGTCTGTGTATATAATTTTCACATATTTTTAACTAAGAAAGCATATAAATAAAAAATATTAGTAATTAAAATATTTATAAATATTTTTTTTATAGTGCTATTAGTAAATGAATTTATATATGTAATGAATGTACTATAAATAATAAACATTATACAAAAAAGTAAATTGAATAATATTATATTAATAACAAAAATTAAAATATTTTCATTTTGAATTGAGTTAATCATATTAATATAATTAAAAAATAATTTGATTTGATTTATTTTTGTTAATAATATAATAATTTAAATTTTATATTAAACTATATTTATATAACGATTAATTAAATGTTTTTATATTCTGCGCAAAGTGCAAGTCAGTTATCTAGTATACTTGTAATCTCTATCGCTTTGTTTTCGTTGCTTTCACACTTGTATTTAATGCATTTGAACTCACATTTAATAAACATTTGTTAACAATAAACTTACATATTAACTAGTTATCTACGTCCGTTTTGCATAGTAAGAAGTAAATTTAATTATTCTTCGTAATGAATATTATAAATTTTATTTAGTTTAATCTTCAAATAAATATAGATTACAAAAAAAAGACACTTTTTGTTTTTTACTATTATAGAGTTTAAATTATTTATAAAAAGTCAAAATTATAAATATACATGTGAAATAAATATAAATAATTAAGGTTTTATATCTTTAGAATGAATGAGAACATTTTGAAAAAAAATTAGAAAAGTAAATATGTAAAAAAAATATTTTTCGAAATCTGGGTATACGCGCACCCTAAGATAGCGTGTATTGGCAATACAAGCACCCCAGAGTAACGTGTATTGCATTTTGGCAATGCACGCCACGCCAATGTGGCATGTATTGCCAAAATGGTGGCAATACACACTCAAAAGTGAGTTGGGCCTGGTGTTTTTTCTTCAACGACACGACTCGATGTTTAATTAAAAAATAAATTATGTATATATTAAAAATAATTAAAACAAATTATAGTAATTAGTTATTTTAATTGAGATTCAAGTGATACTAAAAATATTAAAATTGGACTTACGGATTAACTGTACACTCTGTCATAAGTTGATATATAAAAATTTGACTTAAAATTATATAACTCAGACCTTGTAAGTCCAAACTCAATACGCTTAACAACATTTATAGTGGAATTCAATTATCTTTGTACTCTAATTTTTTTAGATTATTTTTTGAATTCAATTAACCTAAGATCGTTTATCCTATAGTTTGATTGAAATGGTTAAATCCCGAGAAATTTAATTATATACTTACTCAAAAAAATTACAGTGCGTAGATAATTTAATTACGAATTAAATGACTCTAACTAGGCGTAAATTTTTAACTTTTCAAGTGACCGTATAATACGATAGTGTAAAAACAATATACATACATCTATTTATATTGATAGAAAATTGTATATATTTTTACACTATCGTATTATGCGGTCAGTCGAAAATTTAAAAATTAATGCTAGTTAGCATCATTTAATTCGTAATTAAATTATCTATGCACTGTGATTTTTTTGAATACGTATATAATTAAATTTCTTACTTAATGTGTTTAACCATTTCAGTCAAATTATAGGATGAATGATGTTAGGTTAATTGATTTTTTTTTGAAAAACTGTTGATGTTAGAAAAAAAATTTGAAAAATTAAATATGGTTAAAAAATAATTAGAAATCTAAGCATAGACGCACCTTGACTGGGGTGCGCCTATTGAATAGGATGCATGTGGTAGCGCCTATTGAATAAAATCTAAGCATGCACACATTACCTGTGGTAGCACCTATCTAATAGGCGCTACATTAAAATCGGACTGAAGGGTTCGAACCCTAATTCTTTCCCATTCCTCCAGCCGTCTTCCTCGTCTCCCTCCGTCCAATTCCCTCTCTCTGTCCGACGACCCAGTCGCTTCCCTCCGTACTTGGCCTTCCCTCCGTCTCCGGTTCAGTCATGCTCTGGCGTTCCCCCGAATTGTCGTCGAGCTCTGGTTGTGCTTCATTGGTCGTCAAATTGCTGCCCAACACGTCGATTCATCGAATTGCTGTCGAGCTCTGTCGACCCTAGAATTGCTGCCCACCACTCTGTGCCCCCGAATTGCTGCCCACCCCGCCACCACCTCGTCGTGCCCCAACCTCCACACCGTGTCTCTCCGACGAAGGTTCGTGCATTCCTTCTTATTATTATTATTATTAATTATTTTTTATAAATATATATATTGTTTTATAAATATATGATGGATAATATTTGTGGTTGTGCTAATTAGACATATTAGTAATTATTGTGCTAATTACAAATATTATTAAAAATTAATATATATATTTGAATTATTACATAATGATTAGTAAACAATTGTGGAAAAAATACAAATCCTTAGAAATTAAAAATTTATACTATTTAATTGTAGAGTTATCATGTCGCCACGCGTAGTTATGCCAAATCAGACGATTGGTACAAATGTGTTGAATTTTGGTCCTTTGGACCCATCGGTTCTTTGGGGATAAGATCAGCATCGTTCGTCGGATCTAAGTGGTAACCAATAGATCACATTTCGATGTTTAAAAATGGAAGAAAATTTAATATCAGAAGATGCTAAAGTCATTGTGCAAGCGGTTGGTTTATGGGATGTGGTTATTATGTCGCATCCCAAACTGAATCCTAAGTTACTGATGTCATTCTCCGAGTGTTGGCGTCCAAAGACACACCTTTCATCTCAAACATGGAGAGATGACGATCACTCTCGAGGATGTAGTCGTGATACTTGGACTTCGCATACACGGAGATGCGGTGACAGATGATTATGCAGCTGAGGAAGAAATGGATGCTGTAGATCTACAATTGTTGGGTCTGAACTTACAAGGTCGTAAAGATTTTGTTAAGTTGACTACGTTACGACAACATCTTTTTCATCATCATCTTACCGTCGAACAGCAAGCGAGGACATTTATCCTCTTGATACTCGGTGGTGTGCTGTTTACAACAACAAAGAAAGATAATGTGACGTTAATCTACTTACCACTGCTGAGGGATTTACAAAGATCAACTCATTATAGTTGGGGTTCAGCTGTTTTGGCTGCTACATATCAGAGATTGTGTGAGGCATCTGAGCTTAACGCTACAACATTCTCAGGTTGTGTCATCCTAGTACAGGTATTCCATATGTTAGTTTTGTATAAATATGTAGACTTGATATTAAAATTTTATTAATTTTTGTACACTACAATTATGGTCGTGGGAGCACCTCCACGTTGGTCGTCATGTGCTCTAGGGTGAAGTGCTTGGTGGAGAGCTACATCCCTTAGGTTACAGGTTGAGGTTTATTTTTTATTTTGATTGATTGACTGTGAGAAACATTCGTCTCTGTAATATTTATGAAATTTTAATTGTGAATATTTTTCTTAATAGGTGACTATTTCTAAAAAGATCGTTTAGTCACCAAATTAGAACTACAAATTTGGTGTACTATAAGGATGACTTGGAATCTCAGTCAGCTGATCAGGTAAAATATTTGAATCAATATGTCATTGCTATGTTGTGAATATTATTAACCTTACATTATATTTGCGAACAACTTTCAATATTAGGTGACATGGATGTCGCACAATCTCTTTAGGTTAGCTACTGCACCCCCTGTCTGCATGAGCGCCCCGAGTTATTCTGAGCGAGGGTGTCACTTATCCATTTTAATGTGGTCAATTGGCACCGTCCAGATAGAGTCATGCGGAAATTTGGAATGCAGCAACACATTCCAGAGATAACACATGTTGAGGTTCAAGATCATGTGAGGCTGCATAAGATACCACGTAAAGGTCCGCAAGGGGAGCGTCGTTGGGCAAGAATGCATCAAGATATGATTGCACTATGGAACAACCGTGCTAATTTTGTCCAGCAAGAATGTCAATCATTGACGAACGTTGCGCAATATATGACATGTTATCGACGAATAACCCGTAGATTCATCACGACTCCGTTTCCAGAGATTGGTGTGATTTTACAGGCTCATCAGCCAAGAGCTCCGTTTGTTCCTCACAGGGACCAAGTAGAGACAGTGGTAAGTAACTATGTAGGCATTACTTATGTACATTTCATCAAATCGTAATACCTGACATTTCATTATTCTTAATATTGCAGATGAGTTTTATGGCTAGAGGAATTCACCTAGCCCGGAAAACTGCTAAAGGTACCCTCAAATTCACAAAGCGTAATTTCAAATTACTAGGCGTGTCTTATTTAGAAATTTGGCGGTCGTCTTATGACGATATCGACCAACTACATGTGTACAAAGAACACATCCAGCAGTCAGATGAATTAACTGAACATGAGCAGCGGGGACTACCACACTCATGGTATTCTGATCCAAGTAGTGTTTGGAGGACGTGCTTTGGGAGCACTAGGGTGTGGACGTGATGTCACCAGAGCTTCAGACTGTCGCGTAAATTTAGAGTAGTTGAACGTCGTCCCCGACAACCATCTTCAAGTGAAGAATCCAATCAGGAGGAGGGTTCTGAGTAGTTTAGTGTGTCATGAGATAATATTGTCTTGTATTATTATTAAGTGCGTTAAAGAACTGTTGCATTCATCTTCTCTATTATTTAGTTAGTTGTCCTAAATTTTTAAGATTTTTTTTGACAAACTTTAAAAATTTTCATTTCTTACAATTGACCCATTTACCCCCCTCCCCCCTAAAACGATGTCAAATAGAAGGTGGTAATTTTTGGACTTTTTTATTTTTTCCCAAAATTTTAGTCGACATAACTACTTATACAAAAAGAGTAATGACACTGGTTACATTAAATTTTGACATTCACATTTTTCTTAAAAATTACAACATCCTCCATAGTACAACTACGTTAAAACAACACTTAAAATAACAAAATAGACAGTGGTAAATGTTATGAAAACTAATGTGGAGCTTTATGTGTCTTCCGGTTATGTCCACTTCGACCGCACTTGGAGAAGTTGTTTCTCCTGGGCAACCTTCCCTAGCGTCCATCTCGTTATGAGTACGACTGGATTTTCTTCTACCGCGTTTGATCTCCACCTATCCGGATCATGAGTGCACTTTGGAAGATCAAACTGTGGCCAACAATATTCGTCTGGTATTGATTGAAAACATGGAGAGTATGCTGCAAGACCGGCCTGATTCGAATATAGCGGATCGACGTAAGGAGCCCATTGTATCCCTGCCTTAATGAGTGTTGTCATTCCATGTGAAAATGGGTGATGATATATTTGTCATAATCCACACTCACATTTTTGCTCCACCACGTTAACCGTATAATTCCCGGGAGTGGTCCAACTGACACCTTGTAGAAATCTACTAATATCACGAACTTGGAAAACACGGTGTTCTTGACTGAACTGGGCAACTTGCATCCTACCAAGTTGTTTATGTGCCTGATTAATGGTATTTTGGACAACGTCAGACCATACCTTCGACTCCTCAAGGGCAACCATTGCTTCGTGTCGACGCTTGAAGAACTACGTATTGAATCTCCAATAAGTTAGTTTGACTAACTTAGTCACCGGTAATGCTCTTGCGCTTTTCAAAACCCCGTTAGACACTTCAACCAAATTCGTTGTCATGTTTCCATATCGAAATTCATCGTATGCTAATGTCCATCTCTCAAGGGGTATGTTGGATATCCAATCGATGTACTTTCCATCATGGAGAGTTAATAGATTAGCATACCAAACATCAAACTTACGTTTATCAGGTGTACTAGCCATTATGTACAACTGTTTTTTCAGGATAACACTTTTGAAGGCGTGATTGAAATTACTTGCTAGATGGCGTGCATAAAAGCGATGTGTTCCAATACCATATTGAGCATATACAGTGTTACCACGTTAATTATTGCCATGTGTCGATCAAACATTAGACAGACATATCTATTCTTCGTTACGTTATCCTGCAGATGCTGTAAAAACCATTGGTGTGACCATGCAAAATATCCACTATCTCATCACTATCAGTAATGTTTGGAATCACATTGAGACATCTAGTCACGCTAAACACAATAAATCGACTAGCGGAACTTAATTGTAAAACAAAAGATAAGGCACTTTGCGATCGGATACGTACAAACTTGCAAAGTCCATCAGTATCTGTAAATTTTTATGAAATACTTATGGACGTGGCTTAAAAATCTGGCCAACCGCACTCCATACATATAATTTCCTTTAGTCTGTAAAGAGAGAGATACAAGGTAGTTGTAGTAATACTGGAGGTACCACCCACATAAACTTCACTACCATAAAAGTTCTTATCAGATATGTTTATCTTTTAGTTAACTTAATATTTGTGTAAATATAACTGCTCCTAATTTTTAAAAAATTAGTATTATACAATATACAAAAATAACTAACATACCTTACTGAAAGAGGTGGGAGAGTTAAGGGACGGAAGGAGCTGGGGGAGGGAATGGGCTGAGGCAAGCGGGAACTGAGGAAGGGAAGGAGATACATGTACACATTTAAACATAAAAAATGTATAATAATTGAAAGGGAAAAGTATGAAAAAGATGTAATATGTTTGTCGAAATTGATGCTTGATTAAACTTGTTTTGGGTTGTAGGTATTTGATGTAACATGTTGCATTTTGTAGGTTTTAGATGGAAACGTTTGTTTTTCCGTTTGTTGTCCCGTTAAAAATCATCATGTGCCACACACGTGACATGTTTAAAGAAATTTTATTGGAAATACCGAAGTTATCCCTCTATTTCCCTCCATATGCCACATTAAGTCTCCTCATCTTTCAGGAAGTCTCTCACACATCCCGTCCCGTCTTCATGATCGAATCTCTTCCTCAGAATCAGCAAATTACTCCTCAGAATATGATATCTAATGCTTGTACGAATCGTAGAGATGGTCCAAGACTTCATACGCCCAATTCTGTGTGGGTACCTAGAGGCCCTGTCAAAGGAAATCAACAAACCAACAAAGCAGTAATGGTGTAGCCGATCGTTTTCCAGCTGATAGAAATGATAATTATGGTCCCATAATCGTGTTCCAGTAAAGCAGTAAAGGTGGTTTCACCTTTCTGAAGGTGAAACTAGGACAGTGTTTTGGTTCCACCTCAAATATTCCAGTAGACGAAAATGATCAATTTTTTCATTCATTCCAGCCACCTAACCAAAAGGAGATAATTCTCAATTCCAACAACATGCACGAAAAGGATGTTCCTGTACCTTGTACACCAGAGCGGTAGATCCTGAGGCCAACCCAGTAAGCATAACCATTAATCGGAGTTAAATCGTACACGTTCAAGTAAACAGGAACCAACCCATCTTTCTTCTTACAGACACGATCTTGCACATCATTTTTAGAGACAACTGGAAGATCGTGGTTAACTTCAAGCACCAAGATCGTGTTCGACTTCGACAGTGGTTAACTTCAAGCACCAAGATCGTGATCTTGTTCGAGGGATTAGATTTCGAGTTGAGTCTTCGAAACTACAGGGAGGGAACACTACATAACAGCACTGAAGAAGACAGGGACATTTGAGGAATTTCACACTACACGGAGGTCACGTGCAAGACATGTGGGCACTTAACGGCTGTTTTGGACGGAAACTTAACTACTGTATCAAAAACCAACAACAACAAACATGTTGCATCAAAAACAACAAATGTGTCGTTTTCACCACATTGGGCAAACATATATCTTTTTCATACTTTTCCCTAATTGAAAAATACTGTGTTTACTTCGTAAATAATTGTGCACTTCACAATAATTGGTAGCAGATTGTTAATACACGTTACCACGGGTAACGCGTGTTATAATAGGTGCTACCAAGGGTAGCGCGTATTAACATTTTCATAAAATGTTTATGTTGATACCTACCTTTTCAAAAAAATTCATCACGTATACACTTTTTGACAAAATTCGTTAATTGAATTTAAAAAAATCCTAAAAAAAATAGATTAAGTAGATAATTGAATTCCGCCATAAATGTCGTTAACCATGTTGAGTTTGAACTTATAGGGTCTGAGGTATATTTTTTTAAATCATGTTTATATCTTAACTTACGGCAAAACGAATAGTCAATCTGTAAGTCCAGATTTAATATTTTTTGCATAATTTAATTGCAATTAAAATATCTACTTATTATTAATTTTTTAAATTTTTTAATAGATATAAAATTTAAATTTTAATTAAATATCGAGTCGTGTCGTTGACAAAAAAAAATAGGCACATCCCACTTTTGGGCGTGTATTGCCAACATTTTGACAATACACGCTACTTGGGCGGTGTATTGCCAATACAAGCTACTATGAAGTGCACGTATACCCATATTTTGAAATATGTTTTTTTGATATTCACTTTTCTAAATTTGTTTTTCTTTAAAAAAATTCCAATTCTTTATTATCTGCTATGGTTGGATGTTCTCATCCTCAATTCCTTCAACACTCTTTCTAATTTCAGTTGAGGATAGGTCGATTCGAAAAGCTTCTTCTGGAATCGGAATGAACATTTCTTTCAACTCCATTGGGATATCAAAATCTTCAAGAACCTGCACAATTCAATACAGATCAACTCAAGAGTGTCATGTCGACGAAAAATGTAATTCAGACTAACAGAGGCATATGACGAATACGATACCTTGAAGATCCCATCTACATTACGACCACCAACAAGAAATGTGCACCCCGTGTTTTTACATCCACCAAGTATTTCCACCATCTTATCATATTTCCCGTCATAGTACTTGGGCTGTGCACAAATCAAATTCACAAAAGCAGCTCTTTGTATAACAGGACAGTCATCAGTCATAATCTATAGCAGGCTATTGGAAATGGCACTCAGCACACTTACATTGATAAGTCTAGCCACAGTGTCTGCACCAATGACAAAAGCGCTTCCAGGGAAAAGCTCTGCTTTCTTATAAAAATAAGGTTGATTAGATACGATTACCGTTTCTCCTACAGTGGGTCAAAATATCAGATGCTGATTAGCTAAAGCGCAAGAAATAATAGAATCCCAGGTTTATAAACCAGATCATTAGATGCAATATCCTGTAATTTGGATAATTTTCTTACCAATATCTTCAAATTGCTTGACTCGGGCCTTGATTTGTTCCACTGACAAGGGAGGCTTGTCCGCATTTACAGCTGAAATTTCAAAGCATGGATACCCATCCTTGCAGATGCTGCATTATATATAATTAGCCAACAGAAACAAATTTGAAGTTAATTCAACTCTTTCTAAACCGCAAACCCTAATTGGCAGAAATAGGATAGCAATGTAAGAGAATTACATCTCTATCAAGACCAGTCAGAAATAGGATAGCAATGTAAGAGAATTACATCTCTATCATGACCAGTCAGGAGCAAACGTTTGAGACATACTTCCCCTTAATGCATCATAGTTTAATCCATCCGATTAACACAACATTGTTGTTTTTTTTGGTAAAGAACACATCATAGTTTAATCTACCACTAACACTAATGTATAAAATGAGTTTGAGATTTAATAATTATATTTCACATAGCTATAACAGTAATGGAACATCAATTATGTATCACTGAATGTGCCACAACTGCTTAGAACAAAATACCCGTAATAACTGAGCATAATCCTTTTTTCCAAGAGAAAAGCAAGGAGATGTTAAGTGAGATTCAGCAATTGATACAAATCAAGGAACATGATTTGTCTTTTAATACCCAAACCTTACTATGCTCTGGTGTATTAACTAATACTCAACACCTATTAGCTGAAAGAAAAAAGTCACACCTGCTAGCTACTTCCAGTAACTTCAGATGACCCTTATGCAATGGATTAAATGAACCAGATAGTATAAGTTTTCTCTCTGCTACAGGCCTATGTGAACCTGCATAAGTAAAATGACCATAATTACATGCCAATGCAAGCAACCTTGAAATAAACAAAACATCAAAAGTTGGACTGTTGGACATACTTTTGGAAAATGTGTATATCTTACAACATGTTTTCCTGTTTATTAGCTGCTCTAATTCTTCATCTTCACTGAATGTTTCTTCACTTTCGTCACAGACATCAGATTCTGTCAAATCTGAATCAAAGGTTGACGGTAGTTTGCAAGCATCTGCTATAGCCTACTCATAAAACAGCAAAGAAATGTTTATAAAAGATGCTCTAGAGTAATAATAGAAGAAGCTAGATTTACATTCCTCCTAACAGGGTTTATGAATTTCCTTCCCACCATAAATCCACCTAATTTTCCTCAAGGAAGATAATCTCAAAGAATATAGTTAGAAAGATAAAGTAAGCAGTTACATGTAGTATTTGTAGTGGATTTTACAAACACATATCTAACCAAACTGCTTAAGCTGATAGATAGATCGCTGGACCTTATACACTTTATATTCTGCATTAACTCTTTCTTCTAATCAATGTGGGGGTTAACACCCAATGTGCACAATGAACTGACTTTTTCCTTTCACGTTCATGCGGACCCTAACTGGCAAAGACTTAGCATGAGATGCACATGTATTCACGACAATGGGACTTAGTCCACATTCGAACCTTACTTTGACAGGTGGGTCTTTAACACTTATATTCTACACTAAATCGTTCATTCTAATTAATGTGAGGTATAGCCATAACCTAACCAACTTAATGGACCAGAATGATATTAGTATCTTCAATATGTAGAACTTACCCTGAGTAAAACCTGGCTTGAGACCTTATCTTCCTGTTCCCGAGTTCGGATGCCCTACATTTATTCCCTTCAAGGGTAATGACGTGAATATTGTTAAGATATTATTGAAAATCTAAACATATAACTAAATTACCTTTGACAAAACAATCTTAGACTGCCAGAGGCGGTCCGATGTTCTTGTAGAGATATAGAACCTATAATAAAGGGGCAGAAGATAGTGACCAATAACTTCATTTAGATTTATTTTTTAAAAAATACCAAATGCAAATATTTAGATGAAGACCACTAAAAGAATGTAGCTATCAACCTCATCCAAGCCAGGAAATCTTATTACATATTTCTAAATCAACTATCGCATGAAGTAAAAGAAATAATCACGCTGTGATAAGACAATCATAGAACATTTCAAAATTAGGGGAGTAGTAGTCTTTATGGTTGAACCATCACATGTCAAATTTTTTAAAAACTGATATGCAGATGTTAAATCAATGTTAATACATTTCGACATGTAACACCATATTGGTGAAGAAGTGAAGACAAATAAAACGTAATAGCAATGTCTCTTTTGCAACTTCTCTAAAACCAAATTCCTCACTCTTTATTTCTAACATTCTAGGTTGGTTGTTGGTCTTATTTCTTTGGAGTCTTGTTTTTTTTATATTAAGAGTGAGGGTGAGGACTGTAGTTGGAGCACTGTTTTTGTGTTTCAATCTGTTGAGCTGCTTTTCTTCCAACCTCAGGGTGATAGATATAAATTTTTGGTTAAATCAATTAGAAAAACGGTTACACGTATTCTATTTGAGGTTGATGGGGAAAATAATGTAAACCCTAGTATAGTTTTGAGGCAAAAAAAAAAAAAGAACATCTACTACACATGGAGTTTACTTATGGTTTACAGAAGGGCCAAGGCTCTAACTAAGGAAAAGAGAGAAAAGAGAGTGCATATAAAGACCTCAGGTTTAATTGAACTAGGACCTGTACTTTGGGTAATATATAGACTTAGAAAAATATAAAATGAAGGACCAAACATGGTTTGAGGAATACTTGGTCAGCGGTTACCAGAAGTTCGGAATGAGAAGGTTATAGAGAATGATATATGCTACAGTTATAACTTATACCTGTGATCTCCACGCTTTGGCTCTGTACCACCCAAAGAGCCAGTGAAACCAACTCCAAAGACTGGCGAACCTTTAAACAATAGAAAGAATCTAGATTAATTTTGGCGATAGACAAATGCAATAGTGAGCAAGTCATATTCAATCATTTTGGAAAGGCATAAAGTGACTCAACACCACAGAGCAAGCAAGTCACTTTAATAGCAATGGGTAGCATGGAAAGAATACAATAGCTCCATTGCTCCAGTCAATGGAAACCAGGGAACAAGGAGTAAAAAAACTTCAATATCACAGTTCCAACTTAGCATGATCGTCGAATCTAGTAGAGTTTCTGATCATCTAGAAGGTAAAGAAGCTTTTGCATTTGATTTCCAATATAAAATGGTGTCAAATAATTATATCAGACGATTTTCAGAATTATTTCCAGCAATTGAAAGGAAAGTTAGTTTCAAATCATTGAATACGTTGGAAAGAATTTCTGCAGCTGCAGCGCTTTCATTTCACTGTCACGTCAAACGTGACACTTTTTTTTTTGGCCATCAAACGTGACACTTCATCAATTAATGATTGTACCTAATTTTGAGAGATTGAGTGCTCGATTGTAAGCTAGCAAAGCCATATCTTCTGTGACTTGCGGACTGCAAAATTGGCTGGGAACCTGGAACAGTAGAAATATGTCCAGCATTCACAGGTCAAAAACCCATGGATGATGCCAGAACTGGAATCAATTCACACTTCTTCACGACATACATAAGCGTTGAAATCAATCATAATAAAGTACTCAAATAAGGGGAATAAATGGCACCTTGCCAAGTAATTGTATCGCTGAGTTTCTGGAATATGGAACTACGGCTTCTAGAACAGTGTTGGATGCTCCAGGAACTGACAACATCCAACCAAGCGCCTGAACCATTCAGAATCCTTACAGATAAATATAATCTAATAGTATATGTGATTCTCTGCAATTAAACCAACTAACATTAGAAGGCGGTGAAAAAGAGAAAGAGAATGACCTGAGAAGCTCCACCGGCGAGGTAGAGAACAGCCTGAGAAGGAGAGGCGTGAATGGCCTCCACCAGAGATCGCACACGCCCTTCCATCATCGTCGAAGTCGTCGCCTTGCCTAGAGGATCGTCGTCTCTGGTACTGTTTTGTCCGATATTGCCTCAAGGCGCTAAAACCGACGTCGTTTCAGTTTGCTAATGTTCTGGAATTGAAAAATATGTTCAATTTAAGCGATAATTATTAAAAAAAAATGATATCTCAATCAAAAAAACAGCAAACCGAACTTTTGTTTTTACAAACAACAAACCAAAATTTTAGAATTTAGCAATCAACAAACCTACATCCAATTTTTATTATGTTTGAACGGATTTTTCAATGTTTAAGTGAGTTATTAAGTCCTAATACTTTTTTCTTAGAATACTTCAACTAATTCTGAATTAATAATTCCATCAAACATTAGAAAATTCGTTCAAACATAATGAAAATTTGAGTTAAGTTTGTTTATTGCTCAATTCTAAAAGTTTGGTTTGTTGTTTGTAAAAAAAAAATGGTTCGCTGTTTGGTTTTTCCTCAAAATTCGATTTGTTTTTTGGTAATTAACCCTCAATTTAAACATGACTGTGAATAAGAATGGATTAATTTCCAATACTTAAACATGACTCATAAGTCCACGAGTCAACATACATGATCCGTGAACTCATGTCAAATTCAATTTTGTTATATGAATTTTGTGTCACCCATCACTTAGTGGTGAGCGGTTTTGGGTATCCAATAATTTTAAGGATTCCATGAACCTACTCAAAATAAAGACGTTATTTAATTTTAAAACTGGAACCTACATGTTTGCATTTGTAACTGAAACTTACCAATAATTTATTTATACCAACGGTTATATGTACCATGTTAAGAACTTGTTTCAAAATAAATTATCTAAAACTTGTTTATAATAACTAATTTGAAAACAATTTTTTCCCAAAACAAATACAAAGTTGCACATGATAAATTTTTCTCACAAAACAAAAGAATTATACAATCATAAAAAAGAAAAAAAATATCTTAAAATGAAACGATATTTTTTCAACTTAAACTCATTTCTTCATGTATCAACATTTTTATTCTTTGTAATGTCGATAAGATCTATAATATTTATATACTTTTGATATAAAACCAAAATAAATGATGAATACATTAAGATCTTCCATGTACTAAAGGTGTTTTTTTGTTAATATATATATATATATATATATATATATTCGGCTTCGGGTAGGTTCATGTTACCCTATTGCCTTGACTTGAATCGAAAAATATGTTCCTAATTTCTTTTCTCGGATCTTACCCTATGATTAAAACTACTATCTGAAACCTACCCTAAATGTCGAATCTGAATACAAATGGGTAATTTACTCACATCTACACGTGTTACTCGTCGATCCATCTAACTCATGCAACTCACAATCCATACAACCCATGTGATCATGGTCTTTCATAAAATATAGTATATTATATATTCATTTTACTTATGATAAATAAGACTAACTGATGCTTAAGTGGCGGATGAAATGATGTGATAAATAAATAATTTATTTTAAAAAAAAATGTTAAGAAGACGACTCAAATACTAGGGAGACGTGAAAAAAATGTCTCAAATAAGAAAATGTCATCGTAATTAATTGTTTGAAAAAATTAAAAATCACAACACTTATTTTGAGACGCCAAAAATGCAATATATTTAATAATCTTCAATATTTTCTGCTGCCCTTTTTCGAGACGCGAAAATTAAACTAATAATTATTTTCACAACTTATATTAATATTTTATTTACGACACTTTTTTCCAACTGTTAAAATTAGTTGATATTATTTTTTTAAAAAAATGAATAAACTAATTTGCCTCTATTCATGATTTTATAACCTGAATAGAAATATTACATATCATATCGGAATCTAAAAATTTGCATAAAATACATTACTAATCATAATTCATAAGTTTGCATCTTTAAAAATTTAATATCTTGAGCAACAAAACTTTGTATATAATATAGTGGTTCATTACTAATGTCGTAAAGAAACAATCTCTAACACCAGCTAACTACAATAATTTGCATGATCATTATTTTCCTCAACAAATTTTTCACTACTAGAACGTGCAGATTAATGATTTTCTTCACCATCCTATGAAAAGTACAAGATATAAATATGCAACATTTGAACAAAACTAGTTTAAACTAACATAATTATCTGATATAATGCACAATAATTAATCAAATTAATCTATTAAATTGAACTATACTAGAATTCACACACAAAACTTAGGTAACCAAAACATAAAAAACACGATAAAAATATATTCAAAATTTTATTTAACAAACAATAAATGAATAAGACTAGTGTTATCATTGCTAAATCTAAATTATAAAGTTACTTAATTTTCACCTGACGAAAGAGTGAAACCATAACCAAGATTGGTAAATGGTGTGAAATCGCCCGAACTTCCTGCAATGAAACTTTGAAATGAATCAAAATAAAATATGCACATGTTTAGCTTCTTTCATTCAACTTTTTAATAATCTGGAAGAGAAATTTAGTTTTTTTTTTCATATGCTTGTATTATGTGGGAATTGGCTTAATAGGGCAATGATCTCATATATAATAGACTATAGCACGCGTTACGCATGTGCATGATGTCATGTGTAAATACTTGGGCCGAATTCCCATTTACATCAGTTATACCCAAAAATGGAAATACACATAAAACTAGTTAAGGTTAAACACAGTGTGGAGCTTTTTGTTCTAAATGGATGGAATTTCTAGGTCCTCTGAACCAGCGGAACCTTACCCCCTAAAGAGGATCACATACTCATTCTGATCATCGAGTTGAGTTGTTTGGGTGCGTGTCGGCGGTCCAAACCGCTCTGGGCGCATTCCCCTACTAAGCTCCCTAAGCTCTTAATGTGCTCCAGGTCCGAGCGGTAATGGTAACCAGCGTGGTGTGTGCAAAACAATAATTTAAATATTTTGTTTTTGAATTATTACAATTACATCGCCTTTTGGACAAAATTTGAAACTGCAAGCATGAGCAAACAGTCAAAACGGATAGGAAAAAATATAATATGACAAAGAAAACATGACAAAGTCTAAACCCTCTAAAATAGATCCCCGACAGAGTCGCCAAATTATTGGACGTCGGATCCGACTTTCCCCAACCCGTTTTGGAAAATATTTTTCTTTTTTTATTTCACTCGAAAATGTCGGGTCTTGGCGAGCGACGGGTCCGGTCGAGGGGGGTCATCAACCGGACTGAAAAATGTGAAAGAGTCGCCACCGATTAATTAAAGGCTAATCGGAATCCTAAAGTTTTGCCTAGGGTACATGGAGTTAACATTCTAGGGCTTAGCAAAGGTTTACGTCCAGATAATCGAGTTCGGGGGTTTGATTACGTCTGAAAAGCTCGCAAGCTCATAATCCGCCCTTTTGGTACTTTAGTTTGCTTTTGAATTTTTTTTCATTTACCCGAATTGTCTTCATTCTGGGATTTTATCGAATGTTATAAACCAAACTCGAAAAGTTTTGGGTCATTTGTGCAATTTTTGAAATATTTTCTTGAATTCAGCTCGAATTTTTTTTAAATATTGTTTTTTACATATACATATTTTATACATTTACATAATATATATATATATATATATTATACATATAGATCACTACGGTAGGAAGGGCCAATACCGGCCAAAAACGTATTTTTAACGTCTGGAAAATTCAGCCGTTAATTTATCACGGCTCAAATTCATTTGAACCGTAATATTACGCGTCGGGACAATTATCACGGCTCAAATTCAATTCAGTCGTGATAATTGTCGGCCCAAACTCAAAAGAACCGCGAAAATAATTATCGCGGCGCTTTTGAGTTGAGCCGCGATAATTATTTATTTTTTTAAAAAAATCCTTATTTTTCACGGCTCATTTGGTTTTGAGCCGTGAAAGTATATTTTTTTTTAAAAAAAATTGACGTTCAGATCTAGTCTGCTGCCCTGGAATGTCGCTCTCTCCGGCATGGGTAAGCAGCATTAGTATTAAGTTCTTGATATGTCCTTTGTGAAACCACTGCTCCTTCTTCGTTAATCCATGTGTAGAGTGTTATGTTCTTGATGATCTTGTGATTTCCCCAATGCTTCAAGTACCCATCCAAGCTCGACACGACTCCTGGAGATTCCGGCAACATCGGTCGTCTCTTTTGGCGGTTTAGTTGCAGTGGAAGCAAACTCTACAGTAAAAGATGTATGTAAATACATCAGCTTGGTCAGACTTTTGTCGATAAATATTTTCTGTCAAAATCGATAAATACACAAAAGAGACCATGGTCAGACTTTTGTCGAAATAATACTCTCTGGCATCCTCGGCGGCGACGGGATTCCGAGGGGTGGAGGCAGATGAGGTGGATTAGTAATAGGAGGAGTAAGAGACACCGTCGGTGGATCCAGCAGCACCAAGTTCGGCATCACAGTGGAGACCTGCTGGAGCGGCGCCGGTGGGAGAGCTTGGGAGGTAGCAGCGCTTCCGCGCAGCAGCAAATCGAGTCGTGGATACAATGGCCATGAGGATCCGTCTGTGGCTATTGATTCCGACCGGTATCGCTTCTTCATGGACTCGATCTTGTTCTTGCACTGTGTCTGCGTCTTCGGTGACCGTGTGCAGTTTTTGGAGGAGGACAATGTTTATGGAGGAGGACAATGTTTATGGAATAAAGAAACTGAGTAAAGTTGGAAAGTGGGTGAGTGGGAAAGTTGATTAATAGTTTTGAAAAATGAGTGGGAAAGTGGGATTTTGAATTTTTTGACTAAAAATACAAAAGAAAATGCTTGCTTTTTTTTAATTCTAATTTATCACGGCTCAAAGCCAAATGAGCCGTGAAAATACTTGTAAAACTTGCGGCCCAACATTAAATTAGCCGTTAAAAATAATATAAAGGTAACGACTGAGTTATTTTGAGCCGTAAAAAAATTACATAACGGCTCAATGTTAATTGGCCGTTATTTACTACTTCTCCTGTAGTGGATAGATAGATAACATATACATAATATATATATATATATATATATATTATACATCTACATATATAGTATTACATAGACATAATATAAATATATATTATACATATAGATATAATATATATTAACAAGTATATAATACATAAATATATAATATATGTATATAATATCACATATATATATATATATATTAACAAGTATATTATACATAAATATATAATATATGTATATAAACGTTTTTATAACATAAATAATAACTTTAGGAAATACAAATACAATATTAAATGCGAAAGAAATATACCTAAATCGTTCGGAACTTAAACACGGTACGAGAAACCGAGATCGATAATTACCAATATATATTTTTTCACTCACTTTTTTTACTAACTCTCATTTTCTCTCTTTCATTTCATTCTTATGCCGTGGCTTACGGGCCTTCTCCAAGCCCCCCTTTTCTTATGTTGAAGTCCTTCTTTTATAGGAACATTTTTATTGTTTTTATAAATAAACAATGTTCAAGTTGATGAAATGAATAATAAAATGTGATGACTGAGCATGCGTGAGGAACATTACCATGTGGAAAAAGCTTCATTTTTTATATATATTATATAATGGTCGATATATATATATATATATAAATTTCATTCATAATATTATATATATATATATAACTGTTTTTGTTCTCCTGTCTCGATTTTTCTCGGTTCGGTTCCTCGTGTTCGGTATTTTGACCCCTAGCCAAAATCAGGTGACACCGTAGGATACTCAAGATAACTTTGTTAAAATAACGACTAACCATTGATCCTGATCTACCAAAGTCAAACTTGGTCACCTGATTCTTCTTGTGATGTGCAAGTATGTATAATGTCATAAGGATGTGCGTCTGTATAAAGTGTGATGGTCAATAAATCAAGGGTTAATAGGTCCAATGGTACCATATGTTTGGGTCATGTGATTGGATGGTACCCCTATGTTGTTTTATGGTACCACATGTTTGGGCAATGTTGTTATTTGGTCCAAATTACTGTTGTCGTCAAGGTTAACTAACGGAATGTCGACGTGGCACTAACGTGGCGCTGATGTGGCGGATGAAAAATAAAATGGTTAATAAAATAAAAAAATAGGGAAAATTATAAAAAAATTCAAATAATATTTAAAACTTTATCTATTAATAAAAAAAATTTATAAATTTGTTTAAAAAAATCAAAAATTGAAAAAAAAAAAAAAGCTAGGGTTTGACCCACACCAGGTCGCCTGATTTTTTTTATTAATAGATAAAGTTTTAAATATTTTTATAATTTTTCATATTTTTTCCCAATTTTTTCTATTTATTTCTATTTTTAAATTAAATATTATATTATATATCTATGTGGCGCTGATGTGGCACTGACGTGGTGCTGACATTGACCATTTAACAGAAAAAACTAACGGTTGACTAACAGAGTACCATAGGACAACATGCTCCAAACATAAGAGGCCATTTGACCACATCAAAAAACATATGGTACCATCCGATCACATGACCCAAACTTATGGTACTAGTGGACCTATTAACCCATAAATCAAACGGCAAGTGGAGGATGTGCGTCGACTTCCGTGACCTGAACAGAGCTTGCCCTAAGGATTCCTATCCCCTTCCTAGGATTGATCAGTTGGTCGATGCTACCTTTGGTCACGAGATGCTGAGTTTCATGGACGCCTATTCAGGCTACAACCAGATACGGATGAACCCAGATGATGAGGCCCATACCGCTTTTTATGCAGACGGGGACATTCTTTGTTACAAGGTGATGCCCTTCAGACAATCAATGTCGGGGTGACTTATCAGCGGATGGTGAACCGCCTGTTCCAAGACATGCTGGGGAGAAACATGGAGGCTTATGTGGACGACATGCTCGTCAAAACCATCAAGGGCAATCTTCACACAACCGACCTCCGTGAAGCTTTCGAGTGCATGAGGAGACACATCGTTCGCATAAACCCTGCAAAGTGCGCCTTCAGAGTAAAGTATGGTAAATTCCTGGGATTCATGGTCAGCGAACGAGGTATCGAGGCGAACCCGGAAAATCTCAAGGCCATAGAAGAGATGAAGTCGCCAACATGCCATAAGGAGGTTCAATGCCTGAATGGTCGCCTAGATGCTCTCAATCGCTTCCTCTCCAGGGCGAGCGACAGGTCCATCCCGTTCTTCAAAACTCTAAGGGTCAACCGCAAGTTCGAGTGGACGCCAGACTATGAGGAGGCGTTCCAATCCTTGAAGCAGCACATCCAAACACTCCCAGCTCTAGCAAAGCCCATTCCAGGCGAGCAACTCTTCCTTTACCTGGGAATCAGCGACGTGGCAGCCAGTGCTGTTTTAATAAGGAAGGAAAATAATGTTCAGAGTCCACTGTATTTTATTAGCAAAATGTTTAATTCGGCAGAAATAAAATATGCCCAGATTGAGAAGTATCTCTATGCCCTAGTTATTGCTGCTCGAAAGCTGAGACCTTATTTTCACGCACATGACATCACGGTCCTCACCAATCAACCTCTCAAAAACTTCCTGATGAAACCAGATTCTTCAGGAAGAATGGTCAAGTGGGCGATCGAGCTCAGTGAGTTCAAGATCAAATTTGCGCCAAAACCGACAATCAAAGGTCAAGCACTAGCTGATTTCATTGTGGAAAGCACAAGTAATGGTCAAACAGAAGCAGATAACAGGCCAAATCCGTCAGCAGACAACAATCAGATCTGTGAGCTTTATACAGATGGATCTTCATCAAGAGAAGGCTCGGGGGCACGTTTAGTTCTTATTCCTCCTGAGGGCGAGCCTTTGAAGTATGCAATCGCCCTAACGTTTCAGGCGACCAATAATGAAGCAGAATATGAAGCTCTTATTACTGAACTCAGACTAGCAAAAGGAATGGGTATATCTGCGCTTAAGGTAAAAAGCGACTCTAAACTTATTGTCAATCAGGTCAATGGCACTTACGAGGCAATGGGGAAAAGATGAAAAAGTACCTCAGCATCGCCAAGAAACTCATCGCAGAAATTCCAAATTTTGTGATTGAGTCTATTCCTCACCAAGAGAACCAGATGGCAGACTCCTTAAGTAAGCTGGCATTTGGAGGAACCACAATTCAAGACGTACAATTCCTGGAAAAGGCCTTATGTTCAGTTCTTGATAACAGAGCAGAAGTCTTCAACATTCAAGGATAGGTCACATGGATGACTGCGTTCCAGAATTTCTTAAAAGAGGGGATCCTCCTAGAAGACGAAGGCGAATCTACGAGGATAAGACGACTTTCAGCCAGTTACTTGATTATAGATGGAGAACTCTACAGGCGAGGTTACTCGACTCCTTACCTAAGGTGTGTTGCTCATCCAGAAACAGAAAGAGTTCTTCGAGAAGCTCATGAAGGGGTGGCAGCATGCCACGAAGGTGCTCGGTCATTAACAAGAAAGATCTTCAGGCTGGGATACTACTGGTCAACTTTGGGAAAAGATGCGGCTGAATTAATGCAGAGGTGCGAGACTTGCCAGCAATTTGCACCACGATCAGGTCGACCGCCAACACTATTGTCCCCAATGGCAGGTGCCTGGCCTTTTGCTCAATGGGGGATGGATATATTGGGTCATTTTCCTATTAGTACTGGTCAGCGCACTCACATCATAGTGGCATCGACTACTTCACTAAGTGGATAGAGGCGAAGGCTTTGGCTTCTACAACGGAATTTCAAGTCATCAAGTTCCTGAAGATCAACATATTTTCCAGGTTTGGCATTCCTAACATACTTATCAGTGATAATGGTCCGCAATTCATAGGAAAAGAGCTCAAATGGCTCTGTGAAGAATACCATGTCGACCACCGTTTCAGCTCAGTGCATCATCCTTAAACGAATGGGCAAGCTGAAACAGCCAACAAGGTTGTTTTAGCAGGACTCAAGAAAAGGGTTCGAGCATTCAAAGCAAATTGGGCAGAAGAACTGGAAAACGTATTATGGGCTATCAGAACAACGCCTAAGACAGCCACTGGAGAAACACCATTCAGTTTAGTGTACGGATCAGAAGCAGTGGCACCCGCCGAAATAGTAGTGCCTACTCATAGAATCCTACACTTTAACACTGAAGCAAACGAAGTCGAGCGCAGGACTGACCTCGACTTGGCAGAGGAAAAGAGGTGGCAATCAGAAAAGACACAAGCAAAAATGCGTCTGGCGACCGCTCGATACTTCAACAGAAAAGTCAGCGCTCGCCAATTTTTCGTGGGGGAGATGGTTATGAGAAGGAACGAATTTACAAGACTGGACAATCAGAATAAGCTTTCAGCTAAGTGGGAAGGACCATACAAAGTAGTAGAGATCGCCGCCCCAGGATCTTACTATTTGGAAAGCACTGAAGGAGAAAGGTTATCTCGTCCTTTCAATTCTGAACATTTAAGGAGATTTCATACATAGCTTGTAAATCAAAATGTTATGTCAATAAAAGCAAGTCATTCCTTCATAAATCATGACCACTCGAATCAAATCGAAGAAAAAGCCATGACGTCAAAGTGAGGCCAAAAGCCCCGACGCCAATGTTAGGCCAAAAACCCTGACGCCAAAGTCAGGCCAAAAGACCTAACAACAAGAGTTAGGCAAAGCAAAAGCCCTGACGCCAATGTCATGCCAAAAGCCCTGACGCCAAAGTCAGGCCAAAAGACCTAACAACAAGAGTTAGGCAAAGCAAAAACCCTGACGCCAATGTCAGGCCAAAAGCCCTGACGCCAAAGTCAGGCCAAAATACCTAACAACAAGAGTTAGGAAAAGCAAAAGCCCTGGCGCCAAAGTCAGTCCAAAAGACCTAACAACAAAAGTTAGGCAAAACAAAAGCCCTAACGCCAAAGTCAGGCCAAAAGACCTAGCAATAGAGTTAGGCAAAACGAAAGACTGACGCCAAAGTCAGGCAGAAGACCTGTTACCAAAATCAGGCAGGAGTCCTAACGACGAAGATAATCAACCCATTAAGGAAGTTATCCTCTGTTACGTTGGACAAATTTCAGAGAAAGTTATCTACTAAGGATGACGATTCCTTTGTAAAGTGAGTTATAGAGGATGGATAAGGAGTCCTAGGCGAGCACTATGGATGATGAAGCCTTAATTAACAAGTTTCTTAGGCGAACACCCCAAAGGTTTAAATTTCAAAAAGGTAATATATCTTTGAGCCTAGAAGTCTATACTTTTAAGTCTTAAAGTATTGTCCTTAGAAAGTTTATACTTAACAAGGGAAATAGATAAGTCTATAGAGACTTATCCTTTCAAGCCTAAAAGAAGGGTCCAAGGCTTTAAGAGTCAAGACCATTATAAAGCAAAGAAAAGTCAAGAGTAATTATGATTAAGATATCGGAGAAATAGCCAACACATTCGAAGTCAAGCAAAGGCTTATGAATATAAAGGCATTCAATATAAAATAACTGAGTCTTCAATCAAAAAATAATTACAAATTAAACCTAAAATACAAAGAAAATATAAGAAAATCCAGAATCTAAAAAGGATGATCGTCGGAGAGTACAAGCTTCAGGCCTTGGGGTCTCCAGGAGCAGGAGTACTTGGCTCGCCTTCGGGGGCAACCTCCTCAACAACAGCAGCTGGGTCGAACTCTTCAGCAACAGCTGCGGGGGTTTCCTGAGGAAGGGAACTCCGAAGGAAGGGCTTAAGGGACTCAACTTCCCGAACAGGGAAGTTGGGATCAATCACCTGGACATCCTCGACCAGGACTTGGAGGAAGTCAGCAATCTCTGACTTCATCACCTCCAAAGCACAGTCAACGAACTCTTCAGACGCCTTGAAGTAGTTGACCACACTTTGGGGGGAAGGAACAGACTCCAGCTGTGCAGCCAACTGTTCCTTCTCCTCCTCCAGGGCGATCCCCCTGGCTTCAGCAGCAGCCTTTTGGGCCTCAGCAGCCACCCTCTGAGCCTCAGCAGATTCCCTTTGAGCCTCAGCAGCTTCCCTCCGGGACACAACGGCGACCCGTTGAGCTTCTGCTTCTGCCCTTTGGGCTCGGGCCTCCTTAAGCTCAGCCTCCAAGCGAGCTCTGGCAGCCTCACCTTCATCCAAGCACTGATGAAGGGCTTCAGACTCTTGAAGGGCGACCGCTACATCAGCCTCACTCTTCTTTACATCAGCAAGGAGCCTTTCCTCCTTCTTGAAGTACTCTTCACGGGCATTCTCCACCAGGAGAACTGCCGCGTCGGCAGTCGCCTTCATGGCTTCCATCTGCCCAGGGGAGAACCCCGTGCTCCGGTACTGCTCCAACTCAACAAGCAGGTCAGTCTGCTTGTTGGCGAGCTCTCCGACGACTCGACCAATCGCCACCTCTTCTCGAACGAGCTAGCAACTAAGGGGGGAAAAGCTGTTAGGTTATAAAAAAGAGCAAGTAATACGAAAACATAACGAAGAGTTGAAGTCTTACCAGAGCGAGTCGTTCGAAATGGGTCCTCATCAACCCCTCGATGTGGTGCAGCTCCGAGGGAACCGCGGGGCGATCCTTGGGAGGAATTATCCCCTCCAAGAGTCGCATGCATAAATCCGGGTTGCCCTGGAGAATCTTCTTGTCGGAGACCCCCGTCTTCGAGAAGTCTCCGTTGGGGAACCAAACGCCCCGAGAATTGGCAGCCTTGAGCGGCTGGAACATGTTCGCCAAGGAGCAGTACTCCTCAGGAGGAGTCTTCGAAGCACTGGGGGCATCATACCCCTTCTTCTGAGTCCCAGATCCCTTGGGAGGAATAGGAACCGAGGACTCGGGAAGAGAAGGGGCCGCCAAGGTCAAAGCCTTCTTCCAGGGGGCAATGGAGTCCTTAGGAGAAGGAGGAGGACTCTTGGGAAGAACCAGGCGGTCCTCGCCTAAACCCCTGACCTTCTTGGCAGGAGGAGGAGGAGGGTCCCGGGCCACGTCAGTGGTGGGCTTCTCTGCAAAAAATAAACAGATATGTCAAAACCCAGAAACCTAGGGCGTGGGAACAAAGAAAAGATGAACAGGAAGACAACGTACCTGGTTGGCGAGAGCCAACGATGGCAAGGGGAGGTTCCTCCTCGGGGTTCCTCTTAGAGAAACGCTTGGAAGGAGGAGGAGGAGGATTCAGTGACGCCTGGTCTACGGACAACCCCGTCTTTCCCTGGTCATCAAAGAGACCTTCGAGTTTTCGGCCCTTGCCTACAACTAATAAACAGAAAAAAAGGGTTAGAAAAATTACCCAATAATCAAAAAGTGGCGTGGCCTGATGAATGCCCGCCATCTCGAGCATGTTTTCAGTGGTCTCCACCACCGAGTGGATGGGATGAAAATGGGACGATCGATGCAACCGGAAAAGGTCATCGATGGCGTTCCGGTCACTCCCAGACAACTCGTCGAAGGCAGGAGGGAAATCCTTATCCGGCGTAGACAATTTCCAGGACATGCCCCTCTTGTAGAAGAAGTAAAACTTCTTGTAGTTGGAGTTGGTGGCCCGGAAATCGTCGACCAACCGGACATGAACGTTCCAACTCCATGACTGGCATCTACATTCCGCGAACTTCAGCCACCAGGACTGAAAGTGGTGGAGGTGGTTCGCCCCAACAGCCAATCGAAAAAAGCATCGGAACAAGGCCAGTGAATACGTCCATTCTTGACGTATACACAGGAACTTGAATCCGGCCCATATCCTAATGGCGTTGGGTACGAGCTGAGTGGGATGTATTCCGTAAAACCGGCACAACGCCTGCAAATCCTCGCAGAGAGGAAAACGCAACCCAGCATCGATCTGGGCCGCATAAATGTAGACCTCTCCGTTGCGAGGGTTATGCAGACCCTGGCCCGGGTATCTAAGGGCATCCACTTCACCAAAGCCACCGAGTGAGACCACCGTCTTAAAATAGGCGGGCTTCAGTTCGTTGGGCTTGACATCTACTTAAGCAATTCAGATATGGCAAGAACAAATATGAAAATGAGGAAAACAGGGGATACTCTCATAACATAGCAATAAAATAGAGTATTTACCTTTTGGAGAAAAGATGGGCGTGTGGATTTCCGGCCCATCCGCCACCACAGGCGTGGCCGCGGACCTTCCAAGGTCAGTTTGCCTCTCAGTCGAGGCTGGTGTAGGACCATCTCTGATGGACAGTGGGGCGTTGGCATTCTTCGGCACCTTAGGGGCCGAAGAAGAGGGCATGTTGGTCGTCTGCTTTGTCTTGCCAGATTGGCTGCGGGTGGCCATGGATTTTGCTAGGTGATAAGGTGAGAAGATAGACAGAAAGAAGGAGAAGAGTGTAGAAGATGAAATCGGAAAACATAGGATGCTCTAGAGTCTGAAGGAATGAAAGCGTAAAAAACAAAATAAGGGAACTGCTGTCTCTTATATAGACAAAAAGGAGTAACCGCCACAGACAGAATCGAAACGACACAGAAGAATAATTGCACATTTTTGGAAAAATCGAAGCAATGTCAGAATTCTAAGAGACACCTCGGGGAGACAAACGGTCGGCCAGTGCAGAAAGCTGTCAGACTACCCTTGGGTTACTGAATATTAAATGACAGTCGTGCTTCAAGTGACCGTTTGACTTCTGGATGACTGTGGAGTCATTAAATGCTAAAGTCCATTTAGCAGACAAAGTGATCGCCAACGCACTAAATTGGCCTTTTTGGGAAAATCATTTTCAAAGGTAATGGTCGCCTAATAGCAAAAGGTAAACCCTCATAAACCTAGACTGCCTAGAGTGATCGCCAAGAAGGAATAAAGTATTGAATATTCCTTCAGCCCTTAACAATGGAGCGACTGATCGCCAAACAAGTATGAAGTGTCCATAAAGACATGAACCACAGAAAGAGACAAGGAAAACCAAGTCTAAGGTCCCACTATCTCAAACCCTACCAAGGAATCAAGCTCGACTGAAGAAACTTCAATCAAGCTTCAGGGGCAAATGTTGGGTATTGATAGTGACAGCCCAATAAAGAAAAGGCCTCGAAGACTCAATAACCATGGAGGGGGTAAACCCAAGTTATTCGAACTGGACCGGCCTATGCCAAAGTCAATCTGGCCCACCATATAGTGGCCCAAGATCGATCCCAGGTTAATATGGACACCAAAGGCTCCATAGTTGGTCGCCATTCTTCACCAAGTCACGACCTCCTACTGCTCGCCATAGGAGTGCTCGCCCCGAAGAGAGTCTTGCCTCTCTCCTTTGGTCCCACCAGTCGTTAATAAGGAAGTGGCCACGATATCCCGCATATCTCGGGCACATATTCACTAAGGATTAGATATGGTAACTGCAATATCTTGCCGTAACTGCAATATCTACTATCCAAATCTTCAACAGCACAATATTCACGAAGATATACGGTTACCATATACGGTTTAGTCTCTCCTACTCTGTAAATACATTTGCTTTACATACATTCATTACGTTTTGAGTTATATACCCACACATATACTCATTTAAGCATCGGAGAGGGACCCAGAGACACCCCCTCTGTTGCGATCCCCTACTTGCAGGTTCACCGGAGCTAAGGCGAAAGCACCGTTCAACCGTCACCTGGCATTCAATTCACTGCCAGATCAGCAATCAGAAGTTTACGATCCAACAGTATCTTTAAAAATTAAACACTATACAAAAAAAACATAATCAAAGTATGAAAACGATTAACATAAAAAGTTTATTAATCTGACACTGGTATGAATTGAGCATGCAATCCAAATCTGCAAAAGAAGACGTATGAAACTACTACAGTAATATGAAAAGATAAGCTACTAAGATGTGAATAAAAAGGTGACGAACCCAAATAGAATTATTAAGAAACCAATAAAAAAAACTTTAGCCTCATAAAAAATTTCAAGTAGGCATTGTTGACTTTACCAAACAAACTCATCCAATAAAACACACACTAATATATAAGTAACCGCATTATTAAATAGAAAATTGATAAAAAAAAATGTGATTGAAAGAAAATAATGTTGCAACAACATAAGAACTTAGGTACTAAAAACTTGAAGGATAAGAGAATATAAAGAATTTATCAAACAACTCTTTTACAAAAATAAACCCAAAATCAGCAATTGGACACTCTTGACTTGACCAAACCAACTCTTTCATAGTCATGCTAAAAAGTCTCAAGTGGACGGTATTGATTTGACCAAACACTCCATTTCGACCTTCATTTTTATGAAAGAAAACACTAATATCTATGTAACTGCATTATCTAATAAACGATTAATGCAAACAAACATGATTAAGAGAAAACTATAGTGCTAGATAGCTTATGAGGAGTATGGTGTCTATTTTCTGATCCTTCCTCCAATATCATAATAAAGAATCTTTAGCAAAATTTAAAAATTTCAAATCATTGAGATAACTAAATCAAAATACAGTAAACTGAAAAGGATCAACCATAATAAAAAGAATTTGATCAAACCGGCTTATGAAGTGAAGTAAGAACTATACGGCTTAGAAATACAAGAAATCTACTCATCATATCTCTCCCAATAAATAAAGGATCTGCAAGTATCTTTAAAAATTAAACACGAGATAAGAAAACTTAATCGAAATAGGAAAAAGATTAACATAAAGAGTCTACCAGACCGACACTTGTACGAACTGAGCATTGTCAGAAATAACAGAATATATTAGTTTCCATTTGTATAGAAGCTAAACAATGGAATCTGATTAAATAGGCTAGACTAGGAAACAATGTAAAATATCCAAACACAGGAATTACCTTTGTTAGCCTTGTAATAGTCCATATACTTGCTTCAGATTCAGAGATCAATATACAAGAAATTTAGTCGGTGAAAGCATCCAATTTTCGTTTTTTATATTTCAACATGGTATCAGAGCATGATCTGTAATTCATCTCATCATCTACCTGTACATCAACCAACCTCAACAATGTCCGACAGCGAGAGTAACTCGCAGAACCCAATCGGTTCAGGCATCAGCCGAGATGACATGGCCGACCAGATTGCAAGCATACTCAGATCAGGACTGAATCTAAACCAACAACCACAACAAAAGGAGCTGCCCGAAACCATCATGGTGGACACAAAGCTAAACGGCCACAACTACAACCTATGGGCTCAGATGATGGAGGTGGCAATTGGAGGAAAAGGTCGACTCTATCACCTCACGAGAGAACCAGCTCCTTCACATCCAACCGAACCAGGATACATCTGATGGAGACAGAACGATCTAATTGTTTTTTCCTGGATTTTACATAACGTTGAATCACAGCTTGCTCACAATATTGCCCATTATCAAACTTCAAAGGATTTATGGAATGCACTGGAGGTTACATACAACAGTGGAAGAGATTCATTGCAGGTGTTCGATTTACACAACAATGCGGCTAAATCGACACAAGGAAACCAGACTCTTGAAGAATTCTGGTTACGGATGCATGCAATCTGGGGGAAATTGATGCCCGAATGGCAAATCCCATGGTTTGCAGCCGAGACATCACCCTATTTAACGATCTTTGGAACGAGAGCAAGGTTTACCAGTTCCTAGGTGGTATTAACGACCAATTTGACAACGTGAAACGGTACATACTTCGGGGAGAGACATTGCCCTCAGTGCAAGCCGCATATGTAGTCGTTCGGAAGGAAGCCGCCAGGCTCCACATACTGGGAGTGGCAACGAACACAACCGAACCATCATCGGGCGTAGGCGAGGGACTGGTTACGATTGGTGGCCGATCGGACATGGGAGCTCAAGCAAATGCAGCAAGAGGCTTCCGACCAGGACAGAAGCGGTTAGACTCGACCAGCAAATCCGGCGATTCGTCATTCCGCAGGGACAAAAGCAAGCTAAAGTGTTCGTATTGTGGCATGGGCAATCATACGAAGCAAACATGTTTCTGATTAGTTGGCTACCCAGATTGGTGGGAAGACAACCATAAACTGAAGGAGAAACGAGTCTCTGCCGTGGCGAACAATGTAATAATCGGGGAAGATACGGCGGCGGGCGGCCACGAGGCCACCAACACCAGTGACACATTCCATAATCAGTTCGGCCTACAAGGAGGAAGACATACCTCGGAGGCCAGCCACGGTGGAGCGTACCTGACCGTAGGAGGGCGAAACCCTAGCAGCGCATGGAGAGAAGCCTCGGCTGAGAATACTGCGCATGGAGAGAACACTACTGAGGGGATTGCTGCGGCTAACCCTAGAGGTAAAGGGTTTGGGTTACTTAGCCCAAGCCCTTACATTTCCACATATTCCATTTTTTGCCCAGAAAAAACTGAGTTAGGTCTTGATATTTTAAAAAGGCATGATTTAGTCCCTGAAGTTGATAGAGTCAGATATTCGGTCACGTGTGTAGTAGGGAAAAATGATAAATGGATATTTGATTGTGGAGCGACTGATAGTATGACATTTGATGCTCGGGATTTGTGTGATATAGTAAAATCTCGGGTTAAGTATATTAATACAGCAAATGGTGGAGTCGCTATGGTAACAAGGATGGGTATATTAGAAATCTCACAAAACCTTAAGATTTCTAATTGCTTATTAGTGCCAATACTATCAAATAAGTTGTTATCTGTGTCACAAGTGACGAAGGAGTTGAACTGTACGATGATAATAAACCCAAAGGTTTGCATGCTGCAAGATATTAGAACGGGGACGATCATTGGCCGTGGCACTGAGCATGTTGGTCTGTACTATGTGGATGAGGTTGTCCAAAAAAGATCGGTGTTGATGGCTCATGGATCGACAGAAGAAGAATTGTGGCTTTGGCACAGGCGGTTAGGTCATCCTTTACTTGGTTATCTCAAGCTTTTATTTTCAATTTTTTTTTGAATAAATTCAGTACTTTAGAGTGTGAGACTTGCATTTTAGCAAAAAGCCATAGACAGTCATTTAAACCCAATAATACTCGGCTAGATTCTATTTTTTCCCTCGTACATTCTGATGTTTGGGGTCCTGCACCTATTTCTGGAACTCATGGTCTCAAATATTTTGTAATTATCGTGGATGATTGCACTCGTATGACCTGGACCTATTTTCTCAAAAACAAATCTGAAGTGTTCGAAAAATTTGTGCATTTTTTCCATATGGTTCAGAACCAGTTCCAAAAAAATATTCAAACCCTGCGTTCCGATAATGGAGGAGAATTTATCAATAATCATATGAATAATTTCTTTCTTGAAAAAGTAATTATTCAACAAACCTCCTGTCCACATACCCCCGAGCAAAACGGAGTCGCAGAGCGAAAAAATAGTATTCTTCTAGAAATGACCCGATCTATTTTGATCGAGTCAAGAGTACCAAAAACTTTCTGGCCAGAAGCTGTGGCAACCGCCACTTACCTCCTAAACCATCTACCAACAAAGATCCTCAACCTCAAAACGTCAATTCAAACCTTAGAGTCTCATAGTAGAATACCCCCAACACTGAGTCTACCTCCTAAAGTGTTTGGATGTTCTGTGTTCGTTCATATCCCCAAAGTCGACCGCTACCAAATTTGACCGTGTGCGGTAAAATGCGTCTTCCTCGGCTATGGAGTTAACCAAAATGGCTACCGCTGCTATGATCCTAAAAAGAGTCACATGTTTATTATTCTCAATCTAGTGATCAGGGGGAGAAGACTACACAGGAGTCACTAGATTGGGTTGGCCAACCATATCTATCTTATGTCGGTCCTCCAGAGTCAGTTAGCCGACCTACCAGACCGATCTCTAACACAATAGTACAGGACAACGAGCCAGGTGACATGACCCCCGATCCGTCTCCTAAGGTATTTGAGGTAAGCAATTCTTCGCAATCCCTTCATTATGTAACTGAATATCCTATCATACCATAAGCAGGAGGTTAGACAGAAAACGAAGCAAATGGGGAGAGGGGGAGATATGTTCTACCTCCGAGAGCCAATTGGGGAAAGCCACCAAACTGGTAGTTGGTACACACCAGAGAAGGAAACCAGGGAAGATGTGTATCCAGTGACAAATGTCACGAAGGGAAGATTGAGCAGTCAGGCCAAGTCGATCAATTTGACGGTCTACTCAAGAAGTTTTCCGACTTCTGTGAAGGAGGCACAATAATCAAACCTCTGGAGACAGGCTATGAACACAGAAATGGAGGCTCTTATGAAGAATGCAACATGGGAGCTTTGCCAGTTACCTATTGGAAAAAAAAAAAGCAGTAGGATGCAGGTGGGTGTATACCATCAAGTACAAACATTATGGTGCAATTGAACGACACAAGGCGAGGTTAGTAGCAAAAGGATACACACAGACCTACGGAATAGACTACTCGGGGACGTTATCCCCAGTTGCCAAAATCGATACGATCCGACTTCTGCTGTCTATAGCTGCAACTAATGATTGGCCGCTTCGACAGTTTGATGTGAAAAACGCTTTTCTGCATGGAGATCTGCAGGAGGAGGTCTATATGGAAATCCCGCCTGGGTATGAAAAGGAGTCAGAACAGGGAAAGGTATGCAGGTTAAAGAAAGTGTTATACGGATTAAAACATTCTCCAAGAGCCTGGTTCGGACGGTTCACGATGGCGGTGATAAGATATGGATATAAACAGAGTAACTCAGATCATACTATGTTCCTAAATAAGACAGATAGGGGTATAATGTGCTTAATTATATACGTGGATGACATGGTCATTACTGGAGACGATGAAGATGAAATGAAGAATTTGAGAAGAAGATTGTTCATGGAATTCGAAATGAAGGACTTGGGAGACTTGAAGTACTTTCTTGGTATTGAGGTACTATGATCTAAACAAGGAATCTTCATCTCACAATGGAAATACGTACTGGATCTGCTAGCAGGTACATGAATGTTAGGCTGTAAACCGGCAGAGACACCTATGGTTGTAAACCATGGACTGCAAATAAGAGAGGACGGTATACCAACGGACAAGGAAAGATACCAACGTCTGGTAGTCAAACTTTTCTACCTCTCTCACACTCGCCCTGATATTGCCTATGCAGTTGGTGTAGTTAGTCAGTTTATGCACCAGCCCCAGCAGGATCACATGGAAGTTGCATGGAGGATTGTAAGGTATTTAAAGGGTACCCTTGGACATGGAGTACTATTCAAGAACAATGGGCATCTAAAGATAAAAGGGTATACAGACGCAGACTGACAGGAAACCCTAATGATCGGAAGTCCACAGCAGGGTACTTCACTTTCGTGGGAGACAACCTTATTACCTGGCGGAGTAAGAAACAGAAGGTAGTAGCCCTATCTAGTGTCGAGGCAAAATTTAGAGAAATTGCAAGAGGAGTAACCGAGATCTTTTGGTTGACGAAGCTACTAACGAAAATCGATTTTCCCCCAACTGAAGCATGTGATCTTATGTGCGACAACAAGGCAGCAATAAGCATATATGAGAACCCAGTCCAGCATGACAGAACTAAACACGTGGAAGTAGATAGACACTTTATAAAGGAGAAGCTAGAAGGTGAAGTCATCGCATTACCCTTTATTCGTTCAGAAGATCAACTCGCGGATATCCTCACTAAAGCAGTTAACGGGAGGGTATTTCGGGAAACTCTTTTCAAGTTGAGTATCAGTGACCCTACTACTCAACTTGAGGGGGAGTGTCAGAAATAACAGAATATATTAGTTTCCATTTGTATATAAGCTAAACAAGGAAATCTCATTAAATAGGCTAGACTAGGAAACAATGTAAAATATCCAAAAACAGGAATTACCTTTGTTAGCCTTGTAATAATCTATCTACTTGCTTCATATTCAGAGATCAATATACAAGAAATTCAGTCAATGAAAGCATCCAATTTTCGTTATTTTATATTTCAACAAGCATGTAATTCAAAATTTGCACAACACCATTAAAACTACTAAGTTTTAAAATATGAAAAGATAAGCTACTAAAATGTGAATTAAAAGGTGATCAAACCAAACATAATTAGTAAGAACCCCCCCCCCCCCCCCCCCCCCCCCCCCCCCCTTAAAAAAAAAGTTAAGTCTCATAAAAAACTTAAGTAGACAGTGTTGACTTTACCTTACACACTCATTCAATCTTCATTTTCCTGAAAAAGAACACGTTAATATCTAAGTAACTGAGTGGTGGAAAAAATATATCAGTAACGGCATTATTTAATAAAAAATCAATACAAAAAATGTGATTGAAATAAAATTATTATGCAGGAATAGAAGAACTTATGTACTTAATGAAAAGTTATCTTTAAGAATATAAACTTGATAAGGGATCTCTAAGAATATAAAAGTATTAATCACGGTAGAAAAAAACTAATTGAATTAATAGAAAAGATCAAGAATATATAGAGTTTATCAAACATCTCTTTTACGAACACAAATACAAAATCAACAATTAGAATAAGTTCAACTTAGTATATAAAAAAAAATCTATTAATGAATAAATCATTAATATGCAAGTTTAAACTTCACGATAACACCTCAAATAGGGATTGATTTTTTATTTTTTTGGCCATAAATAGGGATTGATAACTCAACCAATTCCACTCATTCTCATGTAAAAAAGTGTATACTATTATATCTAAATAAGCACATTATCTATTATATACTTTAAATAAAACAATGAGAATAGGTGGAAGTAAGTGGGAGTATATAGTTATGAAAATAAAAAGCTACAAAGATAATAATAAAGAGGTGACTAAACCAATTAAAATGAGTAAGAAAGTAACTAGAGAGTTTAAATTCATAAAAAGTCTCAAATAGACACTATTGTCTTGGCTAAACTCTCTCATTCGATCTCCATTTTCGTGAAAGAAAACATCAATATCTATGTAACTGCATTACCTAATAAAAGATTAATGTAAACAAACATGATTAAAAGAATTGGATCAAACTGACTTATGAAGTGAAAAAAGAACCAGAGGGGTTAGGAATATGGGAAGTCTACTCATCAGTTCTCTCCCAAAAACTTTATAAAGGCTCTGCAGGTAACTATAGAAATTAAACCCAGGACAAAAAAAGATAATCGAAGTAGGAAAAAGATTAACATAGAATGTTTATCAAAATCGACACTTGTATGAACTGAGTATGTAAGTCAATCTACACAACACTCATAAAACAACTGAAATTCTCAAATATGAAAACATAAACTACTAACATTTGAATACAGATGTGATCAAACTAAACACAATGAGTAAGAAACCAATAGAAACAAAAAAGTAAACTCATAAAAACTCTCACGTAGACATTGTTGAAGTTACCAAACACACTCATTCATTCTCCTAGGAAAAAGCACTAATATCTATGTGATTGCATTATCTAATAAAATATTAATGCAAAAAAAAAGTATTGAAAAAATATTGTATTATGAAGACTCTGAAAACGGAAGTACTTAATGAGAAGTTTACGTTTCGTTCTCTTAAAAATTTGATAATGGAACTGCAAGAATATCTAAATATTAATTACGGGAGTAAAAAACTAATTGAATTAATGAAGAAAAGATCAAGAATAGAAAGAGTTTATCAAACTGGCTTTTTTATGAACAACATAAACTCAAAATCAGCAATTGAAATAAATTCAATGGGGTATATCCATGAAACAACTATGAATAAATAAATCATTAATATGAATGTTTAAACTTCACAAGAACCCCTCAAATAGGCATTATTGATTTAAATATGAAAACTTATTATTGACTTGACCGAACACACTCCTTCAATCTCCCTGAAAAAATATGCTAATATCTAAGTAACTACATTATCTAATAAAAAAATTGATGCAAAAAAATTATGATTAAAAGAAAATTGTAAAGGAAGAATCGAAGGATTTATATACTTAGTGGGAAGTTACACTCCCGTCTCTCCATAACTTGATAAAGGACATGCAAGAATCTCTAAAAGTTAAAATGGAAGAAAAAAAACTAATCGAATTAATGAAAAACAAATAAGAATATAAAGAGAGTTGATCAAACAAACTCTTTTATGAACAATATAAACCCAAAATCAGCACAATACAAGAAATATGAGAAAAACAATTATAGAAAGTAATAAGAAAAGTTAAACTAATAAAAAAAAGTAGACATTGTTGAGTTGAGTAATTATTATTTTTTAAATTTAATATTTTTTATTATAAAAAAATTAAACTTATAATTGTGAACTTATTTTATGAAATATTATTGTACGTTATATTTACTTACAAATCTAAACTTTATAACAATATACTCATTTCTTAAAAATTATTTTAATGTATATTCACTTAAAAATATTGTTTCAATTTTTTCTATATTCAGTTAAAATAGTTTAAACAAGTTTTCAGTAATTATTATAAAAAATAATTTAAATTATATAAAAATAAACTAATGAATTAATTGAATAGTCACAAACCACATCCCGTTTTTGTGCCGATGAGATATCTCTTTAGGAAAAATCTATTTACAAACCATCATTTACTTTATATCTTATATTGATGCAACTATCATATTATTGTATTAAAAATCTCATGTTTATTTATTGATGCTCTTTAATAATTTATCTTTATTTAACACCACTTGTTTAATTATATTTTTAAATTTAATTATGGGGAGATTTTATTTGCATACTATCAACTACTATATACATACCACTTTTGTAAAAAACAACTGAAATACCCTAATAGATATTTACTTATTTTAAAAATAAATAAAATTGATAAACAAATACCAGTTATTATAAATTTAATTAAAATCAGCTTCACTTCTTTATATTTATTCTTACCACACTCCAAAATCACTTATTCTAAACTCTATACTTCTGTTGTCGCCACCTCTGTTGTTTGTCGTCGTTATCTTTGTCGCCACCACCAATGTTTAGTTGTCTCTGTCCACATCATCAGACCATCAATCGTTGATTTAAACAGTTGATTTTGCATGTAAGTAATTATTACAAATCAGCAGTAATACATAAAAATTGTTTGATGTTTCCGATTGTTTCTTATTTAATTGATTTGGTTTAACCGAATTTTTAACCACAAAATAGGCCAAGTCCTACCATTTTTTTTTTAACTTTTTTTTTTTTGGCCAACCATAACATATTTCATTCAATAACCAACGAAGAAACCGAGTACAAGATATTATCCGCATACAAACATCTAAGAAGGGGGGTTGGGGGTGAGGACACCCAATCCAAAGGACACAACCCCGCAAGAACATTCTTTGCAATCCAATCCGCACAAGAGTTGGCGGATCGTGGCGTATGGCCCCAAGCGACTTCCGCGATCAAAGAAGACCGGGAGACCGCATTAGACAAAATAGGAGCCATCCTCCAAGCAAAGGAAAGACCCCGAATGTGATGGATAACATTCAAGGAGTCCGAAACGAAAACAACCCTCGACCAGCACATGTCGATAGCAAGCTGGACCGCATGGAAGACCGCATGAGCCTCGATCTCGTCCACCGACCCCGCAAAGAGAACCCCCGAACGGCCCCCAATAAGGCGACCCCCATGATCCCTAGCGATGACACCAAAGGCCCCCTTCGAGGAAGAGACGTCCCACGCACCGTCACAGTTAACCTTGATAGTTCCCGGTGGAGGAGCCACCCACGCGTGGACGTGCGTGGGTGCCACAGCCGTACCGCACGCCGAGCCCAACTCCTTCAGGATGGAGCCGATGTCTGACAGAATATCCGGAACAAAGGGGACGGATCCCTCATATGCGAGCTTACATCTCGCTTTCCATATGACCCAACAGACCACCATAATCCGGTTCCAAAGATTTGTTTTTTGGATCCTCCCCGAGCCCGAGAAAGTGGTTGCCTCAGTTAGCCAGTCATTCATCGAGGTGAGCCCAGCCAGGATCCTGTCATGATCAATGAAATGCAACCAAACCTGTTTAACCCAAGGACAAGCAAACATCATATGTTCTCGGGACTCTAACGTAAAGCATAAAGGGCACGAAGGGTCCACGGCGAGGCCCCTTCTGGCTAACGTCCCCCTTGAGGGGAGAGCATCGTTTGCCAGCTTCCACATGAACGCCTTAATCTTAGGCCACACCTTAGACCCCCAAATCGCAGGCCAAACCGAGCCAAGGCCCTGTCCCGCACTAGCATACCCGTCCCCCATTCGACCCGAGCTGGAATGAATGTGGTGATAGATTGACCGGACAGAGGTCTCACCAGACCTGGAGAAGGGCCACCTATGACGATCCGGTCCCTGGGCAAACGGGATATGATGTTGGAGGACCACCTGAACGTCATCCCTATGGACGGCCCGACGGACCATAGCCTCGTCCCATGAACCCGAAGCGTGGTCTATCCAAAGAGCGACCCTCGGCGAAGACGGCTGGGGGCCATCTTCAGATGGTCGGATCCTCCTATGGTTCATCGCCGTGACCCAGCTATCCTCGAAAGGCCTGATAGACCTCCCATCACCAAGCATCCAAACACCTGCCGAACGGATCACATCACGTCCCTCAAGCAAGCTCGACCACGCCCAAGATCCCCTACTCCCCGTCGTCGCCTGAAAGAAAGAGGACGTCGGGAAATAAAGACCTTTCAGGAACCTTACCCAAAGAGCCTCCGGTTCATCAATTATCCGAGCCGCCATATTAGCCAGAATAGCCTTATTGAAATCGGCCATATCCCTAAACCCATAACCGCCCGCCGATTTGGGGTAGGTCATAGATGTCCAGTTCTTCCAATGTATCTTCCGGTTTCCCTCACGCGATCCCCACCAGAAGCGGGCGATAATGGCATTAATCTCCTTACACCATGTTAGCGGAAGCTTAAAGATATGCATAACGTATGTGGGGATTGCGCCGAGAACCGACTTGATGAGGACCTCCTTGCCCGCTTGATTTAAAAGTTTGTGCCTCCAACACAGAAGCTTGTCCCGGATCCTCTCTTTCAGATAGTTCAGCGCCTCCCTCTTCGAACGACCCCAAACCGTGGGTAGACCAAGATAAAGCCCCGGATCAACACAGCTCGGCACCCCAAATAGCATAGAAATGTCCCTTTTGAAATCGTCCTTCGCCCCCGAGTTGAAATATAGACTTGACTTTGAGAAATTGATCATCTGCCCTGATGCATGGCAGTACATATCAAGGGCATTCTTCAGGTTAGAAGCATAAGTCAGCGCGCCTTTAAGAAAAAATATTGAGTCGTCGGCGAAGAATAAGTGCTGGATATGCGGACACCCCCGCCTTGGTGAGATACCCCGGATATTCCCCTGTCTGACCTGATCATTAAGCATTCTAGAAAGAACATCAGCGACTAAAATAAACAGGTAAGGTGATAGTGGATCACCCTGCCTTAGGCCACGAGAGGGAACGATAGTCGCTGACTGCTTCCCGTTTGCCAAAACTTTGTAAGAGACAGTGGAGATGCACGCTCTGATCCAGCCGATCCATCTATCGTTAAAGCCCCGCTTCCTCATACTTTCCAGAAGGAAATCCCATTCGACACGATCATACGCCTTCTGCATGTCAATCTTCAAGGCGCATTCTGTCCGACCCGAGGTAGCCCTAGGCTTGCCTCTTGTCTTGAGGTAGTGAAACATCTCGTGTGCTATGATAATGCTATCCTGAATCCTTCTCCCTGAAACGAAAGCACTCTGGAAAGGGGTAACCAGTTCAGGCAAATAGGTTTTAAGCCTATTTGCGAGAACCTTAGAAATGACCTTATAACCGAAGTTACAAAGGCTTATCGGTCTAAAATCTGAAGCACATACGGGGTTAGGAATTTTAGGAATCAAGGTAATAAGGGTCTGGTTTAGAAAGGAGGGCATGATACCTGATGTGAGGAAGGCGTTGACTGAAGTGAGCATATCTGATCCGATCGTGGCCCAGCTCTTTTGGAAGAACGACCCCGAGAAGCCGTCCGGACCTGGAGCCTTAGATCCCCCCATCTGAAAGCATGCCCTCCTAACCTCATCCAACGATGCCAACCCCGACAAACTGCCATTCATCTCACCCGTAACTTGTAAAGGAAGACATGAAAGAACCTGTTCGGGCCACGGAGCATGACCCCTCGTGTCGCGGTCCGAAGTGAACAACGAGGAGTAGAAAGCATGAAGCTCGGTCGTAATCTCCTTTTCGGACTCAATCCACCCTCCCGACCCATCCCTAAGCCTCAGGATCTTATTCCTTCTACGCCGGGATAAAGTCGTTTGGTGGAAGAATTTAGTGTTTTTGTCCCCATGGTTCAACCACTGAACCCTAGACCGTTGCCTCCAGAATATTTCCTCGCGTTTCCATAAAGCGTGAAGCTTCGACTTCATGGCCCGATCCCGATCGAAAGCGTCTTCCCCGTCGGCCATAGATGGGGGATTTGCAAGGAGACGTTTCACCTTGGCGATCTCCACAATGTTATGCTTAAATTCCGTCGAACTCCACTCAAGAAGAGCCGCCTTGCATCTCCCCAACTTGATTCTGATCTCTTCGGTTGACCGAATGGGACCACCCCACTTCCAAGCCGTATCGATGATATGTAGGCATTCGTCGCTCTCATGCCACATATCCTCGAACCGGAAAACCTTCTTACACTTACCCTCCTTCGGAAAAAGATGGATCGCCACCGGGGCGTGGTCCGACCCGACCATTAGCCCGTTGAAGCACTGAATCGATGGGAACATGGAGAGGCACGCCTGATTTGCAGTAGCACGGTCCAGCCTCTCCCGAATGCGGTCCCCTCCTCGCCTATTGTTCGACCAAGTGAAACTCGGTCCCTTGTAGCCCAAGTCCTCAAGAGCGAGGTCGTCCAAAAGTGAGTTAAACTCGTCAATCTTACGTTGGTTCTTTCGTCCACCCCCCCTCTTTCTCCCTATGGTGAGAAATATCGTTGAAGTCCCCGACACATAACCAAGCCTCCGATCGTGTTAAACCGAATCCCCGAAAGGTTTCCCAGTTGTGTATCCGCCTTTCAAATACCGAATCAGCATAAACCCAAGTAAACCTGCAGTTACCACTGAACTCCGAGCTAGACACCGAGGTGTCAATGAAGTTCTTGTCTTGAAAATGAATTTGAATGTTGACATCCTTTGTCCACCAAAGGGCCAACCCGCCACTAGCACCAATAGGATGGACATAAGTGGCCATGTCCATCCCGACTTCCCTTCGAACCCTCTCACAGTGGGCCTCATTCTTCTTTGTCTCCATTAAGAAGACAATGGAAGGCCGAGAGCCCTTCATCAGGTCTTTTAAATGACGAATTGTCAGGGGAGACCCTAACCCCTGACAATTCCAACTAAGCGCATTCATTTAGGCCCCGTGGCTGTCATAGGACAGCCATCGGAACCTTTTGATTTGTCGGAGTTTTTCGCCACCCGACCACTCTTCCTTGTTGCCACTTGCCTCTGGTCGTTCGTTTCCATATGAGTCTCCTTTTGGCCTGTAGGTATAGCGAATGATATCATCTCCCCGTTCCCAAAAGCCGAGGGGCCACTTCTCGTTTTTCTTTTCTTGATCGGGCAGTTGACCTCCTCGCGAATCGGACCTCTTTTAGATGTAGCCCCTGTCACCACCTGATTAGCCACCACATACGGTAAGTTGGCCCCTACGACAGCAGACTGATCACGCCCCAGGTCAGCCCCAGTCCCCACGGCAGCCCCTGTCCGAACCCCTGCACAACCCTCGACAGCAGACTTGTCACGCCCCAGGTGATCCCCAGTCCCCACAACAGCCCCTGGCCGAACCCCTGCATACTGCAAACCAGCACCCTGCACAACCGCCACAGACTTCAAGCCCCCCGAACCGAGCAGAGCAGAATCGAGGCCTATCTCAGCAGCCACCACAACACCCCTTTTATGGACAAGGCACACCGGGATGATGGCCTTGTTCACAAGGTCACACGGTATGCAATCCAGGATACCTGGCTTCCCGGTCGGGGCAGAACTAAGGTCCGAAGAAACTGGAGCAAGACGAGGTTCGGACCTCCCCTCCTCAGAGACTGAGTCTCCTATACTCCCGGCATTGATTATGGGCTGAGCGAGGGGTTGGTCGTGCGGCAGTAGAGCTAGGTCTGCCACGGGTCCAATGTGATTTAGCCTCAGCTTGGACTGAGGCGTCCCCTTGAACCCCTCATCACCCTGCCTGACAACAGCATTTCGGACCGAGGGAGGTTGGTACAGAGGTATAGCCTTTTCTGGCTGACCCTCCCCTGCACGGATGGGCATGCCACCCTCGACCCGAAGGTCCTCACGAGTATCCGACGACTGGTTGCTAGCCTCTTGGCTAGACCGATCTGCAGATGCCTTCCAAGACGCCCCTCCCTGATTGAAAGCCCTCGAGGTCCCTCTCCGGATAGAGCCCTCGTACTTGGGCTGTCCTTGCTCTTTCATCACCTCGCTCCAAGATTTGAAACGATGGTCCCGGGAGGTGGCCAGCCGTGCACCACCCCCCACGGTAACTCACCGGTTGTTCATCTTGGGGCGATCACATGTGATCCAAGGGCCATATAAGGCTGCCCCATCCACAGGGTCCCTGATGACCGGTTTCGAGCACACCCTAGATGAATGGCCGACTAGACCACATCCATAACATAGGTCAGTGAGTCGTTCATATTTAACCGTGGCCCACTTGCCCACTCCCTTAGAATCAATCCACCTAAATCTCGGCATTAAGGGCGAGAGGGAGTCCACCTCAACTTGCACCCTAAGGTACGTTCTTTGCTTCATCACATTCAGCTCTTCCGACTTAATGCATCTTCCTATACTATCCCCTATGCTAAGGGCATTCGGCTGATTCATCATCTCAAGGCTAAGCCCGTGAATCTGAACCCACAATTGAATCTTCGTGAAATCAATCTCGGCAATGGACTTATCAACCGGACATTGCTTAACATTCAGGCACATCCCGTGGATAGACCACGGGGACAATTCTAGAACATGCTCAAGCTCCTTAGCACTAGCAAAGTCAAATACAAGAGTATTTTCGTTTACCTCGCCTATGTTAACCGGTCCAAAATTCGCCCAAGCCTCCCTAAGCACAATCTTCACAAATAGTTGGCAGATACTTGTCTATATATGTAACAAATATCGCTCACTGTTTACCGATTTTAATAAATTATATCGGTAATGTCACGGTTTCCTATGTGCTGTGATGCCATGAATAGAAAACTTACGGGCATTTAACAGCTGAGAAGCTTCACTGTTACCCCACCCTCTAGAGCAATCAAACCAAAATTGTGTTTTTCACTAAAAAAGCTGCCAGAACTTCGATAATCATTGGAAGGAGTATTTCTGAAAGCAGATGTTTGGTTCCTCTCCCTATCAATTACGTAAAATTTGTTTTATCAGATCAAATTTATTTACAAAATGAGATGAAAAAGCTACCAACATTTGCAATTGAGCACGTCATGAAATTGCCTTTGTCTTGCTCATGATTATATTTGAAGAGAATTGTAAATATGTTGAAAGAATGAGTTTTGAGAATGACACTACAAGAATGTTGGTCTACAACTGCAGACTAAATTTCTTGTCACTAAATACTATCGTTAGATAAAGTATTTTGTGTCGACATTTAGTATCGTAGTTATACAACTAATTTAGTGTCAATTAATTTGTCATAACTAAAACTCATGTTTCGTGTTGACTTTTTCCATTGTAGAATAGTTTAACTTGAAAAAATATCAGTGTCAAGACAACATCGACATTAATACCGACAATCCGTAACAGACGAAAATTTTACTATAAAAACGTCTATTTAGTGTCTAATGTAGTTGTTATAAACTATGTATAAACAACTTCGGTTTCTATCCGTCACCATTATGAATTTGTCATCACTAATTTAAATTTGAAAGTTACATTGAAAGTAAATTTGAAAATTCAGTAAATGAAAGTTATGTATAAACAACTTCAGCTCTTTGCTCTCGTCCTCTCTTCTACTTTTAGGTCATCCCTCGCGTCTCTCCGCCTCGTCCTCGCCGTGGTCCTCGTTGCCGCGTCGTCCCTCGCGTCAGCTCTCCGTTTCGTCCTCGTCGTGGTAGTCTTATTTGTGTCGTCCCTCGCGTCAGCTTGCCGCCTCGTCCCTCACCTCGATAAGCTAAGGATGAATTAAATCGAGCTTCAGTGAGTACAAAAAGAAGCTCCAGTTCAGCTTCCCCCAATGGTTTCCCTCCCGCCTTGGTTCAACTACGTTGTCCAGAAGATTCTCCGTCACTCTCAACTGGCAGGTACTCTTTATCTCTTCGATTGTAAATACCTGAATGCGACATTCCAATTTTGGGTTTATAGCATGATGAATTCAGCGAATTTCACGTTTCCTGTTGATTCTTTGTTCTGAATTTCATACTGATGGAAGTGTTTCTCAGTAGATATGTTGGCTCTCTTGTTTTTGATTAAGCTCACAGACCAGCTGAAAAATATGGAATTTATCGAGGGTGATCAATCGAGGTCATCCTGAAAGCAGCTGCTATGGGGCGTGATCAGAAGCGGCCCTCAGTTCTTGTTATGGTCATATGTCCAACCAGGGAGCTTGCCATTCAAGCTGCTGGAGAAGCTAGTAAACTTTTGAAGTATCATCCTTCTTTAGGTGTTCAGGATGTGATTGGAGGCACTCGACTTACTCTTGAACAGAAACGCATTCAAGGAAATCCATGCCAGGTGAATTTCCTTACTATATAGGTGGTCAGAATTGGCCTGGCTTTTAACGAGTTATGCTTTCTATACTATATGAACTAATACAGAGATGATGACCTAACTGTTTCTCTTGCTCAAATATGAAAATGTCCACAATGAGTTAGACTACACTAAGAGAGGTCTGGAGTATTCCAGTTGTTATTAAAACTACCAGCTAGTTATTGTTCACTTTGGAAAGGTAGTGTGGAATTTCAGTTTCGTAAATCTAGGTATCGCCTTGATGTAGATGGTTGAGGATTCTGCTACTAATCATTTTTTTGTTGGTAGATCCTCATAGACACACCAGGAAGGCTCAGAGACCATGTTGAGAATACATCAGGATTTGCAACAAGATGGGAGTTCAAGTACTTGTACTTGATGAGGCTGATCGTTTGCTAGACATGGGATTTCAAAAGGATGTTGAGAGGATAATTGGTGCAGTCCCAAGGCAGCGACAAACTCTTTTTTTTTCCTGCTACAGTGGCAGAAGAGGTATTCTTCTTTCCATTATAGCATTCCTGTATTGGCGTATAGTGGAGAAACCTACAGATGAAATTGAGGTATGACAATTTTGACCCTCTTATCCTCCATTTTCGTGAAGTCCTCTTGGGTTGCCTAATTTTAACTGTGGTGCAAATCTGCTTCAAATTCTTTATGGTGTTGATCTAGAGACAGGAACTTTTGGCAGTGGATTTCCTAAAGAGTTGAGTCACTCTAACTCAATTTCTGATGGAAGCTACACAAAATCAGGATGGAATTTGAATTCTGAGGCTTCCTGGATCGGTCCTTACATATGAGAGTGGTGATATATCTGGCGTGCTCGTGCCTTGGCTATATATTGGGATGTGCTTCTCTTCCTTTTGTTGGGTGAGTTACTGAATTTTTCTCTTCTCATTGATAACTCAATGATGAAAGTCATGTTTGCTCTTCATATGGCATCCCACAAATCCAGATGAACATTCACCACTCCACTTAGCAAGTAGTGGAGCCCAGAAAACAAGTCACATTGCAGAGATTGAGTTACCATAATGAAAATTAAATAAAAATATCCGTACTTGTTTGTGCTGACTGTTGAGGGTTAGACTCGTGTCTTTTACTTCTTCATACATCAGCTTATTACTTTTTTTTTTTTCATTTATTGCAGTATATATCTCATAGTCACATCTACATTAGATTGTGGGTAAAAGAGAACCTTTTACTACATGCATGGACCTTTTTTTTTTTAGTGTTTTAGATGTTAATAGTTGTTATCTTCTTCTTTCTATTTTTACCTGTTTCTGAGGCAGCATGTTGAATATCATCACTTGTACTCATTGAACTATATGATCACATGATATTGTTGGAGCTTGTAGGGGATCGTGAACTAGAGACGGAGATGAAGTTCGTAGTTCCGACATATTAGTTTTAGGTCTTCATGTGATTTAGAAAACTATGTATTTACATTCAAATTTATTGTAAGTTTGTAGTTTGGATGTTTATTAAGATGTATATATATACTTTGATAAATAATAAATTATATTTTTTAAAATTTATTGTGTAGTTCATCTCATATAGCAATAACTAGATAATTAATAAAAACACACCACAAAATTTTGTTTTTAACCATGATTAACCGTTGTTGACGCAAAAAACTTGGGTTTAGCAGCGACATAAACGGATATGTTCAAGTGTGGAATTGCTATCACTAAAGACATGTGTTTAGCAGTAACATTACCGGATGGTATCAACTTCTTTTAATGGTGGATCTGTAGTCACTAAATACACCTATTAATAACAACATATTATGATGTTAATAGCACTATATAAAGACAAATTTCACCGTTGTTAATGAAGTGTATATAGTGGTGGCAATTATTGTCACTGAATGTGGTCGACCTATTAGTAGCGGCAAGGCTTTAGTGGCGGCACATCTTTTAGTGACGGCATTTTACCGTCGGAGTGACCTTTAGCCACGGGACCTATCCTGACGAGACTTAGCCCGCTGCTAAAGGTTAGTGACGGCAAATACCCCTTTAGCAGTTATTTAACGCCAATGTTATAGAGCAAAATTCTACTAGTGTGAAAAAGTGGGATTGTAATTTTGAATATGAAATAAAAGAGTAAAAAATTAAGTGGTATTTGTTTAACAATTTTATTTTATTTTGGGTTAATTACCTGAATCGTTACTTATGTTGGTAAATGTGACCGAACAGTTGAAATTTGAGCTCAACCGTTACTTATGTTTCAAAATGTGACTGAACGATTAGGTTCGTAACTTCCATTAATTATTGTTGTTTTTGTAGCGTTGACAATTGTTATTGTTGTTTTTGTTCTAAATTCAATTTCGAAGAATTATGTCGAGTATGTAGCCTTGCGTAGTATGTCATTTGTCTGTAATTGAAGTATGAAGAACATTGTGTCGTTTGCTTATGTGGTGACCTCTGTGTTGTGGAGAAGTTGTTAACTGAAGTTGTATGTTCTCTTAAATGTTATTAAAATGTTACTTTAGTTGTGATATTTTGTTACTTAACCGTTATTTATGTATAATGTTTGATTGGGGGTATTAACTATGTATTAGTATTAATTAATATAATGTTTGATTAGAAATAAAGTATGTATTAACTAATACATAGGTATTAGCTGATACACAATTATAGTGTTAATTGAGTATTAACTAATACATAATTATTGGCAAAAAAAAAACTGATACATAATCTAACCATGGTATTATTTAAAACATAGTAAAAATTCACTTAACTACCCTAATTCTATTAATCCCACCTAAGAATGATTTATCATGTTAGTTTTTAATTTTTATCAAATTTTGTGAATTTTAATATAACATATTTTAAAAATATTATTTACTCAGATTATCTAATAATAATTAATAAAAATTTAATACATTAAATGAAAAATAATATTATGTAATACTATTTATAATTTTTCATCATTAATTCTTTCATATATATTTTATTTTTAAAAAAGAATCACTAAGTTAAACACAACAACAGCAACAGTTGTTGAGTACCATTCGAATTAAGAAATAATTTATGAGTTCACTTCGACAATGATATATGACATATAGTTAATATTTTATAAAAATAGTTAAAAAATTAATGAAATATTTACTCAACAATATTTTAATATTTGCTTGTCTATTTGATTTTTTTAAAAAAATGTATTAAAAATAACATTAAACAAACATATATCATTCACTCTATTTTTTGATTATTTTTGTGCACGTGTCATGAGAAAAACAATTTAGAAGTGATTATTTAACTGTTTCGTTTCTATATTTTGCTAAGTGCGGTTTCACATGTCATGTTGTTCCCAAAATCGATTTGTAAAATCATGTTATTTTTATAAAATCATGTAGTTCCACATGTTTGTAGAACTAATGCAATGCTCTATTTTTTCTCTTCAAACATAAATCAATCACACAGAGTCACTTGGGAACATGAAGGTTTTGAAACTTTATACATATGAGTAAAATTTTAAGGATGAAATTGCAATGATTAGAAGAAAAGAGTCGAAGTGGATTGAACTGGTCATGACTCAAAATGGGATACTATTTCATTTTATTTGTGTTCGTAATTGTTTTTTCAAATTTTTTGAATATTAATATACTTTATGTTAAAAAATAAATCAATTCATGTATACAACTTATTTACATTGCAAAATAAAAGGGTATTGAAGTCTTTTTGTCATTTTACCTATAATTTTATACTGAATCAAACACTGTCTTAGGTTATACATGTATAAGTATATCTTAATACATGTCTCATCCAAACATAGTATTAACTAATACGTGTATAAAATAATACATCAAATCAAACGCACCCTAAGAGAACCTACATCACAATCCATAAATATAATCTGGCATACATTCGAATACATAATCCAGCATACAGCCAAAAACAGGTTCCGTTAAAACAAACTTTCATAACCGACACTATAATCCCACATAAACCATCAAAGAATGTCATATACAAAATGGACCGAAATTTTATTAATTATGACCACATTACAATGTTTATTCAACTCGCATAAGATACCAAGAACACCGCAGTCAACAGCACTCGCCTTTTCACTTTGATATTCACAAACCAGATAGCACTCAACTTCCACCCAACGCTTCACAAATCGATCTTGCCTGCAAAAAGAGCAATTTAGAATAGATATGAAGACAGTAAGTGGACACATTGGAATCAGGTGGATTACCTGTCAGGTGACCATGATCGGTATCGCTCTCCAGGTGGCTTAAAGTTGTTCTCCTTTTCAATGATGATCTGCATATGCCGATAAAGCTCAAATGACAAATTAGCATACAATCATTCGTTCTCCGTTTTATTGATGATCTGCATAAGACGAGAATGGACTTTTTTTTTTTTTTGGCCAAAGAAATTCCGTCTACTATTAATGCGTAAAAGGTAGGTAGTTCGGATACAAGCAACTATCAGACGAAAGTAAAGCAAGCAGAGGGGTCGGGGGTGATGACACCCAGCCCGAAGGGCAAGACCCCGCTAACGTAGATCTAGCTACCCAATCCGCACAAGAGTTTGCGGATCGGGGAGTATGGTTCCATTCGGCGACCTCCATTCCGTCTGTCTTAGAAACCGCATTAGAGAGCATAGTATCAAGTCGCCAAATGAAATCCAAACCACGAATGTGTTTAATAACAGAAAGTGCGTCTGATTCAAACAACACTCTTGTCCATCCATTTGAAATCGCCAAATCAACCGCGACATTGATCGCCTCCGCCTCAAGTGTCTCGGCCGATGTTGATCCCTTCGCGTAAGCATTGCCCCCAACCACTCGACCACGATCGTCACGAGCGATGACCGCGACCCCTCCCTGCCCCGTGGCCGGAGACCACGAGGCGTCGCAGTTAATCTTGATGGTGTGTATTGGAGGTGGCGACCACTTGACCAGAGCCCGATTCGGTCTGTGGCGGGTTTGTTGATTGGACTGCAGCTCGGCACCAATTCTGTCAATCTCGGCCAGGATCCGATCGGTCACAGGAGGCTCCCCCTCAAAGATAAGCTTACAACGGGCCTTCCAGACGACCCACGCCACGATCATAAGGCGTGGCCACGAGTGTACCTCATTACCACGGTACGGTTGGTTGCCTCGAGTCGCCCACACAAGCCAGTCATCCAGAGAATTTAAGGCCAAATTAAGAGCTGCAAGGTTCAAGTGTCTCAACCATACCTGATGCATCCAAGGGCAACCGAACAAGGCATGCTCGGTTGAGTCCTCCTCCACCCCGCATTGTGCGCATAGAGGCGAGATAGGGGACCCCCTACGGACGAGGCCACTAGCTGTGGGAAGAGTTCTCGCTGTGATCCTCCAGCTGAAGGCTCGTATCTTTGGCCATAATTGAGCCTTCCAAATGGCGGGCCAAACCCCGGGAAGGTCCGCGGACGGGCGGTTGTTCAGGTTGAGGGTCTGGTCCATAGCTCGGCTGTTGATTCGGTGGTAGACCGACTTTACAGAGATTTGACCCGATCTGGAATGGGGCCATCGAAGGGTGTCCGGCTGGGTTCGTAACGGGATTGCGATCTCCAAAACAGCCTCAACATCCTCCGGGTGCACCTGCTGCCTAATGATGGACTCCTTCCAACAACCGCGGCTCGGATCCATCCAGTGTTGGACCGTGATAGCAAGGTCCTGATCCGGGTTTGTTGGCCGAATCCTGAGGTTCGGTTTCGAGGGCACCCATGGGTCAAGGAACGGTCTAATGACAGCCCCATCACCTATCGCCCACACCCCTCTTCCTTGATGATGTCCCGACCGTCAAGCATGCTAACCCATGCCCAAGACGGTCTATTACCTTTAACGGCCTGCATGAAAGAAAAGGTAGGGAAATAAATTCCTTTCAAGACCCTTACCCAAAGTGACTCGGGTTCCTTGACAATGCGATGGGCCATGTTGGCGAGGAAAGCCCGGTTGAACGCTTGCATTTCCCTAAACCCGTAACCCCCCATGGCCTTAGGGAGAGTCATCGCTTCCCACTTCTTCCAGTGAATCCTTTTGTTTGCCTCGGTTGATCCCCACCAAAAACGAGCAATCAACCTATTTACCTCCGAGCACCAAGTGGAAGGTAATTTGAACACTCGCATAACATATGTCGGGATCGAAGTGAGAACTGCCTTAATCAAGACCTCCTTACCCGCTTGATTGAGCATTTTTGATTTCCAATTGTAAATTTTGTCACGTACCCTTTCAAGAAGATATGATAGCGCATCCTTCCTCGATCTTCCCCAAACGGTTGGCAAACCCAAGTAAAAACCCTGGTTAATGGCTTGTGTCACCCCAAAGACCGCCGAAATATCGACCCTATGTGAAGTACTCGCGGCTGAGTTGAAATACAATGTTGACTTTGCGAAGTTGATTTTCTGACCCGACATAGCGCAGTATGAGTCCAGAGACCTTTTTAGAGCCAAAGCATCTTCCCGGGATCCTTTCATGAAAAGAAGTGAATCATCCGCGAAGAAGAGGTGTTGTATCTCCGGACACCCCCTTCTAGGACGGATCCCCCTAAAAATGGCTTGAGCCACCTGGTCATCAAGCATCCTTGATAAAACATCAGCTACTAAGATAAAGAGATATGGGGAAAGAGGGTCACCCTGACGGAGACCCCTTGAGGGGATGATAAGATCCGAAAGTGATCCGTTGATGATGATCCGGTAAGTAACAGTAGAGATGCAAGCTTTGATCCAAAGGACCCATTTTTACGCGAACCCTCGTCTCCTAAGCCCTTCGAGTAGAAAGTCCCATTCAATGCGGTCGTAGGCCTTTTGCATGTCAATTTTTAGAGCGTACTCCGATCTCCCTTGACTACGGCCCTGTTTACCGCGAGTCTTCAAGTATTGGAACATTTCATGCGCGATGATGATGCTATCCTGGATCCTCCTGCCTGAAACAAATGCACTTTGGAACGGCGTAATAAGGTCTGGCAAGTAGGTTTTTAGCCTATTTGCCAGGACCTTTGAAATTATTTTGTATCCGAAGTTACATAAGCTAATAGGTCTGAAATCAGAGGCCCTCACGAGATTGGGTAATTTAGGGATTAATGTAATATCAGTGGAATTTAGGGTCGGGGGGATAATACCTGTCCGGAGGAATGCGTTGACAAAAGTGGTCAAGTCCGAACCGATTGTACCCCAACTCTTTTGGAAGAAGGAGCCAGAGAACCCATCTGGACCCGGTGCCCTTGAACCCCCCATCTGAAAGCAAGCCTTCCGAACCTCCTCCCCCGTCGCCAAACCCGTGAGCTTATCATTAATGTCTGAAGAGATCTGACCGTCAACACACTCGAGCACCTTGTTAAAATCCGCTCGGTTCCCAACCCCCTGCCTCTCCGAAGTGAATAGCTGCACATAGAACCTATTAATTTCGGTGGTTATCAGCTCCTGCCCTTGGATCCAATTGCCATCGTCGCCTTGAAGGCGAACTATCTTATTCCTCCGACGCCTCGCTAGTGTAGAATGGTGGAAGAAGGCCGTGTTTTTGTCACCCGAGTTAAGCCCCCGCACCCGAGACCTTTGCGCCCAATAAATCTCCTCCCTTTTCCAAAGTGCATGGAGCTTTGATTTGAGGGCTCTGTCCGTGTCCTGAACCGACTGTGATTGCGAGCAGTCGCCCGTGAGTTCGTTTCACAAATGCTTGGTTGGTTAAGACCCGGTCGAGTCTTTCACAAATACGATCCGTGCCTCTTCGATTGTTGGACCAAGTGAACATGGGTCCTTTAAAGTCGATATCCTCAAGGAGTAGATCCTCCAGAAGGTTATTAAATCCATCGATCTTCCTTTGGTCCTTTCTCAAACCCCCAACCTTCTCCCGATGATGTGATATGTCGTTGAAGTCCCCCAAGCATACCCAAGGAGCATCCCTCCCTCGGCCTATGTTCCTCAGCGTTTCCCAGTTATGAGATCTTCGATTGAAATTTGCATCACCGTATACCCATGTAATGCTGAATTCTTTTCCATCATTCTACCAGAGTGTCCAAGAAGTTTTTGTCCATTGTACCGAATTGAACCGTGACCTCCTTATTCCACCAGAGTGCAAGGCCACCACTAGCTCCTATAGGGTTGACATATGCTCCAAAGTCCATCCCTATCCTTCTCCTAATCCTCTCACAGTGGGCTTTAGTCTGTTTCGTCTCCATTAAGAAAATGAGCACCGGCCGAGAGCCCGTCACTAGGTCTTTTAGATGGCGAACCGTCAGGGGAGACCCTAACCCCTGACAGTTCCAGCTAATGATGATCATCTACCACCCGTGGCTGTTCTGGGACAGCCACCAGAACCCGTGTTTTGAGTTGGTGTAGATTTGGCTAGAGAACTAGCAGTCCGACTGCTTTGAGTACTAATAGTGTTGGAAATACGTGGTTTGGACGGATCCATCCCACCTTGTCGATTAGTGGTTCTCGACGTAAAGGTCTTCCTTCTTTTTGGTAAGTCGTTGTTGGCATTGTTACTGGCACGTTTCTTAGTGTTTGACCCTATACCCGACGCCTCCCCGTGCCCTTTCCCAACCTTCTCATATCTGATGAAGCCATCCCCCGGTAGATGTGGGATATAGGATCAACCGGACAAGAGAGTGCCGGGTCCGGCGCACTTTCCACGATAGGGCGTATAGGCTCGGTTTGCACAGGTAAGGAAGCCGTCTCAAAGAATTCCTGATCCATTGCTTGGTCCATAGAAGGGTCATTCAGATTGTTGTCCTTGGCCATACCTCCACGAGATGTCACTAAATTGAGGGACAGATCCACGAAGGAGCTGGAGAGGCCACAATTGGTATTGTCCCCCAGCATGTCGATCGGTGAGGAGTTGAGGTCGAAGATGATCGTTGCTGGTGTAGAGGTGTTAGACTCATGTGCCGTTTCATAATGCTGATCCACCCCACTCGATAGAGCTGGATCCTCCATGGCAGAGGGGACATTTTGATCAGGAGCACCAGATTCACCCTCCGAGTTAGACACAACCTGAGTCGGCCCCTCTACAGGTTGATCATCAAAGTTATTGGATGGACCAGGCGATGAGGTATTGCTGGCTGCCCTACTAATGTTATTCCCCGAGTCTGCTGGCCCCTTCTTTGCCCTACCATGCTGCGATAACCCTGGTATGTCCTTCATCCATTCACTAACCTTTTTGAGGATTGGCTCTCTCTTTGGTGGCTGCTTAGATGAACCCCCTATGTTAACCCACCTCGAGTTAGACCTGGGGCGAGAAACGGATAACCAAGAGCCATACCTCGGGCACATAGTATGCTCATCCATTACCTGCAATTCCGAGCAATTCATGGAGCTATGACCAATCCGGCCACAATTGTAGCATATATCTGTCAACCTTTCATACCTCACCACTACCCATTTCAAATTCCCCTGCGAATCTACCCATTCAAACCCAGTGACTAACAGCTCAGAAATCTGTACCTCAACTTGCAGCCTAAGGTAAGTCCTTTGGTTCATAAGGTGGTTATCCTCCACCTTAATGCATTTTCCTAGAGTAGCACCAATACATTCAGCATTGTTCTTGTTGAACATTTCTAAACTAAGGCCATGTACTTGTACCCATATCTGAACCGATTTGAAATCAATGTCCGTAATGGACATATTCGGAAGGCAAGGCCTAAGGTTCAAGCAATGTCCATGAATGGACCATGGGGATAGATCGAGCACAGTATCCCTGTCCTTAAGGCTTTCAAATTCGAACATTAATGTAGTCCCGGTTACCTCAGTATAGCGAACTTGGCCGTATCTTACCCAAGCTTCCCTTAACACATTCTGAACTACTGCATTCTTGACATTCTTGTCCGCAATTAGCATGCCTAGGACTCTGAAACCAGACGGGGGCTGCGAATTCAGACCAGAGGAGGGCACCAGGCGCAGAGGAAGTTTGCCCTGACGCTTCGAACCTTCGGAGCTGGTATGACTAGCCATGTAGACTATATCGGTTCGGCTCGAGACCACAGAAGTCAAAGCAAACCTGCAAGAACAGAAGAGAAAAGGAGGAGCTCTCAACGGAATGGATTAAGCTGGAAAAACAGACCTAGGGTTTCAATTGTCAGAAGGGCGATTGGATCCAAATGCAGGCTTCAGCAGAAATTGGCAAGAAAATCCAGATCCCTCAGCTGGTGGAAATCTGTCGGTTGTGGAAATGGAATCACTTCACGGAATCCTCATACGAAGAATCTTGGTCGCGGAAATCAGAGTTCCCTTGGAACTATGCGGAGGTCATAAATGACCGTTCTCGGCGAGAGGAGCGCGTCCATGACACGCGCGCAGTACAAAATTAGATGGTTGGGTCATGGCGAGAATGGACCATAACATACCCTTTCACGGAATTAAGTCACATGATTTATTCGTGATAGTCAGACGACAATATTGGACGGAAACTTAACGGAATAACCGTTCAGTCACATACTAAAACTTAAGCAACGGTTGAGTTACACAAAAAAAGAGGAGTAACTGTTTAATCACATAGAGCAACACATAAGTAACTGTTTAGATGGTTTACCATTTTATTTTTAAAATAGGTAAGAGAAAATATGTAAAAAACTATTATGTGGCATTTGTTTCACGGAATTCTGAATAAGGAATAGGAATAGGGAATAAAGAATATGAGATAAAAATATGAAGTTGTTTATTTGGTGGAATTGAATGGAATAGAATAAAGTATTTTGTTGTTTTTTTGGTGGAATTGTATATGAAAATAGAATGGAACGTGGTAAAATAACATATTTGCCCATCATTGTATATGTATAGTATATTATAAACATAATTTGTATTAATTAATTTTTAAAATTAAGAATAATAAAAACTTTAATATAAATAATTTAAAAATAAAAATAAAAAAATAATTTATTTAATTAATTTTAAAGGACAATTGTTTGTATCTCCATAAATTCTAACAATCCACAATATATCGAATCTTCATAATCGTAATCGATTTCTCAAGAATCTTTACAATATCAACTCGATCGATTTCTCAAGAATCTTTCTACTCCCAATGCTCAATATTGATCCAAAAAATGATCAAACAACATCCACACATTACAACAAACTATGGACTTACACTATGGACTTACCTTACCTGCCACACATTACAACAAACTAAACACTACCCCTAAACAACATTATTAACACTTCAAATTACCAGATAGCACAGAAACAAACCATCACAGGCATACTATTATCAATTTTACGAACAAACTACACGAATGAGGTGCTTCTTGAAATCTAAGACAATAATTACATCACGATGAAATCTGCATAAACATCACAAACACAACTAAACATCATAACCATAATGAGCATAAACACAATCAACATAAACATAATTTTGGGTTCGTCGGAACAAGAATCCATGATTTTGGGTTCGTCGGAACCCAACACACGTTTTCGGGGTCTGTTCGAACCCAGAGCACGATTCTGGGTTATGTTCAAACCCAGAATTTTGGGTTCTGTTAGATGATTCTGGGTTTTGTTCGAACCCAGAATCCATGACTCTAAGTTATATTCAAACCCAGAATCACAATTTCTAGGTTCGATCATTTCTGGGTTCGATCGAACCCAGAAATTGGAAATCCACAAGAGACAGGATTGAGTACCTGAGGAGACGGGAGCTTCGTGAAACTGAAGAGCAGGGGAGAGCTTCAGTTTAAAACGAAGAGGATAAGATTTGTCCTTATGAAATGTATAAAAGGGCAAAATAATTATTTTTCCTCCTATTCCGGATTCCTTGCCTTTTAGGCTTAGGAATATCGAGCTTTTCACACGGAATCCCTATGCCTACCCCGCCCGGAATCCGTAAGCCAATTTTTAGCAATCCCGCAAAAAGAACAACTTGTTACGGAATCCGTAATCCGTATTCCTTACACATTCCTCGAAAAGAACATGTCATTAGAGCATTTTAGTATTTTGATAAAAATGGTATGTATATAGTAGTCGATAATTTGCAAATAAAAATCTCCCTTAATTATGTATCTACTATATTAATGTTTTTAAAATTATTGACAAGTAGTATTATAAATTTAGTATTTATAGAGCATTTTAGTCTTATAATAAATTTGATGGAAATAAAGTAATCGGCATGTAAATGCAAATAGAATTTTCCGTCTCTTTATTATATATAAAATAATATTTTTTGCTACTATATATAAAATATATTTTTTTGTTGGTCACATATATAAAATAGTTGAAGGTAAATAAAGAACGCGGCTTGTTGGAATAAATGAATAATGGAACGAAAGAAAGCAGAAGACTCCCTGTCTGCTCCGAACTGACTATCCATGGGTCTTTCTACTGGTCGCCGTTGAAATTTTGATTTGTCCGCCACTCCAGATCCCAAGTCCACTCCACCCGACGGAGCATGGGGAATTGCTTCTCCGAAGACGGCAGAGGCCGGGCTGCTGTCGGAGGCACAGCGCCTGGGTCCTGTGACTCCTGTCCCAACGACGCCATACAGCACTTCCTCAGGTCTCGCGGTTACCACGGCCTTTTCTCTGAAATCGAGGTTCGTTAATTGTTCTACTCCTTCTATGGTTGCATCTCTACCCAGTGATCTCTCCCTGATGCTCTTGGACCCTGTCGCTGCTAGCCTATTAATGTCATTGGCAGCGGTTCGATTAACTACCTACCTGAGTGTTGCCCATTCTTTAGGATCCATGGCGTTTTCGTCCTTATCGTAGCTTTTGAGCTTTATCTGTGGCATTAAGCATTCCCTTTTTCAGTTAGCACCATCTCGTTGACATTGATGTCCTGTTAATATCATTTCCTTGTCCACGACGCTTTTGCAGCTGTCTTTCTCAGCATCAGGATTGCGGGATAGAGATGTATGCTCCAAGGTAGCTTCCTGCGTCTCTTTCATGATCTTCTGTTACAAGTCTCAGCTTCTAAGATAATTTAGTTTTTAGTGCTGCTCTTACCAGACAAGGTTTCATTTAAGGTGAGTTCGTACAAACACGCGACACTAAATTCATAAAAACGTAAAGTTCAGTGGCACTTCATTCTTTGAAGATGGATTTCCTTTTAACTCACTCATAAGCTGCCAATAAAAGCCCCTTGCATATAGATGGACAGAAAAAAAAACACCCACTGGCATGAATCAACGCATATTATGGTAACAGCTCAGAGAAGCTCAATGCAATTATTCCTTTATTATTGTTCTTATGGCTCATTTGGTGTAGTTGAGATGAAGAAGTTTTCTCATCACAGTAAAACTTCTATTTCGGACATAATACTAGCATAGTAGCATACCAAACAGTTAAATTATCAAATCCTGTTCCATTCTTATTATGTTTTGTTTACATGACAACCCCTGCACCACCAAAATAAATTCAGGTTTTGGATCCATATCCATGCAAATATGACTTGTTCTTTTTCCAATAATTTTTACCTAATGCGGTGATATATGAAAGTTAGCCTTCTTGCTCATCTTTACTGTTTGGTTCAGAGTGATCCAATGTTAGTCATATATACATACGGGCATGATGGAGCACTTCAAGAGGTAAAAAGGACAGAAGTAGTTCTTAATTCTTTGTCTCCTACATGGATCACAAAGCACTTGATAATTTTCCATTTCGAGGTTGTGCAAATGCTATTGTAAGTTAGCTTGTCTTCTGTACTCCATAGTAGGTTATATTAAACTACTGATTATCTTTTTGATTATAACTTTATTAAGACCATTGTAGGTTTCGTATATATGATGTTGACACCCCATTCCACAATATAGATGTGAAGGTATTTTCTGGATTCCATATCTTATTAGTACCTCTACTACAGAACCAAAGAGCGTATTTTCTTCTCTGTAACAATTTTTTGGTGCACTTTCAGCATAAGCTGAACTAGTGCATGATATTGTGCCTATATAATATCTAGTTGGTGCTATATGGATTTTTGATGATGAACTGACTAATTTTGCGGCTTTGAAGCATATTTTTTAGTAAATGAATGCTGTTTCTTTCCTCTCTCTGCTCAGATAATTATAAGAGTAGGAGACATGTCATTGTTTATCTGGTTAGATCAATTGATTCTACTTCATATTTATATAAGGCTTCCTGTTGTGCCTTAAAATGCACATTTGAGTCTTTTAACAACAAGAGATGTCATATGAAGATTATGATGACTGATGAATGTCATACAGATTCCAACTAGAAGCTGTTTGGCTATTACTTACAGTCGTAAATTACATGTACGGATTTTCTTGGCTTGTGCAGATGCTTAAGTTGGATGAGCAGCACTTTCTTGGTGAAACTACCTGTGCTCTGTCTGAGGTATTACATGCTCATTACATGTCTTCCATTTTGCAACTTTTGAGAAAATTGAAATTTCTAAATCATACACTGTTATTATGAGGGTAGGACTGAAATGTGGGGGTAGTAAGAGTGAGGTTTTAGCTGAATATAGGACATCAGTAAAAGTAGGCCTTAGTGGAGACCTGTAAGTGAATCAGAGATCCTTTAAGGGGATACATTCCTCTAGAAGACAAAGCGTCACAGTCAGAAGCAAGATCTTGTTATTACCTGGTTTAATGGTTATAAAAAAAACAAAGGGGCTATATGCTGCAGAGTATTGTTACAGTGATCTATCAATCGTCGAAAATTCTTGATTGCATGTTCTCTCTTGCAGATTGTGACGAAATCAAGCAGATCACTGACATTAGACCTTGTACCTGGAGAAGAATCTATTGGATCTGTTCGATCTCGAAGTGTTGGAAAATTTACTGTGCATGCAGAGGAATGCATTAGCTCAAAGACTACCTCAGAGATTATTTTCAGATGTTTAGATTTAGAACACAAAAATATGTTCTCGAGAATCGTATGTGCTGGCATTTAATTCTCTCTTCTAATATCCTGATTAATTGCATTATGTTTACATAATGTTCTGGATTCTATTCACTCTGCAGGATCCATTTATCCTAATATCAAAAGTTGTTGAAAGTGGAATTTCAATTCCACTTTGCAAAACCGAGGTTTTAAAGAATGATCTCAAACCAATCTGGAAGCCAGTGTATGTTAATGTTCAACAGGTTGGAAGTAAGGTATTGCTACTTCTTGACAAGTCTTGGGTCACTTCCTCTTTCCTCTGTTGCAACCATTTCTTTTTGATGATGACTTAAATTATCAGCCTGAATAGCTATTGGTGAAACTGAAGCATCATTAGTAGGGTACTAAGAGTATAGAAACCTCTTATAAAAGAAACGGGTGTACAAAAGAAGTTTCAGTAATGTGATAGACAGCTTGTTATCCTCTTTGGAATCATCTTCTTACCCCCTTTAGGGATTATAGATAGGATCAAGCGTTCCTATTTTATCCCCTACAAATACCCTAAAAATATAAGGTGGAGCATAAATCATGTTGACCGTTTGTCCTCTTATCTGTGTACAGCGTCAAATAAGATTCTGTCACGACTAAATTGGTTAGAGGAATTAGTGCAGTTCTTGTGCCATTCAGAAAATAAAAAATATTAATATATAGTCTCATCACTTGTTGCCTGATGTACCTTGTTTTTCGTCTGTCTAAATCTACAGGACAGTCCATTAGTAATCGAATGCTTCAACTACAATAGCAACGGCAAACATGACTTGATTGGGTAATGTAACACCAAATGTTTATTGTTCTAGTTTTACAAGAAATTTCTTTATGTTTGTAAATAATTACTTCTATTCCTTAAAATATCTCAGGACAGTTCAGAAATCACTAACAGATTTGGAGAAGCTGCATTCTAGTGCTAAGGGGGAAAGTTTGTTCATGCCTGTTGGAAATGGTTACCCAAATAAGGTAAGGAATGCTGAATCTAACTAAATGCTCATGGCTCATTCATATCAATGTGACATTGCATTTCAGGTCTTGAAGAGTCAGATCTTTGTGGAAAAGATGAATGAGAGCATCCAAAATTCTTTTCTAGATTACCTGGCTGCAGGATTTGAACTGAATTTCATGGTGGCTGTTGATTTTACAGGTAGCTGTTGATATCCAAAAATGGAGCATTGCTAGTACTTTTTTCCGTTTATTCATTTTTCCGTCACAAATAATTTTGTTTTGCATTCATTTCTCACTTTTTATTAAGTGTGTATTTTATTTTTACCCTTAAGTAGTTAAACAGTTGACACTGCTATATAAATGCTTTATATTTATAAAACATGGTCTTCCAGTTCCATTATTAAATTCCTTTATTTGACTATTCAACTTTTTAGGCTTCTTGAGCTAACCTTGCTATGATATAATGCCTTGATTGATACATTAGTTGTTCTAGCAAGTGAATTTTCCTCTTGATTTTTAGGATCAAGTGTGGCTCTACTACTTTCTTTTAAAGTTATTAAATATTTTCTGTTAATGTTGCATTGAATATCTATCTCTTTGCAATGGTGGAATTCTCTTTGCTTTGATGTTCCCACAACTGAGTTAATTGAGATGTTAGATCCTATTTGCGAAACCCTTCTAATTGTTGCTTATATTCCTTTCTATTAGCTTCAAATGGTAATCCTCGTCTTCCTGATTCCCTGCATTATATTGATCCCTCGGGACGGCCAAATGCATATCAAAGGGTAATATATTTTTTTAATATTATTTTATATGTATATATGAACTCAGTATTGATGACATGTAAATGAAAACCTTTACTCTTGTCTCCAGGCAATCTTAGAGATTGGAGAAGTGCTACAGTTTTACGATTCAGACAAGAGATTTCCTGCTTGGGGATTTGGTGCTCGGCCAATCGATGCTCCAGTTTCCCACTGTTTCAACCTGAATGGAAGCGGTAGTTACTGTGAGGTAAGCAAATTTCTTGTTAGGTTTATGCGTTAAAATTTTTACTGGGTAAGCACGTTGTTGCTTCTGGCTGCAATTTTCTGCTCTACTGCTGTGTGCATTTACAACATTTATTTGGATAATCCTTTGCTTTTCCCTATTTTCCCTGGTACATAAAAGTGTATGGGCCTTAGAAATTTGTGTTTAATGACATGTACAGAAGTGTTTCAGAGATACTTATGTCAATATGTTGGCAAAAGAATAAGTACTCCTTAGTCCTCATTAAAAGAAGTAAAAGTACGATACTTAAAAGTACAATTGTTCTTGATAGGGCTAATATTGTCTTACAATTAGCCAAATGACACTGCTATGATACATATATTGTTTTTTTTTCTTCAAAATATATCCCATTTAAAAATCAAATACTAATAACTAGTTCTGAAAATTGTTTACCAAACTATATCTAACCATGACTGCTTGTCAAGTCACGGGTAAAACTTTTCTTCCTATACGAGACTGTCAGTCACAGGTAAGAGTGAAATTAACTCCTACCGTGACTGTCGTTCCCTATGCTAACTGAACTTTATCATGTTTGTCAGTCACGGATTAGATTTTTTTTCTTAAAAACATAGATATAGTTAAATATAATTGTTTTATTAAACATTATTTGTTTGTACTTCAACTTTGTTTATCTATACAATCTGTTTTTTTTTTGAGACGGTTGGGAAAAATCATTACTTTCAAAACTGCTATTCGGATATCTTAAAACCATATAATTTAGAAATATAAGTTTTTTAGGCCATCTAAAAAAAAAAAGATTGAACAAATAAAAAAATTAGAAGCCTACAGAAATCAATGCCGTTAAATTTCAATTTAAATTGAGTTTTCAAATAGGGGTATTATTAAGTGAAAAATTAACTTAATATATAAAAACTAAAGTAAACCGAATATATAATTAAGTAATATTATCCAAGTTAAATATAAATACATAATTACTTATGGTCTCTACCCCCCTCTCGACCCTCTCATAACCCGTACCCCTCTTTTGATCCTGAACATTTCTTATCTTTCTGGATCTTAGTATTTCAACTACCTCCTCTTCTTGAGTAGATTGAGTTATTGGTGGTTGAAGGTTAGGTACGTTATATTGGATGTCAGACTGATCCTTCTCGGAACTCGATGTTACTGGTTGTGACATGATTTGATGAAACTGATCAACCTCTCCAATGAGTTCAGATTGTATCGACAAGTCTCGATCAATTCATTCGCATGTTCCATCGGCCGACCCGTTAATTTCTTCAACAATTTTTTGACCAGTTTTGTCTCATGATACCACCACCTTCGCATCTGTAGAATGGAAACATAATAATTGTAAATGTAAGAATAAATCAATTATGCATTTTAAAATGTAATTCACCATTATCATGGATTGATTTACACGTCGTTCAAACTGCACCAAAGGTATTATTAGTACTCAAGTGCAATTTTATCCCTGTTTATATTCGAGAACAAACATGCCGTGTAAAATATACACTATGATTCTCTGCCTGACTTATACTTCAGTTGCGGGAAACCACTCTGGGTCAATAGGTGTTCTCAAATACTCTCTTCAACCAAGATAACTGTACGTCAATCTTGGTAATGTCATTGTTCCCAAGAGACGGAACTACACTCAGTGCTGCGGGTGGGTTGAGGGAGAAGGTGTTCAATTGTTTTAATTCACCCCTCACGCGTGGCTCAGAGTCGTGAGTAGTTTTGTTTGCCCTAATTGCAATTTCCAGTCATGGGTGTAAGTAAAAGCTCCTACTTGCGACTGGATAGGTGCGAGTATGTATGGTTTGATAAATAGTATTCAAAATTGGTTATTTTTGTATTTGATTTTCAAATAAAGTATATTTTGAGAAAAAGAAAATCACATATATATTGTTTCTTTATAGGTTATTTCTTTATAGCTAGTTTCCTTCTACTAGGTAGTTGTAATATATAAATACAATTCCCTCCATGAAGAAAGAAAAAAAATTCTTATATGCAATTATATATGGTGTCAGAGCCTTATAATTGAAGCAAGGGATGGGAAAAGAGGATTCATGGGTCACTATTACAGTGACCAATTTTTCCCACCACAACCTAGATAGGTGTATCTTGATGTTTTCGAACGACAACTCTTCTCTGGAACCCCAACAAGAGGCAAGTGAGAGTCATGCGTCGTTGCCTCCCTCTGCGACATTCATCCGACGCGTGAGGATTTGTCGGGGTGGGACGGCGGCGCGTGTAAGCGTGTCTCTGGTACGGTTGGCGTAGCGTTCAAATTTTGGCATCTGTAAGGTGTTTGTCTTCTATGACCATATTTTGGTGGTCTGAGATTTGTTGCGGTTGAATTTGCACCTTGTAGAGGGGTTCAAATCTTCCCTCAAATCTCCTGCTGAAACTGACTGAGTAGGTTTCGCAGCCGCTGCCATACTTAAATCACAGTGCCCTTCATGGGATCCTAACGCCTGGGTTGAAGAAGAATTTGTGGGAGACACCTCCTATGAGATATTCTCAGTTTTTTTTCTCTTCATTGATGTTGAAGTCTAGTGCCCTTCAACTGGTTTAGGGTTTGTTGAGAACCGGCTAGTGAACCGATTTGTAATTGCTAGTTTTGCACTGTGGACACTGGTTTGGTACTGGTTTAATACTGGTTTGGTGTTGGATTGACACTAGTTTAGTGTTGGTTTTGTACTTGTTTGACACTGGTTTGGTGTTGATTTAGTGCTGGTTTGACACTGGTTTAATGCTGATTTGACACTGATTTAATGCTGGTTTGACACTGATTTGTTGCTGTTTAGACACTGGTTTAATTCTGGTTTGAGACTGATTCTGTGATGGTATGATGCTGGCGTGACACTGGTTTAATGCTGGTTTGGCTAGATCCAAGATTCATAGAAGCTCCACTATAGGCTAGTGTGTTTTCGTAGGTGGAAATTTTATGTTTTGAAGGAGTAAAAACAAATTGGGGTAATCTTGTGTCTTAGAAATCTTGAGGTTGATTGTCATTATTCGAGATAAGATTTATAAAAATTTAATTTTCACAGGATATGGGAAGACACAAACAATTAGTAAATTTATTGCTTTGAATGGAAATTGAATTGAATATCTTTGTAACAAGTTGGACATGATTATTATCTATGCTCCAACTTGAGGAGTGTTATGATACATATATATTGTTTCCTTATAGCTAGTTTCCTAACAAAATCTTTCCTTAGATAGCTGTAATATATATATACAATTCCTTCAATGAATAAAGAAGAAATAATTTTGGTATGAAATTCTACACACACTATAGTAAAGCTTATACTGGACTTCTGACAGGTTGAAGGTATTCAAGGGATCATGACGGCCTATGTGAGTGCACTTCACAATGTTTCTCTTGCAGGTCCAACTCTTTTTGGACCTGTGATTACCAACGCAGCACAAATTGCTAGTCACTCGCTTGCAAGTAATTGGCATAAGTACTTCGTATTATTGATAATTACGGTAATACCTCAATGCTAACGCTGTCCTTTATAAATTTGTATGCATACAATGAAATTTTTGGGAAGCAAAGATTGATAACCTCCCTAGAGGAACGTGTGATTTATATTTTATAACAGAAACCACCCCCACAATTGGTTTGTCTGTCATAGTCTATGGTGAATCAACATATCTTGCTTCTATCATTAGTTTATTGAGATGCTCTCATGTTATCTTTCATGTTGGAAGTTTACTCATTGCTGATTGTGATAGATTGAGTGATTATGCATCCTGCCGTTAAGATTGCTGATATTGGTAACACAGTGAATGTTCATACAACCCTTTTCAACCTCTTCCAGCTAAACTGATTCAAACTTGAGACACATGATAAAACTCCATGGCCGTGGATAATCTTTTAGATGCATGTTGTACGTGTCTTTTCTTTTCTCTCTATGGCATATGCAGTTGATATGGAAATGCATCTCTCAGGATTCCATCTGAAACCCCTGTATAGCTTTTTGACCTAATTTGGATTCCCATCCAACCACAAAATCATTTAATCTAGAAAATCTTAGATAATATTATTTTGCTAAATTCCTAGAGTATAGTATAAATAATTGTATTATTCCTGATTAAGTAGATACTGGGTCGCCATGAGAGAACAATGGTTGAAAAGGAGATCTGTCAATGTTCTTTGTCTGTTTATCAGTAGATGCATTTTTCCTCTTCAGTTGTCTATTAAGAGTCCCTCCAATTCATTATATAAATTAAGAACTTTCTGAGAATGGCATGCAGTTTTGAACAAATGTTTCTTTTTAATATCTTTGATCTGTCGTGAGTCTCAATTAATACAATTTGGTTTTGTTGGACATTGTTTTTTTAGGACGGTGTAGTTACAGATCTCCAAGAAACTAAGGATGCTATTGTAAAAGCCTCAGACCTACCGCTTTCAATCCTGATTGTGGGTGTTGGTGGGGCCGATTTCAAGGAAATGGAGGTAGTTATTTTTGGTCTCATCTCATTAGGTTCTGAATTGATGGTCTGGAAATGCAACATGCAAACTGTTGGAGTCTGATATGTTGTACTTAAATATTATAGGTATTGGATGCAGACAAAGGAGAGAGGCTAGAAAACACTACCGGGCGTGTTGCTTCTCGTGACATTGTCCAGTTTGTTCCATTCCGTGATGTACAAAGTGAGTCTATGCTTCCTATTTACTTTGCTATATAGTAAAGCAGTGTGTCTAGATTTTGAATTTTGAACTAGCATGAAATCGATACTGAGCAAATGCATTATAGTATGAGTGTGTAGGAGGGTTGGCTATAATGATTCATAGATTACATAAAACCCATGGAATGGATATTAAAAGTATCCTGCATCGGTTTTTAAAGTTACAAGTGTCAAGTCGTATAGGTTGGTTGCAGTCATTCAGATCAATAAGCAAGACTATGAAATGTGTATTGATTACAATTTGACATGGGCAGGTGGAGAGATCTCTGTTGTTCAATCCCTCCTGGCTGAATTACCGACACAATTCTTGAGTTTCATGAGGACAAGAGACATACAACCTTCTTCATGAACTTCTGCTTGTGTACATAAGACCTTGTATTTATTGCCTTTTGTTGCTGCTCTATAAAAAATATATACGAAAGGAGTCTAAATCCATCCATCCTAGTAGTAAGGAATGACACTTGCAGTTGAACCATCTTGGCCCTGGGATTTGATGATGTGGGAGGTTCACAAAAGTTTGTGTTCATCGTGCCAAGCAATGACAGCAGCTTGTGTATGTAACTTCGAATTGTCATATATTCATACATACATATAACTTTTGAATCTCTTTTGTTGTCATATTCACTTTTGTCTATTCCTCTGTATTAGGCAGGGCTGGACAGTAAAAATTGGTTCAGCCAAATCGATTAAAAAACAAATGATATTTTTTTAAAAACATAGTTAATATTTTTGTGGTCAAAACACCATTGCATTTTTTTGGGGGGGTGGGGTTAAAACACCCTAGCAGGTTCATTTGATGGTATAATGTGAATCACTACAAACATGTATGAATAAAAATAAAATAATATATAACACAATTCCCAAACAGAACAACCTATATAATTCATAATAGGTAAATATAAATAACGGAAGTCTTATACAAAAAAAACATACTAATGGTTGTTTAAAGATTAGATTTTAAAAACGTTATCATTACACCAAAGTTTACTTTTGTTTTTCCAAAAAATAATATATTCATTTTTTATAAGGAAACAAATAATTTAAATCCACAAAAAGTCGAACTTTTTTGTTTTTTTTAAAAGAAGAAGAAAATTATACTTTTTTGTATGAAAAATTCTTCTTCCTTCATTTTGTGCATTGATCAACGTGCAAATGAGAATTGAGGAGTTTTGTTCATGAATTAAGAATATAATTGAGTTTATGGACTTAGTGTATAATCTTAAAAAACTTGAATTGAATTTAGGTGAATAAGAAAAATTTCGATAATATATAACTCGTATATATATATATATATTAGGTGAATAAGAAAAATTTCGGTGAAGAGATAAAAATATTGCAAGTAATGTCTTAGTTCATTGTGGAAGATGCATACTATGTGTTGGATCTCGTTCTTCTCAAATACACGTGGCGTCGCTCCTAGAACGTGCCGAACCTGCACAAGGGAAAGCTCAGGGTGTTCTCGTTTGTTTCCTCTCAGAAGCTTAAGTTAGTCCGGGAATTCAGGAGTAGTAAGTGTACTGTGTAAAGATGAAAGAATACCATTTGGTAATAAATGAGCTACTATTTATAGAAAGGGTTAACTCGTTGACCGAGTTAACTTTCTTTAAAGTGATTAAATGACTTGGGAAAGGGAATAGGGTCACATAATTGGTTAGAGGGATGATTGTCATGTCATGTGTTAGAGTATTATGTAGTCTAGTCTAGATTAATCAAGATTAGTCTTTATCTTTAGTTTATCTATATTAATTAGTTTATCATTTTATATTTAGTTTATTATTTATATAGTTAGATAGATAGCATGAGTATCTTTATAGATAGAATCAATATATATAGATAGTTATCTCTATAATATATATATCTAGTTCTTTATGTACAAAATAATAAGTTTCTCAATAATGGAGTCAAATGTTTCTCTTATTCATCTCCTTTAAGTCTTCATGTTCTATTAAATCTAACATGGTACCAGAGCCTTCTTTCCAAGGACCGAATCATTCCTGCCGCTGATCTGTGATTTGCTGATATAATGTCTCTTCATCAATGCTGAATTAATTGTGCTGAAATCTCGATTTGGTATCGTGAAGATGTGTGATCAAATTGACTTTGAACAACCAAGTTTTTTGATGATTTACAATGGATTCAATAGAAGATTGGAATGCTGGAATTCAGATTTTAGATTAGTTTGTTAGCTACTACGGCATGACCACGACGAGATGACCGAGATGGCACCGCGATGGCATGACCGGGATGACCCTTCTTTATTTTACGGCATGACCACGACGAGATGACCAAGATGACACCGCGATGACATGACCAATTCTTTTTTTTTTTCCCTTCCTTTTCATATGGATTTTAGCTTGAAAAAATTGTATTCGAATGTGGAGTAATCTCACCAATGATGAAGATGTGCGACCTCAATTCGACTGGGGATTTGATCGAGATTGGATTTGGGATCCGACACAAGCAAAGAAGCATTGGAAATTTGGGGACCAATTCAGCAAATTTCAACGTTTGAGGATCAAAATCAAGAAAAACAAAGAACATGGGTGAATGTTGGAGTATTATGTAGTCTAGTCTAGATTAATCAAGATTAGTCTTTATCTTTAGTTTATCTATATTAATTAGTTTATCATTTTATATTTAGTTTCTTATATATATATATAGTTAGATAGATAGTATGAGTATCTTTATAGATAGAATGAATATATATAGATAGTTATCTCTATACTATATATATCTAATTCTCTATGTACAAAATAAGAAGTTTCTCAATAATGGAGTCAGATGTTTTTCTTATTCATCTCCTTCATGTCTTCGTGTTCTATTAAATCTAGCATGGTATCAAAGACTTTTTTCCAAGGACAGAATCATTCCTGCTGCTGATTTGTAATTTGCTGATACAATGCCTCTTCAACAATGCTGAATTAATTGTGCCGAAATCTCGATTTGGTATCGTGAAGATGTGTGATCAAATTGAGTTTGCACAACCAATTTTTTTTGATAATTTACAATGGATTCAATAGAAGATTGGAATGCTGGAATTCAGATTTTAGATTAGTTTGTTAGCTACTACGACATGACCATGACAAGATGACCGAGATTGTACCACGATGGCATGACCGCGATGGATTTTTGAATGTGGAGTATATCACCAATGATGAATATGTGTGAGCTTAATTCTATTGGGGATTTGATCGAGATTGGATTTGGGATCCGACACAAGCAAAGAAGGGCCATCCCGGTCATGCCATCGCGGTACCATCTTGGTCATCTCGTCGTGGTCATGCCGTAGTAGCTAACAAATTAATCTAAAATCTGAATTCTAGCATTCCAATAATCTTCTATTGAATCCATTGTAAATTATCAAAAAACTTGGTTGTGCAAACTCAATTTGATCACACATCTTCATGATACCAAATCGGGATTTCAACACAATTAATTCAGCATTGTTGAAGAGGCATTGTATCAGCAAATCACATATCAACAACATGAATGATTCAGTCCTTCCAAAGAAGGCTCTGATACCATGTTAGATTTAATAGAACATGAAAACGTGAATGAGATGAATAAGAAAAACATCTGACTCCATTATTGAGAAACTTATTATTTTGTACATAAAGAACTAGATATATATAGTATAGAGATAACTATCTATCTATATTGATTCTATCTATAAAGATACTCATACTATCTATCTAACTATATAAATAATAAACTAAATATAAAAGGATAAACTAATTAATATAGATAAACTAAAGATAAAGACTAATCTTGATTAATCTAGATTAGACTACATAATACTCTAACATCATGTCCCTTCACCAGACGACGCTTGGATTAAGACCCCTGTCACATCTCAGTATGAGATGGCGACGCCTGTTTAAGGTCAAAATCATGCGATTCCTCTACCAAGGGAAGTAGTAGGCGACACCCTACTAAGGTTTTTATGTGATTCATCGCCTTTTATTATACAAAGAGGCGGCACCCCGTTTGTAAGTTAAGGCGAGGGTCTTGGATCTCCTTCATGAGTGAAGCCTTTAGACCTACCATGTGAGTGAAGCCTCTGGGTCCATCATCTGCCCCCCGAGCCAAGTAGGAGCATGCTCCTGGTTAGTTGGGTTGTTATCGAGGGCGTCACCTTCCTATCAAAGGAGTGACTTCGGGTGACCCTTCTTTGTGGGCGTCGTCCGTTTGTGTTTAGTCTGAAAATTCATATGTTTTAAGTGGGAAATTCAAAATTTAAATTTATGAGCGGAAAATTCAAAAAAATTTAGACCGGGAAATTTTGAACTGAATCGAGTCGATTCATCTCCCCTTGTTGACGTCGTCATTCATCATTACCGTTGTAATCCAACGATCAGATTTGCGTGATGTTTCGAGTTCCTTCAGATGACCGTTGGGTTGCTTTTGGGGACCACTATATATAAATAGGGTTGTCCCCCATTTGTTTTTTCCAAACTTTTTTATATCTAGAAACCCCTTTTCTCTTTAAAATCATGAGGCACCGCTCCTATCTTTTATAATTGCACGATGCAATCTCGAGGTGTCAACAGTCTTCAGCTTGAAGAGAAGGAAAAAGATGGATTCAGGCGAAGCCGGTAAGCTCCACATTCCTTTTCCCCTATAAATCCAAAGCCAAATATCCTTACCGCTGAGAATTTTGTTTTGGGGGTGGATTTATCGGGCATGATCGACGCTGATTGTCCTCGATACTCCATATCCTTAGACTTTGAGGGCGGTACCCCTCGCCCTATTTGTAGGCCTTTAGAAGGCGAAACCGTGATCTATCCGACTCAAATAGAAGCGGGGCTTCGCTTCTCTTTTTGTAAACCCTTAGAGGAGCTTTGCTAATATTATGGCATCGCTCCTACTCAATTAACACCCAACACCCAACACCCTGTGAATGTGGATGGGATTTTGAATCCAATGCTTCATTAGGGGTTAGACGTACTCTCTTCCCCTTTTTAGGTCCTTCTATCGCCTTCAATCGAATGCTTTCCATCTTTTCCTCTTTCAAACACGTTTCCCAATTTTAAAGACTGGAACACGCGTCACCTAGGATGGACCGATTGGTTCTGGGATTCCAAATATCCCTTAGTTACTAATTTTAAATTCACCAACTCCAATTGAAAATCCAAGTATTTATTTTTTAAGGGTGTCCTCGCTTGGCCTCTTAAGACGCCTGAAACCGAACTGTCCCGTTATTCTCTGAGTATTCCGACGACGATAAAAACTCGTTGGATTCCATACACTTAGACCATATCAATAGGATTTCTCCCTTTATTTCCCGCAACACTTCCGAGGCATCGCTTGTAAGTGCGAGGATAAAGTTGTTGACAAAAGTCCCTCCACTTGATTGGGTATTTGTCTTAACCCTTTTGTTTTCCTTATGTAGGTATTTTTGATTACCTGTTTAAAGTCCCTGACTCTGAACCTCCTCAGGCGGCGACCAGAGTGGTCTACGCGGAGGACGAATCTCAAGGAAAAGGAAGGGCGGGCACCAAAAGAAAGAAAAGCCTCAGCCTATTGATCCCTTGACAGCGCTGCCCATGCTGCTGGACGACGAAACCAACGTCGTAGTTGCGACATATAAAGGTGCAGTTCCTTACTCATTTTACTTGAATGATGGAGTTTATTGCTGCATCTCTTCTATTTTGGCAACGAAGTGGTATGGTTCTCCCATTTTGCATGAGGACCGACACTCATATTATTGAAAGAAGACCTATACTTATGGTCCATGCCCTCGAGGTCCTAAGAAGGCGGCACCCAAGGAAAGGGCACCTGCGAAGGTAACCTTTGCAATTGAAGACTCTGTTAGGCATATGGAGAAGTCGCCGCGCAGGAGCTCTCCCATTCCCTCAGCGTCGCCTGATGGCGCATCCTCACCTTTGGGTCCTTATGAGGGTCTCCTTTTTAACATGCGGGTACACCTTCATGAGACACCTGCTAGAGAAGAAAAGAGGGAGCCTTGGGAGCCATGTCGTCACCTCAAAGGTGCGAAATTGGTGAAGGGTCAGAACATTTACCACACCGATCTTTCCCTCCACCTTTTGAGTGGAATTGTCCCACCTGGGGAGCGACGTCCATTACAATACGACCTTAGTATGTTGAAGGAGCGGTGAGACGCCACCTGACCACTTGTGTCACTGTAAGTCTATTTTCCCCTTTTTACTAAAAGTTTTTCTATGTGTAGATATTCTGACAACCTTTAATCTTCTTTATTTATGCAGGTCGCCACCTCAGAGACATTGGTTGGGTCCCTTGCCGTCAACCTTGCCCACAAGTGCGCCGCCCTCGAAGAAGGGGCTTCCAAGGCGAGAAAGTCGTCTGATCTTGAGAAGGAAAACAACCTTCTCAAGGGGTATCTAGAGGAAGAGCGACGCCTCAAGGATGGGGCCATCGAGTAGTATCAATTCACCATCAACAAGGTGTATGAAATGTCAAGGGAAGCGGTCGTCGCTCAGAAGGCTGCCAAGGCGTATACACCTGATTTTGGCTCGTTGTAAACACCTGATTTTGGCTCGGGGTTAAAATACCGTACGCGAGAAACCGAGCCGAGAAAAATCGAGATAGAAAAACCCAAAATATTTAAAATATTATTAATATGAAAATAAATAAAAAATTCATAGGTTTACTAAAAAATAATGGAAAATTCGTTTTTTTAAACAAAACAAAACAAAGTAGTATTATACATATACATATATATATATATGAAAAATAGTGGTGTTTTATTAAAAACAATTATAGTGGAGTTTTATTAAAAAACAAATTATAGTGGAATTTTATTAAAAAACAATTATAGTGGAGTTTTATTTTAAAAAAATTATAATGGAGTTTTATAGTGAAGTTTTGTTATAAAATAATTATAGTGGTCTTTATATATTATTTATATATAAAGAAAACTACTATAAATAGAGGAAGGTCACAGTTGATGAATGGGAGAGAAGCAAAGAAATAGAGAAGTTATAGCAAAAGAATAGAAGGAAGATTGAGTAGAAAATAAATAGAGAAAAATTGAGCGAAAAAATGGTAATTGTCGATTTCGGTTCCTCGTACGGTATCCAAACTTCGAATAAATTAGGTATATATCCCTCTCGAATTCAATATTGTATTTTTACTTCCTAATGTGAATGAAATTTATCTTATCAATATTATGTGTTAGTGATTATATTTCGTATAAGAATCGTACTCGTTTTTTTTAAGTTCGGTATAACTTTGTGGTCATTTTAGGCATTTTCTAAAAATCATAGGTTTTGGTTAAAAAACAAAGTTATATATATATATATATAGATATGTGTGTGTGTGTATATATATATATATATATATATATATATATATATATATGTATAATATAGGTTCAAAACAAAAGAGTTATATATATATATATATGTGTGTATATATATATATATATATATATATATATACATATGGCCGAAATATATATGTAGTATTATATATATATGTATAATATACGTGATACTAAATATATATATATGTATGTATGTATGTATAAATTAATATATATACAATACTATATATATATATATATATATATATATATATATATATTATGTATAAGTGATACTAAATATATATATATATATAATATTACATATGGCCGAAATATATATGTAATATTATATATATATGTATAATATACATGATACTAAATATATATATATGTATGTATGTATAAATTAATATATATACAATACTATATATATATATATTATGTATAGGTATATATATATATTATGTATAGGTATATATATATATATATATATATATATGTGAAATAAAAAATAAATTAAAAATGACTTAGGTCATCCCTGAACTTTGATGAATGTTACAACTCAATCCTTGTACTCTTGGGTCATTCTGTGACTTTATCGAGTGTTATAAACCAAACAATAAACATTTTGGGTTATTTGTGCAATTTTTGATTTTTTTTTTTATTTGGCTTGAATTTTTTAAAAATTACATTTTGTTCCCTGAACCTTTATGGAGATCCCATCACTTCTCAAAATGTTACAAATAAGTTTAGAATAATTTTTGGGTTATTTTGGAACTTTACCAATTGTTACAAATAAGTCCAGAATAATTTAGGTCCAATTCTGTCATTTTTTAAAAAGATATTTCCAATTCAGCTGGAATTTTAATTAATTGCGTTTTGGTCCCTAAACGTTTTTGGATATCTCATTACATCCCAAAGTGTTACAAATTGGTCCAACGTGCTTAATATCTTCAAAATCATTCGTGCATATTTGACACGTTTAGAATGACCCCAAAGTTAAACCACCTATTTTTAGAGCACGATTAACTTTATTTTTTGTTGTTTATTTATTTGAAATTAACTCGTAAATAAAAAATGTTTGTATATGGTTTAGTTTTTTTTTTTTTTTGTGGAAAAATTCATGTAATCTCTTTGTCCAAACATGATCAAAATGAGCAATTCGGGTAAATTTAAAAATATATTCAAAAGCAAAGTAAAGTACCAAAATGGCGGATTATGGGCTCGCGATCCCTTAGGATGGAATCAAACCCCCGAACTTGATTATCTGGAAGTAGACTTTCCCAAGCCCTGGAATGTTAACACCAGATAAATTTTAGGATTGCGATTAACCTTTAATTAATCGGTGACGATTCTTTCATTTTTTGGTCTGGTTGATGATCCCGCTAAACCAGACCCGTCGCTTGCCAAGACCCGACATTTTCGAGCGAAACAAAAATAAGATAAAAACAATATATTTTTCAAAAGGGGGTCGGGGAAAGTCGAATCCGACTCTGCCGGGGATGACTCTAAGAGGGTTTATGCTTTGTCATGTTATATTTTTACCTATCTGTTTTGACCGTTTACTCATTCTTGCAGTTTTAAATTTTGTCTGAAAAGCGATGTAAATGTAATAGTTCAAAATGATTTAAATTCCTCTTTTGCACACACCACTCTGGTTACCATTACCTGCTCGGACCTGGAGCACATTAAGAGCTTAGGAAGTTTAGTAGGGGAATGTGCCCGAAGCAGTTTGGAAAAACTCAACTCGATGATAAGAATGAACACGTGATCCTCTACAGGGGTGAGGTTCTGTTGGTTCAGAGGATCTTGAAATTCCATCCCATTAGAACAAAAACTCCACACCGCGCTTAACCTTCTACTAGTTTCGTGTTTGTTCCATTTCTCGTTTTATTTTTCCTAGATCATGACATGTATAGGACTGAGCCTTTTGTATTCCATAAACCTATGTAAATGTAATAACTTAGTAGTTACATTTACTTTCTCGCACTTGCATTGCATTTTTCTAAAAAAATGTAAGTTTCGTTCATTCTGTATTGTATCCTTAGAACGTTTCATACAACATATTTTGTAAAGATGAAACAGATAAACCACTATCGTCACACCAAGGCCATCCAACCCCCCATGGTCGAAATTGACAGAATATGTAAAGCCATGACGAAAGAGGATCAGAAGTACGTGAGCGAGAAGATTGGCGTAATTCATGAGCTCGCAAACTACAATGTCAAATGGGCTCTCCTTGATGCCTTGTCTGATTTCTGGGACGTGGAAAAAGTTGTCTTCATAGTAAACAACAATGAGCTTACACCTAAGCTCGAAGAATACCGTCAAATCGTTCAAGGGGTAGATTGGAATCATGGTATTGTTCAACCCGACCTCCAATAAAGAGGCGAAGATAGTACCTTGGCCAAATTGCTCAAAGTCACAACGAACGAAGTGTCCACCGAGCTTAAATTTAACGGGGGTCATTGCTTATCTATTGAACTTTTGGTATATTGGATCGAGAGCCTAATTGCCGATAAAACAAATGCTCTGGGGATATGTCATGTTTTTATTTGACTTGTTTTAGAAACGGTCGTATTCCTCTTTTCTAATGGTCAAATCAACTTGGCTATGACCAAATTCGTCATCCAAGTAATAGAAGGCAAGGGTTTCGTGACAGCATTGCTCGCCGAAACCATTGCATCTCTAAACATTTTAAAAACCAAAGGAAAAGGATAACTAAAATCACGTCCGACCTTACTTAATATTTGGTTCTTAAGCCATGTGACATGAATTTTCCACAAGCAAATGTTTTAGGCGATAAAAGGGTTATCTCGAGAATATTAGGTCGATCATTGTTCGAAGATGAGAAATCGAAAGCTCTCGATTGGAAAATCTATATTTCAAAGTTAATGCATAAGGACATTTTATGGACTGCCAGGTGGTAACCCATCCACCGCCCCATGATCCTTAGGTGCAAACCTTTTGAGGGAGTTCTGCTTCTCAGCCATCGAGGATCCATGACAACCTACCCTTCCCGCATTATTCGACAACTCGGTGGATTCCAAGATATCCCAGTATATATTCATGGACCTCCCAGAGCGTACAAGTGGCACAACCGAGCAGACATTACAAACTCTCTACGAGACTTCATGATAAAGGAAAAAAATACCATTCGACAATAGAATATGTTCACAAATTCTACTCAGCACCCGATCCGAAGGAAATAATCGGGGATAGACCCGAGCAACCACCGTCATCTCATGGGGACATCTATGCAATTATGAAAGCTAGGGTGAAAATTCAAAGTATTGCTTGAGGGTGATGAACACTCTAGGTCCAAGAAAGAGATCCAACGCCTCTGCAATGAGTTACAGTGTGTGCGAAATGAAGTGATGGGTCGGGATCGCGCCTTGGAAAAATGTGAGGGCAATATAGTTGAGTTGAATGACATCCTTGAAAGGTCCAGACGAAGGACGAGGCAAATAAAAAGATTTTTGAAATGTATAACCTCGACTTTCCTTCGAACTAAGGAGCAAGCAACAAATGCTCTCAATGAGCTACGTCGCCGTGTGAAACGTCTTAAGAATTAAACTTTGATTGGGAAAAAAAACATTTGTCCTATATGTACTCAAAGTCTACGAATGGAATGAACGAAACATGCAGAATTTTCAAACAAACAAATAAACATGCATGATCAATTTTGTAGTTACCCATCTTACTATGGTATTTTGAAATTTAGGCACATCTGGAAAGAACAAGTCCGATACGCACTCGTGGTTTCGTTCAACGAGAATGAATGGAGCAACAAAATCAAAGCCCTTCACCAGGATTCCCGGAACCCATGCGACATTTGACAACTCCGATACCTCAAGAATACGAAGAGAGGATCATCCAGCTAGAACAGACTATACACACCATGAATTCTGGCATGGCTGGCATGACCTCCGGGTTCAACCAGATTTTAGCTCTTCTAAACGCCTAGGTAGATACCTCGTCTTCCCAAGCTGTTAGAGTATTATGTAGTCTAGTCTAGATTAATCAAGATTAGTCTTTATCTTTAGTTTATCTATATTAATTAGTTTATCATTTTAGATTTAGTTTATTATATATATAGTTAGATAGATAGTATGCGTATCTTTGTAGATATAATCAATATATATAGATATTTTTTTATTGATTCTATTGTAAAGATACTCATACTATCTATCTAAGTATATATATAATAAACTAAATCTAAAAGGATAAACTAATTAATATAGATAAACTAAAAATAAAGACTAATCTTGATAAATCTAGACTAAACTAACATTCACCCGTGTTCTGCACTGCTCCCTCACTCCCCCTTGTTTCCCCTTTCACCCGCAAAACATTCAAAAAAACATTCTACTGTCTCTGCTCCGGCTACTGCTCGATTGCCCTTCACTCCCGGCCGCCTGCTTCGCTTTCTTCCCCGAACTAATCGCCGCAAAATACGAGTCCTTGCAGATTTAGGGTTATGTTTTGAACGATGAAGGTCGAGCATTGTAGCCTGAGGTCTTGTGTGGATATCCAGTCCAGTCCGCTTGTCCAGTGTAAAAATAAAGATTCCAAGAAGGGTATATGTTTGCTTGAGTTGCACCGTGCAAACATGCCCCAATGGAATGGTCTACGTTTGGTTGCCATTAATGATGGAGACAAGAACCACCCCAACAACAATCAGATTTCGTCGTGCACTGTTGTGAAAGATGAAGATGGGGAAGCTGTGACATCTGAATCTCTTGTATCCGTGAAAATTGGGAAGAGAGAGTACCCTTTTGAGGAGGATGTAAAACCAGCTAGATGTGCTACTGGGTGAAAGAAGAGTAAAACATCTAGCTGTCCTAAGCAGAGGAAGACAGGGACTTCTATAGATAGGTGGTCTGCTGAGAGGTATAACCAAGCAGAGCAGCGCTTGTTGGATATTTTGAGGGCAGAAGGAGCTCAGTTTGGACATCCAATTACTCGACCACAGCTTAGGACAACTGCTCGTAAGCGCATTGGTGATACTGGTCTGCTCGATCATCTACTCAAGCACATTGATGGTAAAGTGGCACCTGGTGGGACTGAAAGATTCAGGCGGTGGCATAATCCTGAGGGAGTTATGGAGTATTGGCTGGAAAGTGCTGATCTGGATGATATTCGGCGGGACGCGGGAGTCCAGGATCCTTTTTGGGTCCCACAATCGTGGTGGAAACCTGGGAGTGGAACATTACAGCAACCTCTATCTTCTGAAGACTTAAAGCTTCTTCACGAAGAAATGATAAATATGAAGAGAGGTTTGGAAAAGTTGGTGGCCAAGAGGAAAGAGCAGGACGATGAAGCTAATCTTTCTGAGTGCATGCATAATGAATTTGTAGACTGGAAAGTTAAGATTAACCAGCGGGTGGTTGAAATTTCAAGCTCATTGGCAGGAATGCAGGAAATGCACAGGGATTTAATCACGTGGAAAGACAAAACTGAACATCAGCTTTGCGACATTTCGAATACATTAAGCAGCATTCAGGCCTCAAAACAATATGCTCAGACTCCTCTGAATCCTTCATCTCAAGAACAGTGGGAGGATTGGTTGGATAGTGCAACACTGAACAGCATTCCCGAGGAAGACATTAGTTGGTTGGTGAATGAACCACCAATCGATAATTTGCAGGGTGCTGATCCCAACAACCCTTCTGTACCTGAAACATTGAAGTCCAATAATGATTGCCCCAGCAATCAGGAAGTTGACTGTGCTAAAGAGGTGTTGGTTCTCAAGGAGGAGATTGCGAAACTAAAAAGACAAATGAAGGATCTGGTTGCGAAGAAGTCAGATGAGGATTTCTTTGGTCACATACAAGACGCTTCTTTCAACATTGATCCTAAAATGGGCCGTGGTAATCCATGGCAGTTGGTGCAGGAACTGCTAGAGCTGCTGAAGTGGAAACCTAAGATGGAGCAGCAGCTGAAGGAGCTTTCAAATGCAGTTAACACAATGCAGACACCGAAGCCGATCACTGGCTTTTGTCTATGACAGAATCCGAGGATAGAAGGGTTTCGGTTTCCATGACTGTTTGGTTTATTTGGGTTCAGAAAGTGTACATGACATGATGATAGCTTTTCCATTAGCAATGTGGTCATAGGTTAAACTGGTGATTTGGTTTAGAGTATTGCTGACCGTATTCTAGGCGACACCACCTACTTCAAAGTTGAGTTGTTGTTAGCCTAGTGTTGTTCCTTGAGATGCTGCAAAACATTATGGAAGAATGAAGATGAATTTCTTAATAGTAAACTTTTTTTTTTTGAATAAGAAAAACATATAGTTCAGCAAATTTCAAAGTTTGAGTATCAAAATCAAGAAAAACAAAGAACATGGGCGAATGTTTTTATCAGGGTCAATCTGAACAATTAGGCTAGTGTAGGGTTTTAGTGTTAAGTATCTTATTGATGACTAGTTTAGAATTATTTGTATTCCTTTTACTATATATAGAGTAGGGTTAAAGGGTGATAGAGTACCAATGAATAGAATACTCTAAATGATCCCCCAAAATCCTGTGTAAACTTTGGATGGTTGAGATGCATTCTGAATATTAAAATGTTATCAGAGCCATCCATTTGTTCTTCGTACCGATCCGATTCAGCCGCTCCGGCCCGCTTCGTTTTCTTCGGATCTGTTGGCTCTTTACCGCTCCGATCCGCTACACTTTCCTAGGCTGTACTGGTGTCTCTTGGTTTCTTGCCAGAAACCGCTTCGGTTTCTTCCCATTCTTGTAGTTTCTCGAGGAAACGCTTCGTCTTTTTCTCTCTATAACCCTTCCGCCTAGGGGTTTCTCTGAAAATCAATCCTTCTTGATTGATTCTTGGCATCCCTTCTATCATCTGGTTCTTGAGGGATTGCATCTGCTTGTATCTTCTTGATCCTCTGGGTGTCTGTTCTTGTTGCAACCCCTAGAAGAATCACGATTCTCTCGTATATTCTTTGCTCCGACCATCTGTTCTTCAGCCCCATCAACAACATCCTGTGTATTCCTTCTTCATGGATGAAAAGGCTGCAAACACGGAGGCGGTGGTTCCCGCTGTTCGACCTGAGGCGGCGGATCTGTGCACAGACGTGGAGGCACCTGCAGAATGGCCCGATTTTGATGTGGAGGTTAATCCTAAACATCCACTATATCTTCATCCTTCAGATAACTAAGGTATGAGTCCCATATCCACTAAACTCACTGGACTGGAGAACTATCCGATGTGGAGTAGAGCCATGATTGTTACCCTTCGGGGAAAAAACAAGATCGGATTTATAGATGGATCTTTCGATAAAACCTTTTGTAAACCCTCTCTACATGATCTGTAAGAAAGATGCAACACTGTGGTTTTCAATTGGATTTTAAACTCGCTTTCTTCAGATCTTTCCAACAGTATCATGTATTCAACATCTTCTTATCTTGCCTGGAAAGATATGAAAGAAAGATATGACAAGGTTAATGGTCCTCGTCTCTACCAGTTACATAGAGAGATTTGTACTCCTCAACAAGGGCTGGATTCTGTTTCAACATTTTTTTACCAAGTTGAAACTTCTTTGGTCGGAATATGATGCTGCTAGTGCCTTAGACCAGTGTGATTGTGAAAAATTCAAGAAGCATATCGTTCATTATGATAATCAGCGTCTCTGTCAGTTCTTAATGGGGTTAAACGAAACTTTTTCTAATGTTAGAAGCAGTCTGCTGCTTTGGGTTCCCTTGCCTAGTTTAAATCAGGCATATAGCATGATTATCCATGAAGAAAGTAAGAGGAGTATGACTGGTGGGATCTCTGTGAATCGTGCCTCCTCTTCTGACAGTAAAACCTGACTGAATCCTAATATTGAATGTGACTTCTGTCACAAGAAAGGGCATACCAAGGACAGATGCTATGCAAAAGGATGTGAGTTTTGCCAGAAAAAAGGACATGTGAAAGAAAATTGCTTTAAATTCAGGGATTTCAAGAAAGGGAAAAATCCCCAAGCTAATGTTGTTTCATCTGTTGGATCTAATGTTGTTGATTCTGTGTCATCTAGTTACAGTTCCTCTGTTCCATCCGTGAACTCCAAACTGCAAGAAGGAGTGAACTTCACTACTGAGCAGTTCAATCAATTCCTCCAGTCCATAAGCCGTGCTGGCACCTCCTCTATGCAGACCCCTACTGCCCCGGGTGCTCACGTCAATATGGCAGGTATAACTAGCTTGACTTCTCATTACCAAAATGATGATGTTTGGATTTTAGATACAGGTGCTACTAATCATATGTCTAAAAGATCTGATTGACTTGAGAATGAAAAGTTAGTTGCTAAGTCTAGAGTTCAATTGCCTAATGGATTGCATGTTTCAGTAGAAAATATGGGTGACTATAAATTGGGACCGAATAAGATGCTGAGAAATGTTCTTTATCTGCCCAATTTTAAGTATAATTTGATCTCTGTTTCTAAGCTCACTGCTGAATTGAATTGTTCTATAACCTTTTACCCCAAGACTGTTGTTATGCAGGACCTCTCGAGTGGGAGGGTCTTGGAGATTGGTAGTGAAGAATCTGGTCTCTTTGTTTTTAAACCTTCTTTTGTAGGACATGTAAATAGAAACCTGAATTCTTTGTCTGATGATATATCATTGTTGTGGCATAGAAGATTTGGTCATGCTTCCGTTCATTCTTTGATACATCTAAAAGGATTGGATTGTTTTAGAAATAAGAATTTGGTTGTTAAGAATTGCACTGTTTGCCCTTCGGCCAAGATAACTCGATTGCCTTTCCCTGTTTCCCATTCTAAAGCTGATGAATTGTTTGATCTGTTGCATACTGACGTATGGGGTCCTTATCAGAAACAAACTTATGAAGGAAAGAGATATTTTTTAACGTTGGTTGATGATTTTTCAAGGGTCACTTGGATCTATCTAATTGTTAATAAATCTGATGTTGTTGTTGCCATCAAACATTTCCTTGCCATGATCAATAACCAGTTTTCAAAATGTATCAAAACCATTAGATCAGATAATGGTGGAGAATTTTTTAATGAGCATTTGCATGATTTGTTTAAGGAAAAAGGCATTATTTATCAGAGTAGTTGCCCATATACCCCTCAGCAGAATAGTAGAGTAGAAAGGAAACATAGGCATCTCTTAGATGTTGCTAGATCTATTAAAATTCAAGATGCTATTCCTGACATTTTTTGGGGTGATTGTGTGCTTACTGCTTGCTATCTCATAAATAGAACTCCATCTTCAGTTCTTAATTGAAAATCTCCTATTGAGGTTATGACTAAGAAGAGACCAAATATTGATCATTTGAAAACTTTTGGTTGTCTCTGTTTTGCAAAGAATCTTGTTATGCATGATAAGTTTGCCTCGCGTGCCATCTCTGCTATTTTTATGGGATATTCTGATGTGAAGAAACGATACAAGCTGTATAATATGGACACTAAGAATTTCTTCATTAGTAGAGATGTGAAATTTTATGAGAACATATTCCCCTTTGCCGAATACAATGATGAAAATTCTTCGTATGTGAATGGGCAAATTGATTACACTGATGTTACATATAAACCACCAAGACATCACATACAATCATCTGAAACTGAGGGTGAGGTAAGTAATGTTCCATCTGACCCGGACAATGATGAGATTGTATCTGAGTCCAATGACCCTCCAAGCCAAGATACCTACATACCTCGCAGATCTGGAAGGGCTACCAGGCCCCCAATATGGCATAAGGATTATCAGGTTGAAAATTCCAATACTCAACACTCTATATCAAATTGTGTTTCATATGATAAGCTGTCTCCTTCTTTTCAATGTTTTGTTTCTTCCTTGTCCAGAATTGAAGAACCAGAATCTTTTTCAGAGGCCGTGAAGCATCCTGAATGGGTAAATGCCATGCAGACCGAAATAACAGCCCTTGAAGAAAACGAAACATGGGAGTTAGTACAACTCCCATCAGGTAAGAAACCGATAGCATGCAGATGGGTTTATAAAGTTAAACTTAATTCGGATGGTTCTATAGAAAGGTACAAAGCTAGGTTAGTGGCCAAGGGTTATACTCAAACTCATGGCATTGACTACTTTGAAACATTTTCACCTGTTGCAAAAATGAACACTGTCCGAACTGTTTTAGCTTTAGCATCCATTAACAATTGGCCATTATTTAAATTAGATGTCCATAATGCTTTTCTTCAAGGGGACCTTAATGAAGAAGTTTTTATGCATGTGCCACCCGGTTTTTGTAATCAAGGAGAGAATGATCACAATGTTGTTTGTCAATTACGAAAATCTCTTTATGGCCTCAAACAGTCTTCTAGGCAATGGAATTTGAAATTGACTGAGGCTCTTGTTGATATTGGATATATTCAGTCAAAGCTTGATTACTCTCTGTCTACAAAGAAATCTGGTGATGAAATTGTAATATTACTGGTATATGTCGATGATCTTGTTATTTCAGGTAATAGTGCGGTTCTAATTGACCAACTTAAAACTGTTCTTAAAGACAGTTTTAAGATGAAGGATCTTGGTGAACTGAAGTTTTTTCTTGGAATTGAGATTGCAAGATCTCAAAAAGGTTTAATTTGATCTCAAAGAAAATATGCCCTTGAATTAATATCAGAATCTGGTCTGTCAGCTTGTAAAACTGCGAAGACCCCCATGGAGCCTAATGTTAAACTTACGAGCATGGCATATGATAATCATATCAAGATTAATCAGGATGATCTTCTTCTTGAAAATCCTAATTTGTACAGAAAGTTGATTGACAAACTGTTATATTTGACAAATACTAGACCTGACATTTCTTTTGTGGTTAAGCATCTTATTAAATATATGCAGGAACCTAAAAAATCTCATTTGAACGCTGCCCTTAGAGTCATCAAGTATGTTAAGAATGATCCAGGTCTTGGTATTCTACTTGACTCTAGTAGTAAGCTAGTCTTGACAGCTTTTTGCGATTCTGACTGGGCTGGTTGCATTGAGAGTAGAAAATCCGTGACAGGATATTGCATCAAATTAGGTAACTCTTTGATATCCTGGAAGGTAAAAAAGCAAAGTACTGTATCTAGATCTTCAGCTGAATATAGAAGCATGGGAACTACTTTATCTGAGATCATATGGCTTCGAAATTTACTTATTGAATTAGGGATATCACAAACTGAGCCGGTTATGTTATACTGTGATAATCAAGCTGCATTACAGATTTCTTCTTACCCTGTTTTTCATGAGAGGACCAAACACATCGAGATAGACTGTCATTATATCCGGGAGAAGATTCAAGAAGGTGTGGTTCGAACTCAACATATAAAGACTTCAGATCAATTGGCGGATTTATTCACAAAAGCTCTTGGAAGACATCAACATGAATATTTGAAGGATTTACTTGGTTTAAAGAACATTTTTTGATTGTATATTGTTGTATTGTTCAGATTGAAGGGGAGTTTTATCAGGGTCAATCTGAACAATTAGGCTAGTGTAGGGTTTTAGTGTTAATTATCTTATTGAGGACTAGTTTAAAATTATTTGTATTCCTTTTACTATATATAGAGTAGGGTTAAGGGTGATAGAGTACCAATGAATAGAATACTCTAAATGATCCCCCAAATGCTGTGTACACTTTGGATGGTTGAGATGCATTCTGAATATTGAAAATTGTTAGAGTATTATGTAGTCTAGATTAGTCTTTATCTTTAGTTTATCTATATTAGTTAGTTTATCCTTTTAAATTTAGTTTATTATATATATAGTTAGATAGATAGTATGAGTATCTTTATAGATAGAATAAATATATAAAGATAGTTATCTCTATCTATATATATCTAGTTCTCTATGTACTCAATAACAAGTTGCTAAATAATGGAGTCAGATGTTTTTCTTATTCATCTCCTTCACGTCTTCATGTTCTATTAAATCTAACATGGTATCAGACCCTTCTTTCCAAGGACCGAATCATTCCTGCTGTTGATCTGGGATTTGCTGATACAATGTCTCTTCAACAATGCTAAATTAATTGCGTTGAAATCCCGATTTGGTATCGTGAAGATGTGTGATCAAATTGAGTTTGCACAACCAAGTTTTTGATGATTTACAATGGATTCAATAGAAGATTGGAATGCTGTAATTCAGATTTTAGATTAGTTTGTTAGTTACTACGGCATGACCACGACGAGATGACTGAGATGGCACCGCGACGGCATGACCGAGTTTTTTTTTCGTTTTCATCTGGATTTTAGCTTGAAAATGTTGTATTCGAATGTGTAGTATCTCACCAATGATGCAGATGTGCGAGATCAATTCGATTGTGAATTTGATCGAGATTGGATTTGAGATCCGACACAAACGAAGAAGCATTGGAAATTTGGGGACCAATTCAGCAAATTTCAAAGTTTGAGGATCAAAATCAAGAAAAACAAAGAACATGGGTGAATGTTAGAGTATTATGTAGTCTAGATTAGTCTTTATCTTTAGTTTATCTATATTAGTTAGTTTATAAATATATATATATTGATTCTATCTATAAAGATACTCATACTATCTATCTAACTATATATATAATAAACAAAATCTAAAAGGATAAACTAATTAATATAGATAAACTAAAGGTAAAAACTAATCTTGATTAATCTAGACTAGACTACATAATACTCTAACACAAGCAACACCCCCACTTGTAGCACCTCATCAATCCATGGCAAGTACTTTGGTCTTACCCGACCAAACTCCACCTCCCACATATGGTCACCCCGAACAAGCTCCACCTCTCACATATGACCATCCTAACCTAGCTCCATCTCCCACAAATGGAATCCTGACCAAGCTCCACCTCCCACATATGGTCATCCTGTCCAAAGTCCACCTTCACCTCCCACATATGGCCATCCCAACCAAGCTTCACATCCTACATACAAAAGTCCTAATCAAGTTACACTAACCGTACATGACCCTCATGAGCAAACCTTTCCTCTTCAGCATGATCGGATTGCACATCTGGTACCTGTTTACGCTAACCAGGCCGCACGACCCGAGGTTGGAATCTCCAATTACTCTGAGGCAGATAAGTTAAAAACCGCATTTGTTACGAAGTGGGGCACATTTTGTTACAGAGTTATGCCTTTCGGTTTAAAAACTTGCAGGGGAAAACTACCAAAGGGCGATGGTGACATTGTTCCACGACATGATGCACAAACAGATCTAGGTGTATGTATATGATATGATCGCAAAGTCTCAAGAAGGTGAAGATCACTTGATAAATTTACACATGCTATTTGAAAGGCTTAGGAAGCACAAGTTTCGTTTAAACCCGACCAAATGCACTGTTGGAGCCAGATCAGACAAGTTATTGAGCTTCATAGTAAGTGAGAATAGAATTGAGGTAGACCCTGACAAAGTCAAGGCGATACAAGAACTACCCCCACCATCAACCGTCAAGGAGGTCTGAAGCCTATTAGGCCGTTTGAATTACATTGCATGTTTCATCGCAAATATGGCAACCAAGTGCCAACCTTTATTTCGTCTTTTACGTAAGAACGCTCAGGTAATCTGGGATGAAGAATGTTAGAACGCCTTAGAGTCCATAACAAATTACTTGATAAGCCCACCATTCCTGGTGCCGCCAACTCTAGGACGACTGCTCATTATGTATTTAACAGTGCGCCAAGACTCGTTGGGGTGCATGTTGGGACAACTCGATGTGATTGGAAAGAATGAACATGCCTCAACTATATGAGTATGACATAGAATTCGTGCCTCAAATTTCGGTGAAATGGCAAGCAATCACCGATCATTTAGTGGAGTTTCCCATATACGACGATCACTTGATCAACTCCGAATTGCCATATGTGGAGATCATGCAAGTAAAAGAAGAAGGGATGTCGAAGACAAATTGAAGGATGTACTTCGACGGAGTTGTGAATTCAAGCGGAGGAGGTATCAGGGCAGTGCAAATCATACCAAAGGGGCAACACATTCCAGTGGCGGATAAGGTCACCTTCCACTGCACCAACAACATCGTAGAATACGAGGCATGTGTTCTCGACATGCGCGCCGAACTAGACCTCGAAGTAAAGAAACTAGAATTATTTAGATATTACATGTTAATTATCCTCCAAACGATAGGGGAATGGAAAACGAGGGATGACAAACTCCACCCATATCACGAGCACCTTGAGGATTTAGCTTCAGAATTTGAAGACATCGCTTTCACTCATATGCCTAGAAATAAGAACCAATTTGCAGACGCATTGGCAACACTCGCATCAATGAGTAAATTTTCGCCGGGAAACAAGGTACTACTAGTAGAGATTAAGATCAAAGAATTTCAAGCCTATTGTTGCACAGTCGAAGAGTTAGACGGTCAGCCGTGGTTCACTAACATAGAAAGATACCTGGAGTCTGGAGAGTTCCCAGAAAGTACCACAAGAAATGACCAAAAAGTCGTACGAAGGATGACTTGTAATTATTTTCTCAGTGACCCAACCTTATACATAAGATCATTTGATGATACCTTTTTGAGATGCGTGAATGCTGAAGAAGCTGAGCGCCTAATTGAAGAAATTCACGAAGGTTGTTGCGACCCACACATGGGCGGGTGAATACTATCAAAAAGATAATGAAACTTGGATACTTTTGGTCCACCATGACGTCGGATTGTGCGAGTCACGTCCAACATTTTTATCTTTGTCAGGTGTACGCATACCAAATCCACACACCACCACACCAGCTCTATCCCATGACTTCCCCATGGCCTTTCTCAATGTGGGGCATCAATGTAATCGACATGATCTCTCAAAAGGCATCCAATGATCATCAATTCATATTGGTGGCAATCGATTATTTCACCAAGTGGGTAGAGGCTATCACCTTTGAGTTAGTAATGACAAATGATGTCGAGCGTTTCATTAGGCAGGAGATTATCGCGCGTTATGGGGTGCCATAGTCAATCATCACAGACAATGCCAAAAATCTGAATTATAAATTGGTTGATGGGTTGTGTGACCAATTTAAGATCACACATAGAAATTCGTCTCCATATCGCTCACAAATGAATGACACAGTGAATGCAGCAAATAAGAATACCAAGAAGATCATAGAGAAAATGACTGTCAATTATAAAGACTGGCACGACAAGCTGCCTTGGGCACTCAAGGAATACAGGACCTCAATAGGGCTAACCCCATTCTCCATTGTTTACGAGACCAAAGTCGTGCTGCCAATTGAAGTAGAAATCCTGTTAGCTAGGATCCTCAATGGGCGAGATGAAGATACAAGCAATTAAACCTCATAGATGAAGGGCGGATCATCGCGCTGTGCCACGGGCAATTGTACCTGCAACGAATGGCTCGTGCATTTAACGGGAAGGTGCATCCAAGAGAATTACAAGAAGACAATATAGTTCTCAGAAAAATCCTTCGAGTCAATCCAAACTCTCAGGGTAAGTTCGTGCCTAAATATGAAGGGCCTTATGTCGTCAAAGAGATTTTCAGTGGAGGAGCCATGATCATCCCCAATATGGATGGCCAACAAATCCCCCGTCCAATCAATAGGGACGTAGTTAGGAAATACTATCCTTAAGGAGTTCGTAAACAGAAAGTGAACCTCCAAAAGTGAGAAAATTTCCGCTAAATCGAAAACCCGAAAGGGAGATTTAGCTAAAATTTAGGGAAGAGGGGCATGATTGAAAATCTCCAAAAGGGAAATCATGACAAAAGAAGAGGAATCAAATCTCTACTAGGTTGAAAACTGGAAAGGGCGACCTAGGCAAAAATTAAGGGAACCGAGAGGTGCGGTAAAAACAAAATACCGTAGCAAAAGGAAAGGAAACCGAGAGATAAAAAAAACTACTCAAAAGTAGACGGCATTGTTCCTCCAACCGTAGCAATAAAGAGAAGCTGTGATCGACATTAGTCTGAGCTGTCTCAACCAACTCGCATGGATACACCTTGTACAAGATTGAATCATATGTATCCTTTATGGTCTCAAATGCTTGTTTCAAAGAGAATTTCCATGGAAAAAACATAATCTAAGGGGTCACATCCAACCATAACCAACTACAATAGAACTTTTAAAATCCCTACACCTTTTTAAAACGTGTTTATTCATGACAAGAAAAAAATTGCATAAACATGTATTGCATCACGTTTGAGAATGTCCTCATGATAGGAGGACGTAGCATGAATGGATTTAGGAAACTCCATCAAGAAGGATTCCAACGTCGATTAGTGAGAAATTATTCAGAGAAGTCCGTTCAAGCATTTAGACATCTTGATAGGGCGTTTTAGCCCTAAAGTAAATTACAAGTCGACGAGCGGAGCCTTTATGTGTTCAGCCTCCACAAGTCATCGTCGACGACCAAGACCTGTAGGTGTCCAACTTTCGGGAGTCACAAGCCGATGAGCGAAGCCTTTGGGTGTCCAACCTCCGCAAGTCATCCCCAACAAGTCACAAGCTGACGAGCGGAGCCTTTAGGTGTTTTGCCTCCGCAAGTCATCCCCAACAAATCACAAGCTAATGAGCGCAACCTTTAGGTGTTTAGCCTCCGCAAGTCATCCTCGATTACCAGGACCTGTAGGTGTCCAGCTTCTGGGAGTCACAAGCTGATGAGCGTTTAAGCGCTCAGCCTCCGTAAACCATCATGAACGGTCGAGACCTATAGGTGTCTAACTTCCGAAAGTTGCGTGATGATACCTGTATATTATGTAAATAGTGAATCAAGAAGAGCCAAAATCAGTTGTTTGCCTTTGAACACACACTCATGAGATCACTTGCATAAGCGTGTTCAAAGAGGGACAACTGTAAAAATCTGATTTTGGCTCGGGGTCAAAATATCGTACACGAGGAACCGAGCCGAGAAAAATTGAGATAGAAAAACCCAAAAAATGTAAAATATTATTAATAGGAAAAGAATAGAATAAATATAGAATTTATGGCAACAAAAGAATAGAAGGGAGATTGAGTGATTTGAGTGAAAAACAAATAGAGAAAATTTGAGCGAAAAATTGGTAATTGTCGATTTCAGTTCCTCGTACGGTATCCAAACTCCGAATAACTTAGGTATATCCCTCTTGAATTCAATATTGTATTTGTACTTCCTAATGTGAATGAAATTTATCTTATCGATATTATGTGTTAGTAGTTATATTTCGTATAAGAATTGTACTCGTTTTTTAAAGTTCGGTATAACTTTGGGATCATTTTAGGCATTTTGTAAAAATCATGGGTTGTGGTTAAAAAAAAAGGGTTATATATATATATATATGTGTGTGTGTGTGTGTGTGTGTGTGTGTGTGTATAATACTACATATGGCCAAAAGATATATGTAGTATTATATATATATATATATATATATATATATATGTATATGTATAATATAGGTTCAAAACAAAAAAGAGTTATATATATATATATATATGGAAAACTACCAAACTGGTAGCTAAACTATTTTTGTAGCAACTAAGTAGTCGAACTTATAAAAATTAGCAAATGGACCGTTAATCTACATTAAGAATAAACAGAAAATATCACTTGACGAGCAGGTAAGGAACAAACAGGTACCTGAACTTACACGAATGAGCAAGTAGGTACGTGAACCGGTTCAGTCAACCACTTTTTTTTTTTTTAAACAAGTAGGGTTCCATGCATTCTCGGAGTGTTCTTTGAAGCACCGAGAACGTCTGGAGTTGAGTCATGCATGTGTTTAGTATATAAATCTTTTTTTTATAAATAAAGTGGTTCGACCTAGACAGTTTTTGAACCGGTTCAGGTACCTACTTGCTCATTCGTGTAAGTTCAGGTACATGTTTGCTACTCACGTGATATTTTCCGTTTATTCTTAACAAAAATTAACGGTAGGTACCTATTTGCTTATTTAAGAAAGTTCATCAACCTATTTGCTACAAAACAAAGTTTAGGTACCTACTTGTTAATCACCCACAAGTTCGGGTACCAGTTTGGTAGTTTTCCCATATATATATATATATATTATGTATACGTGATACTACATATATATATATATATATGTAGTATCACGTATACATAATATATATATGGGAAATATGTGAAATAAAAAAAAATTCAAAAATGACTTAGGTCATCCGTGAACTTTGATTAATGTTACAACTCAGTCCTTTGACTCTCGAGTCATTCTGAGACTTTATCGAGTGTTATAAACCAAACTAGAAACGTTTTGGGTCATTAGTGCAAATTTTTATTTATTTTTTATTTAGCTCGAATTTTTTAAAAAATACATTTTGTTCCCTGAACCTTTCTGGACATCCCGTCACTTCTCAAAATGATACAAATAAGTCTAGAGTAAATTTTGGGTTATTTTGGATCTTTACCAGAATAGTGTAGGGTCAATTCTGTCACTGTTTTAAAAATATATTTCCAATTCAGTTGGAATTTTAAATAATTGTGTTTTGGTCCCTAATTGTTTTTGGATATCTCATGACTTCTTAAAGTGTTACAAATTGGTCCAACGTGCTTAATATCTTCAAAATCCTTTGTGTATGTATGACACGTTTAGAATGACCCCAAAGTTAAACCACCTATTTCTCGAACACGATTAACTTTATTCTCTCTTGTTTATTTATTTGAAATGAACTCGTAAATAAAAAATGCTTGTATATGGTTTAGTTAATGTTTTTGAAAATCCCGTGTAATCTCTTTGGGCAAGCATGATCAAAACGGGTAATTCAGGTAAATTAAAAAAAATAAATTCAAAAGCAAAGTAAAGAACCGAAAGGGCGGATTATGGGCTCGCGAGCCCTGAAGATGTAATCAAACCCCCCAAACTCGATTCTCTGGACGTAGACCTTCCTAACCCCTAGGATGTTAACACCATGTACCCTAGGAAAATATTAGGATTCCAATTAGCCTTTAATTAATCGATGGCGACTCTTTAATTTTTCGGTCTGGTTGATGATCCCACTCAACCGGACTCGTCGCTCGCCAAGACCCGACATTTTCGAGCGAAACAAAACTAAAATAATATATTTTTCAAAATGGGGCCGGGGAAAGTCGGATCTCACGTCCGACATTCACGTTGCTGATAAGAGAGCGACGACACTTGCCAAGGAGAATAGGGTGACGCTCTAGAAGAAAGAGGAGCTAAAGAAAGAATTGGAGGAAGCCAAATCATAGGCGTCGACTGTCATGGAGTGCTACAAGAAGACTCTGTATTTCGCCAAGAGAGAAGAGAAGCACTACTTGTCCCAAGTCATCAAAGTGTATGGTGATTTGGTCAAGCAAATCCAAGGTGTTCAACCAGACTTCCCTGTTGAGCAAGTGAAAGGGCTTCAAGCCTTACTGAAGTGGCAAAAACACGACAGGGAAGTGAAGGCCAAACAAGCCCATGTGAAGTCGGCGAAGCAAATGACTAAGGAGCCTGAACCAGAGAAAATCGAGGTGTCCCAGGATAAGAGTGTTAAACGGTTCCCTCGAGGATGATGATGCTGAGGCGACACCCTAAATTAGACCTCTACTATTATTTTTGCTTTAGTATGCTTTTGTAAAGACTTAGTTGTAGTGTTTCTTAGAGGCGTCCATAATTCCAAACTTGGAATATTTTGTAAGAACCCTTTTGTAATGGAACCTCTTTGTCGTTCAAAATTCCAGACTTAGAAATTTTTCTTTCATATGGATGTTTGATTGAAATCTTTCAACTTTCCACACTTAGAATTTTTTTTCTTTCGAATATGTAAACTCATGTAACCTATGAGTAATGCCTCACTTAAGTTTCAAACCATTAAGTTTCTAGGATATCTATTAGGCGGCGCCCAAGTTGTTTCAATTTAAATGCCTCTCATATCGAGGCAGCAACGCCAAGAAGATGCTTCCTTATTTCCCTTGGAAATTGAAATATTGATCCTTTTTGGGGCGGCATGGCGACACCTTTATAAAGAATCATTTTTGGGAATTACTTCGCTCTCAATGTTGGCGACGCCTAGAGCATGAGCTTTTTCGTTCATTGATTGAACCTCAAGAATTTTAAGTTGTCAAGCAATTAAATCCTTTTCTGATTTGTGAGGGTCGACACCTATGAAGAGAATTTGGTAACTTGCCAAGTATCGAACTTAAAGAAATTCCAAACTTCGAGTTTACAATTACATAAGGTGGCCCCTAAGAAAATAACTTTTTCAAATGTTCAGCATTGAAAGTGTTTTGCAATCTCTTTCCGTCCATGTCTTCAAGTACGTAGGCGTTAGGGTGAGGAATGTCGACTACCTTGTATGGTACTTACCATTTAGGGGATAGCTTGTTCATTCTATCCAAGTGTGCGAATTCATTTCTCTTCCATACTCTCTCCCCCACGTAGTATTGGCAAGAGGACACTCTCCTATTATAGTACCGATCAATGGCTAGTCTCATACTTGATTGGATTTTTTCTGAAGCCCATCATTTTGCCTCCAGCAAATCAAGGCCGACGCGTCGTTATTTATCATTCAGCGTCACCTCGAATTGCTTAGTCCTATGAGACAGAACAACTATATCTATGGGAGAGACCGCTTCTAAACCAGACACCAAACCAAAGGGAGTTTCTCCCGTAGCCTTTTTAGGCGTTGTTCGTACAACCCATAGAACATTTTCCAGTTCTTCAGTCCACTTCCCTCCTAAGGCGTCGAGCCATTTCTTCAATCATTTTAGGATGATTTTGTTTGCGGCTTCCACTTGTCCATTTGTTTGGGTAGGTTAAACTGATGCATGTCGATGCTCAATTTTTAACTCCTCACAAAACAAGCGAACCTTCCTAGCTGACACTACCAACGTGTAAAGATACTTTTCAACTTCCATATAATTCATTTCTGCGTACGCAGGTGTTGCTTGAGGTCTTGAAAAGCCTATTCGCACCTTGTCGTCCATCCAAATTTCTTGTTAACCCTTAGTACCTAGAAAAATGGCAATGACTTGTTTCCATACTTGGCCAGGAAACGGCTGAGTGCCGCTAGTCGTCCATTAAGGCTTTGGAACTCTTTATGGCAAGTAGAGCTTTTCATGTTTTCGATGGCGTCGAGTTTTTCCAGGTTTACTTCGATCCCCTATGACTGACCATATATCCCATGAATTTTAATGATTGAACTCCAAACGCACACTTTGCTGGGTTAAGCCTCATTTGATGGAGTCACATCCACTCAAATGTTTTCCTCAGATCCTCCGCATGGTCGACGCCTTGAATAGACTTGACCAACATGTCATCTACATATGCCTCCATGGTGACACCTATCATGTTTGCAACCAATTTGTTGACCATTCACTGATAGGTGAACAAATTGGTTGCAACAAATTTGTTGACCCGCATTGAGAAGTCTAAAGGACATGACCGTGTAATGGTAGATGTCACTGTCTGCATAGAAGGCAGTATGGGGGACATCGTTTTCTGCCATCTGAATTTTCTTGTATACTGAATAAGCATCCATGAAGCTTAAGAGCTCTTGCTCCGAAGTGGCATCAACTAACTGGTCAATTCGGGGTAAGAGATACGAATCCTTTGGACAAGCCTTGTTGAAATCCCTGAAGTAAATGCACATCCTCCACTTGCCATTACTCTTCTTTACCAGAATCGGGTTTGCCACCCAAGTCTAAAACCTTATTTCTTTGACGAAATTGGCGTCGATCAATCTGTCAACCTCCTGCCTTATGGTTGTAACCTTCTTTTCCCCCACGAGTCGCTGCTTTTGAGCGATGAGTTTGATATTTGGGTTGATCCTCAACTCGTGGGTGATGATGTCTTTGCTGATATTTGTCATGTCGCTGGGTTTCCAGGAGAAGAGTTCGTTGAACTTGATCAATAGTGATGGCATGACTGCAACCTGCTCTTCTGGGAGCGACACCCCAATCTGGACCACCTTGGTTGGTCCGTCGATCTGAACCCTTTTAAATTCTTTCACTGAGGTGGGACGACTTTTCTCTTCCCTGGGATCCTTGACTGTCTGAATAGACAAAATTTCCTTCTTGTGCGAGCGACGACGCATTGATTGAACATAACACTTTCGGGCGACAGGTTGATCTTTTTTACCACTCTTATTCCATGCGGCGTTGAAAATTTCAAGAGTTGGTGATATGTGAAGTGGATCATCCGGTGAAGGTTTAGAGTGGATCGTCCCAAGATGACATTATAAAAAGCCGGGGTGTTGACAACTATGAAGGTGATGCTCATAGACAAGGCTTTCCATCCCTTTCCCAGGTGTACGGGCAGGGTGATCGCTTCTATATGGTATGTCACTGTTGAGATGAAACACATCAAGCAAAAATTCACCTTTTGGAGGTTTCTTCGCTCTTGCCCATGTTTTTTAGAGCGTCGAGAATTAGTACGTCTGTTGAACTTCCAGAGTCAATGATAATTCTCTTAACATCAAACACATCAATCTCTATAGTGACGACCAACACATCTTCATGGTGACAAGTAACGTGCTCCAGTTCCTCTTCTGAAAAGAAGATGGCCACCCCATCCTCAACCCTTAGTCACTTTCCCGCCTTGGCAGTGCCCGAGATTTGGGTAGCGTATATCTCTCTGGCGCTACTCATCTATACTTTAGAGGCAAAGCCGCCGCTTATTACATTAAGTATACTCTTCTTTGCCCTGGTCTCTTCTTGACTCCTCTCCCGCGCTTTGGGGGGACACCTTACGTTTTCTTGTTGGAGGACTTGGGCTTCGCCCTCGCTTGGCCACAAAGTTCTTCAGCAATCCCTTCTGGATCAGGACTTCGATGTCTCTTTTCAGAATTTTACAATCATCCATGATATGGCCTTTGCAACTGTGATATCTACAATAATGTAATGGTCCGTCCCCATGGATCCCCCATTCCTCTGAGGGGACGGGGGCGACACCCAATCTCTCTTTTCCATTGCATTCAAAATGACTGAAATATCTCTCTTTAGCGGGGTGAAGGTTTCATAAACCTCTCTATTAGGTTGTGGCAATAGGGGGCGACGACACTTCACATCCTGTTGCCCCTTTTGGGAGAGTTTCTCTTGCTTTTTTCCCTCTTTCTCTTCCTTCTTGGATTCTTTGTGGCATTTCCTCCCTTTTTTCGCTATTTCGAGGTCAATATACGATTTGACCCTCTATGTCATATCTTCGACCGTATTGACGGGTATGACACTTAGGTTGTCATACAAGACGGAGCCTCTAGGGCCTAGTGCTCTTATGAAGACACAAATTGTCTCGCCCCCTGTTATAACTTGATCAATGTCGACCAATTCCTTGTTAAAACGCGTATAGAAGTCTCTGAGTCTTTCCTAATTTTTCTGCTTGATGTGGTCGAGGGTACCGACACTCTTAAGAAGTTGTTGTTCACCCATGTATTGCACTATGAATTTATCCTTCAGGTCCCCCAATGATTTGACTGAAGTCTTGGGCATGCCAAAGAACCAATGTGAGGCAACTCCTCCAAGGGTTGATGGGAAGAGCAACGCAAAATGATTGTCATCACTTGTCCTTCCTAAGAGGGAGGCTTCATGCCTCTGAATATGCTCCACTGGGTCACCCTCTCCTCGATAACAGTCAATTCTTGGATTCTGGACATGTGGTGGCACCATTACAACAAATATTTCTTGGGGTAAAAGGGTGTGACACTCTATCCCTCAATCGTGGCATGACTCTACCTTTTTGTTCTTTCACGGTCCTGACGACAAACTCTTCTATTTCCTCTCGAGTCATGCCCAGAGATTGAGCCATTGTCACCCATGTTCCCTAAGTGGCGGCACTGGCAAGTGGGGGAAAGTCCTGCGGAGGCGGCGCCTACATTGGTATGGCCTGGGGCCTTGAGGTCGCCTCCTTCGTGCGATTCGACTCTGCGGGACGAGCTGCCTGTGCGTCTGCTCAATGCTCTCGGCTATCAAGTAGATCATCCAAGGCGTCGAGGAGTGTTGGGGTTATGACCACCTATCTAGGAGGCAACACCCCTCTAGAGGACACTATGTGTGATTGAGTCGGTCGGGGCGATGCCTGTTCTTGTTTAGGCAATGCTGGATGTTGAGGCTCTGAGGTTGGTGTTGTGACCGTTGGACGGTGTCTCGACTGACCACCCTGCTGGGCTGAAGCGCTGGGGAGGGTCGCCCCTAAAGCATGATCCCTATACATCATGAAGGATGAGGGCATCAAGTGGTGGTGCAAGCTGGGAAGGAATCTCCTTCAATGGGCTCCTTGTTGTTTGTTTTCACTCTTGTATTGACAAGAGCCATGACTATAATTTTTACCTCAGGTTCCCACATATGACACCAAATGTTGGTTCTCGATCTTCTCAAATACATGTGGCGTCGCTCCTAGAACGTCCCGAACCTGCACATGGGAAACCCCCGGGTGTTCCCGTTTGTTTCCTCTTCGAAGCTTAAGTTAGTCCGGGAATTCAGGAGCAGTAAATGTACTGTATAAAGATGGGAGAACACTGTTCGGTAATAAATGAGCTACTATTTATAGAAAGAGTTAACCCGTTGACCGAGTTAACTTTCTTTACCGTGGTTAAATGCCTTAAGTGTGGTTACTTATTATCGACTTGGGAAAGGGAATGAAGTCACATCATTGGTTAGAGGGATGACTGTCATGTCACTTCCCTTCACCAGGCGCAGCCTGGATTAAGGTCCCTGTCACATCTTAGTATGAGATGGTGACACTTGTTTATGGTTGAACTCATGCGGTTCCTCTACCAAGGGAAGTAGTAGGCGGCGCCCTACTAAGGGGTTTATGTGATTTCTCGCTTTTTATTATACAAAGCGTCAGCACCCCGTTTGTAAGTTAAGACGAGGGCCTTGGGCCTTCTTCATTAGTGAAGTATTTGGGTTTGCCATGTGAGCAAAGCCTCTAGGTCCATCATTATGTTTTTTAATATGCATTTTAGAAGTAAAGTTTCTCAATCTAAGTAAAATTTTCCTATTCTTAAGTGCAATTATATAATTTTAGTCCATCATAATTGTATTGTCTCTAGTTGGCAAAAAAACAAAAAAATTGTATTGTCTAAATAATTCGGAGTAGAGAAATAGGAGTTTCCATTTCACTAGATAAGAAGGTAAACATTTCACGATGTGTTATAGCTAGGGCTGACAATGGTGCAGTGAAAAACTAAACCATGGTTATAACCGTTATTTTTTTATATGGTTAACCGTACCATTATGGTGCAGTGCAGTTATGGTGATGAATTTTCTACCTGTAATGGTTATTGTTATGGTATTTTAGTCATACACATGGTTTTAACCATGGTTATTATATAAATATAATAATATAATATTAATAAATACTAATAACAGAAGTAAGATTTTAACTTTTAGATTTCACGAATGTATTATTCGAGGGCGAATTGTAATTGAATGATATTAGTGTTAATTTTGAATGGTGCTTATGCTGAATGATATTAATGTTGAATATTTTTGTTACTTGTGACATAATTTTATGTATTTATTAAGATAACATTTATAACGTTTCATTATATTTCACATGTGGTTATAAATATGAATATACGGTTAAAATCGTGGTTAATAACCATAGTTATGGATATAGTTAAGGTATTGAAAATTGTACCCGTAATGGTTGTGGTTATGAAATGCAATTTAAAAATATGACATGGTTATAGTATTTTATATACCCGCACCATACTCTAACCATTGTCAGCCCTAGTTATAGTTTTCTTCGTTAAACATGTTTTTATTTTAATTTTAAAAAGTTGAGTCTGGAAAAACAATAGGGAAAAGTCTGAAAAACGGACATGATGTTTGACAAATATGGTTTTTGGTGCCACATGTTTTTTGACGATGGTTTTTGGTATAATATGTTTCAAATTGATGGTAATTGGACCTTCCGTCCACCTGTCGTTTGATTGTCCCGTTAAGTAGTCACGTGATATTCAATTTTTCTTATTTTTTTAAACAACAAATAATAAAAGACAATAATATCCTCTTCCCACCATACAATAATAAAAGTCGTTGTCTTTGCCTGATATAGATCCAACAAGTCTGGAGCTTCCTCCAGGTATGGAATCACAAACTTCTCCTTGAATTCTTGATCTGAAATCTTCACCCAGCAATAAAATATGATTTCAAGAGATAACAACAATAAGAAGAGACATACATAGATAACAAGATCTCATCAAAAAGTAACAAAAATTGGCTGACCTGCAGAGACACCAGTTGCACACAGAGTATTATTCATATACATGGACAAACAAAAGGATTGAAGGCCATATTTCATTGCCCAGGAGGAATGTAATTTGACTGTATTTTCTTTCCTCTTGTACATTATTTGGTCTGTTGAGTTGAGGTATAAACCATGCTTACTTCTCAAAAGCCATAGAAGCAGAGTGGGAAATGGAAACTTTTGTTATGACAAAAAACTATAGAATGAAGAAACTTAGAAAACCCAGGAGGAGCATAAACTAGAGATTCTAAGAAAATAGCATAATCCAAAGATGCAATTCAGAAATAGTTAGTGTCAGTGATTTTAAGAGGGTGAATAATGAAGACCTAAACAATGTACAATGCAGCATCTAAACAATGATAACCTCAGTTTACAGAAAATTCCAACCACAATGATTCATGGAATTAGGGCAAGTTGAGCATTACTATTAGCTAGTTACCTTATCTACTTAGTCGTTGTCTTTGCCTGATATAGATCCAACAAGTCTGGAGCTTCCTCCAGGTATGGAATCACAAACTTCTCCTTGAATTCTTGATCTGAAATCTTCACCAAGCAATAAAAGCTTCTTTGGGTGACATTCATCAACCCTTTGGACAACAGAAACTGAATGACAGTATACCGAGGAATCACTCGCTTTTCCAAGCTAAACCCCAAAAGATTCGGATAACGAGCTATGTAGGAAGCTTCAAGCCCTGCTTCGTTCACAAAGAAATGCATACCATCGTTGATTTTGTCCTCCGATAATGCCAAGCAATAGGGATACTTTCCACGACTTTGATGAAACCGAGTGGAGGTATTAAGATTGTTCTGGGCCAACAGTTGAGTAGATAGCAAATTCCATATTCAGATACGTCGCCTGTCTGAACCGAAACCCGTGTTTCGGAATATGGGCATGGGATTGCTGCCCGAGTTGCAGATCGGCGAGGTTAGCACAAGCATTAAGGAGGTTACCGAATGTGTAATGTGTGGGATCGACTGAATTACGCTTCAAGAGGCGGAACAGATTAAGAGCTTCTTCATTGTCGTCATTCTGGGTGCAGCCTGCGATAAGAGCATTCCATGACACTATATCTCTCTCAATCATCCCTGTGAACATCACTCGGGCGGCTTTTAAGCTTCCTGCCTTTGCATAGCCGCTGACCATGGAACTTCCTAATCATGCCTGAGATTTGAGGTAAGGAGAAACTGTGGGTGCTTAGCAGGTGACTTGAAAAAATACACCGTGGGTGCTTGAAAAAATACACTGTGGGACTATCTGCAGTGACTGATGATGCCCTGGGTTCCTGTTCCACTTCGTCTTCAAGCATCCTCCGTGTAGGAGACAAGGGCAGAAAAGGAAAAATTCGAGCACGTGACAACACATGAGTACATAACGTTTAATTGAGATGGAAATTAAACGGAGGGACCAAAAACAATTATTTCTAAACATGTACCATTTACAATATGTTGGGTTGGAAACCCATTTTTGTCAAACATCATGTCCGTTTTTCGGACTTTTCCCAAAACAATATGATTAATTAGCTATTTATTATTTATTTTATGAGTTTGGACTATTTGTCAGGTATTTGTTTTAAGATAAATTGTTAGTTAAATATATCTAGCGTTGCAGTTTAATATCTTTATCTAATTTGTTGTTAATGATGACATAGAGAGACTTGTATATCATGTGTCATTAAAATTAAACTGGCAAATTCCATTTTTTTTCAAAGTTTAAATAACTTTTTGTAAATTTAACTAATAAATAGCACGTTACCTTCAAATTTATTTAGCAAATTGCACAACAAAGAGAGAAAAATAACAAACAACGTCCAAGTTTATATCATATTTTAACAATAAGTTAGATGAAGTAAACATATTACTACTTTGTAAAAGTTGAATTAACAAACTGTTTAAAAATAATTTTTACATAATAAAATTTTCAAAACCCCAAAATTCATTGGAGTAAATGTCCAACTAGTGCCTAGGGTTGAAAGCAAAATCCGGTTGGTCCGAAAAACCGATTAAAATCGGTCCGAACCGAACCAAAAAAACGATCTGAAAACACATGGTTCGGTTCACAGACGTTGATTTTTTATTTATTTCGGATTTTCGGTCTGGTTCGGTCTTTAAATTTAAAAAATCATGGAGTCCGGTCCAACCGAATTAATTATATATAATATATTTATTATTAATTAATATGAAACATTGTGCACATATACCAACTCTTTCATTGGTCCAAGAGTCAAAACTTGTTTTTTCAACTTTCAAGAGTGGACATGTTTTCCAAAATCTCAACTTTTCATGTCCCCCATGGCACCCATTAATTTTTGTATTTTTCTCCCTAAGCTAACCCTCCCTAGTATTTATGAAACACTTAGTATTTATTTTTTGGTTTAAACCGAAAATCCGGTCCGAAAATCCGAATGGACGGTTTATTTTTCCTTATACGGTCTTTTGGTCGGACTTTTATTGAAGAAAATATGGTATGAAAATATAGCTACCCGACCGAAATAGTATAAAAACCGGTCTGACCGGTCCGGTTTGACCCCTAGTAGTGCCTCACTTGCAAAATCTATTTAAATTTTAAACATTTTAGTAAAACTTAGTTGAGGAGATCATTTGCGTACATGAGTGTTGATGTTGCTGGTTAGCAAATTTTGTATTAAGACTATTAATTATTATTTAAAGATTATAAGTTATTTTTTTAAAAAAATTCGTATTATTTATATTCATTTTTATTTTTAAAAATAGATAAATTTATCTAAAATTGAAAAGAAAAAAACTAATCTTTAACTATTTAATATAATATAGTTTTTTGTAAACGAACATTATTATTATCATTTAAAAACAAACTCCAACGGTTTAAGGGTTTTCTTCAATTCTTTTTAGTTTCTATTCAACTTTTTTATATGAATAAAATTATTTCAAATATGATCTTTTAATAAATTTATGATTTTTTAAAATAAAATAAAATAATACAACTTAAATATAAAGTGCAAATAAGACTAAATTATATTTTCTCTTATCAAAATAATCCCGTTCTGTAAAATGAATTAAATAAATCCGTGAAGAAAAAAAATCTAAATCCCTTCTCAATACCAAGCTATCATAATAAGTTGGTATATTGACCTAGAAATAGTCCACCCAACTCAGTAGTCAATACCATATCCATCATCCAATCCAACTGAACTGAAGTGAATGCAATAGCAAGCATTTTAGGTGATTTTATGCATTCCAATGTTCAAATCCGAAGAGATGGATATGAGAAGAGGAAGATTTTGATGCCAAACAGCTTTGAAGACCCGCTTGTCATGGGCTCGTATGGATTGGGATGGCTTCCTCGCATTGTAACGAACATCAAATATGTGGATTACAGGATCAACCGAACCGGATGATATCAACATCCCGTCAGGCGACCATGACTGATCGATCAGTGCTGACTGAGACTCACTACTTTCCTGTTTCCAACCAAATGCATGAACTTCCCTTGGCTTTTCTCGAAAGTCAAACAGTCGAAGTTGTCTCTCAGGTTGCCTGCAAAAAAGGAGGATTTGTAGAGTGAAGTTCAATCACAATCTGCATCTCTGAAAAGAAGAAGAAAACAAATGTTTGTTGGTGTTGCTCACCCTGTTTGAACCATAAACAAGTTGAAGTCGCATGGATTGGGTAGAATGTTCATGCATTTACTCTCCATCAGATGCCGATAACTTGTCCTTCCTGAATTTACATCATACCCGAAGATCCTCTTGTCGGCCCCAGCAGATAACACAACCTTCTTCTGCTGCATTCCTGCAACTCCCATGACTGCAGAAGAATGCATACTTCTATGCAATGCGGTCGGTTTCCAACAGTTCTCAACATCCATCTCATTCCACATGATAACTGCATGATCGCTCCCACCCGTCACAAAACAGTCCTCCGCCCAAGGCACAAACATTATGTTGTTGATAATTCCCCTCACATGAGGCTTCTTCTCCAAGAAACTTACTCGATCTTTCTGTACGGAGAAAAACAACAATCATCCATGCATGATACAGTGGTACATATATATATACATACAAAACTCCACAACGCTTACTTACACCGCCTTTATTCAAATTTAAAATGGAAATTTGGGAATCCCCTCCATCTGCACTATAGGCACAAAATATACTGTTTCCATGTGGGTGCCAAGCTATATCTTCTGGCCATTTTCGTTGTGGGTTGGAGAGACAACTGGTACCGCTCAGTAAAGAGGCGCCTGATCTTCATTTCCGTACAACACAACAGGAATTATAGAAAAAGATTCGTTAACTCTTCCATCCAATAATAGCTTGACAAAATATTCATTAAAATTAATATGCAGATCAGATAGGGATCTGCCAACCAATGATTACTGTAACATGGAAGTATTACTGAGTTGGTTTGCATATCTAAAGCGATACACACCAACCTTACTTCAAATTTTGCATATCTGCTAATTATTGTTGAAATTCATTATTAGCTCTACTGCCAAGTGATCAGACACGCTTATTATAGTTCACTTTTAATCCATGTGGGCTTCAACACCTTCCATCAGGTGCAACATGGATTACCAATTTATGCATTGTATCAATTTATCAGTACTTAACATGAAGCACATGTGCACATTTATTCCAGTCTTGAACAGATATCATGTATGTAAAAACTGATTATAGGAACATTCAATTTCATGATTTTTTTTCTTGAAGAGGCACTCTTAGAGAGGGAATATTTCTAGTAACCTTTTTCTCTAGAAACTCAGTTTTTGACAAATCCACACCGCTGAAACAACTGTAGTGAACCAAATAAAGGAAACAAATTCCTTAAAATTCCAATCTAGTTGCAAGGGTATCTGTGATTTTTTGCTTTAGAAAAAATACTCACTAAGAGACTTACCAACCTCAGTTCTAAATTCAGACGTCAACAAGAAGCATAAACAAAAACTACAGCAATCACATGGCTTGTAATAATACGTTACTAGAAGTTGATTATAGAAAGTCACTTTCTCAATTATGTTTGGCAACACACCCGCTTATTACTATAATATAATAACAGGGACGCGGAACTGTGACTATTTCTGAAGATCCTAACATTATAAAACATAAGAAACTGATTTTGTTTTCTACATAGATTTAAAAATCATTAGGTTTTTATTTCCAGTGAATAAATACACATATATACTCTATAAATAAATAATAACTAATCAAGCTTGACCATCCAGTGAAAAACAATTTCATAGTGTAATTACTCAGCTCTATGCACAAAATTTACAGCATACTAAATAGAGTTCCGGGCTTCCGGCAATAATTCAAGTACCCAAAATGATAGGCAGAAACTCAATAGAGAAGAAATAGAATTGCCTTCATGAGGGAATAAAAAATTACCCTTTTGCTTGAATTTGCCAAAAGTTAACCACTCCATCCAAAGCACTGCAAAAGTCCAATAAAAGACGAAGAAAATCATGCCTCAGTACTGTAAGGGTAAGAAACAGAGAATCACACGTAACAAGGTCATAAAATTAGAATGCTGTAACAACAAAAAGCAAGTACACTTAGGTCAATCTGTTATTTCCAATATCATATAACAATCAACTAAAGTTACAAGACTAGCCCTCCTTAGGTAGGGAAGTGTCTCTTGCACCTCCTTGTTGAATTTCCACTGTGAGAATAAATCCCACATGGGTTTCTCCAATATTAGGCACCATGTAAACAACTGGTCTACCTCATCCTAAAACGAATTGATTTTAGGACGGAATCCCATTTGTATAAGTGATTGTTGTTTGTTCATTGGGTTTGTTTCGACCTGAATGAAGCTAAGCCCCTAAACCAAATTGCAAGTATGTAGTTTCATAATACCTCAATGACGGAGTCTTGAATTGAAACTGTTATGTGGTAAGGTTCTGAGGTTCAGAATCGAAGTGGTAGTAGGTGGACCTACTGAAAATCTAATTGCATTTTCCACTTTCATCTCAATCTAAGTGTTCATTGTCAAAGCATCTACATTAACTTATAAATCATATTGTTAAACTAGCATATTCTAACCCTTTTGATTACATGTGTATCATAGAAAAAGTTCTTATTTTAGTAACTTTCCAAACTATAACTAACTAGAGTCCACAGACCTCGTCAACTAGGCGCCTCACAGAAAGTTTAAGAAACTATCATGTAAAACTGGCCTACACGGCTACACCACGGCACTCACATTCCTTTTTTTGTTTTTTAATCATAAAAGGGATGATATATGCAAAACCCAAAAAGAGGGTGCAAAAAACCATTGAAACAGCATTCATAAAGAGAAACAGTCTTTAAGAACGAGACATTCAGCATACCTGGTTGCAAAAAGTGTATCGTTAGCTGGGTTTAAAGAAATACTTCGGAGCTTTCTCTTGTGTTGACTAGAGAGTTGATTGCCTGTGCTGCAACGTATGATGGTTGGGGAAGAGGTGCTGCATATTAGTGGAATCAAATCTTTGTGCTCTTTTAGTTCTGCAACCACAGAATCACAAGCCTATGAATGTAGATGCATATTGAAGTTAATATCTGAACAATCAATCATGTCGCAAAAGATACCATATTTCCTCTTTGCGCCTCTATCCTGGACTCTCGTGGCTCCATTATCAGATGAGCGTACACAAGACCGTTCCTCTTTAACAGCTTCAGCACTTTTGGAGTGAGAAACTGATGGGCCACTCCCACCCCCACCCCCACCAGCACTGGTGCCAACTGATGCTGCATTCCTTGAAGACTGGAGAACTTTTGTGTTGGTGGAGGGTTTAGAGAGCTTTGGTCCTTGTGAATCGCGACGAGGGTGATTAGAGTTGTTAGTGTCACGGGAAGGACTGCTGGCTCGACGGCCCTCAACTGCTGTCTCTCTTGTACCGTCCTCGAGGGAAACTTCAGGTGAAACAGATTGTTCTTTGTTCCGTAGGCGAGCTAATTTGCGTTTTGCACCGTGCAACATCTGCTCCGCTTCTTGGAGCTGCGTATTGCATTAAGATTGTTAATGACAAGAAAGTCAATTACCAATATACGATCATCATAAAAGTGGTTTAAGCACACATCTCAATATAACAGAATCTCTATTCCTAACCAGGAAACAAATCGAGCAGCAATCCAATTACTCCAATCAGATAAAGGAAGTAATTTTCAGTGAGTTCAATTGATCGAGAAACTAAAAGGGCACAAAGGTTGCTAGTTTGCAGACGATTTTAGCAGTCAACCCAATTTCGAACAGCAGCAGATGTGAAGCTTACTTTGGAATTGTAATAAGTGACGCGGGTGCGAAGATGGTGAACTTCTTTGTTGCGATGTTCGAGTAGAGCTATTAAGGCCTCTTCTTCTTGGTCTTGTGAGTTACTTTCAGAGTCATGATCATGATGATGATGATGATGTTCTGGTTCTTGTTCATATTCTTCCACCTTAGGCTTCTTCTCTAGAGACGCTCTCATTGTCCAGTCCTCTGTTGCTGTCGTCGTGTTTGATCGATTGATTTAGAATGTCGTTCTTCTTCTCTTTCTTTCAAGTTTGTACTCTCCTTGTATTTAGGGAGGAGAGAGAACCGCAGTGGGCCACGTGTATAGAAAAATGCACGATAAATTTTAAAAAGTAGTTATGTCAGAAAAAAAATTTGAAAAAGTATGTATGCAAAAAAAAATTTTAGCAAACTATGTATACGCGCACCCCGGGGTCGCGCCTACCGGACATAGGCGCATCCCAGGGGTGCGCATATTGCATAGGCGCACCCTAGGGATGCGCCTATGCAATAGGCGCACCCCAGGGGTGCGCCATTACCACGAAATTTTTTTTTTTTTTTTTAAAACAAATTTTTCAATAATGACGACTCGATGTTTAATTAAATATAAAATTATATATCTATTAAAAAAAATTTAAAAAAATTATAGTAAGTAGATATTTTAATTGCGATTCAAATGATGCAAAAAAATTTAAATTTGGATTTACGGATTGACTGTACGGCATGCCGTAAGTTGAGATATGAAAATTGTACTTAAAAAGTTATAACTCGGACCATGTAAGTCCAAACTCAACACGGTTAACGTCATTTAGGTCGTAAATCAATTATCTACATAGGATAATTTTTTGGATTAAAAATAAAGTGATTTTGTAACCCCCCATCGTTTACACCCAAATTTGACCGAAATAAGTAAATGCATTAGGTGAGAAATTTAATTATATACTTACTCAAAAAAAATTAAAAAAATTACAGTGCGTAGATAATTTAATTACGAATTAAATGACGCTAACTATGCGTTAATTTTTGACTTTTAGACTGACTGTATAATACGGTACGTAAAAAACTCTACATACGATACAAAAACTTCCAAATAGTGTTTTGCACAGTAAAATCACTGTTTAAATACTGTACAAAACACTATTTGGAAGTTTTTGTATCGTATGTAGAGTTTTTTACGTACCGTATTATACAGTCAGTCTAAAAGTCAAAAATTAACGCATAGTTAGCGTCATTTAATTCGTAATTAAATTATCTACGCACTGTAAATTTTTTAATTTTTTTTTGAGTAAGTATATAATTAAATTTCTCACCTAATGCATTTACTTATTTCGGTCAAATTTGGGTGTAAACGATGGGGGGTTACAAAATCACTTTATTTTTAATCCAAAAAATTATCCTATGTAGATAATTGATTTACGACCTAAATGACGTTAACCGTGTTGAGTTTGGACTTACATGGTCCGAGTTATAATTTTTTAAGTACAATTTTCATATCTCAACTTACGGCATGTCGTACAGTCAATCCGTAAATCCAAATTTAATTTTTTTTTACATCATTTGAATCGCAATTAAAATATCTACTTACTATAATTTTTTTAAATTTTTTTTAATATATATATAATTTTATATTTAATTAAACATCGAGTCGTCATTATTGAAAAATTTATTTAAAAAAAAAAAAAAAAAAATTCGTGGTAATGGCGCCCCCCTGGGATGCGCCTATGGAATATGCGCACCCCTGGGATGCGCCTATGTCCGGTAGGCGCGACCTCGGGGTGCGCGTATACATAGTTTGCTAAAAAAAAAATTTGCATACATACTTTTTCAATTTTTTTTTTCTGACATAGCTACTTTTTGAAATTTATCAAAATGCACTTCCCACGTAGGAGCTTTCTTTTTAGGGTTCACAATTCATGTATGTTATGGATTGCATGACATTTTCAGTGGATCAGACCAGACACCATCAGATATAAAAGCATGTCAATTTAATTACGTATGAACACAACATAAAAAGAAAACGCAATACGAAACTGAATAATGACATAAACTGAACAATTCTTGCTTAAAATCAGTCACAATTCTTGCTTGCTATACATTTTTTAAGTAAATTCTAAATTTAAGGTTTGAACAATTAGTATTTTTGTCCATTTGATATAAAATGTAAGAAGTGCACCATATAACCTTGATCTGATCATCGTTACTAAATGATTTTAATATTGCAACTTTGAGAACATTAATTAAGAATGGAGAGAAAAAAAAACTACTTAACATTAATTTCAAAGACAATATAACATTAATTTCAAAGACAATATGACTTTGCGTTTTCATTTAGTATGTGAGGAAATTGATACCTAATATAAGAATAAAGAAAATTAAATCAAGGCAACCTTTATTAGAGGGTAGAAGGTTCTAGACAACAAGTTTGTGGTGCTGCAGCTTGGGAAGTTCATTTGTCAGTATATCTTCAATTTGTTCTTAAGAACTAACATACTTCAGAATAAGAACACTTTCATTAATCTTTTCACGCACGAAAGTGTAGACAATTTGCATGTGTGTAGTTCGACCGCGAAACATAATACAAGTGAATTGAATCAGTGAAATCAACACCCAACTCGTGCAACAACCCTCAAATCCAAATTATTTCAGAAGTGGCTATACCCATGTTACGATACTCAACTTCAACACTTGATGTGGAAACTATAACCTATTTCTTCACTTTCCACGACATTACACTCTCTCCTAACTTCACACAATACCCTAACACAAATATTCGGGTAACTGCATAGGAAGCCCAATCACTATACCATTACATGGATAATGAATTCAATAATGTGTTTTTGCTTGTGAAGAATATACCTTGTCCAAGGTCACCTTATATATATTGAATAACTTGTAGAGCTGCAACCATCTAGGTGAGACTTCTTTCGTTCATAAACATATTGACTGATTGTTTGCACTGAATAGACAATGCATGGTCTCATCATGGTGAGGTAAAGAAGTCTATCCACAATCCGTTGATACTTTCCAATGTCACAAATCAATTCGTCATGGAGATTGACTTCAAATCGGGTATCATAATCTTGGGTAGTCAACTTTAGGAGTTGGAACAGCTCATCGGAGTTGGTACAGAAGTTATAGTTGTCAAACCAGATTCTGAAATCAATTGAAGCGCATATTTACGTTGATTCAATACAATGATTTCACTCAATTGATCTACCTCTAACCCAAGCAAGTAACGAGGATTACCAAGGTCTTTTATCTAAAAATGTGAATGTAAAATAACTTTGAGGTCATCAATCAACTGCATATCTGACCCACTAATCAGGAGGCCATCACCTTGGACCAACATACATACTTGTTTGTTCCCATCAATCTTGTTGAACAGTGAGTAATTGAACTTATTCTGAATATACCTATGATCAAGCAAAGTTTTAAATCCCACTGCCTCAATTGAGGCTTGTTTAAGGCCAAATTGTTAGAAATAGAAATATAGAAACATATAAAGATTTTTTTAGGAAATAAATCTCCTACAATATAAGTTTCCTATTATAATCTTTACTTATTCTAACTACTATGTACATTATAAATTAGTTTGTATAATTCAGAAATATACAGAACATTACATAAATAAATAAGGATTACAAGATCTATCTGTGTGCTAAATCTATTTATCATGGTATCAGAGTCAGATTTCTCGATCAAATAAAAGTTTGACCTTTTTCGACGTTCATCATTTACCAGATTGTGTTTTTCAGCCATGGCAGAGTTTGAAGATGGTAGTGTCAATTCTGGTGAACTTGCTACAATGGAACAATTGACGACATTACTCTCAAATTTGTCACAATTGAACAACAACACCCAGAAACAGTGTGTATCAATCCCAACAACCAGTCTGACTATAAATTCAATGAGAATAACTACTTTCTGTGGTCTCGATTAATTCGTATGAAGATTGGAGGGCAAGGGAAGCTGCACCATATCACAGGTGTTCCAGAACCACCTGGAATCGAGGATCCGAATTACCCACAATGGGAACATAACGATTTAATCGTTTGTTCGTGATTGCTAGACAAGCTGGAGCCGAATCTGGTGCACCAGTATGCTGAATTTCTGTCTGCAAGAGAACTGTGGAAAAGACTTTGCAACTTAGATTAAAGGGAAAGATGGAGTTCAACTATTCAACTTAGTTGTTCGAGCAAATAGCACCCAACCCTGGATTGATTTCTTGAAACATTGTATAGTAAGTTGACAAAAATATAGAGAGATATTGAACTGCAGGATCCTAATCCCATGAAGCATCCCGAAGATATTGTGATATGGAACACAAAGAGGTCAGAAACCAAGCTATATCAATTTTTGAATGCTATTAGTGATGAGTTCGACCAAGAAAAACAAGACCTGTTCTGGGAGAACCTCTTACCTGAGGTGGAGGTTGTGAGACCGAAGATAAGTTATGAGTGTGACAAAGAGGAACACATAACCGTCAAGTGTTCTTCCCGAAACCGGAATTGGATCTGTATTCTTGGCCAGAACCAAAAACTCAGTCATAAGTCCTCACTCAGAAGAGGTGTTGCCCGATTCAACCACAAGTCACGTCACCATGCCGCAATCAGTCGTCGGGAGAGGGAAATCACTTCGCAATGGCGACGTTTAATGAAAGAATATACAGTGCAGCCATTGTGGGAGGTTTCGTCATAGCAAGGGAGAATGCTTCCAACCGTTCGGCTTTTCCCAAAGTCTGGAGAAGCCAACGAATGGAAGTGATCGGTATCGTGAACATGGCCACAATAGCAGTTCGAAGCCAAAGAAAGGAAGAGAGTGCGACTGAGGAGAAACATATAAGATTTTCTCAAGAGACTGGGGCAGGAAATTAATAGAATGAGGTCAGCCTCAGTGGAGAGGAGGTTGGGAAATTAGGTATAGAGTTAAAGGGGAAATTACCCTTTTACCCTCAAAACTCTAATATATATTTTTCACCCTCACATTTACACTTAAATGATTTAGGTCCTAAACTTAGTAATAATCAGCACTGCAATCCTCAAGCTCTTGTACCTCAGGAGTTTGAACCTTAAAAAATAATAGATGATGGTTTGATTGTGGCACTACTAACACGATGGGATATGACATAAGTGATTTTATTAGTTACTCGGTACCAAATAGGAAAATGATACAAAGTGCAAATGGATATTTATCACGAGTTCATGGAGAAGGGACTATTGCATTATCTCCAACACTACAACTACAAAATTGTCTTTATGTGCCTAACTTATCTTGCAAGCTTCTCTCTACTAGTCATGTGACAAAAGAATTAAATTGTATGATGTTGATGTATCCCAGTTTATGTTTGTTGCAGGATATTCAGTTAAGGAAAGTCATTGGATGTGGTGTTGAGTATCAAGGATTGTACTATGTGGACGAAGTGGCTCAACATGGAACTGTAGCACTTGCTCACGGAATAGTTGATAGGCAACAATGGTTATGACATCGGAGATTGGGGCACCCATCTGCAGGGTATCTTCATAAATTATTTCCTAATTTGTTTCCTTCTAATACAAATATTTCATGTGAGAAATGTATTACTGCTAAGAGTCATAAACAATATAATTCTAGGGCTAAGTCTACTTTTTCCCTTATTCATTCATACACATGGAGTCCTGCAATAGTAGTTACATATCAAACAACGAATTCAAATGTTTTGTGCTCTTCATATATATGATTTTTCTCGTATGACTTGGGTATAATTTCTTAAAAATAAGTTTGAAGTCCCATATAAGTTTGTAGAATTTCACAACTTAGCTGAAACTCACTTTCATACCCACGTTCAGGTCCTCCGGTTCGATAACATATGGGAATATGTCAACTCTATACTTCAACAGTTCTTCCAGAAAAAGTGCATTATTCACTAGACTTCTTGTCCTCATACTCTACAACAAAATGGAGTAGCAGAAAGAAAAAATTATCACATCCTGAAAACGACAAAGGTAGTTATGTTTCAGTCATGGGTTCCTACTTCTTTTTGGCCTGAAGCAGTTCTGACATCAGTATATCTGGTTAATCATCTACCCATTAAAGTATTAAATTTTCAAACACCTCTTCAGATTCTAGTCATATGAGTGTTAAAAAAAATGGTCACCTAGATGTGGAAGCATATACAGATGATGACTGGGCAGGCAATCCACTGGACAGGAGGTCAACTGCAGGGTATTTCACCCTAGTTGGGGGGAATTTAGTCTCTTGGAAGACTAAAAAGCAGAAAGTCGTATCACTCTCAAGCGCTGAAGAAGAGTTTAGAAGGATAGCTCGAAATCTGACAGAAGTGTTGTGGTTACGATTGTTGTTAGCTTAAATTGGATTTTTCTGTAAAAGGGGAGTGCAAGTTAATGTGTGATAATCGTGCAACTATTAGTATTTCAGAAAATTCAGTACAACACGGTCGCACGAAGCACGTTGAGTTGACCTACACTTTGTCTAGGAGAAGTTAGAAAATAAAGTCAATACTCTGTCGTCTGCAGGTTGTGAAGATCAACTCGCAGATATTCTCACCAAGGTTGTAAATGGAAGATTTTTCCGAGATATTCTATGCAAGTTGAATATTGGAGATCTCACTATTCCACTTGAGCGGGAGTTTTAAAAATAGAAATATAGAAACATAGAAAGTTTTATTTAGGAAACAAATCTCATACGATATAAGTTACCTATTGTAATCTTTTCATATTCTAACTACTTTATATGTACATTATAAAGTAGTTTGGATAATTCATAAATATACACAACATTACATTACATAAATAAGGATTACAAGATCTATCCTTTTGTTAGGTCTGGCATGAACCTGTTCGGGGTAGAACCGATTCAGAACCGTACTTTTACCACATTTTAAAGAGGTATGGTTTACCGCTCTAATTTTTGGCTACTCTAGATTTTGATTGATTTATCGTACCTGTTCTGAACCGGTTCAGCCGAAACACTTTAAATATATATATTAAAAAAACTAATGTAGTCTTCATAAGATGTACAAGAACAGAACGATGTAGGCTTCATTAATTTGCCACCAATAATCAAGAATTGTTAAAATCAATGAACAATCAGGAATAAATCAGTGAATCACCAGTCCATCAAAATCAATTACTTACAAATCAAAAAATCAAAACTTTCGGATCTACTAAGACATGCAATCGAATTCCTCTCATATGAAACCCTAATAGTGATTTCAGATTGAATCCCTATCTACTCCTGCCTTGGCTCGCCTCTGCTGATGCTGCTCTGGCCTGACTCGCCTCGCCGTTGCTAATGTTTACCTCACAGGCTGCTGCCGTTTTGCTCTCCTCGACGCCTCGCTGCCGCTACTGCTCGCCTCACATGGGACGAAATTTGTCGAAGAGATGAAGAATAGTGAAGAACCATCTGAAGAGGAGTGACGAAAGAATAACCAACTGACCGAAGAAGTGAAGAGTCTAGTTCAGTTTAGTGAGTTAGGTTAGTCTGGTCTGGTTTAGTCATTAAATAGAATTTTATATTAAAATTTGTACAAGAAGTGGTTTGTCATTTGAGAACCAATTTTTTATACCTATTCTGAACCGCTTCATATGTTTGCAAAAAAATCCCTTGGTTTCTGAACCGGTACAATTCACAAAAGATATGGTTTGGCTCAGTTGAACCGTTTTTTTAGGCCCAACCCCACCTTTTGTTTAGTCAATTTATCACATATAAGGACTTCAACAGTTTGCACACTTTCTTTCCACTTCCAATTTGAACAGGTAGTTGATCAAAATCGCCAATTATATCCATGAACGCATCCTCATCAAGGCCACCTTGCAAAAATATGTTGTTGACATCCACCTTGCAAAAATGGCCAAGATCAAGCAGTTGCTATGGCCAAGAGTGCACGTTCTATGACCATCTTCACCATAGGAGAAAATGTCTTGAAAATCACTTCCAAACCTTAGAGTGTCCTTTTTCCACTGATCATGCTTTGTAACGCTCGAAAGTTCCATATGCACTATACTTTACCTGATAATCCCACTACAACATATTTTTGTGCTTGTATTCAAGCAAATCAACAACAATCCAAGTCCTATTTTATTGTAATACGGAAATTTCAGCTTGTATCGAGTCAAGTTAAATAGCAACTTCTTCAAATATTAGGGGTTCATGAATACAAGAAATGACACTCATATAACAATGACAGTATAGAGACAAACTAGCATAATTCAAGAGATGGCAATTCATAGAAGACTCAACCTTCCAACAAGGTGGATATCAAACAAGAGCAAACCTTCTTAGATGTAGCACCTCCTCAAAATAATGAAGCAACTCCTCTGAATAATAAGATACTAGTTGATGGGATTTTCTCAGGGAAGTGTTGATCTGGTGGATCTCAGTATCCACTAAGCGATTCAATACGCCCAATGATGAGGAAATGTTACCATGAGGTCGCAAGACCATCATCCCAAACATCAGGGGAATTGAAGTTGGGGTTGTCCTCACACAACCCTTTGAATTCTGCTATATTCATCATGAAAGGAAATATGCGCTCTTTGAAAATGACATCATGGTGGCTAAAAATTTGTCTAGATGCAATGCTTAGCAACAAATACCTCTTATGAGAAAACAAATATCCAAGCATGAAACAAGGAATGGAGTGTGCACTAAATTTGTTAGCTCGAGGAACAAGATTGGTGACTGTGGCAAAGTAGAGTGAACCAAATACGTGCAAATGTTTAAGATCATATTTCCTCTTATGTAAGGCTTCAAAAGGATACTAACCGTGTAACACACTCAAAGACATGACATTAAAAATATAACAAGCTGTGAAGGTGCAGAATTCTCAATAAATGTTGGGAACATGTGACTATAGTTTCAATGCTTTGACAACATTTAACAAGTGGTGTTGGTTACGCTCTACTACACCATTATATTGTGGTGTATGAGTGCAACTGATATGATGCAACACTCCAAGACCATAAAAAAAATCATTGACAACAACATTCAGAAACTTAGATCCATTATCAGATCGGTGCACCTTGATGATTCGTCTGAATTGAGTTTTGACCATGGAAAAGAATATATTAATGTCAAGAATAACATTCAATTTTGATTGCATAAAAAAATCCAGGTAGTACAAGTACAATCATCAACAACCATCGGGATATAATGAAAACCATCAATTGTAGTCACTCTATATGGTCCTCAAAGCTCCATGTGTACCAAATTGAAATGAGATTTTGCACGAGAAGTGCTTGTGGTTGTTTGTCATGCAAAAGGACATATCATATAGTTCTTTATTCGAAGATCAACATTTTCTACATCAACAACTTTGATAACTAGTTAAAATGGATATGACCAAATATTTTGTGCCATACAGATACCTTATCTTTAGAACCTTCGACAACAACAACCATGTTCAACTTGGAAATACTTCCATGGACTGACTGTAGCATGTAGAGGCCAGTCAATTACTTACTAATCTCCATTGTCTTCAGAGTGGAGTGGGCCTGAAACATCAAAGAATCATGTCAAAATGTAGCAGAACATGACAAATCTTTGCATAGTTGGGATACATAAATTAAGGTGTACTAAGAATTTGGAATAAGTAGTACATCCTAAAGAAGCAAGTTGATAGAAAATAAATAATTGGTATGTCAGAGGAGAGGTATGTCAGAGGAGAAGAGTAACATGACAAACACCAGTGTTGTTGAGTCTCACATCAATGAGACACTCGTTGTGACAAGTTATGGGATTAGTAGCACCATTGTCTAGAATTCATTGAGCTAAAGATTTACTATAAAGAGTAGTGAATAAGTATGGTGTTGAGTTGCCAAGGAAGTAATTTCAACAGTTGTTCAGCTTGTTGGCGAGGGAATAAAATTTGCGATGTCTAAGTGGTAGACTGATCCCGCGTTTATTAAGAAGTCTCAAGTAGTGAAGAGAAGGATTGACTCTCAAATCCTACATCATTATAAACAATGTCAAGATACTCAACAATATTCGCATCTCATCTTTTGCGTATATCAACTAGTACTCCATTCTTGTGCCAACACGTATCAATTTTGTGTCTCTTCTTGCCACAAAACGTGCATTGCCAATCCCATTTTATCTTCGATAAACTGCCATTAAGTAGAGAAGCATTACCACTAACAGCAAATGAATATAACATTGTTGCATCGAAGCTCGAAGTAATTGAACCAACAACTTCACCTTGACTTTCTTCTTGAATTAAGACCGATTGAATTAAGACTGAATAGGCATAGTTCAAACTTGGAAAGGGATTTACCATCACAGATTCGACTGTATCGCAGTGAAAGTCTCATTAAGACCAATAAGGAACTGAATTAGTAACTGTTTGTTCTTCCTAACAATCTCACGCGGCGAATGGAACAATCACAACATAGCCAATCATCATCAACAACTGCAAATTCATCCCAAAATCCTTTCAAACGTCCAAAGTATTGTGCGAATAAAAGTGTTCCTTGTTTCACATGAAATATCTCGCGATGAAAGTTAAATATACGAGAAACATCCACTTTGCTAAATCGCTTGAGTAAATGTTCCCAAATTATGCGAGATGTGGGACTATAATCTATTCCATGCGTCAAATCCATCACAACTGAATTGATGAGTCAAAATTTAACAATTGCATTACTTCTATCCCATCACAAATGTAGTGGTTCAGCTACATATTCTTTCATAGAGGTACCATTAATTAACAAAAGCATAGCTTATTTTTCACAAGTAAGGCATAAAAAAAATACACGCAGCCAAGTTTAGTAGTTATTTGAACCAGTAAGCTGTATTGAAACGAGTGAAGCACCTTTGGTGTCCGACGAATGAATGTAGAATATATATATCATCTACAGGTGACTCGGTAGAACCAAGTGTACTCGATCTAGGCCAAGCCTGAGCTGTGGAAATCGTGGCTATCGTCGTTAACATATATTCAACAATCAACTATCACAGTTAATCAATGCAATTCACAAGCCAACTACAATATAATTCAGATCAATCAACTATCGCAAAATATTATCGTAATTCCACAATCCATTAGACAAAGGCAAGACACAGCACGAATCCAGAACATAATCGAATCTCGCAGAATAAGAAGCTAAGAAAGAAAACAAGGAGAAGTTCTACTTAGCCCTGATACCATGAAGAGTTTCCTCAGTTGAACAACTACGAAAGGAGAGGAACAAACAATCTACTCAAACTCTCTTTGTATTGTTCTGCAAATTCTCATATTACAATCACTAACAGAGGGAATGTAATAGTACTAACAAACTAAGTTTGTTTATTTAATACAATGATTCCTAACATTTCCAAACATATTGTATAAGTCCTTATACATCTATGAACTTTGGTAGAAAGATATTATGTTTTTATTTACTCATCGATTTAGAGATATCTTTACGTTCTTGATCCTAACTTTCCATACTCTTTTTGGAACAAAACACGATGATGATGAAGTGAATGTCGTAACAAAGAAGCATGAAGATGATGATTTCCAATATAAAGTACATACCAAGGGATTGAAGTACAAGTATAATGCCGAAAATGAGGATATCGACATATTTCTTTTTTTTTTAATGTTTAATAACAAGTCTGTACCGAAACAAGTTCATGAGTTGCAAGTTTAAAAGTTAAAGTAACTAAAGATTAAAATTTCAGAACTATTTCAAATAAGGTAAATATAGAAAGGTCGTCTCCATCTTGAAATATTTTTGTAAGGAAACCATGCATTTGTTTAAGATTTTAATATCTATATAAAGGAAATTGCATTTTTCCTTAGGAGTGTATTAGACTTCACTTCTTAACTAATTTATGAGAATTTTTTCAAAAAGTGATCATATTACAAAAATAAATAAATTAGAAAAATAAGTTTATAAAAAATATTTCGAAATTTGGGTATACGCGCACCTCATGTTAGCGTGGATTGCATACATGCCACTCCACGCCCAAAGTGGGCTACGTCTATTTTTTTATTCTTCGACAACGACTCGATGTTTAATTAAAAATTAAATTATGTATATATTAAAAAAATTATAGTAAGTAGATATTTTAATTGCGATTCAAATTATGCCAAAAATATTAAATTTGGACTTACGGATTGACTGTACGCTCTGCCGTAAGTTGATATATAAAAATTTGATTTTAAAAAATATAACTCAGACCCTGTAAGTTCAAACTCAACACGGTTAACGACATTTATGACGTAATTTAATTATCTACCTACTCTAAGTTTTTTGGATTTTTTTTATTAGAAATATATTTAATTTTTTAACCTAACATTCTTTGTCCTATAATTTTACCGAAATAATTAAATGCATTAGGTGAGAAATTTAATTATAGACTTACACAAAACACAATCAAAAAAGTTACAGTGCGGAGATAATTTAATTACGGATTAAATGTCGCTAACTAGGCATTAATATTTGACTTTCAGACTGGCCGTATAATACAATACGTAAAAAACTATACATATGTGTATATACACAGTAAAATCACGTCATTTTTTAATAGATACATAATTTAATTTTTAATTAAACATCGAGTCGTCGTCGAAGAAAAAAAAGACTCAACCCACTTTGAGTGTGTATTGCCACCATTTTGGCAATACACGTACGCCATTGTGGCGTGTATTGTCAATACACGCTACCCTGGTGTGCGTGTATACCCAAATTTCAATTTTTATTTTATATACTTACTTTTCTAATTTGTTTTTTAAATGTGCTCACTTTTTGAAAAAAAAAACAACTTTTGAGTGTTTAGAATAAGATCTTGTCCATTATTATAGATGATTATGAAAGTGATGGTGAGAAGTTGAATTATGATCATGTATCTGATGCCTAGTCTTAATTGATTACTAAAGGCAAATATTATTATTTGAAAAAACTTTCGATTGCAATCGTGTGTTGTTTGCAATCGGCTCATCGTCACAGCTAATCCGTCTGTTTACCAACCAATTGCAGTAACGAAGGGAGATACGAGAGGAAGAGGAAGAGTCATTGGTATGGAGAGGGAAAGTGAGAGTCAATTTCAGAGAGTGAGAGCCACCAGAAAACCTAGGTCGTGGCATTGAAGCGCGATAAAGATGCTACCGTGGAGTCCAACGATGGACAAGGCCGCCTGAGAGGGAAGCACGAAACAAGGAAACCACACAGCACCACCCGACTCGGTCACCTAGCCTCCACCATCTCCCGAGTCGGTGCCAATCCTGTCTAAACGGGGATCTCAGGGAGGTAAGCCTATCTCAGTAGACTAGAATCTAGTAGTTAATATCTCAATTCTAGAGCCTAGTGGATGGACCATCCACACCACCAAGATGAACCTAGGGTAGATGATGATAGAACGATGCTTGGGAAATTCGTGGATATCCCGGAAAATGTAGACCTCTTGGTTGGAAATCTTTGTGTAGGGAAGGTAATCAGCGATAAACATGTGAAATCGACTGTGGTACACAATGTGCTGGAACAAGCATGGGGGCGCTATGCAGGAGTTCGGGTCCAAGAGCTAACAGGGGAGGTGATATTGTTTGAGTTCGAACGGGGGGAGGACCTTAGGGATGCCCCTGGGCAATTCAAGGCCATTGCCTATCTCTTAAGAGATGGAGGCAAGGAATGCGGATGCCAGAAGTGCAATTCAACATGATCCAGTTCTGGATACAGATTCACGGGCTCGAGGTGGACAAGTTCAGTAAAAAGAATGCTGAGAGGATTGGGCAGAGTATTGGAAATGTTATGGAGGTGGACGAGATAATAGGACCGATGGGGCTAGACAGGCATTATGTGCAGATCAAAGTGGATATTGATATCACCAAACCTCTACAAGCGGGGTTCTCGTATACACGGCGAAATGAAGGCACAGGAAGAGCAGCGATCAAATACGAACGCTTACCGGAGTTCTGTTTTGGATGTGGACGAGTGGGACATACAGAGAGGGCATGTAGCTCTGAGATTACTGTCTCGGAGGAAGTGGAGGGAGGGCCAATGTACGGGCCCTGGATTCGAGCGGATCGCCCAAAAAGGAGACGTGAGCAATGCCGGTTCGTAGGAAAGAGTCCAGGGTCGGCAACGGGGGAGACAAAGCGTAGGAGCTGGAAGGACTTAATGAAGGAAAGGCGGAGCCATGAAGGCTCCCAGACACCATCATCAAGAAGAACACGGGAGGAGATGAGACCACAACCTGAAAAGGGGGTGGAGGGTGATCAAGAGAAGAGGAATGCCGAAGGGGGTAGAGCAGAGCTGTCCGTATACACCCAAGGGGGGCAGCTATGGCACAAGGAAAAATATGCAGAGGATAAGGATAATGAAACAAATAGGGGAGTAATAAGAATCATGTGCGAAGCAGAGCAAGAAGGCAATGTGGTGGGGGTACAGATGGGAGAAACGATGCGGCTAGATCTGCAAGGGGGACATGAGGTGGACTCAGGAAAGGGGTTGCTCGGGCGACCAAAACCAGGGCATGTGTACGAGCTGCATAGAGGCCAGAGCAGCCATAACTAGAGTAACAACACTGAGGGGAGACTGATAGCAGCTGCCACCAAGCAGGACTTACTCCAAATAACACAAGGTAGGGGGAGCAGTCGGAGGCGATGGCATGGGAAAGGCAGGGTCGAATAGAGGAAGTTGGAAGGACATCACAGTATGACAGCATTGCTGTCATAACAGAAATGATGGAGCTGGAGAACACACCGGTGGAGGACATGCTGGACTAGGACCTTCATGAGGTCCAGATGCAGGCATGGAACTACATCGTGGAGGCGTCTAAATCGCCAATTACAAACCATGCAGGGCTGAGTATCACAACTGGGCTCAGCCCATTGTGACAGCGCATAAACCTTAAGAAGAAGTATGAGGAGGAATCAGGCTCAGGCTCGGACGAGCCAAGCAAGAAGGGCCAAAAGAAACACAAGTAGGCTGGGGCGAGGGAAAATGCAGGTCCGAGGGCACCAAATACCAAGGGCAGGCCGGGGAAGAAACACGAAAGCATAGCTCGGAGAAGGATCATAGCCGCAAAAGAGAGGAATGCAAAGATGGGTTCTGGTAGCTGTCCCAAGACAGCTACCTCATCCTAATGAACTATATTGTGTGGAATTGTCGGGGGCTGAGATCGGCCCTGACAATTCCGTACCTTACCGATCTCGCAAGGAGAACAAAACCAGACATTATCTACTTAATAAAGACGAAGAACACAGAATCATACTGCGAAACAATAAGACGAAAGCTGAAGATGGAGGGAGCATGCTATGTAAACCCGAATGGTATCTCAGGAGGATTAGCTATATGGTGGACCAAAGAGGTTCAAGTACAAGTCCATAGCAAAGGGGCGAATATGATAGATACCACGGTCACAAAGGTAAATTGAGGTGGGGTGGTGCATATATCGTAGGTCTATGGAAGCACAATCTGGACAGAAAGATTAGAGTTATGGGACACACTGCGCAGGATTGCACATAGGCGGACATGACCATGGATGTGCGTGAGCGATTTCAATGAGATCGCTAGGGAAGGAGAGAAGCAAGGTGGCCGACCGAAACACCCCCGGAAAATGGATGCCTTTAATGAGATGATGTGGGACAGGGGACTTGTGGATCTGGGGTACAAGGGCAGCCATTACACCTGGTGTAATAACCGGGAAGGGGTGGACAGAATTAGGGAAAGGCTTGATAGAGCAATGGTGAACCAGAATTGGATCAGATTATACCCAAATTCCACAGTAATACACAAACTCCATATCAGATCGTATCATTGCCCCTTGGTAATTCAAGTGAAACGCCAAAACATTAAGAGTAAACGCCCATTCCATTTCAAGAAGGTATGGATGGAGGAAACAGAATGCCAAGATATTGTGCAGGATGTATGGGAGACTGGTCACAGTGCAGGGCAAGCCGGGGGTATACACAATAGACTGAGTCGATGCCCAAAGGAGCTGCAGAACTGGAAAAGGTAGGCAACACGAAATAACCGTAAGTTAATTGAGGAAATCCACGAGGAACTAAGAGTAGTGCATCAGCAAACCCACGGACAGTAAAGGCACAGCTTGGAGGAATCTTTGATTTCAAACCTGGTTATTATACTGATATAGTTTTAATCCCTAAGATTTCAAACCCGGTTAATATATACGACCCATTTTCGCCCAATTAGCCTATGCAACTTTAGTTACAAAATCATCTCTAAAATCCTATCAAATCGGCTAAAATTGGTTCTACCAAAATTTGTAACCCCCTTTCAAAGTGCTTTTGTCTCAGGTAGGTTTATCCACGATAATATACTTATCGCACATGAAGTGTTCCATCACCACAGGACAAACAAAAGGAGAGGGAGCGAGGAATGTGCGGTGAAACTGGACATGAGTAAAGCCTATAACCGTGTTGAATGAGAGTTCTTGTTCCAAACACTTAAAGGGCTAGGTTCTCGAGCAAATGGTGCAGGTGGATTGAGGAGTGTGTGACCAAGGTGCAATACAGTGTGGTCATCAATGGGACGAAGACACCTCTGTTCAGTCCGACAAGAGGGATAAGGCAGAGAGATCCACTATCTCCGTACCTTTTCATTCTTGTAACGGATGTGCTATCACGCCAGGTAATCAGGGATGTGGAGGAACATAGATATGAATGGATCAGAATGAAAAGGGAGTGTCAGGAGATACACCATCTCTTTTTTGCGGACGACTCCATGTTCTTTATGAAGGCGACAGAGAGGAATGCGCGAACCCTTAAGGAGACAATTGAAAGGTATAGTAAGACGTCCAGACAAAAGATTAACTTGGACAAGTCGTGCATCCAGTTTGGTAAGACAGCGAGGGATGACACGAAACAACGAGTGGAGGCTGTTTTGAACATTCAGGTTGTGGAGGATGCGGGTAAGTACCTGGGCCTTCCGACCAACTGGGGCCAATCTAAGAGGGAAGCCATGCGATACCTCAAGGAACGGGTGATCAAGAATATTCATGGATGGAAAACGATGTTCCTAAACAATACAGGGAAAGAGGTCTTGATTAATGCGGTAATAACTGCTATCTCGACCTATGTCATGTCTCTATTTAAATTACCAATATCGTGGTGTGCAGACATAGCGCGACTCATAACACGGTTTGGTGGAATGGGCGGGACGAGAGGAGGAAGATTCATTGGGTCAATTGGGGGAACCTCACCCAACAGAAAGACCTAGGAGGGATGGGCTTTAGGGATATGACCGATTTCAACAAGGCCATGTTGACCAAGACGGCATGGAGACTACAAACCGACGAGACTTTGATGTGGGCGAATGTGTTGAGGGGTCTATACTACCCGAGAGGGAGCCTCATGGAAGCCACGCGAGGAGCCCGACCATCATGGGCGTAGTCGAGCATTCTTGTGGGGCGAGATATCTTACAACGAGACGGGGTTTGGCGCGTTGGAACAGGTGAGCGTATCAGGGCATTTAGGGATGCATGGATCCCTGGCATTCCCAACAATCGGATCAACACTGAACAGGGAGACACGGTAGGGACCTCGGTGCGAGTCTGCGAGCTCTATGATGCGGGTCGAAGATGCTGGAAATTGTCGGAATATCAGAATAACCTGTCGGGGTCAGAACGTATAGCGATTGAGGCAATCCACATGAGCATAAAACTGACAGAGGATAGGCTCGTATGGCCTACGACTGCGGATGGGGTTCCCAAACCTAGGCTCGTTTATAGGCACCTCCGGGAGGAGTCGTCTCGAACCAGAACCCAAGGGCCAGCGGGAGGGGCAAACCAGTTGGACAGAAGTTGGCATACACTGTAGCAAAGTGAGTCCATACCCAAGGTAAAACAATTTCTTTGGAGAGAATCACATAATGCCTTACCTGTTAGAGCTGAACTGGTGAAACGTGGGGTACAAATAGACCCGATGTGTAGTTTTTGCAATGAACTGGAAACTATGTGTCATGCTGTGTTGGAATGCCCTTGGGCAATGAAAGTGTGGGCTCGAACTATGGGCACATTATCTGCAGGTGCAGGAACCGTGGGGTGGCAAGCATGGATTAGGTCCATCCACGAAATGGGACAAAGGGATGGAGAGGCGGGTCGATGGAGACGGATACTTGGGGAAACCACGGTGTGGGAAATATGGAAAGAAAGGTGTCGCGCGAGCCATGAGGGAGCTGCCCCGCATACCGACCCGACAATCCGAGCAGCACGGAACCCGGCGACAGCAACTTGGCGAGCTGTGAACAGAACACAAGGGACCAGACCTGCCCATGGGGACCGACAACAGAACAGAAGCTGGACCCGACCAGACCAAGGCGTAATGAAGATTAATTGTGATGCAACATGGGATCGAGATACAAACAACGGAGGGTTGGGCGTGATTGCAAGAGATTAGCGTGGCAAGATCGTGGACGGACGGAATGCAAGGTGTTTTGGAGCGAGCATCAAGATCTTGGAAGCAAAGGTGATCCTCCAAACGACGGAAATGGCGCGGCATCATAAATGGGATAAGGTAATCATTGAGTTGGATGCCCAATATGTGAGTGATACCCTCCAAGGAGGACATCTAGAGAAGGATTGGGAGATGCATAATGCGTTAGTGGATATCATGGAAATGGCAAAGGGATGTCCGAGTATCCAATGACGTTTTGTTCGAAGATCGGCGAATAGGTGCGCAAACTGGATTGCTACGAAGTCGAAACAGGGGATGTGTCCACCTAGTTGGACTATGTTATATCCGCCTTCTTTAGAATCTTTATGTATTTCAGACCTTATGAATTGTACGACCGAGTAATGAAGTGTTTGATTTATTGGCCAAAAAAGGAGAGAGAATAATGCATTTGGATCCGGATGTAGACTATTGAGTAAGGTTCAAGTAGAATATTTAGTATTATGGTTGGTTTTGAAAAAAAAATATAAAAACCAGTTAAATCGATTTAGACTTTAGTAATAATAGGCCACCCGTATTGAAAACGGATCTGAATATATGTAATATGTCATAAATAAATATTTTTCTAATTACTTATTTTTTTTATTTGTCTATTATTAATTTTATTTTTAGTCATTATATATTTCACTTTTATTATTACAAAATACATAATAATAATAAAATATTATTCATTTAAAAAAAAATAGTATCCGTTAAAAGGTTACGCGCTTTAGTGGATAAAGGTAGCGGTTTGCCATTACAAATTCCAGAAGTTTTTAAAAAAGTATGCACTGTGCAAATGTTTTTTGAAAAAGTAAGTATATTGAAAAAATATTTAGCAAAATGTATATAAACGCTACTCCTAGTAGCATTTTTAGCGTTTTTTCCAAAAACACTACTAGGGGTAGCGTTTTTCAAAAAACGCTGCTTAGGGTAGCGTTTTTATGAATTTCGCTACCCCTAGTAGCGAAATTCTTTTTTTTTTTTACGTTTTTGACTTTTTTTGAAGATTTGATGTTTAATTTTAAAAAAAAAATATTAAAAAAATTAAAATATTAACTTAAGTAGATATTTTAATTTCGATTCAAATGATGCAAAAAAATTAAATTTGGACTTACGGATTGACTGTAGGCTCTGCCGTAAGTTGAGATATAAAAATTTGACTTAAAAATATATAACTCATACCCTGTAAGTCCAAACTGACCACGATGAACGTCATTTATGTCGTAATTCAATTATCTACCTAGGGTAATTTTTTTGATTAGAAATACAATGATTTTGTAACCTAACATCGCTTGTCTTAAAATTTGACCGAAATAATCAAATGCATTAGGTGAGATATTTAATTATGTACTTACTCAAAAAAAAATCAAAAAAATTAAAGTGAGTATATATTTAATTACAAACTAAATGACGCTAACTAGACGTTAATTTTTTGCTATTAGACTGACCGTATAATACAATACGTAATTTACTTCGTATTATATCGTATTATACGGTCAGTCTAAAAGCAAAATATTAACGTCTAGTTAGCGTCATTTAATTTGTAATTAAATTATCTACTCACTTTAATTTTTTTGATTTTTTTTGAGTAAGTACATAATTAAATTTCTCACCTAATGCATTTGATTATTTCGGTCAAATTTTAAGACAATCGATGTTAGGTTACAAAATCATTGTATTTCTAATCAAAAACATTACTTTAGGTAGATAATTGAATTACAACATAAATGACGTTCATCGTGGTCAATTTGGACTTACAGGGTATGAGTTATATATTTTTAAGTCAAATTTTCATATCTCAACTTACGGCAGAGTCTACAGTCAATCCGTAAGTCCAAATTTAATATTTTTTGCATCATTTGAATCAAAATTAAAATATCTACTTACTGTAAGTTTTTAAAATTGTTTTAATAATGTTTTGATTTTTTTTTAAATTAAACATCAAATCGTCAAAAAAAGTCAAAAACGTAAAAAAAAAAAAAAAGAATTTCGCTACTAGGGGTAGCGAAATTCATAAAAACGCTACCCCTAGTAGCGTTTTTTGAAAAACGATACTCAAAGTAGCGCACGTTGTAAAAAACGCTACCCCTAGTAGCGATTATATACATTTTACTAAGTATTTTTTCAGTATACTTACTTTTTCAAAATTATTTTGCACAGTGCATACTTTTTAAAAAACTTCCAAATTCCAGCTTATATTTTATCTTTAAAAAGTTCATTTTTTTTTTTAATTATAAATTTTGCGTATTTAACCAAGTTATCAATTTATTAATTACCATTTATCTATAGTAAATTCAAAATGGCATCCTATATGTATGAAGTATGGTATGACCCATGAGAATATATATATTTAGCCTCGTTTCTTAAGAATTATAATCTTTTCATATCAAACACTTATTAATTTCATGACACAAAAGAGTTATCTTGTCACCTTCTCCGTATGAATTAAGTATATATATATTCTTAAATTCTCATAAATATATACTTATAATTCCATTGAATATAATTGCACGTGGATTGAATACCCAAAAGCTAGCGAACCGTGTTTGAGACTTTGAGTATCCTGCAATTTCAACATACATATAGATGGAGATGACATCCATTCTACTACTTCAACCTCGAGAGAGGAGTCGAGCACGATTATGGGATGAGCACGAATAGCATGACATAACAAACAGATTCTTCACGCCAAGAGTGGATCCAAGCTTCCAGTTGGATGCAGTTTTCTTGGTTATATCACCTTCCGTCTTGCACTTTGTTGAACATTCCTATGTATATATATATATATTTATATACAGAACAGACAATATAATGAACCCGAACTACGTACCTACATTTTGGCCAAAAAAAAAACTACGTACCTACATGTGCATGCATGCATGCAAAGAATGATTGTCTTCTACGTACGTAACGTACCTCACTAGTAGTACTGTCCATGCTTTTGGGTCTCCTCCCATGCTCTGTTTTCGGTACGTCTTCAACATTTTTCACTGCTGAAGAAGTAAAAGATAATAAGAAACTTAAACCATTATTGTACATATTAATCTAAATAGACTCACCCTCATCATCCTTGGTAGAACAACTATCAAAAGAATCCATACTGGTGCAGTAAACGCGAAAGCTTGGGGATTGAGGGATGTAACTGTGCCGATTCATCACGTCTTTTGTTTTCAATGCTGGCGGACTTCCATTAGTATGAACATCATGGAACAGTGTCTCTGCATATTCTCGTTCCTCTGCCATTAGGACCTCCTCAATGGCTCTCCACACAGCCTCGACCACTACATTTTCCATCTCATCTTTCTCTGAGTTGATCTCATCTCTAGTCTCTTTCTTGTCATCGTCATCATTAAGGGTTTGAATGCAATGACTGGTGTCGTGATCTGCAGATCCATCCTTGAGGAGCATTTTACAGGAGAGAGTGGTTTCCATGGTAATGGCGTCCCCAACTCTCTTCCTCCTCCTCCGAATGCTGTCAACACGGCGGCGGATGAGGGAAGAGAGTTTATCAGATTCCTGATCTGGCTGGGGCAGGGAACTTCCGCACCCCATAAGACTTGCTATCTATCGATGTATTTTAAGCAATTTCTTAATCAATTAGTGGACACAAGGAGAAGGTGGGGAATCAATCAAATGGTGAGGAAATTTTGTGGTGTGTGACGCTCAGATTTGAAGGGGACATATCGTAGTTAGTTAGTTAGTTATCTCTTCACAGTTGCACCAGCTAGGATATTGTCATTGCGATCGAGATTCATGTCTATCCTAATTACCCAACTTCTAAACAAAATGACTAAATTTAGTGGCTAATTAGGTGTCCATGTTTTTCATGAAGAGGTTATAATTTTATTTTCTGGTAAAAAAAAAGTAAATTTGTTTGGTGGAAAGAATTTGTTCTTAATAAATTATCTAACTTACATATATTAATTTGATTAAAAATTTTAAAACTTTGACAAATAATCTTTTGTCTTGATTAATTAGTTATTAAAAATAAACATTTTCATTGTTTTATAATTTATTTATTTAACCAACGATGATGAAATTTTTTTAAAAAGCAACCACTGTGCAATTTTTTTTTTGAAAAAATAAGTCTACTGAAAAAATATTTAGCAAAATGTATATAAGCGTTACTGGGGGTAGCGTTTTTTACAACGTGCGCTACTTTAAGTAGCGTTTTTCAACAAACGCTACTAAGGGTATAAGCTACTATGCTTAACCATATGTAAATATTAAATAATGTTGCTCTCTAGGGTTTTCATGGCGTATTAATGTATTATAACAAAAGGAAAACATGAAACAAAGGGAGAATAACTTTACGAAGTTTTTTAAAAAGCAGGTACTGTGCCAAAAAAAATTGAAAAGGTAACTATACTGAAAAAATATTTAGCAAAATGTATATAAGCGCTATTGGGGATAGCGTTTTTTACAACGTGCGCTACTTTGAGTAGCGTTTTTCAAAAAACGCTACTAGGGGTAGCGTTTTTATGAATTTCGCTGCCCCTAGTGGTGAAATTTTTTGTTTTTTACTTTTTTTGCCGATTTGATGTTTAATTTAAAACAAATAATAAAAATATATTAAAAAATTACAGTAAGTAAATATTTTGATTTCGATTCAAATGATGCAAAAATATTAAATTTGGGCTTACGGATTGACTGTAGGCTCTGCCGTACGTTGAGATATGAAATTTTGACTTAAAAAAATATAACTCATACCCTGTAAGTTCAAACTGATCACGGTGAACGTCATTTATGTCGTAATTCAATTATCTACCTAGGGTAATTTTTTTATTAGAAATACAGTGATTTTGTAACCTAACATCGCTTGTCTTAAAATTTGGCCGAAATAATTAAATGCATTAGGTGAAAATTTTAATTATGTACTTAAAAAAATTAAAGTGAGTAGATAATTTAATTACAAATTTAATGACGCTAACTAGACGTTAATGTTTTGCTTTTAGTCTGGCCGTATAATACAATACGTAATTTACTTCATATTATAAGGTCAATCTAAAAGCATTCCTAGCCATAGGGAGGTTATCACCAAGAGCCTGAGCATTTGAAGCATCTGTATACTCTTAGGAGATTCCAAAAATAGTAGAAGGAGCACTAAAGAGCCCCAAATGGAGACATGCAATGGCAGTAGAGATGGAAGCACTAGAAAATAGCAGAATGTGGGAAAAGTGTACTCTTCCACCTGAAAAAGAATTATCGAATGTCGATCGGTGTTCACTGTGAAGCATCGAGGTGATGGATTTGTCGAGAGGTACAAAGCAAGATTGGTAGTTAATGGTTATACCCACACCTACGACATTGACTACTCAGAGATCTTCTCTTCATACCTACAACACTATATCATCAATTCAATGTAAAAAATGCTTTTCTGCATGGCAACCTAAAAGAAGTAGTATATATGGAACCACCTCCTGGATTTGAAGCGGGTTTTCATAAGTCATATGTGTGTAGATTAAAGAAAGCGTTGTACTGGCTAAATCAATCACCCACAACATGGTTTCAGAGATTTATGGTGGCTATGGAGAAGTATGAATACCACCAGAGCAACTCAGATCATACATTGTTCTTGAAAAAGAGGGAGAATCAGGTAACATGCCTAATCATTTACGTCGATAATATGATTATTACAGGGGATAATTTTGAAGAAATATCACAGCTCAAGCAGAGTATGTATAAAGAGTTCGAGATGAAAGACTTGGGAGAACTGAAATGTTTTTTGGGAATTGAAGTGTTTTGCTCAAGGACAGGAATCTTGATTTCTCAAAGAAAGTATGTCCTAGAATTACTCATTGAAACATGACTACTTGACTTTAAGTCGGCAGATACACCTATTATGGTAACTCACGACTTTAAAATAGCGGAAGGAGCTGAGCCAGCATATTGTGCTCAATATCAACATTTGGTGGGAAATCTGATCGACTTGTCTCACAAGAGACCTGCCATTGCCTATGCAGTAAGTGTCCTGAGTCAGTTCATGCATAAACCACAAATACGTCATATGGAGGATGCACTGAGAGTTCTTCGGTACTTGAAAGGATCTCCAATCATAGGAATCTTATTCCGGACGAATGGTCATCTGGTTATAGAAACATACACAAACGTCTACTGGGAAAGTAATCCAACAGACAGGAGGTCGACTTCAGGGTACTTTACCCTGGTTGGAGGAAACCTAGTCATTTGAAAGAGCAAAAAACAGAAGGTTGTGGCACTGTCTAGTGCTGAGACAAAGTTTAGAGGAATAGCTCGAGGCCTGGCGGAAGTATTATGGCTACATAAGCTACTGCTAAGGTCGGGTTTCCTGTAAAGGAGCCCAACATATTAATGTGTTATAGTCCTACAACCATCAGTATATTCGAGAATCCAGTCCAACATGACTGCACGAAGCATGTTCAGGTTGATCGTCATTTTATAAAAGATAAACTAGACAGAGGAATTGTCAATCTCCCCTTCATACGGTCTGAGGATCAACTAGCACATATTCTTACCAAAGCAGTAAATGAAAGGATTTTCATAAGTGTTTTGAGCAAGTTAAATATTGGCGTCCCTACTATTCAACTTGAGGGGGGAGTGTTAGAAATAAGGAAATATACAAATAGGGAATGTAATCCCATGTAATATGTAATATCCTTTTATAGTTGTTTCTTAATCTAGATGTAGGATACAATATAACTACTGTAAATCTATTGAAGAAAATATACATAATTCTTACAGTAAAATCATTATGTAGTTTTTCCTTTGATATCAAACAACTACATTTCTCCTTTAGAAGAAGCAACATTGTCCTAACACTACAAGAATCTGTTGCAACAGCAACGAAACTTCCGTGTTGACGCTAACAGTTGTAGTTAAATATGTGTATATTGTGTCGACAGTTTTTGTTGTCGTTATTTTTACTTATTAGGCACAATATTTTTACCATTGTTATAAGGTACATTTAGTGTTAAATTTTGCCATCACCTTATATTTTACATGGATGAATGTGTAATGTCGACCAACACTTGATGTTAAATAACTCCATCAGTAGCAGGTGAATTTTTCATTGCAAATGTACATTTTCAAATGCGAAACGTTCTGTCGTAAATATAGTGATATAAGCAACGGTTGTTTGCCGTAACTAATCAATTTTTGTTGTCGTTAAAACATAAGTACCGGAAAAATGTAAGAATAGATTTGCGTTTCAATATATGGTCGACATTAGTATAGTCATTCAACAACAGATTTAATTGTTGTTGTCAAATAGTTTATTTAGTGACGACTATTGTTGTTGTTAAAAAATCAAATTTTCAAATTTTTTTCCCGCTCTGATTTGAAAATTCAAATTTTTTTCGTTCAACAACTTATTTTTACACGTTTTACAGAACCTTCTCTTATCTTCCCTTCCTTCCCTTCACCTTCCCTCCATCTTCCCTTCCTTCCATTCCTTCCCTTCACCTTCCCTTCATCTTCCCTTCCTTCCCTTCATCTTCCCTTCATTCAAAACGTTTTCCAAAGGATGAAGTGTCATGGAGCTGCTCGACCGACCTGTCATTGATGAAGTGTTGGAGCTGCTCAAAGTTCCATAGATGAAGGCATGCTGGAGCTGGAGCTGGAGAAGGCGACTTGGAGCTGGAGAAGTCGAGTTGGATCTGGAGAAGTCGAGCTGGACCTGTAGAAGGCGAACTGGAGCTCGAGAAATGCTGGTTCTCCGATGCCTTCACCATTGATGAAGTGTCTTGAAACAATCGGCCATGGATGAAGCCATGGATGAAGCCAAAGATGATGAAGTGACGATATATGGATGAATAAGCCATGGATGAATAAGGATGAAGAAGCCATGGATGAACACAAATAATTTAAAATCGCAGAACAAAAATCGACCAACAACAACCTGAGTCCGCTCTAACATCGGAAAAGTGTTGTCGTCGTTCATCTGTGTTTAACAACAACCTGATTCCGCTGTAAAGTTGTACATGCTAACAATGACAATCCTTTTACAACGACAAATTGTCGACGTATAGACCTTTAACGACAGGGGCTACCGTGACGGAGATTTTGTCGCTGTCCAGACTTAACAACGGTATTTATGCAGTTAGCAACGCATTTTTGCCGATGTGTATGCTCGAGTTTCTTGTAGTGTAATATGCTAGTTGTTAGGCCATCACATACGTTTAATTTCCCCCAAAGTCGTTAGTAGCTCCAAACTGTCCTAGACATGCTGCGCTACTAGTTGCCACATTTTCACATCAAAAGATGCAGCATTGTCCCAAATGTTCTTGTCTTCAACCATCTTCATCGATGCAACATTGTCTCATATATGTTAGTTGTCACACAATTTTGAAATAAGCACGCGAACCATCTTGAAAACTAGAAATGAGAGAATAAGTTATTCCAAGCTAAAACTATTGTTTTCTTATCTTTGAACAAGCCTTCCTCGAACGTATTCTGCAGATGCATGTCCAAAGAGGGGTAAACTATAGACACTCGATTTTGTTCTAGGCACGACGCGTCCGAGATCGTAACACTTAACTCATTCCAGATATGTCGGGCCATGCGGTTTTCAAAACAAATATCATGCAAATAGTACATGAATAAATATAATATATTGTAAAATATTTTAACAATAGTTCAGAATATATTTTATATTATATATGTTTTCTATTTATTAAAAATCCTAGGAGTCGTATTATGTTAGTATATTATGTATAAATCAATGGTAATTATCCCCTAGTGCACCTGGATGTGTATCTATTGTTGTTAAATGCACCAACATGTTTGAAAGTTTTGTTTCGTGCACCCTTAAGTTATAAAAAGTTGTTAAATGCACCAACCGTTAACTATCATTCCTTTTGTCGTTGAATATGTCAAAATGACAATTTTACCCTCTTGTTCTTCTTTATATTGCCTTCAATACTAAATCCAACTCCAAAATGCACATTTGAGTTCGAATTTTACCCCAAACAGAATTTTGAGATTGAATTCAAACCATAATCTTCATTCTCCGGGGTTCAGATTCAACCCAAAATGCATATTTGAGTTGAATTTGAACAAAAAAATGCAGATTTGAGTACGAATTCAACCCAAATCATCAATATTAGGCTGGATTCAAACCGAATTCACATTTTCGAGTTGAATTTGAACCCAAAGCTGTGTTTTAGAGGTGGATTAAGTGCTAAAGATGAATAAGATGGTAAAACTGTCATTTTGACATATTTAACGAATTGTTGATGCATTTAACAACAAGTTCAAATATATAGGTGTGAATAACTATAATGGCAGTGGAAATAACAACATGAGTAAACATATGAGTGCATTGATGCTATTTACCGTAAATCAATTCATATTGTCATTTTGTAATCGACTTACTTGAAAGAAACATAAAAAAGAAACATCTGACCCATGTAAAATCGAGCTACCAGCCTTATTCTTCAATTAGAATGTGCTCTGTTATATTAGAGGTGACAATTCGGGTCAACCTATCGGGTTCAGGTCGACCCGACCCGTTACCCTCCATGGGTCAACCCGAACCCGATCCGTTGAGCTGCGCGAGTCAACTTTCACGACCCGGACCCGACCTAGCGGTTCGGCGGGTCGACCCGCTGGCTTCAGATAAAATGAAATCGGTATTATAAAACAATAGATGTAAGGTGTATAGGATTATTAAAGAAACAATGAAACATCACGTGGTTTGAGTTGTCCAACCAATCTAAGAGTCTGGAGCTTCAATAAACATTGTAATATGCTTAAATTAATACAGTTGTTGTAACAAACAACAGATAACAACACACAATTTGCTGTTTTAAGCTTCAATTTGTTGTAATAGACAAGAATAAGAGAACCCAAAGTCAGACATGTGTGAAGAGCTGAAGACCACGATGGAGTTAGAGTGTCGGAGTGCAGGCTGGAGTTGGGTTGTGGGCACAGACACAGACCTGGGCGCAGACCGGTGTGCTGGACGCAGACGCAGGACGACTCGAGTCGATGGCTCATGATAGGGCATGAATGGAACTGGAGTAATGGACCTGGACGGCGACACAGTTCTTCTTATCTTTAGGAAGGACCGAAGGAGTGGACTGCAACAGTTATTGTTCAAACTTTCAGTCTTTCACAAAGAGTAGGACTTTAGTTTTTTTTTACACGGGGCGGGTTCGAGTCAGTCGACCCAACCCGAACCCGACCTATATTTTGCGACGGGTCAACCCGAAAATGACTCACCACACTCTATTTTACCTAAATTCAGTTATATTCTAGGTCATTTTCGGGTTGGGTTCGAAATTGACACCTCTTGTTATATATATTAATTTAATGCATTGAGCTTTTGCGCCTTCTCACTCTTTCCTTACAATATATATATATATGAGATCTGACTTGCGCTTTGCGCATAGTATAAAAATTGTTTGAGTTGTCGTTATATAAATTTAATCTCATATAAAATTTAATTATTATATTAATTAGCAGAAATAAATCAAAATACTTTTGTTATTTAAAAAATATTTTTTTTTGTTATTTATATAATATTATTCAACTTTCTTTTTAATTTTTGTAATGTTTATTATTGATAGTACATTCATTACGTATATGTTAAGTTCATTTAGCAATAGAACTATAAAAAAAGTCATTTATAAACATTTTATTTAGTAATAGTTAATTGTTTCTTAATTCTCATTTATTTATTTTTTTAGTTAAAAATATGTGAAGACTTTATATACAAACATAACTTAATAAATTGTATATACATATACACTATTTAGAATACTATGATTTATATATATATATATATAAATATTTCAAATATAATAATAATTGTTAAATAGAAATATTAAATAATTATTTTTCAAAATTCTATGAAAAGTATCGTTTTAATTTAATTTTAGAATTATAAATAAAAAACTAAAAATCTAACATGTTTATTTATATACTTAATTTTATAGAAATATAATATTATTATATTATAATTTTGTTTTTCTAAAAAATAATAATTGTGTACTTCAATATGATAACAAAAAATATCAAGTTACATTTGATTGCTATTTTTATCATTAATAAATGTTGAGATACCTAATTTAAAATATGTTTATTAAATACAAATATTTTAATATTGATATTAAAAAATATTAAGATACCTAAAATCATTTGTCAAATACTTATATATCATTTTCATTTTTCGATTTCAAATATTATTTATTTTTAACACTTAATTTATATTTTAAGTTAATTAAACTAAGTTGTAATTATAAATTAGTTATATTTATTTAAATATATATTAAATACAACTTTTATATCATAAGTTTTGATTATCATTTATTAATTATTTTGCAAATTGTTCTTATTTTTTATTTAACTTTTAAGTTTTGTTAAGTTTCTAAAGTAAATTGTTAGGTCTAAAACTTGCAGTTTACTATTGTTTGAAGACACTTTATTTTGACATGTTTATATTTGTAACATTTTTATAAAGTGAATTTGTAGTTTTTAATTAATTTTAGAGTGTCGTGTGGATGTGAGAGAACGATGACATGAATGTAATTTTTTTTTAAAAAAGGACCAATCAACCTAAATTATTTTAACACTATGAAAAAAGAAAAACGTGTAAAATGTTTACTTGCCAAAATTGTAGGATACTTAGTCAAATTAATATATATAAGGTTTCTTCATGTTTGTATTAATTTTTGATTATTTATTTATATTATTTAACCCATTCTTACGGTTCTTACATTTAACGGTTCGACCTCTCAATCTTAGGCTGAGGCTACATTGATAGGGCAGTGCATGCACTGATTTTCTAGTGGAAGTTTCAGTACTGTGGGACGAAAGCTCGAACATTACGTAACGGAGTGAAGCTTATTACCACTACTAACCCATTCATTTTGTATGGGAAAAAAATTGATACTTTCACTATAAAGATATACAATTTTGAAAATATTGATTTTTGTATTTTCACTCTTGATTTCTTCATGTTTGCATATTCTTTCATAGTTTGATTCTAATTCGTAAAAAAATTATTTATTTTTTGTAATAAACATTTTTTTAATATATCGTTTTAGAAAGAATGGAATTAGATGAATGGAGTGCCTAGGGTGGAACTTTATTACTTTAATTATATTGCTATTCTAAAATAAAACCCGCAAATCATACTCTATAAACATAGATTGATTTAAGATCTATGTTCGGTTTTCCTAGATCATTAAGATTTTTAGTTAATCTTAATTAATTAGTGGAAACTCTAAATATTAATTGTTTGTGATCAGATTTAGGTAGGGGTGTCAAAATCTGACCCAACTCGTGGATGACTCGGCCACGAGTCGTGTTTGGGTCAATGTTTTTTACTCATGAGTCATTTTGACACGACCCATGGATGACCCGTGAAAAGACGGGTCAAGTTTGAGTCAGAAGTCTTGACCCACATGTCAACCCATGACCCGTTCCATTTATATGTTTTTTTTTTTTTTATTAAAATGGTGGGTCGAACGAGTCAGTCTGACCCAACCATTACCATTCCTGACGGGTCAGGTTTGAGTTTCAAAAACTAACTCATATTATTACACGAGTCGTATTTGGGCTAGAGGGTCCCTGACATGACCCAAGATTGACACGACCCATGACCCTTTTGACACCCCTAGATTTAGGTCTGACAAGATATATACATGGAAATTGTATGTTAAACATATTAGAATTTATTAATTTGATATTAGAAAATAAATGGGTTAATTGTCAATTTGCCCCCTAATGTTTGGACCGAATTTTAGAATCCCCCTTAAAGTTTAAAATTTTAAATTTTAGTCCTAATGTTTGGACGAAATCAAAAATCACCCCATTTCGTCTTAAGGCCGTCTAATTGAAACGGAAAACCCGACACGTGCCTTGCACATGCGTTTTCTTAAGAAACAAAGACAAAAATGCCCTTATTTCAGTTCATCCCTAAGGAGAATGGGTTGTTCATCAGGTGGGGGCAGCAAACATCTCCAGTCGTATTCCCTGAGAAACGAGCAAGTAAGGTCCAACTCTGTACGCTTCTTTCTCAGTGTTCTCCATTAACCCTTACTCTAGGCTTCTCTCCAACCTCTGAAGTCTCTCTCTTTATCTAGTGTATTCTGAATTCTCTGCTTCCACATTCGCTTCCATGGCGACGACGACACTCTCCTCCGTAATCGCAGCTCGCTCGTCCAAAATGGAATTGGGCTCTTCCATCGGGCTCCGGAAGTCACCATACCTGGGCGGCTCGACGATCTTCAAAGCTACCTTATCTCAGTTCAAACCGAGAGTAGCAGGACGAAAATTTTCCGGAAGATGTTATGCTAAGAAATCCCCTCTTGACAATATTCCTAAGCAGTTCAGGGAGGAAAATCTTAAAGATGGCTGTGAGTCTGAT